>NHNX01000001.1:686998-1405176 GCA_002786045.1 Zasmidium angulare
CCCGCCACTAGTGCCTTTTGTGCAACACGAAGCACCTTGTGCCACGTACTGGCAGGTGCAAACAGTGGAGGTTAGTCAGTCAACATTCAGTGGTCGTCCTTTCTCCTATGACCAACCAGCACAACAACCACTCATCAAAATGACGACCCAGATTGTCGAGCTGTCGACCATCATCGCCGACAAGACGAAAGTGGTCGACGAGTACTTCAAAAAGAATGGCCTTCCAACCCCTTCCTTCGATCTGGACGGTCCATCCAGGATCATGATACCCCCGCAAGAGAAGGAAGCGTCAGATGCCCTCACAGCCGTTCTCAGTGCAACGAGAGATCTCAACCAGCTCCTGACCGGTCCGACTGGTGTGCTGATGAACACGAGCGTGAGTTGCCTTGCTTTGTGCAAGAGCCCAGCTGGCTAACAGTCACAGCCCAATGACTGCCTCAGCTTGCAAGCCGTGTACCGCTTCAAGGTGGCCCAGACCTTGCCCGTGGGTGAGGAGTGGTCGTTCGAAGACCTTTCCAAAGCGGTTGGCTTGAACGTCATCGACCTTCGACGTGTCGTCCGTCATGCCATGTGCAATCACATCTTCCGCGAGCCACGGCCAGACTTTGTGGCTCACACTGCCACATCGAAGCTGCTGGCCGAGAGTGAGCTGATGCAAAACTTCGTGGGCATTACCATGGAGGAGAAGTTCAGAGCGTCTGGCAGAGTAAGCTTGCCATTCGTTGCCACGTATTCTCCTTCGACGTCTGACCAGTCTTGCACAGGTAGTCGACGCGCTGCAAAAGTACGATGGAGCTCATTCCCCGGAGCAATCGGTAAGTACGAGGTCGTTAGCATACTTCATAGCTAATAGAAAGCCAGGGCTTCAGTCTTGCCTTCGACACTCCCAGAGGATTCTACGATGAGTTGGAGGCCCATCCAGAACGTGGACGGCGGTTTGCAAGTGCAATGAACACCTTCGCCTCTATGATCCCACTCGAGCCGTTAATCAATGCCTTCGACTGGGCCTCGTTCGGCAAAGCTACTGTGGTGGACGTGGGCGGTGCTTGGGGGTGAGTTGTTCGCAAGAACACGATCTTGCATGTCTTGCTGACTTGATGCAAACAGCCCGGTCTCGATAGGACTTGCCAAACGCTTCCCCGACCTCGACTTCATCGTCCAAGATTTGCCTGGAGTCGTCGAGGAAGGACCAACCAAAGTCCCAGCTGAGATGAAGGATCGGTTCCAGTTCATGCCCTACTCCATTCTCGATGAGCAGCCAGTCAAGGACGCACCTATCTACTTCTTCAGAGCCATTTTCCACAACTGGCCGGATGAGTCGTGTGTCCAGATCCTGAAGAACCAGATCCCCGCTCTCAAGAAGGGCGCTCACATCGTCATTGACGACAGTACCTTGCATGAGCCCAACACTCTTCCGTCTACCGTGGAGAAGAGGAGAAGGTATGCTGTTCAGTCCTCGCTTACCGCGGACTGCGCGACTGACATGTTCACCAGATCCATGGACCTCAGTATGCTGACGTGGTTTGGTTCGCGAGAGCGGACCGTCGACGATTGGGAGAAGATCTTCAAAGCGGCCAGTCCGAACTTCCAGCTTCGCCACGCAAAGCCAGCAGGCATGAACTACAACATCGATGTGGAGTGGACTGGATAGAAGCCCTGCGATCGGAGGCTTGGAAGACAATGCTTCGCGTTGGCCTGGAAGTTTACTCAACGTCAGCTCGGCTTGCTCGAGGGCTTTTCATAACGGATGTCCATACGGAAGTCTATGCACTCGTGTAGAGCAAGCAACGGAGAAGAGCGGCCTGACGAATACGAGACGGTCGTGTTCTGTCCCTTGCTGCCAACAGCTTTATCAGACTGACTATTCGAGGACTGCTGCTTCGTGTTGGCTGCCTTCAGAAGGTCATCGGCCAGTCTCGGTCACCGACAGTGCTACACCTCTTATCGACGAAGATCACAAATCAAGCTCAGCTATCTTCTTTTCCAAGTTCAAGCAACATCAAGACCATCAAGAAAGTGAGCTCACCTGCAGATGATTGGACATCTTCAAAAGCGTTCCAAGGATCAGCGGCCTGACCAACTGCCGTGGCACCCTGCATGAACTCACGTCAAATCCCGAACCACTCATCGCTGACTTGCATCATCAACACACCACATCCACGTGGCGAAAGCCCAGACGAACGGCGGTGCAAGTGCAGTAATAAGTCCAGACTCCAGCAACATCGATGCCCTGTGCGTGGAACATCTGATGACTGCGAACTATCTTTAGGCGCGGAGGCACGCCATCCGAACTTCAAGGTTTCGATAAATTACCCCATTGGGACTAGCTCGCACGTGAACAGGGGCAGGGTCCGGGGAGGTGAGTGAATGAAAAGCTGGAAAACCTGGGTACCCTTGGCAACTTTCCAAAAATTGACATAAACTTCAATACTTCCTCTCCAGATGGTCTGGGGTGGATTCAGCGCCCGAGTCCAGAAATGGTTGCTTACTTTGTCACTGGCGAACCTCGCCCGTCCTGACATACAAGGCTGATGGAAGCTAGGACCGCTGTTGAGAATCGTCGAACGATCCGAGGTCTTGTCATCTCATCAACAAGCAATCCTTGGAACTCCCAGCCTCGCTCTCGTCGAGTTCTTGACCGGAAGCTTGGTATTCCGTCACTTTGCGAAGGTTGTCTTGTGGTTCTGGCCAGTCGAGTGACGAAGGACTGGGCCCAGAATAGTGGTATGGCATGGTATGGACTCAAACTTTCGCCCACCCGACGAATCCGATGCCTCGCTGCTTCGTACTGCTTCGCAAGGTAGGGGAGCGGTTGTAAGTCCGGATGTCACGGCTAGGGTTATGGACTCTATCGCTTCTGTAGAAACAGGAATAGGACACTGGCAATGCGAGAGGTACAGGAATGGAACGGTGACTGCTGCGGATGGTCCTCCGGACGGAACGCTGTGGAAGTAGAGGGGAAGGACTGAGCAGGAAAAGGTATAAAGAGCTGGTGAAGATCTTCTTCAGTGTCGATCATTCAGCAGCAACAAACAACACAGCAACGACAAGCCTCAAGCCTCAAGCCTCAAGCCTCAAGCCTCAAGCAGCGGTTTCATCGACAGCAAGCTTTCATCAATACACAAGCACTCCAAGCAGCCAAGCTATCAACACCAACACCACCATCAAAATGCAGTACAAGTACATCGCCGCTCTCATCGCCTCCCTGTCCGTCTCCAGTGTCCTCGCCGGACCAGTGGCAATGCCCTTTGGCGATGTAAGCCCCTCATCCAACACCATCCTTCTCGTCACCTTCGTGCACTTCACTAACCTTCCATCCCAGGTTGACCGCTCCCTGACCGCCCGCGCCGACCAAAGCCTCCAGGCACACGCAGCGCAGCTCGCCCAGCAGGCCAAGGCAGGCACTCTGAGCGCCGCCGACGGCCAGACGGCGCAGGCACGTCTCGATGCCGCTCACGCACAGCACCCGAACGTGAAGCAGTGGCTGCCATACTGGATCGATGATTACTGCTGCTACCCTGGCACGCTCTCCTACGACTTTGATTATGCCTTCGACTGGGGCTACTGTGGACTCTGGTGAAGGAGTGAGTAATATCAACTGCCCTTGTAGAACGTGGACGCTGATGAGATGTACAGATGAGCAAAGACTGCTCTGATCAGAGAGAGGAGAGAAGAGGGGGAATGGAAAAGCAATAATCGACCACCAAATATTACGATCACGTTCACGCATCGCCACGGTTTGATATGACGAGCATAGCATATATACAGTCTTTACGACGACGAAAAAGACAGAATGCAATACGGTCACTCGCTCAGAAGGGTACTAGATGGGAAGAGTTTAGTAGTAGTATAATGACCAATCCGAATCTCGTTGTATGTGGCATGCAGATCCATTTCCTACCATCTTGTTAGACCTCGCGGCATCGTGTTCGTCTTCATACAGATTCAGTAGACTGGACGAACTTCGAAAGAACCTGCTCGCCGAAGCGAACACACCGAAGACTTTCCCCAATCCCAACCTTCCCGACCTCGAGCGCACGCAGTCACAGTTTCTGCACGTTTTCGACTACCTTTGTTCTTCCGCTCATAGTGGAGCATGTCCACATGGATCTCCGTTGTCCTGATGACATCTTTGTAGATTTTACTGCATCGTGGGCACGGGTACCAGCCGAGGTGGTGAGAGCGCCTGTCAAGTAATACGTCTCATCTTGAGCGGGAGACCGAAGGTAAGATTTCGTACTCGGTACCTTACCAAGCTCTTCATGTTCGCTGAACAATTCTGCCTCGATTCGAAAGATAGTCCAGCCATGACATGCACGGATCCTGTCAGAACCGAGTCGATATCGGCATTGCCAGCACTCGCATTTCGGCCTGTTGCTGAAGTCCCATATAGAACGTCCCGTCAAAGCCTCCACTGGCCAGCTTAGGTCTACTCATTGTCCGACCCGAATGGAATATGTATCCAATGATAATCACTTTGCAACGCTCAGTCGAAAGGTCCTCCGCAAATAGAGCAAGCTCTTCGCCCGCGATGCGTTGATGAATACGAATCCGGTCAAAGTTCGTTGTCGAGATAAGTTGTGTCACAGTTCGAATCTCGCAGTGTAGCTTTCGCTCCAGCCGGATGATGATCTCAGGTGGGTTCCATAGCACACGAGGCTTGTCTTCTGGCAGATACGACTGATTTGGAACTTCCAGGAAGAAGATTCAGCGCCGTTCGCAGGATTTCATTAAGACTCCGATGCGTGTCCTCGTTTATCCTGTCGGTGGCAAGGTCCCTGTCCACGGCTTTCCGCATGAGCTGCACAGCTGCGACAACATGGTGCGGATAGGGGTCAATGGCGAGAATCGCTACGACTATTCGCCGTTCGTCCAGGCCAACACTGCAGGGGCTTGTTGCAGGCTGGAGAGTGATCGCATATGTGTTCTCAATGCCAAACTTGAGCACGTTGAGGACGCTGGTCTCAGCCTCCGTGCGTGCCGCAGACAGTCGTGGCAGCAGATCATATCTCTCAGTTGCCTCAATTGCGTCCACCACCAATAGTATGCCAAGGTTGTAATGCAGGATAAGTTCGTGCCAGCGCAGCTTCGTGGCTTGACTCAAGAAGTGAATACGCTTCTGACAGGCTTCGAGAAGGTCGCCGTACACGTGGTTAAACTGTTCGATGCCATCGATGATCTCATTGTATACCTTATTGACTGCCGACTCATCGTGTCCATCACGAAGAGCCTCGCGAAAGACAGCCTCGAGCTTCCACATGCGCAATTTGGTCATGGATCCAGCCGCAACCACCTGATTCGCCTTGGACTCTGTCATCTCGCCAGTCCAACTAGAGACTGTGTCCTGGAATAGTTCAGTGCAGGAACGTACTAGACACCAGCACCAGTCAGAGTCAAATCCAAAGAGTCCGGACGACAGAATTGGGCGACAACTCAATGTGAGTGACGCAGAGGTGTCGAAGATTAGAGCAGCCCAGTGCGCAATGCTCTCTGCGTTCATAAAGTTGTTCGTAGCCACAGGATCGGGGCTCAAGGAGAACGTCTTCTCGGTCACCGGCGATACCTTGGACCCACTGAACTGGAGACTTCTTTGACGAACTCTGAGCATGTATACTTGTTGCAGGCTGGCTTGTACGCACAATGATCCAGACATGCCAGAAAGCTCTTCTTCATCAGAGATTCCCTCTGGGATCGGTGTAAGGCCAAACAGATACAGTGTGAGCATACTGCGATAGGTCGGCCTATTGATGACATTTAGCATGTCTGCTCGAGCCTCTCTCCAGAGCTTGATAATGACATCCTGCGTGGAAGTGGAGCTAGAGGGGGGCGAAAGAGACGCCAGAGGTAGCCAGCGGGCCGCAAACGCAAGAATGACCCTCTCGAGAGACATACGCGTTTGATGATTCGTCTCGCTATCGGTGAAAGTGTCGATGTATCCAGAGTAAGTGTGCTCGTTGGCCCTGCCAGAATCGGACACCATCCACTTGTCAAGTTGGCCACATAGTGAGGATATGCTGATGGAGCTCTCCGCAATATTTTCATCTCCGAATCTATGTATTGTCAGCAGGTTCTCATGCTTAGAAGTGGGATCCGTACACGAAAGGGCCTGCACAATCATCCAAAGTTAGCGGATCACTCGTTCACATGGTGCTAGTTTTCCGTGACATACAACCATAACGAGACATCCAGTGGCCAAAGATAGTTTCCCAAGTCTCGGTGAACACTGCCCGTAGCCAATGCACATCGAAAGTCAGGTCGTCTGCTGGAGCTATGAGAGAGGATATTGAAAGAGGCGTGAGGTCGCTGGAGAATGAAGATCTGCGAATCTCGTCATCAAAAGTCCATTCATGGGAGTTCAGTATACTCACCTATCGACGATGCTCGAGACTCTCTCGGCAGATGTGGAATGCGCATGTCTAGAGCCGTTCAAGGTCCCTCGTCGTGTCTTCTTGCCTTTTGTCGCATTCCCACTTCGCACTTCACGGATCCACTACGTACTTCAGCATCTGCAGACTCGGCGTGCAAGTCGAGACCCACTCACCTCGAAAGTGCATCTTTGCTGACGATTGACACATCGAGAACAGGACTTGGCACCTCGAGTTGTCTTCGTCGTCCTGGCTGCATCGCATGCAACCCGTGCCTTCCGACACTGATCACAAGACGAGTACTGCACCCTCCGCGGCCCTTCCTGTTCCATGCCCACGAGGCATTAGGACTCAAGTCCATGCACGTCAAGAGGAGGATGCGAACCCGATCTCTTCATTGTGAAGATGTGAGGTCAGTGAAAGCGCGTCCGCGTGGGGTAAGTCTACTAGCGTGCGGAGACGGTCCGATGCGGCTGAGTGATTGACTTTCGGTTAACCACTTGGTCCCAAAAAGGAAGTTGTGGAATCCTCCAGCACTATTGTATCACCGTTAGTTGCCACAACGCAAAGCTTCTGGGAGCTGTAGGTCATGAGTCTAGTAGGCAGCTAGCAGCAGCATAGATTCTCGAAATCTTCGACTGCCAGCTGTGGCTTTCAGCCTCGTGACGGTGCCATCTCGAAAGCGGGCTCAGCAACCGGACCATTGCCGATTTCGCTGGTTCGAGCCTTTCTACGTCAAAAGCGACTTCAAATGAGATGCTGAAGTTTGCTCTTTCTAGCCCTCGTCTATACCCACTTGCCTTGCGAGCCAGCCTGCTAGTAGTTCGACTCAGTCCCATGACTGAGGGCTGTTACATTCTGTTGGGTATGGCGACTAGAGCACTCCGTCGAATCGAAAGGCCAAGTGTGGGGAGGTTGTAAAGAAGTCAGGCTCGGGCTGATGACCTAACACCGCCCTTACCATGTTTACAATCGCCTTCATCTGATCTCCACCTTTCCAATCAGACTCGCCGTACTGTCCAATCCAATCAAAGCAAGCATTCGAATTGCTCAAGTTACCCGACCAAGTAGGATAAGTGCCATTGTCGATGGTCGTTTGGGGATACAACACTATCATCTCGTTTGAGTCTGCAAGGGCGGATCAGCAGCAGCCTTTGCAGTATGGATTCACCTGACACAGACCTGCCCAAAGGTTGTAGCCGGTGTTGGTGAGAAACCTGTCCCCAATCTGCTCGTAATTCATGGTGCAGCCGTGGAGAGCCACGTGAAGCTTGCAGGCAGACGTGCTGCCCGGCTCACACTTCTTCGGCACATATACGAAAGCAGTGTCAGCTAGACCTGGAGCGCCGAACATAGCAGTCTGTGCGAATGGAACGATAGAGCATGATAGTGTTCCGGTGCTTCTCGGGTTCAGGTGCTCGCCATAAAGCCACTTCAGCACCTCACCAGCTCCGTCAATTCCACAATCGGCAATATACGGCGATACCGACTCGTCGCACTCGTTGTCGCCTTCACCATCAATGTTGGTTGGAAAGACGTGTGCGGCCCCGGTGCTCGTCAAGAATCTGACATTCGAAGGCTTCGTGAAAGGGAAAAGCTGGCTCTCGAGCAGCCTTGTAATGCTGTACCCGACGATATCATCTTCAGTCCCCGCTTGAAGAAAGACTTTGCGGTGCTTCAGGTTGCACAAGCAATCGATCTGGTGACCACTCCATGAGCGCATGTTCGCGAGAGGCTTCTCAATGGACGGTGTGTTGTTGAACATGCATGTGGTAAACTATATGTAGAACGGTCATTAGCTGCATGCCCAGGCCACGGAACATAAGCTCACTTCTTGGTTCCGTCCACAATCATACGGACCTCCGGCAAATGCCCCAAACCCTGCTTTGAAGAGCTCAGAGTATGCGATCCCCAGTTGAACCTATCTCGCGAATCAGATCTCTTGCTGCGGTACTGAGTGAAGGTACAGTCGAACAGCCATGAAGCCACCGGAGGAGAAGCCTGATACCGAGACCATATTCGGATCGACATTGTGACGAACGATGGTGCCGAGCGCGGAGGCTGCTGTGACTGCTACGAGCGCCGCTGCGGCAAGGCAGGCTCGCAGTATTATGGTTGATTCGTGGCAAAACGAGAGTAGACTTCTGTCATTGAGACTCTGCTCAACGGACAGTACGATCACAATTTCAATGTTGAGGTGCGGTTTCACGTTGCACCTGAGCTTCAGCTGCGGCCAAGGCAGTTTCTAAATGGGTGGCTGGCACCTGCGCTTGAACAAAATCTGGATGTTCGGATGTGAAACTGCGAGATGCGTACACAGCTCAGATGCGTACACAGCTCAGATGCGTACACAGCTCCAGAAGAATGCAAATGGTTACCAAGACAAGCATTATGCCTCTGGTAACATTGTAAAAATTGCAATCGTTGACTTCGCATGCCACTCCGCTCATTTAGAACCCGCTGCACACTACTCCCGCTTCATGCTGGCCCCATAGTCAGTGCTTTCTTCAACATGTCTTTCGCTCTGCGCAGTCTGGAGCGCACGGTGTGCTTCATTTGCGACATCTGTCAAAGTCGAGGTCTTGGAGTTTGGCGCCATGTAGTGGTGGGCGTTTGGCAGCTGGCGAGAGGTATGCCATGCGGGCAACGTGGCTCTTGATAGTCCGGCGGTACCATTCTGCACACGTGTAGATAGACCTTGGCCCCGGCGCTTGAGATAGTCGAGTGTGTCATTCTTCGGTGCTTGTTGACGGCCCAGGTTCGTGTTGCTGCAGTTTAGGCGGTGCAGAGTATTTGAGCACCAGGTGGTCTCTCGTGCTGAAGATAAGGACACAGCTCGGGTTGAGGGCTCGCGATTGAAATATGGCATATTGGGTGCGCCTTTGTAGTAGGACAAGCGTTACTCGTGAACACTTGTAGATGAGCCATTGCCGGTCAGGTTGATCAAAGTGTGTATGGTCCGCTACCACGAGAGTGCTGCTCATGTGACGTCTACAGCAGGCCGACTCCTCGACCTGTTCTTCTTCCTCCGCTCGCTAAATTCATCCTGGTCGTCTTCGTCTCGCTCGGGTGGAGGCTCTAACCTCCTAGGTTGTCGACTGCGGCTCCTCTCTCTTTCTTCCGCTGCTGGAACATATCCGATTCTCAGTCTCTCCGACACCTCTGACACTTCGAATTCTTCCTCCTCCCGTCGCATACGCTCTTGTCGTTGCCGCTCCCTTCGATCTTCCTCACGGCGCCTCCTAATCTTCGCCTTCTCGAACTGTCTCCGCTTCTCTCGCAAGCGCTCTTTCTCTCTCTCTTCTTCCTTCTTCTTCATCCACGAGTTGAAGGCGTTGGCAACGACAGTGACGAAGATCGCGCCCAGCGCGACCTTGCCAAACTTGCTGGCGGTAGACTCCTCTTTCTCAGCTCCATGTGAATAGCGAGAGCCGGACGAGGGTGCCGATCTGCCATAACGTGGTCGCCGCGCATACGAATCTTCAGACACTGAGCGATCTCGCGGGCGCCGTCTACGATTTTGAGATCGTGAATTCACCAAGGTGCTGTCGTCGGAATCGTAATAATCGTCATAGTCGTGGCGTGACATGATCGTGAGGCGTTGTTCAGATTTCGAGGTTTAGAGTTCATGAAAAGTCGCACCGCCGAGAGCACATTTTGATGTGATGGCAGGCCAGCCTTGCGACGACCTATGAAGCAACCGGTGTGGTGGTGGTGCGGCAGTGCTTGTCCGCGAAACGTAAAGCCGACTCACGTCATGCGTGGTGGCGCGCAGAAACTGGGAATGCCCTGGAGCTGACCACCACGTGATCCTTGGCAACGGCAGCCGCTTAGCCGGCAATCACATGCTCTTCCAGCCTACCAGCCTCCTTTCGAATGTTCGGAGTCCCGATGAAAGTGGGACGCCTCCAAACTGTGCTGCCCACTCTGACATCGGCAAAGCTCAAAGTCGTAACAAGCGTTGCACGGGCACCTTAAGAACGCCAACGACCAAACTTCGATTCGAAGGAGGGTATTTGACTTGTTCATGTTTGGGCGTCGAGGCATAAAAGCTATCGGATTTCACTCATTTACTTCTGAGGAGGCTACGCTCTGTACTTCAACGAGGACAAGCTCATGTGCGCCAACAGATCGTTAGCCATCTTATCCTCTCGGCTACGGTGACACTCCTAAATCAATGCCTCCTGCCATATTGACCATGAGCATCTCTGCGCGCAAGTCCACCATGACGCTCGTTACCCAGTCGTCTCTGTTCTCGGACATGCTCGGCTGTTCGCCTCTGTCTCTCATCATAGTCCGAATCTGTTTCCGATCCTGAGTCGTAAGGATGATATCGTGGTCTAGGATCACGATGTGTTGCTGTCGAGCGTCGTGTATTCCTGGAGCTGACATGAGAGCGCTGGTTGCCCGGATCTGCTTGCTGTTGCCCACCACCTCCAGCGACGACTGCTTGCTGGGCGCCTTTGCCGAAACGCTTCCTGGTCATCCACACGGAAAGAGAGCCGCCAACGATGTCAAAGCACCCGAGCAGAATGCCCAGGCGCAAGGGAGTGATGAATGCTTCTAGTCCAGTCTTTGGAGGGGCAAGAGGCTGTGCCTGAGTCTGCATCTGATTCATCGCTTTGCGCCCAGTATGTGATCGCTCTCGACTGCGATGTTGGCCTCTGGAGTACCTCCGCGCATCGTGGAAATCGTCTGAATCGTATTCTGATGCTGGCGATCTTCGTCTATATCTCCTCGTCCGTGTATATTCGATAGGGCCGGCTTGCTGATTCCTATGCGCTGGGCTCAGGTCTGGCCGTACAAGATGTTCATCTGCGAGTCGAGACCTTGTCGTGTCGTGGGAACGTTGGGTATGGACGTTCTTTGGTGGAGACTGGGGCAGTTGCCAGTTGTTGTCGTAGAATGGACGATAAGCATGAAGTGGAACTCCGTTCATACCCGAATCGTCAGACTGTGGTATGTGCCGATCCTCGCGTGATATCTTATGAAAGGGCGGTGGGCTGTACTTTCGTCCGGTTTGTGCCTCGTTCTGATCCTTAGTTGGTCGCTTGTCGAAGGGTGTACCTTCAGAGGCGGCGTGGACGTGCGCGGTGTCGTGAATCGGCGTCCCTCTGTGTTTGGCATCCTCCATTGCGTTTGCTTTAGTGGGCACGCAATGATATACGCATGGTCAAAGGGGGGTGAAGGGGCGGGATGTGAGAAAGTGGGACAAGCTTGACTTGGGAGGGTTGTTGCAAAATATCACACACATCAGGACCAACGCCAACCCGGCGCAGTCTTGAAATTGATCCTTCCGAAGCCCATACTGATAGCTAGCATCGACGTCGCATCCAGAAATTACATACAGCTGCCGCAAGGGCGGCCCACTGGAGTGCCAGCGCATCGTCCCGATACACAGGGAATGCATGTGAACTATCACCTGAGTTGTCGAAAGTGTACATTGACGCGGGATAGCTTTGTCGTCCACCGTCGCTTGAGGCTGAAAACAAACATGATCTTGGTCGTAACACAGAAATGTGCATGGAACGTGCTTCGGCGTAGGCCCAAACATGCAGCTCATGGTCACGAGCACTGTTCGGTGTATGCAAAGTCATTGCCCGGCATATGGAGTCGTAGATCCGGCAACCTTGTCCAGGGCACTGGTGGTACCGACCAGTTGGTCTGAAGCGCAAGTCGAATATGAGGACGTTGCGGGCAGTCGAGCTGTCGAATGTCGCCCCAGATGTCTTCATCTCCTGCGATGTTCCATGGAAGTCGCTCGTGAGCTTGGAAAGACCAGGGGAAACAACCAGTGGAGTTTGTTGACATCCTCAAGATACTGTCTCTGACATGCCATGATCGAATGCAACAACGTTGCCAAGGCCAATGCTTGAAATGAGTCCGTTTGACGGGTAAAATCTATCCCCAGGGCTTTCGCTCAGATATAGGGCAGGGATTCCGTTGGGTGCGCTGTTACCGTGGTGTTGCAAGATGCGTCCGTTGATGAGTACAAGGCCCGTTCCTGTAGATTCCGTACTGTGGCGCGATGCGAGTACACAGTCCGCGAAGCTGCTGTCGCCACAGTTTGCCAGCAGATCCCTGTTCTCCACGTTTCAACCAGATGATACTACTACCCGTGGGCATCACAAGCTACCCAGGCAAGGCGTAGACTCTCGCATGGCGTTGAGAGACCCGAGTGTGAGCTTGCGTACTTCGTGGTCCTCACCGCTTCGTGGAGGACACGTTTCAGCGCATGAATCCATCGTGCTGAGCTCATGCTCTGCATTTGCATTGTTTCGATGTTGAGGGAGAAGACGAGGGGTAGTGGTGTTCGGAAACTCTGTTCGAGTCAGTCCACCGCTCATTCGTAGTACTACCTCTCAATGACACCAAAGTATCGCCCCTGAGGTATGATCTGACCAAACGATAAGCCATTTGGCGATAGCTCGTTAAATGTCGTGTCAGCCTCGTCGTAAGAACGAGTAGCATCACCGGCAGCAGTACTTCGCTGGTGATCCTCAAGGCGTGAGAGTAATGTTGAAGCCGCAATTGGTCGACCATCCATATGATGAGCTGCAAGACGACCTGTGTCTATCTTCCATTCTTCCTGCGACATACGTTCGTGGTGTTGTTATATGTCAGAGTAACGCGAGATCAGAAGTTCCAATACCTCCTTTGTGAGGTCAACATCGATCTGGCCAGTCCAGGGACTTCTCGATCTGAGATCCGCGTGCTCTATCAGTTGGAGAAGTGAGTATCCGGACGGCAAAGGTATCTGCCATTGTTAGTGCATGTCGGACGACAGGCGAGTGAGTGAGTGGTTGGAAAGGGGTCGTGGGTCGTGGTTGCTGTTGCGACAACACCCCGCGTCGGCTCTTCCCTCCCGCCCGACAGAGTTCAAGATGCACCTGTACCTGCATCATCTCGCAAACAAATGTCAACTCCACAAACGACGACGATACTTTCATCGCTTCGAAAGACGCCTGCAGCTGGAGAAGATGTGCCCACAACCGCCTGGGCCACCAACCTGAAGAAAAGTGGCAGTCGTCAATCTACCGCCACCGTGGCGAAGTCGCGCCGATCATCGAGGTTCGGCAGCCAGCTGAGACTCGAGACTCGAGCTCTGTAGCTCCTGAACGTCGTGCCCCTAGACACCAACACCAACACCACACTCGCACAGTATGTCGGGCCCAGATGTGGTGCGCATCAAGCGTAAGAGATCGGAGCAAGCGCCAGATGCCCTTGTGGTGGAACGGCCAGGAAAGAAAAGAGGCACCGAACTTCAGTATGTGCGAAGGAAGGATAGCCAAGAGAGTACACCCAGCCTGTTCGATGCGAGGACTATACAAGATCGATCCGAGGTCGAAGACGTGTCTCGCGGCAAGACACCACACGTTTCGGGAAATGGACTCGATGGGGCTTCCAATGGGGCCAGGGAACGACGGACATTCCATCTTAAGCGACCTAGCACACCAGAAGCTGGAGTCAGGAAACGCAAGGCAAAGGATGAAGGTATAGCAACATTCATCGAAAAGAAAGCCAAGAAACACCCCCAAGAGCTACTCAGTCTCGCCGAGCGTCGCAAATCCGGCTGCCAGACTAGTGCGACCCCTGAGGTGCTGAAGCGGCCTGGCAGGAGCTCTGCTGTGCGACAAGGTGCTCAAATCGAGGCACAGGCTGCGAGGCAGAAGTATGCCACGGCGGACTCCCGGCTGGAAGCCATGGCCAATTCCTTGCACCAATTTGCCATGGACGAAGTGGCGAAAGAGTCGCCAGCGAAGCCAAAGGTGACGGCGATCCCTCGACTACCGCCACAACGCAGCAAAGAGCTTCATCGACAGCGTACACGTAGCGACGCTAGGCTGGCAAGCAAGTCAGGCGAAGTTGAAATGGAGGATGAAGCTGATTACGTGTACGACACTTACGTCCTGGCACCAAGTTCCAATATCGGCGCCGCCCAGGTGGACACACAAGAGACGTTGGGCAGCGTTGGCTATCTGGTCATCACGGAGGAGGATCAGGCAGTGTGGGAGACCTACATCGAGGACGAGCCGAGCGACAAGGATTGGAATAGTGACGAAGAAGATGAGAATGCAGAGGATTGGTACGGAGCTGATTATCCCGACGATGAGCTCGCGTCGGACGACGAGCACAATCGAAATGCTTACGGGTACCGCAACCGGGGGTCAGATGATGAAGACTGGAACGAGGACACAGGAAATTGGAGTGACGACGAGTACGAGCGTCAGATGCAGCCATGGCGCACGCGAACGCCTCAGCAATTCTCTAAATACCTTGACGGCAAGTAATGCAGTGTAAGAGCCACACACCACCAAGCCAATCAAGTGCAACCAGCGCACTCTATGTGTGTTTCCTCCCGACAGGCGTTCGGACGCGTCCCCTTGCATCAGCAGAGCAACACGTGAGAACAAAACCGCCCGCCCCTCAGTGTGATATACGATACCCCTGTTATCAATGGGCGCCGCGATTCAAAGTACTCGAGCGCGCCAGGCGGCCGTCCTGCAGAACAAAATGCCTCCCTGTGTCGCTAGCTGCCGCGTCTCTAATCCACATGGTGGGTTTTGAGGCATGCCATAGTATTCGACCCTTTATAGTTGCTTTGAGCAGACGGAAGAGCAGTCGCGGGTACGAGTCCACTTCAGATTTCTTGACATCGTAATCATCACCGTGGTATCCGTGTCGTCGTTCGCGAAGGCCGGTCTCAACCAGTAAGATATCCTATCTGGGCGAGAAACTCGGCAGAGAAGTTCCTTGCGCGTCTCTCGACCTCTTTACAATCCGCCTGGAACGAGTCTGGCTCACTCTTCAGCACCTCTCGGAGGCCCCAATCCTTCCTCACTCTGTAGTACACCGACGTCAAGCCTCCCTTGGTGCGCGTGCCGAAGATCACGTTGAACTGGTCCTCGATTTCCGGCCAGGTCTGGTCCTTCACCACGCGTGCGTACATGATGAAGAACTTCTGCTCTTCACTGTAGGAGGGCCGGGGCGCTCTGGGATGTCTGTCTTGATTCATATGCACCGCCGCAGAGGGAGGTGCCACAGCGTGGTTTGGTCCAGCACCATTATGGATGGGGTTGGTGGGTCGCCAGGGGCCACGCCCGGAAGAGTCTCCGGGACACTGACGGTAGGTCGAGTTGACGGCAGTGGTGTCTGTCGAGCTGGCGGGAGACTGTGAAGACGAGGTCTGTCGTGAGACCGATGGCCCTTGATCCGTCGTATGGGATCCAGTTTCAGCTGTAGAAGACGGCGTGAGCAGGCTGTGGATGGGTATGCGCCCCCCTCGGTTGCTAATCTCGTCCATTCCGTAGTCAGTGCAGCAGATGCCCTCACCAGCGGAGTCTTGACCGTGAAGAATGCGAGGGAGTCATCGATCGATGCATTTGTATGGAGGCAAGGATACACAATGAGGCAGCTTGCATGCTGCTCATGGGAGAGACGGAGGGACCGGGAGGCATTTGTCGACGACGTGTTTTGGGCGAAATCACAATTCATCGTCGGGGATACCTCCGAGCTAGTCGGCTACTGCAGTGACAGGCACGAGAGAGACACACCCGTTACTTGTGAGACACACATGCCGTTTGGCTGGCCGCCCAATCGATTGGACAGCCTTGCTTAGTGCTAGACACGAGCTGGAGACGCAGACAGCTAGGTCGGCAATATAGGATGCGTCTCGCTTTGTGGGCCATTCGGTCAATCTCTCGATGCATCGGATCGATAATCCATATAGCTTGACAGGGGGGAGATACGCGAAGCATGTCACGGCTTCGACTAGCACAGAACCGCGTGTGACAAACATTGCTCAGGGCAATGCACGGTGAGGCTGGCCACAAACAACGATCTTTGTGCATGGTGACAATCGACGAAAATTGTTACGGCTGACGTGAAGATAGGCAACTACATGTAGTAGCTACAGCACATAGAGTTCACGTCAACAGCAGAACGGGAAGTTGGGAAGGCAGAAGGTACCTTCCAAGCGTGCCTCGTGGCGCGAGTTAGGCCTAGAACGTCGCAATTATGCTTTCTCCAAGGATCGTGAAGAGTGTCCGATGCAATGGTGGGCACATCATCAGCGATCCACCCTCGTCGAATGCGGGCATGTGGGAACGCTGGCAATCTGCTTCCACCACACCTGCCAAGCAAATCTGCGTGAATCTCCGGTCAGCTGCTGCCGTCAATGCAGATCATCAATGTTGACGTGAAATGACATTGGCTGGCATTTACGAACTGCAGCCCGTCGAGGCCTCATTGACTAGACAGCCAAATAGAGAGGTACCAGAAGGTCAAGCTCAGAGGAGATGGAACCGACAGGGTGGGAAGTGGGAAGGTAACGGTGCACGAGGCCGAGCGCCTTAGTTCGGATGTAGTTCCACCGGCATGTCGCCCGTGGCCGACGCTTCGGCGATGCATCCGCAAGTGACACGCTTAGTGTAAATAGGGGCAAGCAGCGTCAAAATGATCCGAACTTGACAGCACCCATATTCTGATAGCACTCTGGATAGTAAGAAGCATCTCATGGTGTGGACAAAGTCACTCGCGTTGTCAGCCACTCTGCCGCTGCTGCTGATGGCCAATGCGGAGGAGATACATCAGCGTGCAGCTTCAATGTCTCGGCAATTGCATCTCCACCAGCGTGGGCGGGACTGCCAGCACGAGCGTGACACAGATAGCAACGAGCGTCGCAGACTGACGAGATGGCCATCTTTGACTTTGCTGGCAAGAGCGGCCCGTCAGGCACGGTGTCGAGCTCTTTCGACCACACCCACTGCCAACCACGTATTACCCACTATGCCTCCTCCACTCATCGAGACTACTGCAGCTCATGCACCGGCCTCCATGTTCCGTGAAGAGCACGGCCCGCACGACTTCCTTCGAAAAGGTTCACTTCAGCAGTAAGTGACGCGCAATTCATACCACATTGCTTGTGTAATGTCACTTGTACTTCTTGATGCCTCTCCGACTCCCCGACGCGAAGCTCCTCAGGCGATCATTTTGAATTCCCATCATCCATGTCAAGGATGTCCCACATCCTGAGATAAGAGGTGTTACCATATCCGCAAACCCGCAGAAGCTATCGCCGCGTACACGCACGAAGGGCATCCTTCGCGCGTTTGGCAGACCAGCCCCAGTCGCAGCTGTCATCCCAACGTCAATACGACTGATCAGTGCATTGTCGAGGGTGCCGAAGGGAGAGATCTCTCTTGTTCTTGCCAGTCCAAAGCGCCTGCATAGATCTGCAAAAGCCAAAATCCAGCAGATCTGGTACAAACAGTGAAGACACGCCTGCGAAGCGCTAGGCGTCGTCGGCAGAAGCAGTCGAGCAGAATACGACCTCCATACTGGCCAGCGCGCCCCGTTCGCGAGAACCTACCAGTCTTGCGGTGCTGTGGACCACCAGTCGGAGGCACGCTCGCGAACTAACGTTGCCGCAGTCTGCACGTCGCACATCCCTCAAATCCTTCTGTGACATGGTGTCGAGCGCCATGCATGTTGGCGCAGGACAAATTGGTTCCAACCACACCACTACGCAGCCTCCATCCTGCGTGCACGCTCAACGGCTCGGCAACGACCGCGACATGAGCAGGCCAAGCCAGGGTTGTCATATGTCGATGTCAACAGACCGGTCGCACCGGGGAGATTCGCAAGCACAAACTGCTGATTATTGGCGCGTCATTGCCATTCATGGCATCGTGCCAGCGCACATGAGTTGCATATGATGGGGCGGCGCGCAGCGCAATGGCCTCTGCAACACCGTTTTGCGGCTCTTGCGACGTGGCGGCGACCAAGCAACGCGACTCACTCTTGAGAGGCTCAACATGCTTTTTGCCCTTCAATGAGACAGACACAATGCCTGACGACATGGATTTGAGCTTTCAATCGCCTTTGTGGTGGTTATCTCATTTGTGCGGTGCCATCGACGATGAAATTGTCGATTTTGCGATGTGATGTCGCAAGGTCAATCTAATCCTTTTTAGGAAAGTCTGGGTCCGTGCCCATCACGTGCATGGCGTCTAACCATGCTAGACGCTGCATGTGTTGGTGTAAGTGAATGTCAGTTTTTCAGAAACCCAAAACCTGGGCTGCCTGACGCATATTTGATAAATTAAATGTGTGGGAGATTGCAGATATCTTGCAAATATTGTATCACGCGCGAACGCTCAGATGTAGGACACTTTCACACCCATACCGACGGTCTGCTTTACTTTGCCCCAACCATCTTCCAGCGTTTTCTTCACCCTCAGTCTCAGATCTCTTCTTGCCAGTAGAAGAACGAAAGCGACCATGAACATGAGGAATCGCATGAGTGCAAGCCTTCCCGTACCTGTGCCGAGATTCCGGCTTGCATGCATGACCATCTGCTGTAGGTTGTGTAACACAGACGAGGCTCTCGTGTAGAACGTAGAGCTTGGTCGCTGCGGTGGACGGACTTTCTTTTGAGGTTTCGAGGAAGCCTTTGATGGCGGCGGTTGCTGGGTTGAGGACGAGGCTGGTCGTTGCTGGTGGATCTTGCCATTGGCTCCATTGCGTGCAGTAGAAGCGCTTTCCGGCTTGGCAACTCTTTCAGCTTCGGCTGCCGCAGCTTTCTTTCGTTCTTCTTCGCGTCGTTCGTCTTCCTTCCTTTTCTTCTCCTCAGCAGCACGTTGCTCTGCCATTTCCTGTTCACGCAATTCTTCCAGCTCTCTTTCTCGTTGCGCGGTGCCATCTTTCTCCTCTTTAAGGCTTTCCAGAGCATGGATGAAGGCTTCCCGCCGTTCTTCATCCAGCATATCGTTCATCTCAATGAACTGCTGGGCATAGTCCCACTCGTTGTTCGCCGGCAGTACGTGCAGTGCATAGAGCTCCAGGACCTTCAACCGTGTAGTCAGTTCTTTCGGCGAAGACGTCCCATTGGACATTGGTGTTGCGATGCCATCTTGCAAGAAAGCGATATGCGCTGCATCTGCTGATGCGGAAAGGTATGCTTCCAACTTCTGCTGGTTCAATCTCTGATCTTGCATATGGCCAAGAAGAAGCGTCGCTAAGTTCACGACCACGTCCGGATCAACATCGCCTTCATTGCTGCCATACCCGTGCTGCACAATCTCATCCCATATTGTCCCTTCTCTGGCCTTTTTCACGAGCTCTCTCCATTTTGCGGATCCAAATGTGTTTCTACCCTCTTCCGCACCTAGTTCGATGATCGCATGCAACAAGCTGAGGTAGAACACCCAGACCTTGGTCCTGGTGCCTTTGGAGCTTTGCGCAACGGGCGCCGCGTCGACACCATCGCCTGCTCCATTTTTCGCGTTTCCATCTTGACCCTCCTCATGCTGTGGTGATATGATCGGTTCGAGGGTCTCTAAGGCCTCTTTGAAGCGCTTCGTGAGGTAGAGTTGAGTAGCTTGCTTGTAGGTCCGGACAATCAGGGAATTCGTCGTGCGTGATCTCGAAAGGCTCGATATGGAGTTGGACAGGTACTGGGAGTCCAGCGCGTCCTGATACGTTATTGTCCCCGTGGACGCCATCGCTCGCGGGTGGACGTCTGGTCGAAGGACGGACGGAAGTGTAGTCGCGAGGTTGGAGATTCGGGAACGGCAGCCGAGGCGCTGTGCTTTGCCGATCTGCAGGCCCAGGGAAAGTCGTGTGCTGCTTGTCTCGACGACATCATCAACAACAACACCATCGAATTGTCGGCTGTCATCTCTGCATGCTCAGACGTGGCAGAGGCTTACCGATCCATTGGTGCCGACTGACTACCACAGACTACTACCATGTGAGCAGCAGCCTGAAGAGCCATTTCACATGCATTCAGCCGCATAGATTCACTTCAAGACGTGCATATGCAACGGGCCGCAGACCATCTTCATGTGCTCGGCCGCTACAGCAAGTTTGCTCTCGCTCACTCGTTGCTCTTTCCTCAGTCAAGTGGCTTCGTGGACTCTTCTCAAAGTTCAAGCGACTGCTTCCTACTTTCCTCGCCACACCACCGACTACTGATCCAAGATTCAGCATTACTACAAACGACAGAAGCACCACTACCAGCAAGATGGACGTAGACAGGTACAGCTTTTACCCGCTTCTGCTCGACATCCTCACCGATATCTCCGAAGCTCACTTCGTCGCTCTCGATCTCGAGCTGTCTGGAGTGCCTTCCAAGCCCACTGCATTCGGAGGGAAGGACAGCGGCAAACCAACCCTTCAACAACGATACCTCGAAACTAAAGAGGCGGCAGAACGATACCAAATTCTACAAATCGGCCTCACATGCGTCGAGCAGAATCTGGAGGATGGCAAGTACACCCTCAAACCTTACAACTTCGACCTGAGCCCGGTGATCAACGAACGTGGATTGGAGATCGAGCGAATATTTTCTTTCCAGTCAGGCGCCGCGGAATTCCTGCTTAAGGTTGGCTTCGACATAGGCAAACCGTTCGCTAAGGGCGTGCCGTATTTGTCTCGTGAAGAATCCCGGGCAGCCCGCGAACTCTTCGCGCAGAGACAGGACAGGAGTGCAGTGGCAGATATTCAGATTAAGCCGACAGAGACCGAGTCATTGGCCTTCCTTGAGCGTGTCAGATCCGAAATCAAGTCATGGCTGAAAGCGAATAACAAAGACTACCTGAACATCAGCCCAGTCGGCTACGAGATCATGGTCGACGGAGAAAGGCAAGTGGATGAGTTGTCACGCTTCGAAAAGCGCCTCGTACACCAGCTTGTCCGCGCGGAATACCCAGAGCTCGTCACTCTGAGCAAGAGAGGCTTCATCCAGATCGTGCACTTTAACAAAGAGCGCGAAGATGCGATCGCAGCTGGCCGTAAGCGAGACTTGGAAGAGCGTATCAATCGCCAAAAAGGCTTTCGCTGGGTCATCGAAGCACTCCATGGTAGTAACATCGCCAATGTCGACCTCCGCGAGTGCGCCAAGGACAGCGTCACCGGTGAGCCCATCTTCGCCGATATGGACGCCTACAAGGCCCAGTTCAATCGGGCTCAGGCGTTACTACGAGGGAATCCCAAGATCTTGGTCGGCCACAACTGTTTTCTTGACCTCGTCTACATCTACCGCACGTTCATCGGACAGCTTCCGGATACGGTCGAAGATTTCCAGCGGAAGCTTCACAAGCTCTGGCCCGTCATTGTGGATACCAAGTACATGTCGACTCATAACTGCGGCGACATCAACCCTGCGTCTTCACTTGAACAGATTGCTGGTCAGCTCAGTGCACTGACGACGCCTGTTGTTGACACGGACGAGCAGCATACCAAGTACAACAACGTCGAGGCCTTCCACGAGGCTGGCTACGATAGCTTCCTCACGGCTCAGGTGGCTGTGCGGTTGTCTTCCAAGCTGGAACGAGAGGGTGCCTACGTGGACGTCAAGAACGAGAGTGTCGAAGCAGCTGGACCAAACCAAGTCAGTAATGGCATTTCTGCTATGAAGCTCGACGGCGAAGCAGAGAACGAGAGACCAAAGGAGGCCGAGAAGGACAGCGGCGACGGACCATACGACAGTAGCACTGAGGTGAACGGTTTCCAGCCTTCTGAAGTCGGTGCTAAGTGGAAGATGACCGGAGACGAGACGCTAGGCGCCGCAAAGGACGATTTGTTCAAGTACGAGCCTGGCAAGCGGAAGATGAGACACATCAGGGAGGATGTCACAATCGATGGTGGTATGCCCAAGTTTTCCTCTGACTTCTGGCGAGTCTATGGCAACAAGCTGAGGGTTTTCGGTACCCAAGAAGGACTATGCGTCTTGGATGGAACGGCAGAGTCTCCTGTGTCGGAGGATGGAGGTGTGGGATTATGAGGACGGACAAGTCTGATGACGTTGAAGGAAGGGGTGTATTATAGAAAAAGTCCTGAATCACTTTTCTTTCTCGTGGCTTATACGAGGCCGTCGCGTAGGTGCGAGCAATCCTAGGCAGCCTGCAAACTTGCTATCTTCTTTAAACCTCAACCAACAAGCTTTATGCTCTGTTTTCTCCAGCTTCGTGCCCCGTTCACCGCCTCCCAGGCCTCTTCGGTCTCGCAAAACCTGTGCTGCTAGGCTTATTCTCCACGCTAGACGGCTCCACACTCTGACTCCCTCCACCAAGCACATCAGCCGTGATTTCATTCGGCTCCGTCGCCTCGAGCGACTTCGAAATCGTTATACCCGCATCTCGCTCGGCTACAATCCTCGTCCAGCTTTTGCTCGTGCTATATATCATTCTCTCCTTGATCTTAGACCCCGTCGGACAGGTGTATATAAACAGAATCGTCGGACCTGCCCCACCATCCGCAGTCTGCTCAGGGTGCGAATAGAACGAGAAGCGTGGCTCGGTCGTTGATATCAAGCCGCCGACTTGATCAAGTGATATCGAGTCCGCCGAAGAGTCCAACGTGAGCGTCTCGTCGGGAAGTTGGTACTTCAACTGCACCAAAGTTCCTCTGCATCCGTCCTCTTTCAGGCTACTCAATGCCTCCAGAACGCCGGGCCCAGTAGGCACATCAATTTTGCCGCTGACATGTCCTCGCCGTGCACCAGTGCCGCGCGACTCTTGTGCTTCTGCCTCTTTCACGCCTTGCAGACCCTCCTCTTCTTCCGTTAACAGGGCTGGGAGGTTCGTATGTGCTTCATGTTTATCCCAGCCCGAAGCCGTCAACTCAGCTTTCTCGGTCGCGAACAGCGTTTCTCGAAAGCGTTCGATCCCCAGTTCACGGACGAGAGTCAGACGTGTGCTGGCGAAAAGCATCTTTTGGCGGACAGGGGCGGCATTGGGAACGTAAGTGACGGCGACGTAGCCATTTGCAGCTCCGGGCTCGACTTTGAGCAGGATATACAAGGCTGCGTTGGGTGTCAAGTGGTCTTGAAGTTGACCGAGGTCATCTTTGAAGGAGGTGCCTTTGATTGGGATTGTGGTTTTGGGAATCAGCTTTTCGTTGTCGATGCCTGCCAGCAGAGCTCGCTCGGTCGAGCTGGATACGAAGGCGTTGAACGCATCCTGAAGTTCTTGCGAGGCTGAGAAGCGTCAATGGACGGCGTAAAGTGAAGAGCATCGACTGAAAATACCTTGTATTCCGGACTGCATGTTGGAGGTACAGTTGTCAATCGCATGCTGTCTCCTGTTGCAGCAGCCCACGAGCTTGGTTCGAAGTGGGGCGCAGCAGCGACGTCACCCCATCAACATCAACACTCCAGTCACCAGTCGCACTGTCCTTTCACATGTCGAGTCGGGTCGGGTTGACTGGAGCTAAAAGGACTCCCGAGCAAAGCCTATTAGCTAAGTGAATGACAGCAAGAATGCTCCAACTGTGTGTCTGGGTACGGGCCGTGGACCTCCTCGCAGACCCCGAGGTCCACTTCACTTGTACGTCCCTGCTACTCACGGGCAGCTATAGCTAAATTTCTTCTCTGACCATCAACCGAGTACCCCTTTCTGTATTTGGGAGAACAAAGGACAAACGGTGTCCAGCAGTTCTCGACGCTTCTCGAACGATGGACTTTCTTGTCGGCTCGTTCAATCATCCAGCCATATACCTCTGCCAATTCCATCCGCCAACGAACAACGACGAAGCTTCTCTCAAAGTCATCCGCGAGCACCCAGCTATCGGCGGCCATTCCTGGCTCTCCTTCTCGAAAGACAAAAAGCAGCTCTACTGCACCGCCTGGCTAGAGAAGCCATCAATCGCCGCTTACGCGATCCGCTCTGGGGGACGTGATGTCCAGTTTCTGAACGCAAAACCGGTCAAAGCATTGTCCGGATATGTCTGCAGCAACGAGACCCACGTCTTCAGCGCTGGAGGTCCTTCCGGCGAAGTTTTCCGATTAGAAGCAGATGGCTCTATCGGCAATCTTGTCCAGGAACTGGATTTTGTGAGCGGGCAGGGCGAGAACCAGAGCGAGAAGCGTGGCGAGGTGGCGCATGGTGACTTCGGGGGATTGAGACATGGAGCGCACAGTGTTGATCTGAGTCCGGATGGGAAGTACCTTTACGTGGCTGACATTGGGCGGAATTGCATCTGGACCTATAAGGTCACCCATAGTAAACGAGGAATTGACGATGCGCCACTGCAGCTCGGTACAAAGCACATCTCGCCCAGAAGTCATGATGGACCGAGACATACTTGGCCGCATCCGAATGGCAAAGTGTTGTACAGCCTGCAGGAGCATAGCAGTATGGTCGATGTCTTTGCGATAGCCGAGGACGGCGTCACACTGGAGCACAAGCAAGCTTGCAGTGTGCTTCCACCTGGCAAAGATTGCAAGAAGTACTGGGCCGATGAAGTCCGATATTCGACAGGGCCGGACCCATCAAAACCAAGATATCTGTATGCTTCCAACAGGGGCCTCGAGGCGGAGACATTGGGGTATGTTGGGGCATACAAGCTGAGAGAGGATGGCTTTTTGGAGAGTGAGGAGCCAATCGACCTTTACGAGACACCGACCAGTGGAGGGCTGGCGAATGCGATTGAGCCCGCGCCGTGGACTCAGGTGCATGGTCATGTCGAGTACCTTGCCATCACCGACAGTCAGGAGTCCAGGTTGGCGGTCCTCAGCTTTGACGGCAAGAAAATCAAGGAGGTCGCCCATACACTTGTCGGAAAGACGGAGGACGGCAAAACCATCGGCTTGGCCACTGCGGTCTGGTTATAGGCATGGACCATGACGATGAACCCCATTGTTCTGCTTCGCTCATCGGCTCCATCAGGATGAAAGCTTATCCTGATATGCAGCTGGTGTGCTTCTCGTCAAAAGCGACTGGAGCTTGCCAGCATTGGACCAGTTGCACCAGTTCTTCGTCTGAAGAATCTCGTTGGCAACTTTTGAGCCTGTCTTTGCGGCATCTGTCCGAAAGAACACCTCGATCCGTCTCACATAGGCTGTATCACAGCATATACAATGTCGGTTCTCAGTCCAATCTCCATTCTCGCATCATATCAATTCCGCGTCCCCACTCCTCACTTTGTCCCGTATCGTAGTCCACCTTAGAACCCAAATATCCCCTCTCTTCAACTCAATATCATCGTCCGGCGGTCTCGACACATATCCATCCCTCAAGATTCGACAGAACACCGCTGTGTCCTCGTCTGGTTTGTCCACCATGCTGATGCCTCCTGTTGTATCGTCCAACTTCTGCAGCTGATTCGGGAAGAGCGAGAGAAACGAGGCGTTGTAGTGCGACGACAACAGCGCCTGATGAGAGACCAGGTACTGCAATTCGAGCCTCGACAGGATCGGCTGGTCGTCTGCGTCCGCCAAGGTAGCGATCGAGTGATAATGTAGTGGATGCTTGTCGATTTTCGCTATTCTCGCCCGCAAGAACGACCGCAGCAAGAACTTGACCCGTTCGAGTTCCGTCTGTAGGATTACGAGCTTAAAGTTCGAGGTGGGATCCATGGCACCCGTCATCTCTTCAATGACCTCGATTTGGGTCTTCACACCCTGTGTGCTTCTTTCGATTAAGTCGGTAGGATAGGGTAGCAATTCTGGCGAGCTTCGTTCGTTGATCCATGCTCGCGTCAGAGCTTGTAGGTCGAGGGCACGTTTCGGTATTGACGGTGCAGATACTGCGGCGAGGATGTCTGAGATGTCGGCGTCCATGTCGAAGTTGACATTCGGAAACGTGGGGCAGAATGTGACTGAAGGAGATGGACGCGTCGCGGGGCCCATTAGAGTTTCATGGCAGCTCTAGCGCGTTTTTGAGGGGCATTCGTATCTCACGGCGGCCCTCATGTTCAGTTCTCGTTCTCGATCCTTGCAACCATTTACGAACGGAATGAAAGTGTGATACTTTTGCTAACATCCGGCAGACCTTCGCTCTCTTTGCTGCAGCTGACTTCGCTCACAGTTGCATTAATGGGCGCATAGACACCTAATAAATCGCGGGGCACTCTTAGATCGCTTCAGTACAGTCATGCCATTGACGATCTATCGACTAGAACCTGCTCACTCCACCGGCCGTTCTAATGCGAGGATCAACACCAAGACTCTAAGGACCCTGAGCTAGAAAGCAACTTATGCAGCCCAGCTCCTGCTGCCCTTGAGAAACTCGTCGAACCAAGCAACAGCCTGCAAGAAAGCGGCCTCCTTGGCGAACTTGACAGGCGCCTTGGTGGTGTCAGCACGAACAGCGAAGCCGTGCTCGACGTCGCTGTAGAGGGAGATCTGGTAGGGGATGGACATCTCCTTGAGGATGTCTTCGGTCTCGCGGCGCTTTTCCGCGGGGAAGATCTGATCGGTCTCTGTTGACTTGTCAGTATCGGTTCGTATTGGGTTCCAAAAAGTCAAAGTACGCACCAGCAGCAGAGATGGACAGAGGACCGGTCAAAGCCTTGACCTCATCGGCGTCCACGAAGCTGGGATGTGCCATGTAGCCGACATCTACGCCCTTGCCGCCAGTCATGAACCGAGCAACGTATTTCGCGCCAAAGCAGTAGCCCACTGCGCCAATCTTCTTCACGCCTTGGTTGTCCTTCATGTCCTTGATGACCTTCTCAACGATCGGGTCAACCTGCTCCTTGGTGTGACCCTTGGATGGACCTGACTGGGTAAGCCACTTCATGAGGTCGAAATCGGCGGGGCGGTTGAGAGGGATTGGGTCGCCCTCGAAGAGATCAGGCATAACGACGTAGTAGCCATTGGCGGCGAACTGGTCGGCAATGAGCTGGGCGTTCTCGAACTTGTGGCCGATGACGTCTGTGAGGATGAGGATTGCAGTGGAGGTGTCCTTGGACTCGGGGTAGGCAAAGTAGGTCGAGACTGATAAAGTCATTAGCACCCATTGACGCCAATGGAAGGGAATGTCTTGCTACTCACTATCACCAATGTTCTTGAGCTCGCCTGTGGGAGTGCCCTCGTGCTTAACACCAATGGTGCAACATCTTGCTGGTGGGTTGGATGCCATCTTGATTAGAGCTGTGAGGAGATGCTGTGGTAAGTTGTTTGAGAGTTGCGAGTGAGAGAGTGTGTGTATGGGTAGACGGTGAACAGGGATTGCTCGCAGATTTTATGACGAAGCTCCTCGAAGAGCTTTCGAAATGATGTTGCGTCTTACGCGAGCTGGCCAATCCTTCACACAGCTATCATCACGGTCCCACTTGTGGAGGACGTAGCCCATAGCTGCTATCCTGCTGCCCCTCCCGTTCGATATCCGACACCGGCAGTGGACTCTCTTCCCGTGCTCGAGCATTCGCGGCACCTGCTTTGCCGGCTTTTCGAGCTTCGCCAGGTTCACCATTGTGTGCGCGAGCGGAGGCCGAGACATTTGCGAGAGGACGTGCGTGGTGCTCGAATATCTTATCGTTTATCGTGCCCTGGACAAACGTGGAGTGCATTATCACTGGCACCGTAAGAGGCATTCGTGAGTATTCGCGAGTGCGAGGTGCTGGACAACCTGCAGGAGAAGAACTGGAGTCACTGGACGGGACTGGCGACGAAACAAGCTTCACAACTTCCAAGCACGGGCCTTGTCCATTGCCTCAGTAACCGGACAGAACGACCAGAGCTCCTCGAGAAACATTCAACAACTTCGTAAATACCTGCAATGTCCGCTGGCTATCTCCAACTTCACTCATACGTCCGAAAGAACTGGTTTGTGACGGCTTAAGAACGCGACATCGGGACGGCTTAATGAACAGACTATACCTGACTTAGACCACAAGGACAATCGTTGCCTTCAAACAGACTATGATGGAGCGAGTCGAGTCTCCGTACGTACGAAGTACCTTTTGCCGTAACAGGAAGAAGATGCGAGATGAACGGCAGGAACCCCTAGTTCACAAGATCTTCTGAGCAACACCGATCGGTGCACTCATCTACGTCTGGCAGGCGGCCTGGAAAGCGTCGCTTCCAGCAAAGACAGCGCTTGTACTACCATTCAAGCCAAGCTCGATCAACGTCTTGCCATTCGGATCATACGTCGGCCATCCATACTTCGTCAACCCGTCCATGGAATCCTTCGCAAAAGCCGCCCAAGCTCCCTGATAGTACTTCGAAGTCGCCACTTCTGCCGCAGTATCTGGACCACGGAGGTTAGACGTTCCAAAGATCATTGGTATGTCTGAAGAATGGTATGCTCCCAGCCACGGCAATGGGTTCAGATTTGGCCATGTCCCGAAGTACCTTGTTCGCCAGACCGGAACGCCAAGCGACGCTTTGGCTGCTGCGGCGGCATCTCCTGGACAGGTCGAGAAAGAAGCTGTGAAGGCGTCTGCTGCGGTCTGGTTGACTCCTGCTGGATTGTAGTCGAGCAGGGATGTGCCTTCGTTATTGACCGTGGAGTAGACTGTCGGCCGGTGTACGAAGAGTCCTCTGGCTTGGAGTTGTTCATAGTCCTGGAAGCGAGTCTGGTTGTCCCCGGCTGGCTGGAAGGCTAACGACCGGCCGCCATTGAGCGAAGCGTTATACTTGTTGTATACCTCGATGATGGCTTTGGCATCTGCTTTCTGCATACAGTCGAATTGGGCATCCTGACTAGTGGCATTGCCGCATCCGACTTGTGTCGCAACATACGTGAAGTTCGATCCAACTTGATCAACGACACCATTCGATGCGAAACCAGATTGGGATATGAAGCCTTTGACCAGAGGGTCAAATGGGTATGCGTATGTATAGAAGTCGACCGCGATACTACCAGCCTAGGAACTTGTCAGCGACCGTGCAGTCCGATAAAGAGTCAATGTCATACCGATTGACCGAATAGCGTCATTTGCTCGGCATCTCCACCGAAAGCGTATATGTTCTGGTAGATCCACTCTACCGCTTTACGTTGGTCGAGTAGTCCCGGGTTGAGATGCCCTCCATTGAGTGCTGCAGCATTTGGAAAGCCAAAGATGTTGAGACGATAGCTGAGAACCAGTCAGTATCCGCTACTGAAGGTACAATTAGGCACGTACTTGATTGCCACAACAATGACATTTTGATCAGAAGCCAGACGATCTCCGTATTTGTACTGACTTGCTGCTCCTCCTGACGTAAATCCACCACCTGAAGATATGGCTGTCAGGTACTTGACGCCCGGTGGTATGGATGTTTCCACGAACCATGAATCCATATCATCACTGGCAGCTTGTCGCCAGACTTCGCGGCCTTTGGAGCCCACACATTGAGCGTCAGACAGTCTAACAAATCGTCAATAAACTCGTCATGGTGTTCCCTCGACGTCTACCAACCTTCACTCTGCGTTTACCCGGGCGAGATCAGGAACCCCGTTAAGTATTCGGAGTATACCGTCTCTTCGCCATTGCTGTATTGGATGCATGACGGTCCAAACCAGGAGCCGTTAACGACTTCAGAGCTCGGCGACTTGGTCACTGGCGGACGCCAGCGTAGCTCTCCCACTGGAGGCTCGGCGTAAGGTATGTTGCCGAAGAAGTGTGTGGCTGAGTTGTTCGGCCAGACTGTGCCTTTAACGGCAAAAGCTTCACTTCTGACCAGGAGACCTTCGTGTGACGGGCGATGCGGGAACGATACTGTCAGAGCAGCCCAAAATGGAATCATTGCAGTAAGAGAAGCGTGTAACATGGTTGTAGCAACGCAAAGCAATTGAAAGTCTCACAATTGTAGCCTACCTGATACCTAATACTCCGCATATTTGTAGCAGGCAGACCCCTCATCTGGTCAACTTCGGTTGATTGTGATCCAGACAGTTCGCAACGCTTTACCGAGGAAACGGCTCGTCATTGTAGCATGGTAGTCAAAAGCAGGTAGGATGGGAAGGGAAGAAGTCTCTACCCAAGACATGGCGTATAACATATGCCGGGGCCCCGGATTCTCCCCGCAGATTGTCGACAGGCAACATGTCTGCGTATCTCGTTATACACATTCTGTCTGTTCTGTGATCCATTCCTGGTATTGGCGGAGAGCCAAGCGTTGCGGCTCCAGAGCTTGATCTGCCGTCATGCCGCCACACTTCACAAGGGTTTCCAAGGAGCCTCTGAAATTCAGCGTCGCTATGCCTTTGACTTGCTCGCAGCATCGCGATTGCTCCAGGCTCGTGGCAGCTTGGCGGCGGATTCTCCGGTTGTATCCTTATCCGGTAGACCCAGGAGATCGACAGCCCTCTATAGAGCCAAGGTGTGTGTATAGGAGGACTCTTCGCTATATAAACCATCACTCAAAAGTCTGCGCCGCAGGATGATAGTGATTCGAGCTTTCAAGGTTGCTGTTGAATCGCCAAAGGTGAGAGAGGAAGTTGCAATGTTTTGAAGAGTGAGGTTGGACGGAGTGGGTCTCGAGCTGTCTTTTGATTGGTCAGTATGGGAGCAACTCACGAGCGCCTCACGCATCGCACTCGCATCATCCTTCATCACATCTTCTCGTTGTCACGATGGCGTACCTGTATGGTCTGCTGCTCATCACAACAATCGGCTACACTGTCCGAACAAGAAAATGGCGTTCACTACAGAAGCAGCGCGTTGGGCCGCCGTGAGATCCAGGGACCCACAAGCTGAAGGTCACTTCGTTTACACCGTGAAGACAACCAAGATCTTCTGCCGCCCGACATGCAACGCGAGACTCGCACGTCGCTCCAATATCGACTTCGCCAACACCGGCGCTGAGGCACAAGCGCTAGGATTTCGGGCCTGTAAAAGATGCCGCCCAGAACTCGCGAAGTTCGTTCCCGAGGCAGAACAGTCGATCGAGAGAGTCCGCCAGATGCTCGAACATCTGCCTAGCGATGCTGCATTACCCAGACTGGAGGTGCTGGCCTCCGCAGCAGGTCTGACTAAATATCACTTTCATCGCTGCTTCAAGAAAGCGACTGGTCTTACGCCGCGAGATTACGCCTTGCAGAGACGAGGAAGCCGGCCGTCGCATATTGCGCCTCAGTTAGCGGTTCCTGACACGTCAAACATAAGCACTCCATCGCTCGTGTATGAAACAACGCCGCAGCCTGGCTCTAGCATGACTCCTGATGCATTGAAGACGCCCGAGTTCACTTTCGACGATTGGCTGGCATCTGGACCTGAAGATCCAGCAGTCTTCGACACTTACGGCTTCGACTTTGGCACTATGGATCTGAACAGCGCGGTTCCCCTGCCCGAATCCTCAGAATACCTCAAAGAAGACCTGAACGACATGCCGATCGCTTTCCCGATCTATTACAGCGCCGCGGACGCCGTGGATGGGGTCCTGTTGATGGCATTCGAAGATGGACAAGTTTGTAAGTTGGAGCTGCTTGCGACAATGCCAGAAGTCATGATGGCCTTAGAGAGATCTTTTCCGAAGCCGTACTATACTTTGGTCCCGGTGGAGGAATTGGCAGATGACCAACGGCCATTAGTCCAGGCAAAGGTCAGAGCCGTCGTTGAAGCTCTGGAGCATCCCTTGGGTAGGCCTGAAACGTGGCCAAGTAGCACAATTCAGTGACCGCCGCAGATCGGAATGTCCCAGAATTCACGCTCTTCACGCGCTAGTGCGTGTCGAAAGGGATGAAGCAAATGATTGTATAGTCTACGATCTGAGTTCCACCTCTATCGGAAAGCAAACAATCTTCGCGCAACTCCTCAAACCGCCCAACTAGTCTTGGTCTCAGGCATCCTGTATAACTCCTCTTCCACGCCCGCCAGCGTCGACACTGCGAGCTGTCCGCCCTTGAGCCCGTACAGATGCTGGAACATCATGATCATCGGCCTCCACTTGTCAGGATCTATACGATTCGCATGCCCAGCAAGTCGAAGCTCATCGACAACATATGTCTTCAACACCTTTACCTCGAGGGCAAGAGGCACACCACCTTCTGGCTCAAAGACATGTGTCAAAATGTCGTGCTTGACATGGAGCTCGGCTTCCATCTGCACTGGACACTCCTTGACGCGCGCAGGTCGAACTAACTCGGATGCTTCAGGGGTCAATCCTGCGATGCCGAACTTGTCCTTCACAAATCGATAGCCTCGTCCGACCTTGCCTCCTGGCACAACAGGTGTGCCCGTTGTGCGAGCGAGGGCGTTGACCGCGGAGGTCATGTCGTCAGAGGGCAGATTAAGGGTACATTGTTTCGTGCGGAGCCTTGAAGATGGCGATTAGCGACGGGGCAAAGAGCTTTGCTTAGAGACTGCTTACAAGTTGATCGTAGTCTGCGAAGTATGCTCGAGCCCCAACATGCACGACGTCCCAATCCACCAAGCCGATGACATTGGTCCCACATTGTATGTCCCATCTTCATTCTCTGTTGTGATGAGCACGACTGGAGTGCCCCAGTAGTGAATGGATGGGTTGATGTGCGAGTGAGACATTGCGATAGCCCTGTGGTCTGCTGGCTGAGGGCGCGGTGGAGTGGTCTGTGAAAGAGCTGATGAAAGACATTACTCGATGGCATTAAGAGGTATTTATGTAAGTAGAGCTGCATCAGGCTCTCAACAGTTCAACAGCAACTTCTTCCAGCTAATGTCGAGCTCCCCTGCCTGCGGCTGACTTGCTGCAGGACTACTTGCTTCCGAATACGCTCAGTACCAGGGCTCTCGACCATTGCTCTCAAATGTCACACCTCGTTTGCGTTCTCGCATTGCTCAGCAACATGTAACCATGTCTGCTGCTCGTGAAAGCCTAGAGGACCAGTCGTAGACAGCACCTCAACCCTACCACCATAGCATACGCCTCTGCCGTACACGGCCCGATTCAAGGTCCCTCGACCTGCGATGTCAGCAAAGAATCACCAATGTTCATCCTCGATACACTCACTCTCTCTTCTGCTTCGCTTCCGCCTTCGCAGCTTCCTTCTGCTGGAAGTCCTTCAACGCAAGCTCCTGGAACACCTTGTTCAACCGCTCGTTCTGAGGCCGCTCGGGAGGATGCTTGGAAGCCATGGGTCCGACAGAGATCGGAAGTAGACCTGGAGCTGGAGGGTAGCTGCGTCGACGGTTGTGAAGCTCCTTGATCTGGACGGCTTCACGGAATTCGCGCTCTTGGGCTGTTAGGGAGGGCATGCCGGTGTCGGTGGGCTTCTTTGGTGGGGTTGGGAGTGGTTCGAGTGGAGGGTATCCGCGGTCGAGGTCTTCGTCGTCTTTGTGGAACTCCTTGACGACGCCATGCCTAGGTTGAGGTTGAGCGGCGGACAGAAGGGGCGTTTGTTCTGCGAGGTGCGCTTTGTCGCGTGCGCCCACTCTGCTTGACTTGGTGGTCGTCATCTTGTGTTGCCGTTGGGGTGGACCCGATTTGTTGTTCGGTGTCTGATGTTGCGGCTTGTGGTGCAGTTGTTGGTTGGAGGAAGGAAGGAGTGTCGGCTTTTATAGGCAGTCACGATCACGGAAGACTTTGGAACTTCGGCTCTGTCGAAAGACGCCATTCACGACTGTGAGTCAGAACATGTGCTGAAAGCATGGTGATAGCTTTTCCACACTTTGACAAGAAGACACATGAATCTCATGAGATAACGCACGCACTTAGGAGAGACGAATGCACTCCTGCTGTCGAAGCATACCGAATGACTTGCATCGCCGTCCGACGTGTGGGTTACCTTTACCCCAAGGACAAGCACTGCACCAACAGGGACTTGAATCTCATGAAATCCTGCAGTAAAGCCCTTGCTACGTTCGGCAGTCCCAATCCAAGGCATCTCTCTTTCACTGCCGGTGCTGAGAGGTGGTGCCAAGTATACCTCGCCCTACCAGCCATCACTGCTGCTCCCAAGCAGGCAGGTCTCAGGCTGAAGAGCCTCACGAGAAAGAAAGCCCGATGAACATGCCGTCGTATCGCGAAACATGGTAGGTGGTCCGTTCGGATCCAGCTGAAGGAGTCGTCAGTCGCTACGAGCTTGAGGTTGGTGTACATTCGGGAGCAGAGGTGACCGGACGACAGAACATGAGATGTTGCTCGCATTGGTAGTGGGCCGAGGTACCAATGTGTTCGCCGACCCTTGTGGTTGCAGAGACCTCAGATGTCACACGCATCCACCGCTGCCATGGCTATGTTTGAAGTACCCTTGTTTGTTGCCAGGCATAGCAGCCTTGTGTTGCGTTCTACACTCTCGGAGGTCGCGAATGGGCGCGTGCGGCTGGTGGTCTCATACCGCTGTTCCACGTAGCACAGAATACCAGACTCTGCTACTACATCGTAAAGCCGAGTACGGCCACTCGTGTCTGAGAGTTGGTCGAGAAACTCCGGCGAGACGGCCACTCCGGTTCCAGTGTCCTTTGCCCAGGTGACATCGTCTCTCCTGTGACACGAAAACTCTTACCGGCCCTTTACCGCAATGATCATACATTTAGACACCGGCTGAGGTACTGCCAGCATTGAAAGCCCTTGCACCGAACGATCGCCTATAAAGAGTGAGTCAACTTCTCTCCTGAAGCTTCTGTACACACATCACCCTCAAAGCCATATCCGCAACATCAGTCGACTCGGCATCACATCAAGTTCCAGTCACTGTAACACACCACGTTCTTTTTTACACAGCGATCTCAACAACTCAGACATTATGCACTCGATCACCCGGATAATTGCCGTGTTGTCACTTTTCGTAGCGACTGGTCTTGCTCTCCCTGGGGGAAACACTGCCTCTACGCATGCTTGTGATACAAAAAACGACTGTAGCGGTGGGATGGTATGCATGAGTACGTTGGCTGAGCTTCTTTAGGATCAAGTGCTGACTTCGAACGCAACAGGTATAGGATGTATGGGACAGCCTATGGGGTCTTCGTGCACAACGGCGGAGAATTGCGAGAACTTTTCTGCGACGACTTGCGGTGCAACTTGCACCTAGATCAAGCGGGCTTCGACATGGCCGGCATGTTCGTGGAGTGCTGTGCTCGCTCGCAGATGGCGAAGGTGGTGAATGACAGCGAGGATGTGTTGGAATGCCAACCAGGGAGCCATATGACCGAGGCCCAGCCACTCATTTAGTCTCTTAAAGTACCCAGTCACTCCTTAGATAGCTCTTTGGCTCAATCGCTCTCTTATGAAATTCTACTTCCAATTGGATGTGGACAACTTTGGCGTGAGCCAGCCTAAGGTTGGGCGAGGTAGACCACCTCAGGTCAGCAAGACGCACGTCTGCCATCTCTGACCAGTGGATAGTCCAGTTTGTGCTGATTCGTGATTCCTCGTTCCTTTTCGAACATTCCGCGAGAGTGTGCACTTTCGCCATTGCTGGCGTTCTGCGCTGAGATTCCGAGGTGTCGCTTGAATTTTGTAGTCGTTGATCAGACACGCGCGGCTTGTGCGCTTCTCGTTCCTCTCTCGATCATGTTGCGTGTTCAAGAAACGCCATTTCGTCCACGGCCGTGACGCTGTCGAGACTTGGATCTGACATCGAGGGTAGATGCGGGCGCGGAAGAAGTCGGACGCGCCTTCGTAGGCGAGTATCAAGGCGAGATCAGGGCGAGATACTGAAATGGTGGTGAAGAACGCAATCGCCCGTGGTTGACGCAGTGGAAGACACCTCCTGATACAGTCCTCGTTCTCAGATGTCAGACATCGCCAGCAAAGCTGCCCTTGTGATGCAACGGGTAGTAAATGTACTACTATGTACTATGTAGGTGGCAACGTGATGTTGCGGCGTTTCGTGTGAGGAAGGAGCGAGCCTTAGCGGCGGGATCAAGCGAACGCCAATCATCATCACGCCAAACCCGGAAAACGGCTAGTTCGGTTCAAAGCCCGTGGAAGTTCGCCGCCAGCAGAGCAGCTCGTGTTTGAAGCTTGCTCCTCTGAACGACTTGCACTCACTCACTCCAGTCATCCAGTCACCTAGTGACCTTATCCACATCACGAGACGCCTCGCGTCTTCTCCAGCACCGCACGCTGCTCCTGACAATACGCGACTCGATGAGCATTCGCAGCCATGCTGCTCTCTCAACTCTGTCGATGCAGCAAACGCTTGGCCACTGGTAGTGCCGCTACAAGAGCCTTCTCCAGCATCTCTCCTACCGCGCCCCGAACTGCTTTGGTAGCTAAGAGACGGGAATTGGGAGTCTCTTCATACAACGCCTTCACTGCGCAGCATCGCAAGTATGCCGTGGCAGCCGAAGACACCGAAAATGGCGTGGACCCCTCCGATTCTTTCCTCTCAGGAAACACCGCCAACTACGTCGACGAGATGTACGCAGAGTGGAAGAATGATCCTTCGTCTGTGCACGTCTCATGGCAGGCCTACTTCAAGAACATGGAGAGCGGCGATATGCCAGTGAGCCGCGCTTTCACTCCTCCACCTACGATTGTACCCAACCCAGTGGGAGGCGTTACGGCACCATCGTTCGCAACTGGAGCTGCCGTTGGCCAAGGCAGCGATGTTATGAACCACTTGAAGGTCCAGCTTCTGGTGCGGGCGTATCAAGCGAGAGGTCACCACAAAGCAAAGATAGATCCATTGGGCATAAGAAGTCAAACCTCAACAGTACCAAGAGAACTAGATATAAAGACATATGGTTTCAGCGAGGCTGATATGGACGCGGAATACACTCTGGGTCCTGGAATCCTACCACGCTTCAAGACGGATTCACGAGACAAGATGACTTTGCGCGAGATCATAGATGCTTGCGAGCGCCTCTACTGTGGTCCCTACGGTATCGAGTATATTCACATCCCGGATAGAGATCAGTGCGATTGGCTTCGTCAGAGAATAGAGGTGCCGCAGCCCTACAAGTACTCGGTCGATGAGAAGCGCCGCATCCTAGATCGACTCATCTGGTCTTCGTCATTCGAGTCTTTCCTGGCTACCAAATACCCTAACGACAAGCGTTTCGGTCTGGAGGGTGGAGAGTCTCTGATTCCGGGTATGAAGGCTTTGATTGATCGCTCGGTTGACTACGGTGTCAAGGATATCGTCATTGGAATGCCGCACAGAGGTCGTTTGAACGTCCTGTCTAATGTGGTTCGCAAGCCCAACGAGTCCATCTTTTCCGAATTTGGTGGTTCCGCTGAACCATCTGACGAGGGTTCTGGAGACGTCAAGTATCATCTGGGTATGAACTTCGAACGCCCCACTCCATCCGGCAAGCGTGTGCAACTCTCTCTGGTCGCGAATCCTTCTCACTTGGAAGCTGAAGATCCAGTCGTGCTCGGAAAGACTCGTGCTATTCTGCACATGAATGGCGACGAGGACCAGGCGACATCCGCTATGGGCGTGCTCCTCCACGGTGATGCCGCCTTCGCTGCTCAAGGTATCGTGTATGAGACCATGGGATTCTACGCGCTTCCCGCATACCAGACCGGCGGCACGATTCACCTGATCGTCAACAACCAGATCGGTTTCACGACCGACCCACGTTTCGCCCGTTCGACCCCCTACTGCTCTGACATCGCCAAATTCGTCGATGCGCCTGTGTTCCACGTCAACGGTGACGATGTCGAAGCTTTGAACTTCGTGTGCCAGCTCGCTGCCGACTGGCGTGCCGAGTTCAAGAAGGACGTCATCGTCGACATTGTCTGCTACCGAAAGCAAGGACACAATGAGACTGACCAGCCTTCTTTCACACAACCTCTGATGTACAAGCGCATTAGCGAGCAGCAACCTGCCATCGACAAATATGTTCAGCAACTTCTCGACGCCAAGACGTTCACCAAGGAGGACATCGAGGAGCACAAGAAGTGGGTATGGGGCATGTTGGAAGAGTCTTTCACCAGGTCGAAGGACTACCAACCAACTGCTCGTGAGTGGCTGACCAGCGCATGGAACGGGTTCAAATCACCAAAGGAGCTTGCCACGGAAGTCCTGCCACACGAACCTACTGCTGTCGACGCCGACAGACTCAAATACATCGGCAAAGTCATTGGCGAGCCTCCAGAGGGCTTTCACGTTCACCGAAACTTGAAGCGTATCCTTTCCAACCGAACGAAGACTGTTGAGGAGGGCAAGAATATCGATATGTCGACCGGTGAAGCACTCGCGTTTGGAACTCTTTGTATGGAAGGTCACCATGTGCGTGTATCTGGACAAGACGTTGAGCGTGGTACATTCTCACAAAGACACGCTGTGCTCCACGACCAAGAAAGTGAAGACACCTACACTCCTCTGAAGCACTTGGCCAAGGACCAGGCATCATTTGTCGTCTCTAACTCAAGCTTGAGCGAATACGGCGTCCTCGGCTTCGAGTACGGCTACTCTCTCTCGTCTCCCAACGCTCTGGTCATTTGGGAGGCGCAGTTCGGTGACTTCGCCAACAACGCACAGTGTGTCATTGACCAATTCATTGCCTCTGGAGAAGTCAAGTGGCTTCAACGGTCTGGCTTGGTCGTGAATCTGCCCCACGGCTACGATGGTCAAGGTCCAGAGCACAGTTCCGGCCGCATGGAGCGTTTCTTGCAGCTTTGCAACGAGGATCCCAGAATCTTCCCATCGCCAGAGAAGCTCGAGCGCCAACACCAGGACTGCAACATGCAGATCGTGGCTTGCACCACCCCATCCAACTCCTTCCACATCCTCCGTCGCCAGATGAACCGTCAATTCCGTAAGCCTTTGATCTCGTTCTTCAGCAAGAGCTTGCTTCGTCACCCACTCTCGCGATCTAGCATCGACGAGTTCACGGGAGAGAGCCATTTCCAGTGGATCATCGAGGACCCTGCGCACAACGAAAACGCCGAGTTCAAGATCCAGCCTCACAACGAGATCAAGCGCGTCATCCTCTGCTCTGGCCAAGTCTTCACAGCCCTCTTCAAGTACAGACAACAGAACAACCTCACCGACACCGCCATCGTCCGTCTCGAACAGCTCAACCCATTCCCATGGGCTCAGCTGCGTGACAACCTCGACAGCTACCCCAATGCCGAGACCATCGTATGGTGTCAAGAAGAACCTCTTAACGCCGGCGCCTGGTCTTTCACCCAACCTAGAATCGAGACTCTCCTGAACAACACACAGCACCACGACAGGAAGCACGTCATGTACGCTGGCCGCAACCCAAGTGCGTCGGTGGCCACCGGTCTCAAGAGCACACATTTGAAGGAAGAGCAGGACTTCCTGGACATGGCTTGGAGCGTCAAGCAGGACAAGCTGAAAGGCGAGTAGAGTGATAGAAGGAGCGGGGCCTTTTGCGCAGGTTCGACGATTTGAGTTGTGAGCGCTGCTGCGACTGATTCTGTCCTGTGTGAAAAGTCTTACGATTGCGCATGGTTTTGTTGTTGTACATATTACGCGGTGTAGGTCATGGACGGCGTTTCTAATGACTTTTGCAGTTCAGACTTTATCATCTCTATCCATCTGACCCTCTCATTTCGGAGGTCCATTTATCAAGAACATCTTGAACGGCACCGCTTTGGCGTAGAATAGCGCTGTCTGCTCGCGGATCGGCCGCGGTTGAAAGTCGATCTCGGTCATCTGGAAGTGATTTCGTTCTGAAGCACATGTCAGCTGCGAAAGACACGATTTCGGATCATGCTCATGCTCGATATGCTTACCACAAGCATGCGTAAACGTCCCAAACGTCTCCGCATTACGCACAGTGCCCGAGATCAGGATCTGTACGCTCGGCCGCAAGTCAAACAGCATACGCATCGTCGCCACTAGTGCCGCAATGGCCTGCTTATCGTACGTCTACACCTCGTCAGCACATCGTCTCAATTCGACTCTTTGCTCACGTACGATATCCGCGCCCAGTACCAAATCATAAGGCCACATCTCGCAATCCTCCTCCACCCAAGTCCCCTTCAACCCTCTCCCCCATCTAAGCACACTCGCTCCAACCCTTGCCCCTTCTCCCTCATCATCCAACTCGTTGAGGAAGAAATTCTCCTTCAAAGCCTCCACAACGCCCTCGTCGCCATCCGTCACAGTAACATGCCTCGCGCCGAGATGCTTCGCCGCAAGAAGACTTAAAAAGCCTGTGCCAGCGCCGAGTTCCAGAATGTTCTTGTTGGCAACGAGAGGTCGGCCAGCGGGTGTGAGGAGGTAAGAACCAAGGTGCAGGGCGGCTTCCCAGGTGCGGAAACCTGTGGTCAGGGAGCCGGAAATCAGGTGAGGTCTTTCGAGCAGGGTGATGGTAGGGTCTGGACAGTCTTGTTGAGAGTTGGAAGGTGAAGGGGCCAGGCATGTGAAGGTCACGTAGGACTTTTGCTGGACTGCTTGCGACTCTGAGGGGATGTCGGAGGATATCAGGGTGGAGAGGTGGGTCATGAGGGTGTCTGAGATTTCCTGTTGAGAAGAGAGGGATACGGATCAGAAGACTGCTCAGGAGAAGCTTAAGATTTGGAATGTCGAGAGGTAACTAAGTGATGATGCTTCTGTAGACCTACATCTTCTTCTGGATCTTCAATCGCTTGCTCGATTTTGCTGACCAACGGTTTCAGAACTCGCAGCTGGTACCTTTCGGGCGGCAGTCTTGTGTTCTTGTCGCTGTTGAAAAGGTTTGCGTACAGCCATGCCTGGACACCGGCATCTCTCAGAAGCTGTTTGGGAGGCCAGGCTAGGAAGTCTGGCTCGAACAGCTGCAGGTATTGCCGACGGAAGAGTACAAGTTGCGGGTCCATGATAACGTGTCTGCTACTACGGCTTGCTACATGTACACAGTCGAGGGCTTGAGGCAGGTGAAGTCAGTCAAGTGGGTCCGAGCATCGGGACTTGAGATGCCGATTTCTGTCCGCTAGAGATCAAATGTCTCTATCTGGTGCGGCATCAATACACGCTCGGCAATGCTCTTGACAACAAGAGCGAGCGATGGCCGAGTCAATCACCTCAACGAATGCACAGTCAGCGTCATACCTTCGTCACCTACTACGACTGAGGGTTTTCTTCTCAAACGCACAACTCCTCATCCCTGCAGCGTGGCTTGGACAGTTTGACACGAGAGCGAAATTGCGCTGACGCAGCGTGATATTCGCTGCTGCTACGGTCGGTCTGTTGCTTCTGTCAGTAGGGACACTGGTGGTCGTAACTTCGTGAGTATGCATGACATATAGATAAAGACGTTAGCAGACAGATTGGGCATGACTCCATGTGCCCGACCCGATGGTTGCTTTAAGCCACATGGTAGAAAGTAAGTGACGATCAGGCTGGATCCGACAAGCAAGCAGGAAGGGTATCCAGAGATTGGTCGGCCGGGTGCGGAACCAGGGCGATGGGCTCTCTTCTTCAGATGGCGTGCATGTTGTCGTTCCTTCGGGCTAATTGTCGTGACGCTCATATCATAATAAATCTCCAAGACAGACCATCGAAAAGCCGATCAAGGTTCTATATGTTATAGTCATGAGTGTCGACCTCCAGATATGAGCTTAATCAAATGTCCTTTGAGTAGGTCGACGCCTCTTTTCCTTCAATCTCTTCCAGCGTGTCCAGTATTACTTGGCGTACAATCATGGAGAGCACTACGAACGTCCATGGCCTTTTTGGGCAATAGCAGTAGCCTGTTGTCTTGGTTGTTCTTTGTACCTAATCGGATTTTACCCGGGATCGTTGCAGGGAGTGAGAGGTCCAGACCGCATCGCCCGAAGTGACTCCAACCTCCTAAATCGGGGAAGACTGTTCCGACTTCCAAGTTCTCGATGGCTGCGATCCTCGAGGGTGAGCAAGGAGCTTTGATGTTTCTTCGATCAAGTTGAAGAGCTCGAGCACGGTCCCGAGATCGGTGGTTGCAGGGTGCAGAGTGAGCAGGACGCAGTAAATGTCGTTGCTTCATCAAGCCTCACTATCAGACCAATTCGCTGGTTGTCCTACACGCTCTTCGACCTCACTTCGAGACAACCCAAATGACCTCATGTGTCGTGATGTAGCCTTAGAGTTCGCTGTCATATAGAGTCGCCAAAAATTAGATTTCTTCAGCGACGCATAATACCAAGCCAGGCCAAAATGTTTGTGGTGCCGCGTGACCACCGTCTGTGCATTGCCCTCAGCGGTGGGATCTTTCTACTAGTGACAAGCCGCGAGATTGGATAAGAGCCGGAGGCCGCGCCGGCTAGTAGCATCCATGACTCCGGACAGATGCCGCTCTGGGAAAACAATGACTGATGAAGAGGTTGTTTCATCTACTTCACTACACGCGTCATTGCGACCAATCAGTCAGTATGCGTGCTTGAAGTCTGCGGAGATCGGGCGTCCATTTCGACAAGAGAAGCAGGATGTAGACTTCCTCAAAGATGAGTCTTATGAAGGCGGAACGCCAATCCACCTCAGCGAGGTTGAACGCAGCAGCGCGTTGCTATTCTTTGACTCGGGGTTTCTGCCGGCGTTGCATGGCCTAACCCAGGGACAATCATATTCCAGGGCGGCCTGATTAGCAGGATCTTGATATAACCGGATTGTGGAAGTCTTATTGCCCAGTCGGGTTGTTAGTTGAATCGCGGCAGCCCAAAACATTGGCGTGAGAACCGGCTTTGGAGCCGCTGCGAAGCTTTCAGAACATGGACAGTAGGCGGCAGTAGAGACATTTGATGTTGATGGGTGTCGACCAGGGTGTTTGTTTTGCTGGGAGGTTCCTGCAGGAGATCTCTTGGCGTGCAGAAGGAGTTGGATCTGGGAGGCGGGTTTTCGTCGGAGAAGACTGCCTGCCAGATTGGACACGCATGTTGGAAGTTCTGCCTCCTTTGGCAGCTGCAGCTGTACAGGTTGGGCGAAGTGGCCGCGAGAAGCCCAAACACCGGCGACGTGGGCGTGTTGACGATGGCTGCGGCCCCTGCGTCGACGTGGCCGTGGAAAATTAATTGGTCACAGAAGGGCGGGAGAAGGAAGGGAAGGCTTCCACGAGACCCACCTGCACCCTCGCTTGTATCCACGAGACAACTTCCGCCGCGTGCACATTGCCATGCCATCATCAATACCCACGTCTTCCAGCTCGTGTGTCCCAAGGACCACATCGCGCAAAGGCCGTTGTTTCGCGGGAGCGCCAGAAGACTTCTGGCCGAAGTTACTAGGGACCGTCACCTGGATTTACTAGGGACCGTCACCTCTATATCGTTTGTAATAGATTACCCGTGATATCTAATCGCGTGATATCCCTCTGTAACGTGTTTACTGTTAACCTTACCTCGCGTCCTCGCTACCTCTAAATCGTTCTTTACGAAATATTATTATTAACGTTATAATATAGATAGCTCTAGCTATAACGAAGAGTTACTCTTTTACGAGTAGCTTAAGAACGATGTTTTATAAAGCTAGAGCTAGTAAATCGATTCTTAGCTTCTCGTTAATAACGTTATATAGTCTAGTATAGAGGAACTATAGAGTACGCGCTTCGAGATACTAGGCTCGCTAGGTAGGCCTTCGCCTATAACGATACTACTAGAAACTAGCGGTAGTAACGAGGATACTAGTAGTAATAAAGAGTCTAGTAATATAGTAGGTACTAGTAGTAATAAGAAGTTTTAGCCTAAGCTACCTAACTCTAATAACTCTAATAATAATAAAGAACTATTCGAAATACTACTACTCCTATATATAACACAGCTATTAGTATAGTCGTATTAGGATAGCCTAGGATATATATAACGTCGGGTCTTAGCGTTACGTAGCCGTAGGGCGTTATATAATACTCTATAGTACGCCTATAGTATATAAGCGGGCTTCCTCTTTTTTCGAATAATCTTTAGGATTATTCTATAATTAATAGTATATAGTACACTTTTACTACTACATACTTAGGTCTTATACTTATATATATATATATTCTATTAGACCGTTTTATATAATAATCCTCCTACTCCTTATTAGAGTAGTAGTCCGAGAACTATAACGAAAACTACTCGTAGTAGAAGCGCCTAGCCTAATATAGGTAACGAGACGAACGTTCTATAGTATCGTAATCTAAGAGCCTCCTAGCCTAGCTTAAATACGAGCTAGAGTACTAGTAAAAGTAGTAATACCGCCGAGTCTAATATAGCTCGGCCTAACGACTAGCTAGCTAGAGGAGCTAAAGACGATAAAAACGACGCTAGTAATAGCAAAGAAGACGAAGATAAAGATTAAGACGACGGCGCTAATAACGACGAAGATAATAATCTATATAGCGATAGTAACGCTATCGATAAAGACGATAAAGCCGCTATAATCCGAAGGACGTAAGTAGTAATTATAGTAGAGAAACGTATTTCTATTACGCTACTTAAGGAATAGCTTAATACTATATATCGAGAGAACGCTAAACTACGCGCGAAAATCGACTAAAGGTATAGTACTAGTACTTAGGTTCTACTAGAGGACTATATAAGTACTATAGGACCTACTAAAGCTTAAATTACGCCTAGAGCTAACTAAGCCTATAAGCGGCTAGTATTAATATCCTTCGTAATCCTATTAGCTAAGCGAACTATTAAAGACCCTAAGACGTACTATAGTAATAATATTAAAGAATTTACTAAGTTTAAGTCGAGGTATAAAATAGCGTTCTTATAGGATCCCGCCTAGTTTAAGGACGACCTAAATAAGATTACCTACGCTATATAGTTCCTCGGCGGTACGCTAGGTAACTACTAGACTAGTAAGATCGTTAATAATAACGCTAACTTTATTTTCGACTAGATATACGAAAAGTTCCTAACCTAGCTTTTTAACCTTATCGACGACCTAGTTTCGCGACTAGTAGACGCGTATAAGAAGTATACTAAGGCCCGCTAGTAGGATAACTAGTTAGTTAATAAGCTACTTACTTACCTCGAGAACCTTAAGGGTTAGATACCTAAATAGTATACTAATAAGTAGCTCGCCTACTACCTCTATGCTCGCCTAAAGAAGCTACTATATATAGCTATTACTAACTATAACCTCGTCTCTACGAATCGAGACGAGCTTGTAATACTCGCTTCTCGCCTTAAGAAGAACCTTAAAAGCCGTAGTACTAAAACCGAACCGAAGAAAGATAAGCCTACTACCTCCTCTTTATCTACTAAGAAAGATAAGCTATCGAGCTTAGGCTCTAAACTCTCGCGTAGTAAGTATAAAAGGATAAGGAGTAAGGAGAAACTCTTAGATAAGAATAGGGAGCCGGTAAAGTACTATAACTATAGAAAAGAGGGATATTATAGCCTAGACTATATAGTACCGAAGAAGGATAAGAAAGATAAACTATCTAATCCTAATTAGATACCTATAGAGAAAGCGAAAAAAGCGTAGGCTTTATTACTATAGCTCTATAAGCGATAAAGCTACGACCTCTTAAATTAGAGCGCCTTATTATTCGCCCTTATTATATCTTAGTACTATAAGAGACCTATAAAGTATTAATAGCGCTTAATACTAGCGTATAGATTACGTATATTAGCTAGCGCTTCGTAGTCGACGCTAGCTTTAAGAAAGTCGAAGCTATACTACTAGTACTAAAGTAGCTCGATAAAGATTATACCTACTATTATAGAGCGTATCTTCTAAAGATAACTATATAGAATAACTAGGGAAACGGCTATTCCTTAGAAGTCCTTATATATAGAGTTAATAAGGATAGGCTAGAGATCCTTCTAGGGAGATATACTCTTAAGGAGCTTAATATAACTATCTTAAACGGCTAGGATAAGTAGCGCTAGGAACTTAATAAGTCTAGACTATATCTAATAACGCTAGAGGAGCTAGAGGTAGAATCGGCTATAGATACTATACCTATAGTAATCTTAGGCTAGATTACCCTCTAACCTCCTAGCTTACTATATATAGTAAGTATCTATATAGCCGAACTCGCTAATAGCCTATAGATACCTAAAGCCTTTTAAGAATACGCCGATGTTTTTAATAACGACTCTACTAAAATCCTTCCCTCTACGAAAGCGACTAACTATACGATCCCTTTTATAGAAAGGAAAAAGCCTACCTATAGTCCTCTCTATAGTCTCTTAGCTCGCGAGCTAGAGATCTTAAAAAACTATATTTAGAAAGAGCTTAAGAATAGGCGGATAAGATATAGTACGAGCCCCGTAGAGGCCCCGCTATTATTCGTTCTAAAAGCTAATAGTAATCTTCGCTTATACGTCGATTACTATACCTTAAATAGTATTATAATAAAGGATAGATATCCTTTACCGCTAATTAATAAAACCCTAGATAGGTTAATAGGTGCGTACTACTTTACTACCCTAGATCTTAAAAATACGTATTATCGTATCTAGATTAAGGAAGGGGATAAGTAGAAAACTACTTTCTGTACGTAGTATAGGCACTTTAAGTATCTAGTAATACCTTTTAGGCTTACTAACGTACCTATATCCTTCTAAGCGTATATTAATCGAGTACTTACGAGCTACCTTAATAGTATCTATATAGTATATCTAGACGATATCCTAATCTATACCTATACTAAGAGTAAAGAAAAGTATTAGAGTATAGTCCGTAAAGTACTCGACTAGTTAAGGATAGTAGAGCTGTTTATTAACCTAAAAAAATATACGTTCGCTATAGAAGAAGTTACTTTCCTAGGTTTCCGTATTAGCTAAGAAGGCGTAAAGACGGACCTAGCTAAGGTCGCTACTATATAGGAGTAGCTAGTACCTAAGATACTAAAGGATCTTTAGACGTTCCTAGGATTTACGAACTTCTACTAGCGCTTTATACTAGGATATACGAGGGAAATATCGCTAATAACTAATCTTCTAAAGGGCTTATAGTAGTTCTAGTAGACCCCTATAGCGTAAGAGGCCTTCGAGAAGATTAAGACGTTATTCTTATATACGCCTATCCTATAGTACTTTAACTCTTTAAAGGTTATACGCTTTAAAATAGATACCTTAGACTTTAGTATATTAGGTATCCTCTCCTAATAAAGAGACGATAGCTACTAGTATCTAGTAGTTTTCGCGTCTAGGAAAATATAAGTAGTAGAGAGAAACTAGGAGATATACGACTAGGAACTACTCGCTATTATATATAGCTTTAAGGTTTAGTAGTATTACTTTACTAGGTTACTATATATAGTATAGGTATATACCGACTATAATAACCTAAAGACGATTTAGATAGTACTACGCCTAAATACTAGATAGGTAAAATAGGCTATATATCTTAGTAGCTTTAACTTCGAGATATACTATTATATAGGGAAAACTAATCTAGCTAATAGACCTTCCCGAAGACCTAACTACTTTACTACTAATAAAGTAGTTAATAAGTTACTCCCGATACTATAGTATAAACTATAGTTAGTAGATAGCGATACTATAGTATATATAGTCCTTATTATACTAACTAGAGTCGAGGAAGTAAGTAGTAGAGGTACTATAACTAAGAAGATCTTAGAAAGAGAGAGTAATAATACTTAATCCGCCGGATTAGATAGTAACGCTAGTAGCGAAATATATAGTATAATACTATATAAGGACTATAGCTCTACTTTAGCTACTAGCGCTACTAAATATATATAGTACGTACTATAGTCGATCGCCTATAAGGTATTAGCGACCGAACTCGCGTAAGACGAGTATAGTAAGTCCTTCCTAGACCTAATCTCTTTACTATAGGCCTATAACGACTTAGTCGCTCGAGTAAAGGATTAGAAAGGGAGGTATACTCGTAGTAAGAAGAAAAAGACCGCTCTATAGGAGTTCGATAAAAAAGGACTCCTATAGTATTATAGTAGACTATACGTCCCTAATAAGCTAGCTATACGCGAGGAGATTCTTACCTAGTACTATAACTCTAAACTAGCTAGGTACTATAGTACCGATAAGATAAAGAACCTAGTATACTATACGCTATACTAGCTAAGCCTTAAAGCTAATATTAGAATATACGTTAAGACGTACGAGATATACTAGAGAACTAAATCTATTAGGACGCTACTAGCGGGCTAGTTAGTATCTCTACTAGTTCTAGAGAATATCTAGGAGGAGATCTCCTTTAACTTAATTATTAAGCTACTACCTACGAAGCGTAATAGCGAGGTATATAACTCTATTCTAGTAGTAGTAGATAGGTTATCTAAGATAGTAATCTATATCCCCGTAAAAGAAATATAGAAGGCGAAAGACTTCGCTAAAGTTTTCTTCGAGCGTATTATAGTCTTATTCGGCTTACCTAAAAGTATTATAAGCGATTATAGATCTCTTTTTACGTCGGGGTTATAGATAGAGATATACTATTAGTATAATATTAAGCGCTATATAAGCACTATATACTATCTATAAACTAATAGATAGACTAAAAGATAGAACTAAACCCTCGAGATATACCTTCGTACCTTTATAAGCGAATACTAAGACTAGTAGCTCTAGTCTTTACTATTTATATAGTTCGCGTATAATAATACGTAATACGTATTAACTAAGAAAACGCTTTTCGAGATCGTCTAAGGTAAGTACCTAAGATAGTCTAAGATATATAAGGACGCGTATCGCAAAAAGGAGGCGCTAGTAGGAATAGAAAGAGCTACGTAGATAAAGGAGATAAGATAATAAGCTACGGACTACCTACTTAAAGCGTAGGCTTATTAGTAGAAATACTATAATAAGAGGTATACTCTACGCTAGCTTCGTAAAGGCGATATAGTACTACTAAAGATATAGAACTTAAAGCTCTAATAACTAAGTAGGAAACTCTCCCTAAGGTTCGCTAGACTATTCTATATCGAAGAAGTTATCGGCTATTACGTATAAACGTACTATATATAGCTACCTCCTATATACTAAATCTATAATATCTTCTATATCTCGATACTTTAACTTTTCTACTAGAGGCCTAGTAAGCTACTTACGAATATAGTAGCTCTAGACCTAGCGCTAGATAGTAACGAAGTATAGGAAGTAGAAAAGATCTTAGACGAGAGAACTAGAAAGGAAAAGAAAGAGTACCTCCTATAGTAGAAAAACTATAATAAAGATTAGGATAACTAGGAATAAGCGAATATACTAGAGAACGCGAGTAAGCTATTAGAGATATAGGAAAAGGAAAAGTAGCGAAGGAGAAGTAGAAAAGGAAAAGAGAAAGAGAAGTAGTAGTAAGGTATTTATACTAGGTACGCTAGCCTACTACTATCTATAAAATAAAAGACTTTTTAAGCGTAGAAGAGTCCTACTATAGAAGCGACGGTCTTTAAACCTATCTAGTAACTATATACGTACTATACTCTCTCTAAAAAAAAAAAAAAAATATAAAAACCTAAAAATAACTCTAAAACGCCGAGAAATACCCGTAGGCGGTTAGTATAAGTACTTAGTACGAATACTATAATTAGTTATAGCGACGAGAGCTACTACTAGAGCTAAAGTCGGCTCTATAGAGCTCTCTACTACGAGCTATATACTCCTTAGCTATCTCGCTAGTATTAGTAGTTAATAGCGTAGGATTCTAATACCTACTATATACTATAGGTAGTACTATAGTACTTTAACGCTTACTATAACGAGAAACTACCTACTTAGTACTACTACTTACTATAGTAGGATCTCCTACTACTATTATACTACTATTTATACGCTCTATACTACTATTATAATATAGGACGCCGAGGGCTACCTATTAAGTATTAGTATAAGTAGGTTAGGTATAAAGAGAAAGCGCCTCTAAGCTATACTTAGTAGATAAACGAGTATTATAGTATAGGCTAGTAGGCGGTTACCTAACTTTTTCCTTCGTACTTAGATATAGCTAGAGGCTTATTTTTTATCTATTATCTATTCTATACTATCGACACTTTAGTTCTATAGAATAGCTTATTATACTATCTATTATTCCTTACTATACTATACTATATTACTCCTACTATCCTTATTCCTTTATATAGTAAGGAGCTTTACGATTCTTCTTTTTACGACTTCCTTTATATATAGACTAATTACCTTACTATATAGTACTACCTATATTAGTACTTTATAGACATTATTATATACTCGGATATAGAGTAGTAGGGAGAGATTCCCTCTCTCTCCTATTTTCTTTACTATCTCTCTTATATAGTATATCGTTATAGCTCTCTCTTATAGATACTAGTACTAGATATATAGTTTCTCTTCTTTACTAGATCTATCGTTCCTTTATTAATACTACTTTATCGACTAACCCTTAGTACTATATAGTATAGCCTATAGGACTAGGATACCTCTTAACTATAGATTACCCTCGGAGGTTATAATTATATCCTACGACTACGCCTCGCCTAGGCGGTAGTATTAGCCGTCTTAGGCGTAAGGCTATATTTTTAGTAGTTAATACGAGGGATATATATAGGCTTATATAGCTCTCGCTCGTACTAATACCCTAGATATATAATAGATAGATTACTAGAATAGATACTACTTCTATATAGGCTTATAGTATATAGCTACTAGATATAGTTACGAACTTACGGTATAGATACGGACTAGTATTAGATTCCTATACTAATATCGCTATAGAGGGATATAGTAACTTTATATAGGTATTAATAATCCTCGGTTTAGTACCCGTACTACGGAGAGGATAGCTATAGTTTATCGTACTATAGTTATAATAGAGATACTATAGTAAAGAAACTAGATATAGTAGGTATAGTCTTCCTCGAGCTATATACTTATAGAGAGGCTCCGACTATAAATTACCGTATTATAGGCGTAACTAGAGGCTATAGAAGAAGATATAGACGATATTTATAATAGCTTAGTATAGTACTAGCTATTACTATATATAAGACTTACGTAGTAATAGCTATAATAGTATTATATAACTTCTAGGTACTAGAAAAGAATCGGTAAGTATAGTATATATCTATAGGCTTAGGGTATAGCTATAACCCTAATAATATTATAGTACTTAGGCTACGGACTTTCGATTTTTCCCCTAGTAGGGATACGAGAACATTAGCGGCTATTAGCTATTTAGTATTATAATATAAGTAGGTTCTCGTATACGACTTATTTCTACTATAGCCGGAAATTAAGCGTAAAACGGTTTAGCTATAGATTACTACTTATTAACTTTTAAGGCTTTAGGCTAGGATTAGGCTAATAAAATTATAGGTTAGTATAGCTAGGTAGTCGCCGTAAAGGCCGACTATTCGTAAGTCTATATAACGATATAGATTCTATATAGGTTTATAGGAGTTACTATCGTTTAGTTCTTAGAATCGTTAGTAATAGTACTCGTTTAGTACTACCTATAGTACACTATATATTACCCTATTACCTAGTACTAATATATTAAATACTTATTAATCGCTCCTATGTTTATTTAATATTATAGACTACCTATAGTTATATATACTATTTAGATTATTTAATTTTTATAATATTATATCCTTCCTATTACTAGTCGTACTTAGGAAGACCCGTCTTTAGTTACTATACCCGTTACTATTCTTTTATATTATTTATTTATTTATTTTAAGGTATTTATAGGCTTTATTTTATATCCTTTCCTTACCTATACTATTCCTAGTTCTCGATTCGATTTCCTAGCCTATAGGCCGAGAAATATTAAATTATTATATAGACCGATATAAGTCGACTATATATACTAGGAACTGTCCCTACGTATATTTACTTAACTTACTACCTTAATAAGGTAGTTCTTTATAAGTAGCTTATCCTCTAAAGAAGTCTCTATATCGCTATTTTCGCTAGCGTTAGTAACTACTAAGTAAGTTAACGCCGAGTTTCGCTAGCTTCCTACAGTATTCCTTTAGACTAATAATAGCACCTCTAAACGTACTACCTTATTATCTAATACGGGTATTACTCCTCGCTCTACTTCCTCTAATTTGTCTAGTCGTTAATCTTAGATACCTACTCCTATCCGCCTTTCGTCTACTCTATAGCTGTTATATATCGCTACTAACTAAATATCTTCGTCCGAGAATAGTAATAGTAATATAAGTAGTAGCTAGGCTTCTAATAGCTAGGCACCCGCTACTTAGTATAAAGAACTTAAAGAGAAGGAGCTAAGTATCTAAGAGGTCTTAGTAGCTATACTACTATATATTAAGGGTATAACTCCGAAGTTCCTATAGCTAGGTATATAAGCTAACCCCTAGTTTATTAGAGCTAACGCTTAAAACTTCTTCGAGTAGCTCGAAGATATAATAGATAAGTACCTACCTACTAGAGTAACTAATAAGGAGAAAATTCGACGACTACTTATAAATACTAATCTAATTATATATATACGATTACGTTAGTTTAAGTTCGATAAAGATAAGAACGAGAGGTCGTATAAGGAAATAAAGTAGAAGATTATCTTCGAGTATACTCCTTAAGATAGTACTTCGCTACTTAGTAGTCGTACGTACTTAGAGAATCTATATAGTATAAAGAGGACCTTAGATAATAATATTACTAATTATTATTGTTAGTTCGCTATAGCCTCTAATAGGATTCCTATAGATAACCTTAAAGCTATTAGCTAATTCTTACTATTACTTAAGGGTTTACCTAGGGAGTTATAGAGGAAGGTAATAAGCTATTATAAGATCTACCCTCTTCGCGATAAGACGCTTAGACTATTCGATAAGATCTTCGCTATAGTAAAAGGTCTAGGTAAAGAGAAAGATATGTTCGAATTCTTAAGCGTTAATAGGAGCCTATAGATATAGAAACTATAGAAAATAGTAACTACTCGGTAGCCTACGCTAGAGACTAATATCGATAAGTATATTACCTAGACTCCGATAATCTAAGATAATAGTATAGCTAATATTACTCGCTATATAAACGAGATAGAGATTAGAATATAGTAGCGACTAGCTACTACGCTAGTTACGCTAGTTAATCTAAGTACGATAAAGTTTCTATTAGACTATAATATAGGGTATAACTTATCTAATAATAATCGAACTGTTAGAGGTTATACCTTATATAGTAATATTCCGGAATACGCTAAGCATATAAAGGACTATTACTATAACTATAGTAACTCTAACTATTAATCTAGTAATTATATAGTTTTTTATAACTTTATAAAACTATAGCTATACTATATAGACTAGTTTTCTAAGAAATAGTACTTAGGCCCTAAAACTAGTAGGTTTAAGAAGTAGTTTAACTAGAAGAACGATTAGATACGACTAAAGCTCCTTAGTCTAATTCCCTAGTTAGAGACTACTCTAGGTAAACGAGTCGAGGTGCCTAGTATTAACTTAGATAAGATAAGAGAAGTTTAGAGTATACGTAATAACTCCGATATAATTACGCTACCTAATACTCCTAGGATATCTAATAGGTATACTCTAGTAGGAGCTATATACTCTATAGAACTCGATTAAGATATATCCTTCGACACCTCTATTCTATATACTAAGCGCCTAACTACTTAAGAGATTATCTCTATAGCTATAATGTACTACGTATAGCGTAACGAGGAACTTCTATATAACTTATAGGAGAATAGTACTACTACTTCTACGTAATAGTTATAGCTATACGATAATAGTAGTATTAATACTACTACGCGTAGTTCCTAGTAATCTCGTCTAGATATAAGTCGTCCGAATTAGTAGTATAATCGAGTACTTAAAGAGAAAGCTATATAGTAGTAGAATAGTACTAGTCGTACTCGCGTATTACGTATAGAGGGTATACTAATTCCTAGACTCGGATAGCCTAGCCTATCTCGCCGAACTCTCCCTAACGGTACTCTTTATAACCCTCGCTAATACTAGCGCCCTAGTACTATAGAAGAGGAAGACCTTAATAATAATAATAACCTTAGTTATAATTAGCGTAATCGTTAGCGTAGTTAGACTCTTAGTAAGGATAAAGATAAGGATATAGCGGACGATATAGAGGATAAGGTTCGTAGGATAGTAGGGATTAGTCTAGTTAATCCTCTATATAATAAGAAGAAGCCTATAACGAGGATACTTAGTCTTTACCTCCGAGACCGTAAGGATACTAATAATATCTCGTAGCTTACTAAAAGAGTTCTTAATTCTTATATAACTATTACTATTAGAGAACTCTTATAGTATAATAAGCGATTAGGTATAGTGTTCTTAAAGCGCTTCCCTAACGACGATAAGTTCCTTAAAGAACTTAAGAAGTAAGCTAAGAGCGTTCGCTTCTTAGGAAGTACTACTAAGTACAATAAGGACGGCTATATCGGCGAGTCGTATATCGCTCTATAAAGAGAACGCGTTATAGGTATATATTCGGTATACTATAGTAATATCTTAGCTAATATAGAAGCCTATATTATAGGCTTTAGTAATCCTTCTCGAGTCTCTAATTTATATATATAGGGATCGAAGCCCGACTTCTCGGTAGTTATAAAGGACTAGGTATTAGTTCCGAGCTCTAAGATTACTATTAAGGTTAGCCCTAGTAGAGAGCCTATATATACCTTAATCGATAAAGGCGCGGAAGTATATATTATTCCTATATACTTACTTACTAAATAGGGTTTACCTCTATAGGTAGAACTTAAGATACTAATAGGTACTATTATAGGTAGAGTTAAGTTTACTAGAATAACTAGAGACTTAAGGATCGATATATATAGTATTATCTTTAACTTCGACTTCTTCGTTACTATATATAGTAGCCCGTTTATCCTTAGCTATCTATAAGTAAGGAAAATATAGCTAGTATTAAGGAATTACGATAACGGATCCTAGGAAAGTACTATTACTAGAGCTAATAAGCGAATAGTTAATTTTATAGCTATATAACCGGATATTAGCTCTATAATAATAAAAAGTCTTTTCCTAGGAAAATTCTAAGGGAATCTATACCTACGTAGGTTCCTAGTATATCGTAAGTAGGTAGGAAGTTAGAAGTTACTAAACTAGACTATATTATTCCTTAAGTTATAACTTAGTTAGACACTTAGGAGTTAATTAGATTAATTAATTCCTCTAAGAGTTCGCGCCCCGAGTTCCCGGGTGCTTCTAGTATAATATACTATAGTATAGTATTTCCTAGCCTATAGGCTAGGAAACATCGGTCGCCTAGTATTACTATATAATATCTATAGATAAGTTTCTACTACCTTCCTACTATATTCGTAGTTTAAAGAAGGGGAGGGAGAGTTAAAGACTCGCTATAATTCGATCCTACTACTATTAATCTTATATATTTAGGCTGTTAGAATATCTACTATATAGAGTTCTATAATTTCGACGATTATAACGATAATAACGACGATAATATCTACCTAGCTATAAGTATTAATAGAGCCGTATTAAAGATACGTATAGCTTTCTCTAGTATTAATATTAATACTATATATAAGAGGAAAGCCGATAAGATTCGTCTAATTAATACCGATAGATCTAAGACTAATAGATCTAAGCTAGGTAGTAATATCTACTAGAGAAAGCGATACCTAGAGCGAGAAGCGAAACTTCCTCTAGGAACTAGTCTATATAATAAGAAGTACTTAATTAAGAAGTTCTCTAATATTCCTCGAGGTAGTCGTTTAACTAAGGAACGACTTAATAGCCTCGAGATTAGTATAGATCTTCTACCTAAGGAGCTTAACTTACTATATAAGATACTATATAATTACGAAGTATTACTAGTATTCGGCTTCGAGCACCTTAGCTATATTAAGGATAAGGTTATTAGTCTAATATTTATTCGGATAGTAGAGTATAGACCTTAGTAACACCTAGGGTTTAATATCTATAGAGTACTTCGCCCTATAGTTAAGTATATAATCCGGAAGTAGCTAGATGTAGGTATACTAGAGTACTCGTATTCGAGCTACTAGAATCTATATTTCCTCGTTACTAAGAAGGTCCCTAAAGGTATATAGAGAGGTAATAACGACTATCGCTTAATTAATATAGCGATTATAATTAATTAAGTAACGATACGCGATACTAACTTACCTCCTAATACCGATAGTTTCTCCGAAGACTTCGCTAGCTACGTAATAGCTACTCTTATCGATATCTTCTCTAGATATAACTAGGTTACTCTTTATAAGTTTTCTAGAGATCTTACTACGTTTAATATGCCTCTTAGGTTAATAAGATAGACGACGTTACCTTAAGGAGCTACTAATTCGGTTACGTAGTTCGTAAGAGCTATTACGTAAGTACTAATAGAATATATCTCTTATCGCTATAGACTATTCCTTAATAATATCGGAGTTAAAAGACCTAAGACTAGGTATAATAACGAGCTCGTAGAGCTAGGCTTACGTCGGTTCGTTATTAAATATATCTAGTTAGTAGATTAAGTTCTAGCTAATCTAGAATAAGCGGGTTATACTATAGCGGGTTATAAGTTATAGTTACTCTACGAGAAGATTAAGATTATCGGCTATATTACTAATACTACAGGTCGTTACTCTAATACTATCCGAGTACGTAAGATTATAGAATAGCCTACTCTAGAGAATTAGAAGGACGTTCGGTACTAGATTAGACTAGTCGTTTACTTCTAGATATAGGTCCCGCGACTATCTATTATTAGTAAGCTATTATTTAGGTTACTTCGGAAGGATATTAAATTCGAATAGAGTTTAGTATACTAAGGAGCTAAGGATTAAATCGCTCGCCTATTAGTTAAAGCTCCCGCTCTACGTACTATTAACTATAACGAAAGCGTAGGAGATATTATTCTTACTATAGATATAAGCGGTAATAGCTATAAAGGAGTACTAATATAATACGATCCTAAGAATCCGAAGACTCGATATCCTTACTAATATAAGTCTAGTTTATAGAGCCTAGCTAAGTAGAAGTACGATATAGGAAAGTAGGAATACCTTAAAGTACTTAAGGTATTATAGAAGTATAAGCTATAGCTATATAGTACCTACTTTATTCTAGAAATCGATACTAATATACTACTATATTAGCTTAATAAGTTATCCTCTAATTTACCTAGTATAGTAGTAACTAGATAGTTAGTATAAATTCGGCTATTTACCTTCGAAGTTAGGTATATACCGGGTACTAAGCATACTGCTCTAGATAGTCTATCTCGTAAGCCTCCTATAGAGGAAGATTAGAAAGAGCTTACTAAGGAGCCTAATATAGATACTATAATTAATAGCGACTTCTTTATCTATAGTATAGTTACTTAGAGTCGATATATCGAATAGTTAGATTCTAGTCCTCTTAAGAATCCGGACGACTATAGCGAAAACTCCTTACGACTAGTATTTATCTTAGTTACGTACCGAAGGCCGGCTAAAATAAGTAAGTCTACGTATAAGAGTATACTCTAAAAATCCTATTAGTACACTATTATAGATAAGATACTCTTTAGATAGCTACGGTTTAGAGCGCCCCTATAAGTAGTAATAGATATTAAGGAACGTTAGGAAGAGATTCTATACTAGTTTTACGAGAAGCTTAGTTATAGGTCTACTAATCTAATATTTTATAAGATTTAGAAGCGTTACTAGTAGGACTTACTATATATAGACTACTTAAGGTATACTCGAACTTACTTAGATTATAACTTCCGTAATAGTCGTCGCCGTATAGGCGAACTATATCTATCGTATACGCTAGTAATATATATACGTTAGTCGCTAGATCCTATATATATCGATAGTAATAGCTCGTTAATTATTACGCGAGAAGTATTATCTAGCTAGGCCGAAGTACGAGTCTATAAGTGTACTACTAAGGGTATTACTACTAAGATAATTATAGACTTTATCTATTAGGAGATCTTTACTAGGTATAAGTTACCCCTTAAGATTATTATAGATAATACTCGGTAGAATAAAAGCGAAGTCTAACGATTACTTATAGGTATAAGCGTTAAGCGAGTACGTATATCGCTCTATTATCTAGAGTCTAACGCTTAGGTCGAGGTTAGCTATAAACCTCTAATAGATACGCTCTCTAAGTTAACTTATAGTACTATACGAGGTTAGTAGAAGTATATTCCTATAGTTATATAGGTAGATCGTACTATAACTATAAACTATACTAGATAGATACTTTCTACGATCTTATATAGCTATAAAGCTATCTTACTAATCGAGGCTAAGTATCTAACCTAGAGTACACGGAATTAGTTACTAGTAAATAACCGAGTAACTCTTCTATAGTATTATATAGAGTAACTCTAGCGTATAAGTAGAACCTACGAGGAACTTTTAGCTCGTTAATAGCGTCTTAAGGAGGTAGCTAAGAAATACTACGACTCTTATAAGAACGTAGTATTCGAAGAATACTAAGTAGGTAATATTATAGTTATATATAGAGGCGAGCTCTAATACGATAAAGCTAAGAAACTTACTTTCCGCTAGAGAGGTCTATATCGTATTCGAGAACGTAATATTCCTTAGAGATACTAAGGTGCCGACTATAGAGACGATTAAGGTAACCTTAAGAAGCGTTACTCGTACTAATTAGAGGAGCTTAATAGTACTCTAATAACTAGACTGTTTACCTATAACCTACTTAAGAAGGTTACCTATCTATTCCGTAAACTATTCGATCTAGATAAGTTACCTAAAAGTAATCTTAATTCTAACGACGACGAGGACTTAGCTATAGATACCGAGGACGATAAAATACTAGACCTAGAGCGCGAAGTTATACCTAATTCTTACCTATAGGTACTACTAGATAATATAGAGCCTATAGATCCTAGCGAGTATATACTATACTCGTAATAATTTCCTAGCCTATAGGCTAGGAAATACCTACGCCTCTATAGCGGCTACTACGACTACGGAATCGATTAGACTATTATAACCCTATAATAGTAGGCTTACTTAGAGATATTCTAGTAATTCCGATATCCTAGGTTACTATCGTCTACGGGTAAAAGCCGGTAAATTCTATAATAATATAGAATCCCGCCCGTAGGATTCTATAATATACTTTCTAGTAACTACTTTAGTATCTTCGCGTTACCTTTACTATACGAACTACTTTACTAGCTTACGCGACGATACTACTACGCGACGCTACTACTATCCTTAGCCTTCCTACTTCCTAATTCGCTAACCGAAAAGCGGGTTCTATAGGGGACTATATTAGACTATATTTCTTCGGTATTCTTCTAACCTTCTTTTAATAGAAACATATCTAACTCGGCTACTACTAGCGGCGGTGCGCCTAAAGATAAGTACCCTATTACGTACGGGTTAGAACGCGCTCGAAACGGACGATACTAGATTCCTATATAGGGTATTATTATTAGCCTTATACTAGCCGCTATAATATCGATACGTAGTATACGAAACGCGGTAATCTAACTACTCTAGATATGTTTTTATAGTGTAGACTATAGAGTATATACCTACTCTATACCTCTTAGAGTTACTAGTTAAGATTCTCTAAACCTACGAGGTATAAGAGCCTACGAAATAGAAGTGTTTATCCTAAGTACTATCTAGATAACGAGTATAAGCCGACTATAAGTACTATCTTATAATATATTAATAAGCTATTAAAGCGAACAGTAGTACTAACACTAAGAGTAAAGCTAAAGGGGCTAAAGTTCTTAGGCTAAATATATAGTACTAGATTTATCTCCTTATTTTTACTTATAACTAAGGTACTAATAGTACTACTATTAAGTTTACCCTTAGTAATATTACTAGGGATATTATTACTAGCTACTTAAGTAACGTTACTACTAACGACTAAAGATAAGACGAACTCCTTTAATTATATATTACCTTAACTACTGCTACCGCTTATAACGGCGATATCGATATAGTAGATACTAACGGCACCGCTAATAGTACTACTACCTCGGAGATATATAGCTAGTCCGCTATACTAAAAAAACCGACTAAGTAGTACTTTAGCGGGTATACTAGGTAAATAATACGCGCGTAGAGCGCTCCTAAAGCGCTCTTATAAGGTAATTTATACGATAGTATACGCTATAAGCGCTATTATATTAGTACTAGCTATCTAGAGCGTTTAATTCGTCCGCTAGGAAAAACGGGTTCTACTAGAGACTATATTATACTCTAAATCTTCGTATTTCTTTTAACTCTTCGGTACTTACTACTCTAGTAGTATTACTAAGCCTAGGGTAGTAAAAAACTACGTATAGAAGGCGCTAGCCTACGTATAGCCCTACCTACGGCTAGTTCGCCGGCTATTCCCTACGGATTAGTAATAACCCTTAGACTATAGAGGCGAAACGCCGGGCGAAACGAAAGGTAGTAATACGACGACTTTAGAAACTACGAAATAGAGTATTATATATTACTATAGTAGGACGTAGGCGCGAATAATATAAACGCGGCCTAAACTAAAACTAATATCTATAGTATTTATAATACGGTTCTCCTTTCGTAGACTATTATCGTCGCGTATTAACTAGTTATTTACTTACTACGTTCGTAGTAATAAGTAGGGGAAGGGGTATAGATAACTAAACTCGTAGTTATATAGTAGTCTTCTTACGTAAAGAAATACTATCTATATATTATTCTCTATAAGTCTATTAGCGACTACAGTATTAGTAGTTCTATTAGTAACTTACTTAGTAAGAGATATTCTAAGAAATATTTAAGAGCTGTATTTATTAACGATATTAGATAAGCTATATCGCTAACTATATACTATTTATAGTAGTATATAGTATATATAGCTAACAATATTAGTAAAAGTATTAAAGATTCTATACTATAGAGGGCAGTAACGCTATTATAGCTAGCGCTACTAGCGCGAACGACGTTCTCCTCGATAAAGCTATAGCGTATAGTTCTATTCTATTCTAAACACTAGCGGCGAATACTAATAACTACTAATACTAGCTATACTAGCTAGTATTACCGCGGCCTACTAATACGACGACTTACTACTTTTCTTACTATTAAGCTAACCGAAGAGTATAACTACGAGTTCGGCGATATTATTCTTAATACCGACAATAGATTCTATCTACTATAGAAAGCGACCTAGACTATACTAGACGTAGAGAGCGCCGATAAGCGCTTCTCCTTAACTTCCTTATAGAACTAGAACCGACTTCTATAGCGAATAAACGCGCTCCTTATATAATTCGGCCTAAGGATACTATAGAGGTCCTATATTACTATAAGCGCGACGAAGTCGTTCTCTATCTAATCGTAAACGTATAGTTCTTAAACGTATAGTTCTTATAGTAAGAACTAGCCTATAGGTCGTAGAACTTCTACTCGATCTCGAGTTAGTAGAAAGTTAGTTAAAGTAGAAGATTTAGATAAGATATACTACCTATAGTTTATAACTTCCTATTTAGGACTAGCGTAGCCTACGTTATTAACGTCGCTATACTATTATATTCGTTCTATTCGGCTACTAGATTCTAAACTCTATAGGAGAAGCTTTATACCTCTATATATCTACTACGTAGAGTAGCGCTATTATAAATAGACACCGTCGTAGTAGATAGCTCGATTTCTAGCTATTACTAGGCACTATATAACTAATAGGTACCTTTAGTAATAATCTATAGCTCCTAGGGACCCCTAGTACTCTTAGAATAGTTTCGATAAAGGTTCTAATATATAGAGTAGTAGTCTACTAAGCTAAGTATATCTATCTAATTTCCTAGCCTATAGGCTAGGAAATACGGAATCTATATTACTAGCTATACTATCGCCTTACTACTATACTATAACCTCTTAAGACGACGTAGAACATAGAACGACTACCTATAAAAGTTCTAAAAGTATATAAAAGTCTATACTGCCTATAAGTATACTATCTAGGCTACTAAGAGCCGAGATATTTACCTTTATCTCGGAACTAGCTAATTATATAATACTATATATTCTAGAAATTACGAGCGTATATAGTAAATATAAATATTTACTCGCTCTCGAATTACTAAACCGTAATTAGCTAGTAAGTAAATAGCGCTACTACTTCTTAAGGTCGTATCTTTCTAAGTAACCTCTAACTTCTTACTAACTCGCGACTATACTAAACTCGACTACTAGCTCGAGATAACCTTCGCTTTCTACCTTCGATACTAATACCTACCTACCTTTCTCTAATCCTCTATCGTTACTAGCTAACTCTAATACCTCTACTCGATCCCTCGACTCTTCTAGTAGCTACGCTAGCGTAGAAGTATTAAGAATATCTTCCGAATTATCGCTCGAGCTATAGTCTATTAAAGGCGGCGAGAATAATAATCTAGTATTCTTCTAATATAATAGTAGTATAAACTACTAGACTAGCGATAGGATTACTTAGATATACTACTTAGCTACGTCTATTTAAGATTTCTTCGACTAGTTCTCCTCGAACGTTAGCGGCCTAGACAAGATTAAGGTAATATAAGAACTTCTTAGCCGAATTAAGAGGCGACTCGAGGTAGGCTTATATTAAGTACACCTACTATAGAAGTATTTAAGCGACTAGCTCTATAACGACTAGTAGAAAGTAGTAGGTAAGGATAGTATAAAGACGAATTATCCGCTAGTAGACGCCGCTAATACTACTAGTAGAAATATATAGTACTATATTAATATAGCTATAAAGGTTATTAAGGACGTATTAGGGGATAATATCTAGAATATAGAGATATAGACTTATACTTAAGAGACTAGCTCTATAGCTAAGTCGGCTTCTACGTTCGTTAATAATACCTAGTAGGACTCGATTAGCGTATACTAGCTCGTAATCGGCTACTTCTTCTATCGACTAAGTAGTACTAGTAGAGGTAGCTAGACGTAGCCTTATCTAATAAGCGCGGACTTCGAGAAAGCTCGTATACTCTTTAATAATACTAGGGTGCCTAGCGATTAGAACTTTAGTATAACCCTCGAGTATACTAGAGGTATACCCTATTAGACTATAGAACTAGTTAAAGGTGTTAGAGCTTTCTAAGTAGATAAGTTTCTCCTAGATCTAGGTAAGAATAAGATTATTACTCTTAAGCTCTTAGAGAAGTATAACTAGACGCCTTTTATAAGTAATAATAATATTAGTAGTAAGCACTTTATTAAGATCCTTAGTAATAGAGATCGGACTATTATAGAAGTTACGCCTTAGACTTCTCGTCGGATTACTACTAGACTATCTAATAGACCTAGATCTAGAGGTTCCTAAAGTACGCCGAAATTAGGTTCGAGTAAAAGTACTCTATAGTCTAGAGGTAATAGGCCTACTCCTAGATTAGGTAGTATTCGACCGAATACTTAGTTATCGGGCGGTATTCGACTAAATACTTAGTCCTCGCTTAGTAATACTCCTCCGATCCTTAGCTCTACGAAGGATTTAACTAGTAAGCGTACTAGTAGCTGTCTTACTCCTACTACTAGACTCTAAACTTAGCTCCCTAACTACTATAGTACTACTCCTATTATAATATAGTAAGGAACTTCTACGCTACTACTAAGTTTCGTTAACTATACTAGTAAGAGTAAGAGTAAAGCCGATTCTCCGGCTACTTAAAAGTAACTAATAAAGTTACTTTATACGTCTAGTTAGAAAGCGCCGCCTCCTATAGATAAGAAGACTAGTTACTTATATAGATTAGTCGTTCCTACGGATATACTTTAGAAGTTAAATAATATAGATAATACTATACTTAAGAACCTAGATAGTAGGAAAGTACTATTATTAATCCTTTAGTACGCGGGTCTTATAAAGAAGAACGAAGGCTATAATCTAATATATCGAAAGTACTAGTTATATTAGTACTAGACGCTAGGCATATTTATTAACCTACCGAAGACTACGCTTTATTCTCGCTTAATAGTTATTTCTTAGGAAGCTAATAAAGAAAGTAGTACGCTAAACGATATTAAGGTTAAGTACTATTAGTTATTCTTAAAAGATAAGCGTCCTTAGGTTCCGGTAGATTCTTTAAGAGTATACTATTTCGAGAGCTAGAAACTAGTACCGAAGTAGCCGAGTATGCTTTTTATCTTTACTAAGTTACTTAACTTAAGCGATATAGACGTAGCTCGATAGGCTTAGGATAGGACTATTATTATCGATAATAGTAGATTACTATTCTACTAGTAGAAGGATAAGGATATCCTACCCGTTATAAAGGAGAAATTTAATATATACTACTAATATCTACGCTAGCTTAGCTCGAACTCTAACCTTAGCTAGGGACGTAATATATAGTATAGCCTAAGCTAGTAACTCGTACGTTAAGATCCGATCTACTAGTTAATATACTACGTACTTCGCCTAGAGAACTTAGAAGTATAGATAGGTAAAGATAACGATACGAGCTTCTATTAGCTTATTTCTTATCCCTACTATACTAAGATCTAGCGCGATCGTATCCTACGAATACTTAAGGGCCTTAAGAATATATACCTTTATACGAATATTAGTAAGAAGGGCTTCTACTACCTTAATAGTAATATTAACTATATAACTAATAACGAACTTATAGGTAATATAATCTAAGGTACTATATCTATTAATAACGAGAAGCTAAACGACTACACTAAGATATTTCTCGGTATATATTACTAGTTTAATAATTAGTATAGCGACCTCTAGAAACGAGGTCGTATAAAGGATAGTAAGATTAAGTAGATCGATAAGGGCGATATCCTATAGAGTATTATCGAGGCTCTAGGTAACTAAGGACCGAAGAAGGATAGGTTTATACCTACGCTAGTTAAGTCCTATAGTATAAGAATCTCGAAGTTATAACTCCTGTATAGCGCTATAGGCACTAAGGAATATAATACTCGCCGTATAATCTTCTTTTAGTATATACGATTTAACGAAGTTACTAGTAAGCTCGAGATACCTAATACTAGTACCTAGGAGGATATATTAAAGGCGTATTATAAGATAACGACTCCTACTAGGATACTTTCTAGATATCTACTCGTATATAGTATTCCGCTAGGACTATTCTTAGCCTCTTACTAACTTATAGGACTTAGTCTAGTAAGCGATATACTAATTAGTTACTATAAGTAGGATAACGCTAAAGTTATCTTAGACGTAATAGATTAGTTTAATCCTACTAAGATTATTACTAAGAAGGTAGCCTAGCGAGCTAACGCTAAAAAGCGATTTCTAGAGTAGTATAAGGTTATTAAGAGACTAGAGCGTAGCTCCTTTAAGGATCTAAATAGCTTCTACTATAATAAGTATAACCTAAGTAAGTACCCTAAACCGGATTATACTATCCCTATACTAGACGACTACGCCGAGGAGGGTACGAGTATTATACTTACTAGATAAAGCGGTATATATTTCCTAGCCTATAGGCTAGGAAATTAGTAGAGGTCTAAGATATAGTTTTAAGAGTTAGGGTAGGAAGATACGTAGTCTAAGGTACACCTAGAGTAATAGATAGTCGTTATAGTAAGTAACTAGGGTAATAAGTATAAATACTAACCGGCTAGTAGATAGTTAGTTAGTTATATTACTAGTTATAGTAGAGAAATAGGTAAAAACGAGGGCACTATAGGTATTAGTATAGATTTATTAATTGTTTTATATATTTAAATAAAGCGTTCTATATACTAACTACTAGCTTATACCGTCTATAAGTCTATAGGTTAGACTTATAAGTAGGGGAGGGAATATAGGCTAGTAGGCGGTTACCTAACTTTTTCCTTCGTACTTAGATATAGCTAGAGGCTTATCCTTTATCTATTATCTATTCTACACTATCGACACTTTAGTTCTATAGAACAGCTTATTATACTATCTATTATTCCTTACTATACTATACTATATTACTCCTACTATCTTTATTCTCTTATATAGTAAGGAGCCTTATAATTCTTCTTTTTACGACTTCCTTTATATATAGACTAATTACCTTACTATATAGTACTACCTATATTAGTACTTTATAGATATTATTATATACTCGGATATAGAGTAGTAGGGAGAGATTCCCTCTCTCTCCTATCTTCTTTACTATCTTTTTTATATAGTATATCGTTATAGCTCTCTCTTATAGATACTAGTACTAGATATATAGTTTCTCTTCTTTACTAGATCTATCGTTCCTTTATTAATACTACTTTATCGACTAACCCTTAGTACTATATAGTATAGCCCGTAGGACTAGGATACCTCTTAACTACGGATTACCCTCGGAGGTTATAATTATATCCTATAACTACGCCTCGCCCGGGCGGTAGTATTAGCCGTCTCGGGCGTAAGGCTATAATAGATAAAGTCCTTATCGTCCTTATCGACTAACTCTACGTATAGAGTCTAATAATAGAGCTTAGGGGACTTACTATAGGTATAAGTATTATAGTATAAGTAAAAGTAGTATTAGCCCTAGGCCTATAAGCGCTTACTAAGCTCGTAGGTACGATCTTAGAGCTTAAGAGTACGCGCCTCGCGGCGCTTATAAGCGGCTTAGCGTCGAGCGTCCTCTTACTAGACGAGACGAGCGAGCTAGCCTATACTAGCGTAAAGATTAAAGTTATCGCTAGGAGGCTATATAGTCTAGCGTTCTTCGCGCTACTAGCGCTCCTAGGCTTTTTAATAACGATTATACTCGCGAGGTATATAGCGAGTAGTAGGCGAGTTCTAAAGTAGGCTAAAGGCCTATAGTAGTATAAACTTACTAGTTACCTACGTAGGCGTTATTTAAAAACTAGTAAAACGAGTTCTTATACTCTATAGTATAGAGCTAGGAATACTCCTATCTACCTAAGGATCGTTATTATTAGAGCTATAACGAGGCTATATATAGGTAGAAAAGAGGGCGTTATCGAAGAGCCGAGGAGAGCGAGCTAGGTAGGTTATAGAGTAACTAATATAAGGCTCTTAGTATCGACGAGAAGAATAAGAGCTATAGTACTCGCTATAAGGAGAACGAGACCGAGACTACTAGCGGTTCCTATCTCTAGTAGCTAATACTACTTTATGTAGCGTAGATACTAGAGTAGAGCTAGTAGGCTTAGGAGCTCGATAGTATAGAGTAGTAATAGAGCGCGAGTAGTAAGCTCGCTTATTATATACTAGAGAAAACGATAGGAGAGTCTATCTATTATTACGACTACTACCTAGTTACTAGCTAGGACGTCTATAAGGCGGATCTAGTAGTAGAGTTATTAGGCGAGGGTTATAAAGTAGCGGCTTATATAACTCGTTACTCTTAGTAGTCGCGTAGGAGCTTATACTAGTCTTATAAGAGCTAGGGATATCCTCTTAGAAAAGGTAGTAACGAGTAGATAGATAGCTACAAGATCGAGACTACTAGCGATTACTAGAAGAGCTACGACTACTAGAAAAAGTATTCTACTTATAGCGAGTCTAGGGCGTATCCTAAAATAGTTAGTAAAACGTATACGTATAGTAGGCTCTTTTAACTTATAAAGAACGAGCTACGAATATAGTCGGAGAGGCGCTAAGTATAGTACGTCCTATAAGTAAGTTACTAGTCTTCTAGTAATAAAGTAGCGATATCTATAGCCGAGCGTAGGCGACGAGTAGGTAGGCTAGAATACTCCTCTCTAGTTCGAGTTATATAGGTTTCTATACCCGCCTAAATTCTATATAGCGTACGCTATATAAGAAGAAGATCTAATCCGGCCTAGTAGGTCGGCTTATACTCGAAGACTTAGTCGTAGGTTAACGCTTTATCTAGGAAACGCTTACGAAGACGCTCGAGAGTATTATAGTAGTAGTCCCGTAGGATAATTACTTTATTTATATAGCTAGTTATTACTATAGTAGGCTATATTACGAGTTAGTCTAATACTATAGAGGAATAGTAGGATCTTAATACTTATAAATTCGTATCGACCGCGGTTATAGCTACTATAGAACTAATATACTTTATAAGCCGGACGCTTATAGCGTCGGTTTACTATAATTAATTTCGTATAGCGCTTATAGAACGATTCTATTAAGCCTATATCCTTATTATAGGCGGCGTTATCGAATATCTAGTTAATATTATTATCTAGTTAATCCGTTTTTACGAAGAACTTTAGGTATATACTACCTATATAGGCGCTAGCTATTTTAAGAATCGCTTATAGTATATAGAAGGAGAAAAGTGTTTTTCGTCGTAGTCGGGTAGTAACGAAGTAGGAAGTAGGGAGAGAAGCTAATATTTACTAGCGGGTAGAGTAGAGCGGTTTTTAGTAGGAAAAGATTAAGTCGAGGTTCTTAAAAGAGGGAATAGTCTACTAGATACTTATAGTACGTAGGTAGTTCGAGAGGATACGTAATTAAGAAGTTAGTACTAGTAGAGCTAGGCTTTACTAAAGACTATAAGCGGTTCCTATAGTAACCTAGCTCTACTTTAGTAAACTTCTATACTCGTATCGCGTTATAATACTACCTACGCCCTATATACTCTTAGCGCTCTCTCTCTATAACGATTTACCTCTTCCGCTAAAGCTATTCTTAACTCGCTCTACGACTATATAGTAACTTAGATTTAGGGGCTTACCTAGCGAGCCTACGAGCTCGGGGCGCGAACTCTATTAATTTTTATTACCTAATAGATCTTCGAGAAGCCTTTATACCTACTAAGGGTATTAGGCTAGGAGGGAGGCGCCTATAACACGGCTATTAGTATAGTCGTATTAGGATAGCCTAGGATATATATAACGTCGAGTTTTAGCGTTATATAGCCGTAGGGCGTTATATAATACTCTATAGTACGCCTACAGTATATAAGCGGGCTTCCTCTTCTTTCGAACGATCTTTAGGATTATTCTATAATTAATAGTATATAGTATACTTTTACTACTATATACTTAGGTCTTATATTTATATATATATATATTCTATTAGACCGTCTTATACTATAGTAATCGTTTAAAACGTTTTAAGAGTTAAAAGAGTCTATTATATAGTAGATAAAGTAGTATAGCTATAAGCTTATAATCGATTCGACTTAGTATAAAAAGGGTAAAGTACGAAGAGTTATTTAGTATAGGCGAGGAGGTAAAAGTTAGAATAAACGAAAGCTAGATAAATAGCTATAACGAACGTTAATATATAAATCTAGCTACCCTATAAAGCTATAGTATATTAGAGATTTAAAGGATAGCTAGACTAAGATCTTATATATAGCTCTAAGTATATATTATAACTATCTACTAAGAACGAAAAGTCTTAATACTAATACCCGTCGTTTCGAGCGAAGCGAGGCTCTAGTTAACGAGGTTATTCGGGGATTTTAGGCTATTCTTACTCCGAAGTAGATACTTATACTATTATAACGTAAGTTCCCTAGTACGCTATAAACGATTAGAGATCTAAATAATATCTAGTAAACGTTTAAATACCTAATCCGCTAGTATTAGACTACCTCGTTAGTAGCGCTCTAGCGTCTCGAGGAAAAGAGCTTTTATATAAAGATATAGCTCGATAAGAACGAAAACCTATAGCGAATCCTTTTTATCTACTCTACCTATATTAATTTTTAGCGAAGGTTTCTATAGGCGCTACTTATCGACTATATATATAAAACGAATATATATAAGCGTCTAGTCCTAAATATTATTATAACGTATAGCTCGAATAAAACGATTTAGTTTATACTTATAGTCCTAAATAGCGAAGACGAGGTAGAGTTTATATAAGTATTTTAGTAGCTATAAGAGATTCTTTATAATAAGCGAATTAATCTCCTTTTAGTCTTTCTCTATAACCGAGATCGAGTATACTTAAATATAATCGAAGCTATATTCCTCTTTACTCGGATCCGGATCTATCTATAGTATTTTTAGAAAGACGTACTAGCCTATATACGTTTCTATAACCTATAGGTTAAGAATCCTAATAACTCTAAAAGTAGCTTATACGTTAATACTAAATTAACTAAAGAGTTTATAGATTACTTTAAAATTATAATCTTCGCCTATACCGAAGAGTAGTTTAACGTTACCGACGAAGAGCTAAAAGAGGTCTAGCTATAGAGGTATAAGTATCTTTATACTAAATAGTTTTATTCGGATTTTAAAGAATACCTACTAGCTTATATTCTAAACGAGAAACTATAGTATAGCCTATAAGTAATATCTCGTATCGAGGGATTATACGCTACTATTAAGAAATAGCTAAAGTCTTTACGCTCTAATATCCTCGGTCTTATCGAAAAGCTACTACTATAGTATATAGTCTAGTACTCGGAGCTAACGTAGTATTTTAGGTAGGAGGAGGATTATAGACTACTCGGGCTCCTCGATATATTCTATAGGTATAACGTAAGATCTTCTACTACGCTATAAACGAGACTATAAAGTAATATTCCTTTATAAAACGAGTATATACTTACTAAGTAAGACTCGAGCGGCGGGCTAAATAAGGCGATAAATAGTAAAACGTTAAGACTAAAGAACTACCTACTAATCTTAAACGAGCGTTACTACTATATACTAGTATATATATAATAATAACTAGCTAGCTATACTCTTATAAAATCGAGGTACGCCTAGAGACTAGTAAACTATTAGAACTATCTAATTTTAATATATTCTAGTATTTTCTCGCTCTAGGCGAAAAACAGCTAGTAAGTATTAAATATATTAGTAATATAGCTATTCTATAGACTCGCTATTACCGAAGGCGTATTATTAGTTATAATCTAACTCGTATAATACGAAGAGAGGCTATAGTAGGGATATATAGTACTCGACGTAAGCGACTTTTTAGAGAGCTTATTAATTAGAATATCTCTCGTCTAGACCTACTTTCGGCTCTACTAAATACCTTAGGCGAGGGTAGTAAGAACGTACCTCTAAGTAACTAGCCTACTATTAATTCGGCTATAATATAGCTACCTCTAGCGAAGAAGACTCGAGTACTCTATAAGAAAGTAAAAAGTAAAAAAGAGCGAGAGGTAGAGGAGTATAAGTAACTATTATAGCTTATAAAGTAGTAGACTAAGTAATATAAAAGTCTTATTAAGAACGTTTAGTAGCTCGTTATAAAGTAATTACTCCCTCTACCTTCGTCGTAGCTATAGAGTTAATACTAGGCGAGCTAGCTATAGTAGCTACTTTCGCTTTTATAGGTATTCTCGTTTTAGGCGAATATCTAATATTAGCTGTAGCTATAGCTATAGCTATAATATAACTAGTATTAGGTCTAATAGTAGCTCGGATTTACATTATAAACTAGAATATAATACTAGTAATAACGTACTAGTTTCTCGTCCTAGCCGAACGTCTATTAATCGTCCTAGCCGAACGTTTATTAATCGTTCTTAACGTAGTAGTAATACTATCTATATTACGTATAGCTAGGCTTCGTATAATAGTAGCTATAGCTTAGTTTCTTATTATAGCCGAATATTTAATATACCTAGTAGTAGCTAGGTTTATCGTTACTACCGAATATATAAATAGTACTTTTTTAAGCTCTTTTACGCTATTACTACGCCGGCTATCTAGCTACGTAGTATATAAATAAGTTATTCGGTACGCTTTACGCTCTATAAAAGCTAGGATAAAAAGAACTATAGACTCGAATATAGTAAAAACGTTTCGCCTATAACGAGAAAGTAAAAATATATAATTTAAGAATATAGATAATAATACTATTTATAGTTCGGCTCGTAATAGCTTATAACTATAATTAATAAATATAATCCGAGCTAACTTTCGTTAGGTAAGAATATAAGCTAGATATAATTAGAGGAGCGCTTTTATATAATAACTATATACCTATAGTTTAGTATATATATAGAGGTAGTAGTAGCCGCTCGGTATAGGCGATATTAGGTAGGTACTAGTATACTAAAGATATCGCCTAAGAGGAAGTCGCTATAAATATTCGGCCTAAATATTCGGCCTAAACGTATATTACGAGCTCTATTACTTATCGCCTTAGATAAGTATTAGATATAATTAGAAGCGTTATAAGCGTTATAAGCGTTAGCTACTATATTTATATAGAAACCTACTCGTTATAGCTATATAAAACCTTTTCTCGCTCTAGCTATTTTTCCTCTTTCTTATACCTATATATATACTCTCGCTATATATAATAAGTACTACTTCTTTCTTTAATCTATATTATAAATATACTTTAACTCTTCGCTATTAACGATATAGTTTCTAGTACTTAGGCCTAGCCTAGCTTCGCTTATACTACTCTTTACTACTCTTTATAAGAGAATAAGTAAATTAATCGCCTCGACGCTCGCTAGCTATACTTTATAAATTAATAGCGTTAGCGCTACTACGCTTTCGCTACTCGCTAGAGTCCGACTATAAAGCCTATAAATTAGAACGCTAACTCCGAAGATAGTATATAGTAAGACTAAATCTATTCTCTCCTACTATTATTCTAGCTAAAAAGCTAACTTCCTAATCTTAGTTCTCGCTACTAGCGTTAGAATAATAGCGTTTCTAAGTATATCGGCTACTAGGCTATATAGACGCCTATACTATTAAATAACTATTAGGAAGTAACTAGCTATTAGTATATAACTAGAGGTTATATAACCCTACGTAGGCTTAGCGCCCGTTTTATATTTCTAGTTTCCGCGCTTCGCGCTTCTTTTAGAAACCTCGAATAACGTCTCGTCTATTAAACCGTCTATATTAGTAGTACCTATAATATTACGTCGTTCTAATAATACTAATAGATACTACTAGGACATACGATTTATTATCGCTTTATTATAGAACTAATTACTTATCGTATTACGACTTTCGCTTAAAAGTAGATAGTATAAATAGTATACTACTCGACTAACTACTATATTAACTAACCGAGAAGTATCTCGATAGCGATAGAAACTAATCGTAGATACCTACGCTAAAGGATAAGTAGTCCTTCTATATAAGAAAATAGAAGAGGCCTACTATTAATAAGTATAGCGTATTATAGAAGTAGACGCTATTATCGCCTACCTAAACTATACTTAGTAATAGTATACTAAAGATAAATCTACCGCCTCCTCCCTATCTCTTAAGAAATATAATAACGGACTTACTAAATAGATCCGATAAAAGACTCTCGACTAGCTAGGTATTACTAGCTCTATTAGCGATATATCGAACTTACTATAGAACCTATCCTACCTACCTAATAAGAGTTAGACTAATATATAATAGTCGAATACTTTACGCCCCGAAGGCTAAAGTCCCTACCTATTACGATTTTAAGTAACTACCGAAGACGCTACTAAAGATACTAATCTCGATACGCCTACTAGCCTACTTTAGCCTACGCCTATAACTAGCTTCTAGCTCGAACTAGTCTAGATAATAACTACGCGCCTCCGCTATTACCTACTTAGTTATAGTACTCCGAAGTCCCCGAATTTAGAAAAGGTAGATACTAAAGATCGGCTTAACTATAGCTACCTAATCGACGAATCCGAGCTTAAAGGCTTAGATATCGATAGCCTAGTATAATCTATCCTACGCCCGGTTAATACTAAAGACTTCTACGATAAAGTAGTTAACGATTACGAAGGTATCTAGTAGAATATACTTAAGAAGTTAGAGAGTAAGTTCTAGGGCTAGAGCGAGGTCGCTACCTATATATAAAAAGAGTAGAAAAAGGTTAATAACCTTTAGTTAGAACTTAATAAAGCTAATATAGAAATAGAAGGACTAAAAGATAACCTTTAGGTATAAGCCGACTACGCCTATAAAGTTAATTAGAGCTATAAAGAGATCTAGCGATTTAAAGTAGAAGTAAGCTAGCTCTATAAAGAGAGTAAGAAGAAAGTCTATATTACCGACTATACCGCCTACTAGCTATAAATTAACTAGCTATAGTAATACCTATATATCGCGTAGTAAGAGCTAGATAGTACTAAGAAAGATATCGACCTATTTACTAATAGCTAGAAAAAGGACGCTAACTATATTAAGTCTTTAAAAGCTAAGCTCGCTACTATAAAAGCTATACTACCTCTACCTACGCCTAAGCGACTATCTATTATAACTAGCTAATAGAGCCGATTTACTCTATCTGTCGCCGATAACGTAACTACTAATAATTAGGCTAGTTATATCCGCCTATCCTAAGAACGCTCTTATTCTATACCCGCTAGTAGTAAAACGACTACTTTAGCTATCTATAATACTAGGTTCCCTAATCTAGAGACGTTTAAAAGAGATACGAAGAAGTATTAGAAGTAGAAAGTAACTATAATAGCTAAAGTTAATTAAGCCTACGCTAATACCTACTTATATTAGATTATCGACTATTTTTACTTATGTACTAACGAACTACTTTAGGATATAATCCGAGCTAGCTATAACGAGTAGACTAACCTAGATATATTCTAGACTAAATTTAACTAGACTTTTAGTAATTAAGACGAAGTATTTTATACTAAAGCTAAATTAATAGGTCTTAAGTAGAACGACTTAACCTAGACCGAATTTATTACTAAGTATAAGACTCTCGCTATAAAAGCTATATATAAACTTTCCTCCTAGGAATACTAGATAAAGCTTAATAAGAGATACTATAATAAGATAACCTATAACTATACTATTATATTCCCTAACTTCTATCGTATTTATAAGAACTTTAAAAAGACCTAGAAAATTAGTAAGGATATTAGCGCTACTATATCGACTACCTATACTAGTAGCGGTAGTAATAAGGATAAGGAGACTAGTAACTATAACTAGAGTAGTAGTAGAGGTTTATATAATAATAGTAATAGTACTAGTAATAGTAGCTTTAGTACCGCTATCCGTATAATCCCTAAGAAGTACCGCTTCCCTAAACTAATATAGGCTAACTACGAGAAGCTTAGTAAGGAAGGTCGTTATTATAGCTACTATAAGTATAGCTATATAGCTAACGATATTACTTATATTAAGAACGCCGAGGCTAAAAGTAAGTTTAAGTATAGACCTATCGACTATAATACGCCTATCCGCCTTAACGCTATAGGTACTAAGTCTAACTAGTAGAAGTAGATCGAGGTACCGCCTAAGCGCCGCCTTATCGAGGATATTACCTGCTCTAACTAGGAAAACTAGATACCTTAGCGTATAGACGCGCGACTAAGGTACGACTATACGAAGAAACGAAGAATAAGAGATATAAAGATATACGAAAAGATATCTCTATATACGACTAGTACTTATACGCCCTAGTCGTAATACGATATAACGAGCTTATATTAGGCTCTATAACTAATAACGACTTTAATTACTATATTACTTATACTACGAGCTCCGATAGCGTAATACTAGGTATAACTATTAAGCCTAAGTAAAGTAAGTACTTTATATATATATTATAGATACTTTACTTAAAAGTAAAATATCTTATTAATTCTAGTACCTCCTCTTTATTTATTTATCCGAACTTCGTAAGCGTAAATAAAATATAGACTTTCCCTCTAGCGAAAGTATAACGAGTATAGCTAGCTAATAGCTACTATAACCCTATTACCTATATAGCTATAGTTATCTAAACTATTAGTAAATATACCGACTAAACGCTCTACTATATTACTAATCTAGACTATTACGACCTTATACTAGGTATATTATAGCTCGAGGACTATAATCCTTATATTAACTTTAAGAATTATACCTTAGAGTTTACTAACCTAGACTACTATCGCTTCTATTATAAAAGTAGCTAGCTTTATACTATTACTATCGACGTACGAGGTAGTTAGTACTACTACTAGTATACTTTTAAGGAGGCCGATATAGATATCTACTTCGTCTCTACTAAAGCCTTCGTAAAGTTAAGTAAACGTAAAGGATATAATACTTTCGCGCTCTAGCTAGACGACCTTAAGCTAGAACTATAACTCGAACTACTAGATATAGACGCTTTATTAAACGCTATATCTCTAGAGAACTATAAGAAGTTTATAACTAAATCTAAGGTTACTAATCCTAAGGAGAAACTCCTACCTAAGTATTAGGATTTTACGTACTACTTTAAGTATAAGTTAGAATTTAAGTTACCTACTTATAGACTAACGGACTATACGATTAATCTAAAAGAAAGAGTAGTACCTCCTTACTAGAAAAGCTACGCTATAAACGCTAAATAACTCGCTATAACTAAGAAGTATATTAATAAGAAGCTATAGAAGGACACTATTAAGAAATCGGATTCGTCCTACGTTTCCCTAGTTCTAATTATCCGTAAACTAATAGGAGGATTACGATTATATATCGACTACTAGGCTTTAAATATATTAATAGTAAAAGATCGATACCTAATCCCTCTACTACGCGAGATACTTAATCGCTTTTATAAGGCGAAGTAGTATAGTAAACTAGATATAGTTACTACTTTTAATAATATAAGGATCCGTAAAGGCGACGAATAGATAACCGCCTTTATTACGAGATATAGCTTATACTAGTATAAGGTTATACTATTCGGCCTATATAATAGGCTAAGTAGCTAGTAATATAAGATTAATAAGATTTTATATAAGTTCCTCGACTAGTTTGTTATAGTATACCTAGATAATATCTTAATCTATATAGATAGCCTATTATTAGAGTATATAAAGTACGTTAAGAGAGTACTTACTAAACTAGATACTACTAGTTTACTAATCGATATTAATAAATACGAGTTTTATATCTAGCGTATAAAGTACCTTAGCTTTATCGTTATAATAGAGAGTATTAAGATAGATCCGGCTAAAGTTACTACTATATAAGAGTAGTAGGCCTCGAAGAACGTTAAGGACATTTTAGCTTTCCTTAGCTTCGCTAGCTTCTATAGACGCTTTATTAAAGCGTTCTCTCGAGTAGTATCTCTAATAGTCGAACTTATAAAGAAAGACTACGCCTAGTAGTAGACGCTAGCGTATTAGTCTACGTTCGATAAACTTAAGCGTCGCTTTATAACTATACTAATTCTAGCTTACTTTAACTCTAAGTTAGAAACTCTAATCGAGACTAATACCTCCGACTAGGTTACTACTAGAGTTCTTTTATAGCGCTACTTATTACTATAATACCCCGAAGAGCTAATTAAGCCGGTTACGTTCTTTTCTAAGAAAATAACGCTAGCCGAGTATAATTATAATATTTATAATAAGGAGTTACTTACTATTATTAAGTACTTCGAAGAATAGTAATACGAGCTTATTAGTTAGAGTACTAATAAAGTACCCCTACGTATCTTATTAGACTATAGGAACTTAGAATATTTTATAAGTACTAAGTAGTTAAATCGCTATTAAGCGCGCTAGGCTAAGTTCCTCGCCTAGTTTAACTTTAAGATTACCTATCGCCTAGGGCGATAAAGTACGAAACCTAATAGTTTTACCTATCGTTCTTAAGACCTATCTACTAGTACTAATAATCCCCGTCTATAATATTAGTACTAGATAATCCTAAAGCTAGTAAATCTAGATATCTAGTACTTCGTACTATAGCTCGCCGCTACTAAAGACGACGACGACGCCTAGTAAGCTTTATAGTATATATCTTTACGTAATAAGGATATTCTAGCTAATAAGGAGGAGAGTATATAAACCGAGCCTACCGATAAATCTACGACTAAGCCTATCGATAAAGCTAAGAATAACGATAAAGTAACCTAGCTACTAAGTAAAATAATCCGAGAAGCGTATATAATACTAGGTATTATAATACGATAGCTCTAAGACGACTTAAGCGCTAGATAGACTTTAGTATTCTTAACTACGTAGAAGATTATACTAAGCGATTACCGAATAGATAATAGACGACTATATATTAATAACTAGTTATATATCCCTTTATATAAGAACCTCCGCCTAAGGATAGTATAGTAGTACTATAATATACTATAAGCTAGATATTAAGGCCTAGCTTAGATACTCGACTTAATTTAGAGGAATAGATTATAGTAGCTATATATACGTACCTATATCGTATAGTAACTACGGAACTACTATATATATTACTATTCGAACTCGTTACGTTTAAAGTATTAGAGCACCTTATCCTCGATACGTACGCCTCCGGATATTTAGAAATATATTACTCTAGACTATATCGTTAATCTACCTCCGAGTAAGTCGTTAAGGGATAGTATTATCTATAATAATATCCTAACTATAATAGACTACCTATCTAAGTAAGTATACTTTATTCCTACGAATAATCTATCTACTAAGTATACTATTTAGCTATTCTATTACTATATCTTCCTTTATTATAGATTACCTAACGTCGTAATCTCGGATTATAGTACGTAGTTCGTTAGCGCGTTCTTTTCGCGTTTATACGTAATTCTTAGTATAACGTAGAACCTATCTACTACTTTTTATCTAGAGATAGATAGCTAGTCTAAACGTTAAATTAAGTACTCGAATAGTACTTATACGCCTTTACTAACTATATATAAGATAACTAGGCTAACTAGCTTCTATCCGCTAAGTTTATACTAAATAACTATAAAAGCTCGAGTATAGGTATAACGCCCTTTTTCGCTAATACTAGTAGACACCTATATATATCGCTCGATAACGCTCGTAATACGTAACTATAGGTAATATAAGAATAGGTTCTATAACTCGATACTATAGAAGCTTTCGCTAACTATATAGACTTAATCTATTAGTATATAACTACTATACTATAAGAACTATAAGCTAACTACGCCTATATATAGGCGCGTACCGCTAATAATACTAATATATATTATACGCCTATACCCGCTTTCTAACCTAGTAACTCTGTCTAGCTTAACGCTCGCTACCTAAAAACTAATAGACCTAGTAAGAAACTCGACTATAAGTTTCTTAGCCCCTTTAAGATCGAGTCCGCTATAGGCCGCTATTTATACTACCTTACTCTATCTCCGAATATACGTATCTACTCTATTTTCTATTCTATATTACGGATTCGTCGATAGGCTACTAAGACCTTAGTGTAGATCTAAGTACGCCCTACGTACATCTAATTATAGTTATATAATAGGTTACGTAACCTAGCTATATTACTTTCGTCTCGTCTTTTCGACTTAGCTTACTTTTGTCTTTTACGCCTCGTTAGCCTTAGTTAGCGAGTTATTCGATTAATTTATTTACTACTATCGTTTCTTAATAGTACGAGGCGTCCTCTATTACTAGTAAGTCCTTTAGTCGTATCTAGAGGCACTACTATTACGCTATTACTATTCTAATTACTACTATAGTAGCGCTATTTAACGCTAGTAAGGGATCGACGACCTATAGCTATTAAGCTAATTAAGACTCTATCTTAAGAGCTATAGAGCTATTACTTAGGCGCCCTCTATAGTAATAAGTTCTATACTAGGCTCGCTATCGCTAATAACGAGCGATTTTTTACGCCTATATATTAGAGACTTTTAGCTCCCTCCTCTATTACTAAGCGACTACTACTCCTCTCGAATCGTTATATTATCTAATATAGTCTAGTAGTTCTCGAATATCCTCTATAGTAACGAGCCGGACGCTATCGCTAGCTAAATTTTTTCCTACTTTACTAACTACGAGTCTTAACTTAAAGAGCTAGAGAGAGAGCGGATATAGATATTAACCTAGCGCTTATAAGCTATCGATAGAGCCGTAGAATTATAGAATAAGTTAGATATATTATTATAGAGTACTAAGAGTATAGTTAGCGAGGTTAACGCCTATATAAACTATATTAACTAGTAGTATAACGAAGTAAACGCTAAAGTCGCCTACTTAACGTAGGAGACTAAGTCTAAGGATAATAAGCTTAATAGAGTAAGAGCGCGTTTAGCTATTACTACTACTACTAGCTCGGGCTTAGGTGTCCGCGCTAAGAAATCCGAGAAGTTACTAGATCTAGAGATTTATAATAGTAATAGTAAAGATAAGTTAAAGATATAGATAATAGCTATTAGTATTAAGTTATAGTCTAACGCCGACCGTTACCCGACCGACTATAACGCTTTAGCCTATACCTATATACGACTAGGTAGTACTACTTATAATATTATCGTCCTATACGTTCTACTTAATATAGACCTACTAACTAGTAAGATACGTATTTCGTTTAGTAACGAGCTTAGGACTTTCGAATCTATAGTTAAACTATTAATAAGCGCTTTCGGCGAGACTAATAAAGTTAGCGTTATATAGGATAAGATTAATAAGTTATAGTAAGCTAGTAAGGAGTTTTTACACTTTAGAGCCGAATATAACTATCTAAATATAATAGTACGATATACTAGCTGTATTCTACGTAAGTACTTCTATAAACGCCTAAGTAACGAACTATATAATAAATATACCTATTAGTAGGACGTAGATATTATTTCCTTTACTAACCTCTACGACTACTTTAAAATTATCGACTATAACGTTCGCCGCTATAAGCGTAAAGTCTAGTCTAGTAATACTACCTATAGCTAGTTTAGTAACTTAACTAGTAGTAGTAAGCCTCTACCTATACCTAAGAGCGTACCTATAGTAATTAACGCTAGCTTAGCGCTACTACCGACTTTTAATACGCCGACTTAGAACCGTAGTAGCTCTATCTCTAGTCTAGCCCGCCTAGCTACGACGATATAAAGCGGCGATATAATAGACCTATCCGCTATAAATAGCCTATATAGCCCGCTTACTAAAAAAGAGCGCGATACCTATATTACTACTAGTTTTTATATCTTCTATAAAGAGTCTAGCTACGTTAAAGCTAACTATCCTACTATTACTACTAAGGAAGCCTATAAGGCCTAATTATTATATATTAACGCTATTACCTCCGAATCGTAGAACTTTAGCGATACTACCTCTATTACTAGTACTAATAGCGGAGTTCTTATCTAATAGGGAAATATATAGTCTCTAAGTATAGTCGCGCCTAGGGACCTTACTATATCGATAGTCTACTAAATAACGAACTTCTATACTATAGTCTAAGCCTATCGCCCTTAGTATTATTAGACGATAGTAATAATACCTAGTATAGAGATACCTATTTAGTACGTATTTAAAAGAAGAAGAAACTTAGACTTAGCGCTATAGCGTTTATATAGATATCTTTAATACCCGACGAAGACTATTTAATTCTACTATATACGATATAAGATACTTCGATAGAAATTTTATTATATATAATACTTAACTACGGCTATATAGAGTTTACTTTTATAGACTTAGACTTCGCGTATACGAATAATATTCCTATATTTCCTTTACCTACGCCGAGAATACTCGAAGTATTCGACAGTACTACTATTAACGCTGTTACTTATATTACTAGAGCTACTATTACGATATATAGTAGCTATTACGAATATATTAACTTCTTCCTAACGAAGCTAGGTTATTACTCTATAATACTCGGCCTACTATAGTTTAAGCGCTACGACCTACGCCTATAATAGCGGAATAACGTTATTCTCTTTAATTTAGAGTTTTATAAGACGTAGTATAACTAACACTATATTTAAGTCCGAGCGACTAGCGTAATAATACTACCTACGCTAATATAGCTATAGACGTAGATAAAGCTATTAAAGTCGCTACTATAGGAGGTTTAACTATTAGAGTTTAAACGCTCGATAAGAGCCTATTAGATCTTTTATAATACTTCGCCTTCGCTATCGCTACTATACTATATATAGACTCCGCTACTAGTACTAAACATCGCTAACGAACGCTACTACTATAAGGAACCTATTAAAGACGCTATTAAAGATACTAAAGCGCTATTCTCGCCGCTTTACCGACTCTTATATACCTCTACTATTTTTAGGGCTAAAACTAAATTATTAAATATTACTATAATTAGAGTAGCTCTATTCGATACTCTAATACGATAATATAGAACGTTAATATTCGCTACCTCCCTATATAACGTTAAGAAAACTATTAAAGCTAAGAAGGACGTTAACTCGAAAATACTACTACTACTAAAGTAGTATAACTTTACTAACGTCTTCTTAAAAACTAATTCGAAGAAGCTACTACTATATCGACTATAAGATTATAAGTTCGAATTATAGCCTAGCGCCTAGCTCTCGTATAGCCTATTATACTCTATATCGTATAAGGAGCTAGAAGTACTAAAGGACTACCTATATAATAACCTCGAGAAAGGATTTATATAAGTATCGTTATTACTAGCTTTATCGCCTATACTCTTTATTAAGAAGCCTAGTAGCGGAGGTTTATATATATACGTCGACTACTATTATTTAAATAATATAATAGTTAAGAATCGATACCCGATACTATTAATATAGGAGATGCTAACCCGGCTTAGTAAGGTAGTCGTTTTTACGAAGCTAGATATTATCTTAGCGTTTAATCGACTCTATATAGCTAAAGGCTATAAGTAGATAACTACGTTTAAAACCCGCTATAGTTTATACGAATACCTAGTAATACTATTCGGCCTCGCTAATACTCTATCGACGTTTTAGAGCTATATTAATAGTACGCTTACGCTATTTCTTAATATCTTCTATACCGCCTATCTCGACGATATTCTAATCTACTTAGAGTCGTATAAAGAATACGAGATCTACGTCCGTTAAGTACTAGAAGCGCTTTATAAAGCTAGCTTTTAATATAATATTACGAAGTTAGAGTTTAAAGTTATAGAGGTTAAATACCTTAGCTTAATTATTATAACCGATAGTATTAAGATAGATCCGGAGAAAGTTAATACTATATAATACTAGCTAGTACCCGAGAACTTAAAAGATATATAGTCTTTCCTTAGCTTTACTAGGTTCTATCGACGTTTTATTAAGAGATATTCTCGTATTACTAAACTATTAATAGACGCTACCTATAAGACTATAGATAGCGTTACTATTCTATTCTAGTAGACCGCTACGTACTAGAGCTCGTTCGAATATATAAAAGCTGCTTTCTCTAAGTAACCTATACTAACGCTATACGACCTATTATTACTAATTATAGTTAAGACTAATACGTCCGACTATGTCGCTACTAGGATCCTCTTTTAGCTTTATAAGGATATCTAGAAGCCCGTTACTTACTTCTCTTTAAAGATATTACTAGCTAAATATAACTACGAGATCTATAATAAGGAACTACTAGCTATTATTAAGGTATTCGAAACTTAGAGACTAGAGCTCGAAAAGTACCTATAAACTATTAGAGTTATTATAGACTATTATAACTTAGAGTATTATATAACGACTAAGTAGCTTAGTCGATAATAGGCTCGCTAGAGCGAGTTTTTAAACTAGTTTAACTTTTAAATTACTTATTATCCGGGCTTATAAAGAGTTAAGCTAGACTTATTAATATAACGTACTACTAACTTACTAACGTACGTAAACGATCTACGCCTACTAGCGTAATACTAGACTATCCTTAAACTATATAATATCGATACTACTCTCCGAAAACTACTCTTAGAGTTAGAGTTAGAGTTAGGGTTAGAGTTAGAGTTAGGATTATTTTTAGAAAAGTCGAATTATACGCTATTCTACGCTAAATTATAAGGAGAATACGATAAAGGCGATAACTAAGCCGTTATATACGTCGCCGCGTCTATAAACTCTTCCTTCTCGAATAATAAACTACTCGATCTATAAACGCTCTTTATATATATTACTACTACTAGCGAAGACGACCTAATAATATCTAAGATAAAGTCGTACCTTATATAGTATATAGCGCCCGCTCGTAATAGTCGAACTACTATAATATTACCCTTAGAGATCGCGATAAAAGAGATAGGCGAGATATACGATAGAGATTATCTATATATACTAAATAAGGATAATTTAAGAATATAGGTAGTACGCCTCTACTATAATAACGTCGCTACTAGATACCCTAGCTAGAATTATACCTTCGAACTAGTATCTCGATTATATTACTAGCCTACTATAAAAAGCGATATTACCGACTATACTATATACTATTATACTTATAAACGCGCTAATACTAATCGATAAGTAAAACGTAGACTTCTCCGACCTCTATAAGCGCCTACTTAATAATAGTAATATATTATAATAGACTTTATTACTAGCCTACTAATAACTATTAATAGCCTAGAGTATAACGCCGTTATAGTCGTAGTTAATCGTCTAATAAAAATAAGGCACTTTATACTTATAGTCTACTAGGACTCGTATATAGACGTAGTAGAAGTTATAGAACTATTCTATACGTATATTTAGAAACTCTATAGCGTACTAGAGTTAGTACTATCTAATTATAGGCCTTAGTTTATATTACGCTTTTAGCGACGTTTCTATTAACTCCTTAGTATAGATCTTAAGCTCTTAACTATACGCTATCCTTAGACTAATAGATAGACCGAACGTATAAACTCGATAATAGAAGCCTACTTATATACCTTTATTAACTATACTAGAGACGACTAGGACTACTAGCTACTTACTATAGAATTTACTAGAAACTTATAGTAGTCGGACGCTATTAGTATATCGCTATTCTTTACCTCTTATAGATACTACCTACGTATAGGTATCGAGCTATCTACTACGTTATCGTCTAAAAGTCGCGAAGACGTTAAATAGTTCGTCTAGTATATTTAAGATACCTAGTAAGCTACTATCTATTAACTTAAGTAGTTATAATCTATTATAGAATAATAGGCTAATAAGCACCGACGCCCTACGCTAGCTCTATAAGTTAGTAACGAAGTATTTCTATCTTTAAATAGACTAGAAACTAAACGTAATAAGAAGCTCGAGTTAAAGCGCTTAGGCCTATATAAAGTTACTTAAGTCGTATCGCTCTACGCCTATTATCTTAACTTACTACTATTAATACCGATTTACGATATATTTTACGTTAGTCTACTTATACTAGTATCGCGCTACTCTACTATACCTAGCTAAGATAACGCTCTACTACTACCTATTAAGATTAATTAAGAGGAGGAATTCGAGGTTACTAGTATTATTAATTTACGCTAGTTTAAGAGTAAGTTTAAGTATAAAATATTATAGCTTAGCTATAATAAAGTAATATAGTAAAATATTAACGATATTACTTATACTACTACTATAGTCCGAGCGTTCTATAAGTAGTACCTAAATAAGCTACGCCCGCCTACCTACTCTAATATACTATCGACGCCTCTATTATTATTAGCTTATATACGGATCGCTATAGTAGCTATAACTACTATAGCGTAGGCGCCGCTTTTCGAGAGGAGGGGTAATATTACAGATTCGTCGATAGGCTACTAAGACCTTAGTATAGATCTAAGTACGCTCTATATATATCTAATTATAGTTACGTAATAGATTACGTAACCTAGCTACGTTACTTTCGTTTTATCTTTTCGACTTAGCTTACTTTTGTCCTTTACGCCTCGTTAGCCTTAGTTAGTAAGTTATTCGATTAATTTATTTACTACTATTATTTCTTAATATTCTAGCTTTCTCTAACGCGATCCTACTAACTCTCTACCTAGTTAGTACGCTACTATACCTCCGCTAATAATAGTTAAAAAAGATAGTAAAAAGGTATAAAAGTAGGAAGTTAAAGAGGTTATTAACTCGAAGATCTAGTATAGATAAGTCTAGTATATAGTACGATAGAAAAGTAGTAAGATAATATAATATAGATAGGATAACCTACTACCTAGTAGTAAAGAAGTAGTTACTCTTTTCTATATACGATACCTAGATAAGCCTAGGCCTACTACTACTAAAGGACTCGAACTACTACTATTATTTAGTCTTATAATAATCTAAATATCTAAACTAACTAGCGAATCTTAGAGCGATACTAGTCTATATAATAACTTAATAGAGTTAATATAGTCTTATAGTAAAGAGCTCGTACCTACGGCGATAGGTAGTACTTCTAATAATATACGCTAGTTAGATACTACTTTAATAGAAGAAGTATAGGTATCTCTAATATAATAGCCGAATAATAATTAGCCTACTCGACGTAGTCTATATAGTAAAATCCTTTAACGAGAGTTACTACTACTATAGGCACTAAATCTAAATAGCGTTATAGGAGCTCTGCCTATAAAGAGGGGGAGTACTATTAGGAAGTAACTAGCTATTAGTATATAACTAGAGGTTACGTAACTTTACGTAGGCTTAGCGCCTACTTTATATTTCTAGTTTCCGCGCTTTACGCTTCTTTTAGAAACCTCGAACGACGTCTTATCTATTAAACTATCTATATTAGTAGTACCTATAATAATAACCTTATTCCTATTAGTCTTAATAGTATCGATCTACTTCTTTATAGCTACTACTAGCTCGACGCTATATACGAGTTATTATAAGGAACGTAATATAGTAACGTCGTAAAAGTACTAAATTACTAGGTTACCTATCTAAGAGGAGCGCGAGGGGCGCGAGCTATAAGAAGTCGGCGCTAAGGCGCTAGTAACGCGGGCTTAGCGCTAGGTTACGTAATCGCGGGCGTTATACGTAGTCTAGGCCTATAATACTACCCCCCCCTTCGAAGATCGCTCTATCCTTAGAGGGCGGCCTTACGTAGTAGTAAGAGTAATAGTAAATACTTTATTATTAGTATAGTTATTATTACTATCCCTAGCGTTAGTATTATTACTATCTATACTACGCAGCGTCGTTACGAGCGGCGCCTTATTAGGCCTAGCTAGTAGGTATATAATATAGCTAGTATAACTAGAGCTATTTACACTACTACCCGGCTTATTAACGTATAATTAATATCTATCTCGCTTAGTATAGAGTCCTTTCGGACTAATAGTTATCTTAGAGCTAGTAGGGACCGTTAGTAAGTATACTAGAGGTAGTAATAGTTTATAGGTTATATACGAAAGAGCTATAGGCGCTATATTACTATAGTAGAGCGAGTAGATATACCTTCCTATAGTTATCGTTACGTCTATTACTAGAGTACTAGCTTAGGGCTTAGATTTAATCTCGTAAGGTACTTAATCCTATAGAGGCGAGTACTCTATTAGTATAGGCTTATCTAGATAGTCGTAGTAAAAGTCTATAATAGAGGCGGTAGCTTCTTCTAACTCGTCGGCGGGCGCCTATATCGTATTATATAGACCGTATCCTTTCTATTTTACTAGGTATTATACCTTCGGAACCTTACCTCCCTAGGGAGTACGCCCTAGAGGCTAAACTTACTTCGAGTTAAGTATCCTATTAACTAAGTATACTAGATTCTTATCTACGTCTCCCTACTCTTTATCGATTATTACTAGTAGTAGTAGCGGCTAAGCCTAGTTAGATAGCGGGTCGTCGGTAGCGAGCTATAGGAGGTTAGCGTAAAACCTATTATAGAGGTTAGAAAGCGATAGCGGAAAGTCGAGTTAGTATATATCGCTAGGGAGTACCTCTATAATAGCGTAAGAGCTAGTAAAGTAGTTATCGAGTTTCTTAGATAGTCGTATAGTACGCTAGTTATAGGTACTAACGAAGACTTAATCTCCGACTACGTACGGTAGAGGGACTATATAATACGCGTTTATATACTCGGCCTACGTAGCTTAGGCTAGAGTTATCTAGTTACGTAGATACTAATAGAGTACTATTATACGTTAAGTAAAGGCGTCGGCTATTATAGCGTCGAGTTACTACTTACGAGGTATTAGAGGTATTAGAAAGTTAATATCTACGTTAGAGAAGTTAGGGAGTCGGCCTATCGAGGCGACGAAAAGTAGTATACTAGTAGACTCGGAGGTACTATTATTTTAAGTAAATTTAGTAAGGGGTAGCTAGTTAGGCTAGTCGTCTTATATATACGAGTAGAAAGAGCAAAGGTATTACTCTATACCCTTATTAGTATTCTCGGACTAACTATTAGTCTCTAGGTAGTAGCTAGACGAGATCTTTCGCTTAATACTAAGGAGCTAGTAGATACGTCCCTAGAAGGCGGACACCTACTACGGGCCCTAGTTAGACGTAATAGACTTAGGTAAGCCGTACCTAGAGAATACGTACTTAAGGAAGATATAGGCGTAATATTTAGCCTCTATTAACAGTACTAGTATAAAATAGCGCTCTTTACCGAGGCAGTCGGTAACGCTAAGTATATCGCGATAAGTCTAGTAGTCGGCTATATATTTACTAGGCGGTAGTTAAACTACGAAGTCGACTATAATATCGTCCTAGACGGCGAATAGTACTAATAGTAGGTATAAGAGCCCGTAAAGTGCCTCCGTCGAATATTTAGTACGTTTATAAGTTCGGTAATTATGTACGAACCTCTTTACGTACTAGGTAATCCTCGGCTAAGTATAATATCGAGATACTAAGTCGAACGTCTTTACCCTACTAGGGTAGCTAGTAGTAGGCGCTTTATAATAGGCGTAAAGGATACGAGTATATAACTTATCGTCGTCGGCTTATAGAATAAATAAGCTAAAGGAGCTATAACGATTTAGTAGGTAGATTATATCGTCGAGGACTCGTATAGAATAGTCGTTAATATAGTATTTCTGTAAGAGCGATACTAGCTATTCGTTATATAGTTATTATATAGCCTCTCGCGCTTTATCGGTTACGTATACTTTATATATAGCTAAGGCGAGGTCTACGTCTTTAATATATATAGTAGAGGCTAATAAGAACCTCTCGGCTAGGAGTATTACGCGCTACTAATATTATAGTCGTAGGTCTAATAGGTTAGAAAGTAAGTCTTAAGAACGTCGCGTAAGAGTATCCGGCTTTATACCCTATATACCTAGATAGTAGATAATCTTAAAGTAGTATTATAAAAGGAACTTAGACTAACGGGCCTAGTAGCGGTTAAGCTACTTAGTACTTATAAAGTACTCTAAGTTCTTATAGTTAGAGAGGACGAGGATAGGCTAGCCGCTCTTATCGAATTCCGTACTATTAGAGGCCTCGGAGGCGTCGTAGTTACTAGCTATTAGTTCTAGGCGCTATTCCTCGAAAGCCTTAACTATCGCTATTAACTCCTTATCGTAGATATTATAATTATACTTAGTTAGAGTTATTTTCTTAGATAGGTAGGCGACTAGCCTTAAAATCCTATCCTTATACCTCTATAAGAGTATAATAGCTATAACGAAGTTAGAAGCGTCTATCTTAACGATAGTCTCTAAACCTAGTTAGAATAAAGCGAGTACGATATCGGAAGAGAAAGCGGCTTTAAGCTACTTAAAGGCCTCTTAGTAGGCTAGCGACTAGTCCTAAAGTATATCCTTTTTAGTTAGGCGGGTTAAAAGTATTATAATCTTACTAAAGTTACGTATAAATCGACGGTAGAAGTTAGCGAATCTAAGGAAGGCTTATATATCCTTAATATAGCGTAGGGCTAGCTACTCCTTAATAGTCGTAATCTTCTTCGGGTCTATACGAATACCGTCTTTAGAGATAATAAGCCTAAAGTACTTTATAGTATATACGTAAAATTCGTACTTCGTAATATTAAGCTAGAGTCTAGCGGCTTAAAGCTTCTTAAGAACCTTACTAATGTGCCGTATATACTCTTCGAGAGTATTACTAAAGATAAGGATATTGTCGATATATATAGAGTAGAAGTCGTTAAGAAACTCGTAGAGGGTGTCGTTAATAAATAACTAAAAGGTCCCTAGAGCGTTATATAGGCTAAAAGGTATAACGACGTATTTAAACTAACTATACTTTATACTAAACGAGGTTATCTATTTATGTCCTTCTTTAATACGAATACGATTAAATATAGCGATTATATCTAGCTTCGTAAACTACTTCTTACCGGAAATGCGGTTTAGCGTGTCTTATATAAGAGGTATTAGGTACCGCGATTTCTTAGTAAGCGCGTTTACCGCATAGAAGTCTTAATAAACTCGTAGACCGCTACTAGGTTTTAAGATAACGAGTATAGGTACCGCGGTCGGGGAGTTAGAGCTCTAGATATTACCTTTATCTAAGTGCTTATCGACCTAGTACTTAATAACCGCGTTTTCCTAGTTACTTATAGGATAGAGCCGCTTAAAGGATAGAATCTTATCGCCTTTAAGCTTAATCTCGTAGTTAACTCCTAGTCGGTAAAGTAGAAGTTTATTAGCTTCTTTATAGTCGAAAATAGTAGTATACTTATAGTAGTAAGCGGGTAGCTTTTCCTTAACTTCCTCTAGATCTATATAGTCGTCGTAGCTCTATATAAACTTATAGATATCGGCCTTAGCTAATATTTTATATACCTTAAGGGTTAGCGTAGAGCGTTCGGAAACTAGAACCTAAGCCGCCTTATATAAGTCTATATAATAAGTAGTTATATCGTCGACGACTATAGAATAGGCCGTAGTAGAGCTAGAACTCGTAGTAGCTCGTAGTCGGCCTTTAGTAGCGTAGGCGCGTATAGTAAAAGCGGAGAGCGGGTCGTAGGTTTCTTACTTCTAACTACGCTAGGGTTCTAAGGCTTTAGGAAAGATCTATATAAGATAGGCTTTAGCTCCTCGTCGTCTTACTAGTCTAATAGCCGTAGTAGCGCTAACCTCTTAAATATCTAGCTTAGACTCTATACTAACTATACCGATAGGAGTCGGTAGCGCTATAGAGTTAGGCGGTAACGAATTAGTAAAAAGCGCGTTAGGCGGCGGTATTACTAGGACCTTTATAGTAGTAGATATAGGCGGTATCTATAGAGGTCGTTTAATTACCTCTAGAGGTACTAAAGTATAAATATCGTATATCGATTATACGATTATAGGGGCGTCTTCTAGTCGAAAGTAGTATTCTTAGTAATAGCGAGAAAAGAGTGTTATTATACCGCTCGCGAAGTATAGAGCCGGTTAATAAGTATTATACTATAGTCGGCCGAGAACGACGTTATACTCTAAGTCTATAACCTAGGCGTATAATAGTTCCGAATAATAGCTAAGACAGTGTAGGAATATAGTTTTATACTAGATAGTAGTAACAGCGGCTATACCGTCTACTAATCTAAGTTTTATAGGAATATCTAAAGGCTAGAGTAGGAGGCTATTAGCTTACGTAAAAGTAAGATTAATATAGTTAGAGTTCGCCCTATTATTAAGGAAAGAGAATACTTTTATACCGTCTACTATACTAGGTATTACTAAGTAACTAGAGATTACTAGTTTATACGTACTTACTATAGACGGTCTCTTTAGAGAGTATAATAATATCCGTAAAGTAGGCGGAATAGGGGGAACTAGTAATAGGGGTTCTATTATTATTATCTTAGAGGGACTACTAGCTATTACGCTTAGATAGCGGTCTCGGTATTTCCCTAGTTATTACTAGAGATATTAGTGCCGCTAGCGTTAGCCTTTAGCGTATTAGCGCTATCCTTAGGAGGTATAGCGTAGTCGAATAATAGGTATACGCGGTCGATAAAATAGTAGCTAGAGTTACGATACTTATAGTAGAGGTCGTTCTTAGCGTAGCGCGTAAACTTCTTAGGAGTAAAAAGGCCGAGCTTCTAATACTCGCTTAGCCTATTAGCTTATAGCTTACGCGTATTACGATAATAAGAGCCGCTAGTCTCGCTATCCTAGCTGTCCTTACTATTCTTAGTATCTTTACTATCTTTCTTCTTCGAATCCTTACCTCCTTTTTTACTATACTTAGCGTTATATTAGTCGAGCTACGACTCGATCTTATATAGGCGCTTAACTAAGTTACCGATGTTATCTAGCTTAAGGCTATTATAAATCTTTATCGAGTAACGAGCGTTAAGCTTACTAGATAGGTTAAGGGTAGTATCGAGGTCGTAAAGGCTAAAATAGTTAGCTAACTTATTCTACTTAATATAGAAGTCGGAGAAGGATTCGTTCTACTCTTATAATAGGTTAGTAAGCTTATCGTAAGCCTTAGTATATTAATCGGTCTCGCTATATTACTTACGTAGTTCGCTAATTAGCTTATTAAGGGATTTATACGGCTTAGTAGAGTTATATCCGGAGGTTAAGGGAATACGGGTATTAAGAAAGTCCTAGGCGGAACTATTAGTAAGATCGTAGATAAATCGGAGTAACGTTTTAATATCCTTAAAAATAGTACTACTTAGCTTAGTCTCGAGGCGTCGTAGCTACTACTCGAGCGTAGAGCCCTTACTTTTACTAGAGAACTTATTAGGTATTAGTACGCCTCTATCGGCTTTATATAGAACCTTTAGTATATCGTCGTACGTAATAATCGAGCTAAAGTTATCCTTAGTTCTACCCTTATTCTTATAACCCTTACTCTTACTATCTTTACTTTTCTACTTCTTCTTCTTTAAAAGTACCTTAATATAGTCGGAGTTAGAGTCGAAGGGATTAGAGAAGTCGGAAGAATTAGAGGTATTAGAGGAGTTAGACGGATCGCTATTATTATATAAGGACGTCTTCGACTTCTTAGTAGGCTTCTCGGCGTAGCTATTAGTACCTAGATAGTAGGGGTACGATATCGGGCGATTATTATAGCGTCGCGAGATAGAGCGTAAGAGTAATAAGCGGCGCTAGCTATTATTATTAGTAGCGTCTATACGTCCGCGCTAGGTGCTATTAGAGGCGGAGAGCTACTAAATCTCTACTATATAGGATTCCTTTAAAATAGCGACCTCCTAGTCGTACTCTTATATAGTAACCTTATAGTTATCGAGTTTAATAGCGAAGGTGTTACGCTTAGCTTTAGCTATCTTAAGTAAAGCGAGTAACTCTTAGGCTTTCTACTTTATACGACCCGTATCCTTTTTCTATAATTCTTCGAGTCTCTACTTATTAAAAGCGTTAGCTTCCTATACGGTTATGTATATAGTAATTATATTATAGTAATCTTACTTAGTATAGCGAAGGATATAGTAGATAGCCTTAGAGTATAAATTTAGAAAGTAATAGAAGTCCTTAGTATCGAGGTTATTTAGCTCGTCGCGCTTATAGTTAAAAGTCTTCGCGACTTATTATTTACTACCCGTCTCTTTAGTTATAGCGTCGTCTTTATAGTCGATAGCTACTATCCTATTCTCCTTATATTTATCTTCGTAGAGGTAGTTACTAATATTAAGGCGTCGAGGAACTCGGGCGGATTCTACTTCGAGGCGGGCTACTACTATCTATTTAGATAGGTCGGAGTATAGTAGTACTAACTTATCGATAATCGCGCTCTCCCTAGTATCGCGCTAGGTATAACCTTAGGTCTATAAGAAAAGGGTATTAGAGTTAACGGAGACTCGGCGTATAGTAGTAGAGAGTCGCTTATTAGAACTCGTATTTAGTAGAGTCGGCGCGCTCGTAGTACTCTTAGATAGTTAAGGTATAGTACTATCTTTAAGTGTCGCTTATACGACTAGTATCGAGGTAATAGGTATATAGTCTAGCGATATATATAGTATAGTCCGGCGACTCGTACTTCTTCGCTACTTCTTAGCGCTTCGTCCTTAGTAATAGTAGTTAAAAAAAACCTAGTAAAGTATAAGGAACGTAATATAGTAACGTTATAAAAGTACTAAATTACTAGGTTACCTATCTAAGAGGAGCGCGAGGGGCGCGAGCTATAAGAAGTCGGCGCTAAGGCGCTAGTAACGTAGGCTTAGCGCCGGGTTACGTAATCGCAGGCGTTATACGTAGTCTAGGCTCGTAATAGTTATAGGCTATTAGTAATAGTATCTAAGTAGATTTCTAGCCTAGTAATAGTAAGATTAAGGTAATTACTAGTATTTTCTATAAGAACGATAACTAATATCCTAGGCTATAGATAAAATAGCCTAAGTTATTATAATCGAAGTTATTTTTCGACTTTTTAGAGTAAACGACTACTATACTCTTTTCTACTACGCTAAGTAGCTTTATATAATAAGCCTACCTCTTACCTAAGGCGATAGCTTAGTCGTTACTAACTAGCTAGCTAATACGTAGAGCTAGGTAAACGAGATCTAGAATTAAAGTATAATTTATAGAGAATAGGTAAAACTACTCTAATTTTTTTTTTCTTCTTTCTTATATTAGTTTAGGTAAAGAGTCTAAATAGCTTCGATAAGAGGCCTTATCTATCTCTAATACTAGCGAATAGTAACGATAATAAGTAGTTAAGCCTCTTTTCTTTTAGTAATAATAATAAGTAGTTAAGCCTCTTTTTTCTTATACTTATACTTTATTACTAGCGAGAGAATAAAACTATAATATAGCTAAATACAGATATTTCAGCCTCACGTTATTAACGAGCACGTGATTACAGAGCGATATAGAGGTGACAGTCCCTAGTAAATCCAGGTGACGGTCCCTAGTAACTTCGCTTCTAGCGAGCTTCTGTAGCTGAAGTCGACCGCTACGTCTCGAGTTGAGGACGATGGCACGTCAGCTTCGTGCTTTTCTGCTGGAGCCAAGCCGTATTCGACTCCGCTGCAATCGAGAATGAGCACACCGGCGTCTGAATCAAGGATGTCTCTGTTAATCAGTCTGTCGCGCCGGGATGGGAAGCTTGACTCGCAAGGTGGACCTGCCAGGGCGGCCTCGCTGGCGTCCAGTCGGCTGGCAGACTGGCAGACTGGCAGACTGGCCTCTGCGGACAAGAATAGCAGCAACTACGAGCATTCGTCACACATGGAGGGGACTCTTGATCTATCTCTGTAGGCCAATATTCCTCTTCAAGACGAAGGTAGGGTGTGCAAAGCAGGTGTCAAACTCTTGGTGAAGCCGATTTGTTTTGACCCTACTTGTCATGTGTAAGACTCTTGGTGCTTTTACGACTCATCATCGCCAGCACGGTGCTCGAACGCTTCGATCGCTTGCTGCTGCTGCTGTCATGACGGGCCATGGCAGCAGATCTGCCACCCGTTGTGCCGCCGCTTGGGTAGCTGCACGCAACCATCCCACTGTGGCTTCGTCCAAGAAGACGACCTTGCGTATGGTGTGGGTGCCAGGGTCATCCTGAAGAGCGATGCGCATGGAGGCGCGTGCAGCTCGACGTGGGTGCTATGGACTGTAATCTCTCGAGTATGAACTGGCAATTGATTGCAGCCTGGCTCTGCTCGCTGGTGTATATACTGTCGTCACATGCTGTCCATGCTGCGTGGCCCTACCTTTTTCTTTTCGCTTTGACCATTGCTACACGTTACACGTTCCTTCGAAGAGTCCTACCACTTCGTTAATACCAACTACCTACTTTCATTGTAAAGCATTGATACCACCACACCTACACATCTCCTAGGTCTTTGGGCCCCGGCCACAGCCAAGTAATCGACATTGTCAGCTATCATTTCACGTTTGGATAATTGAGCGTATCTCGCTGGCCGCGATACGCATCAAGAGGAGGGCAGTGCAGAGTACTGGAAAGTACCAGCAAAGCACGTTTGGATAATCCAGGATCAAACCTAGAACAGTCCGAGGAGGACTGGCGGAGCAAAACAACACACGGCGAATCGCTCTGATCAAGCTTCGGCAACAGAATCGACCTTCGTTTCACTGGCCTAAACCGGAAACATATAGGCCAGATCAAGCTTCGAAGCCTGTATATCTGCCATTCAAAGGAGAGACCGGCGCCTAGTCGATCGATCACTGGTACATCTGGAGCGCCACGGGGAACATCCAGCAAACAGGAACGATCGGACAAGCCACGCACCGTCAACCAGCGGTCACATCTCGCTCGACTCTGGTAGTCCTCGAGTAACAGAACTTCTGGCTGCAGCTGGAACGTCCACTTGCGCAATCGAAGGCAGTATTGCTTGGGAGGATTGATAGCGGCTTGCACCCGGAACCGCAGTCAGCATTGCTGCCACGCCTCGCCCATACGAAGCCGTGGTACCGTTGGTCGACGACATCGCGCTGACGAAAGGGATACGGGCAAGGACTCGTGGGGGACAGACGGTGTTTCCAGCGTGTATCGGATCTGCTGGTAGCGCTTAAGAGTCGGCGCAGCGAGTGCATCAAATTAAGCGGCTGCAGGAGAAACGGAAGGGAAGGGAAGGGAGACGGCCAGGTGGATAAGATTAGCACCCAGCGTCACCCAAACGAGCTAGCGCTTCCGCACGGGAAGAAGGAGTTCAGCACGCACCACCATCTTCGACTTGCTGCAACGCGATTCTCAGAAACATCGCCAAAGCCATCGACACACCCACTGGCCTCGCTGCCACTTCTTCTTCATTGCATCGCGACCGTACTGGGGCCGCAGCACTTTTTGGGAAGGTACGTGACTCCACCGTCACCGCCGGCGGCGACGTCCATCGAGAACCAAGATCTCCTTCTCCTATCCGAATCCCTACGCGCGGCGACACCAAGAAACATCACAACACCACCACATCACCTCCTGGCACTCGATCGTTCCTGCCGCACTCGAACGGGCCCTTCATATTCAGTCGAGTCGTTCCTGACATTTGTCTGCCACAGGCGTCATTTCACTGCGTAGTCGCGAGCAGTGGCCTCGAGGATCGTGCACCCCTAGCGTCTCGACGAACAGACCACCCGCGAACCATCATCGCATACTCCTACATCGACACGCCCGTCGACGAACACTCCAGCGTACGACGACGAGTCTACACGTACTAGCGACCGTCGAGGTGCCCGTCACGTGGCATTCGCGTCGCCTGTCAGAAAATTTCTGCCATCCAGTCAGTAATACACCGGCGTTGAAACACCTTGCTGCAGTTTATGTCTCTACCGTCCATCGGTCACATACTGCTCGCCCCGCAGCGCAAGAGGAGGGACAGCTTCACCAGCGTGGTGGACATGGACCTCAATACCTTACTGAATACTAATCGAGCAGTAGGAGGCGCGTTCAACCGCAATATGCAATACGAAGTCCCTCTGCCGGTCCTCACGAACCACGACATGTCGAACTCCGGACACTACGCGCAGCAGAACCTCTACGTGCCCAACGGCAACAGCAGGATAAAATCCGAGAATGGCTCTGAGCGTGGCGTGTCACCACACACCTCTGATCATTCGTCTCGATACTCGTCGCAGACACCTCAGAACGCGGTAGCCTACCAGCAGATCGCTGCACAACTCCAAAACGGGATGCGATATCCCTCACCGTCGCAACTTCCGCAACAAAATGGAATCTCGATGCTGCAACATTCATACCACCCAAATGCGACACAAGATCAGTCTTACCAGCAGCAACAGGCGCAGATGGGCGCAGTGCAACAACAGCAAGCAGATCAGAGCCCAATGGAGGGAGGGCGGACGAGCACGGGCAGTACTGGACTCCCCAAGGCATTCGCATGCTCGACTTGCTCGAAGGGTTTCGCTCGGAGGAGCGACTTGGCGCGTCATGGTACGACATCAACGTTTCATCCCTGTCCACAACACACATATACTGACCCATGGCAATAGAGCGGATTCACTCCGGTGTTCGACCCCACGTTTGCGATCACCCTGGCTGCGGCAAGCAGTTCATCCAGAGATCGGCCCTCACCGTCCACTCTCGAGTGCACACTGGTGAGAAGCCTCACATGTGCGAGCGATGCGGAAAGGTAAATTTTACTCCTCTCTAACGCTCTCGGTAGCCTCACTGACCTTTCATAGCCATTCTCGGATAGTAGCTCCTTAGCACGCCATCGTCGTATTCACTCTGGAAAGCGCCCCTACAAGTGCCCATACGCGGACTGCCAAAAGACCTTCACACGACGGACCACCCTCACACGCCACCAGAACCACCACACTGGCACCATTGAAGAGTCGGAAGCAGCGACTGCCGCAGCCCTGGCGTCTCGAGTCTCCATGCAGACAACACGATCGAGGGGATCAGATGAAGAGAACGAATACTCTGACGGCAAGTCGCCGATGCCTCAACCGTCTGAGAGACCAGCCTCGGTGTCTCCCGCTACTGGCATGAATGGCGTGGGCCAGTTGCAGAGGCAGACGTCGGACTACTACATGAATGCTATGAATGGAGGCATGGCTGCTGTTCCTGCGCACATTCGCACCGAAATGGCCCCGACCTCTCGCGCTCAGTCCCCTGCTCAATACCAAATGGCCGTCAATGGTCAGCCGCAACAACAGCAGCAGCAGCAGCGGCCGCAACTCACCTCCAACCCATCATCTGGTTACAATCCTCCCCAGATTCTGGAGCCACCCGCCTCGAATGGCCAGCAGCAGCCTGGCAGTGGCAACAACAGCCCCCACATGAACAACTCGATGGGATGGCAATCCCCGCACAACGGCCTCCAACCTGGCCAGCATGCCAACGAGTACACCTACACCGATCCCAACGGCAACATTGTCAACGCGGCTCCGATGTACTATCAGCAAGCCAACGTGCAGCGCCCCCATAGCACTGGCCCAATGGATCACTATCAACAGATTCGCGGTCAAGAGATGTGGGCTGCGCAGCATCAACAGTAGGATGGCGATGATCAGACTGCTCACATCGAACGTGAAGACTCTCAGGACTCGTCTATTGAGGAGATTCTGTTGACTTCTCTGAAAAAGGGATAGTCGGGGGCACCGACGACACTCCTTCCAATTTGCATTTTGATCATCGCCGGCGTTTTGGACTGGCTTGATACCCCAGATTCGTTTCGTGGATCGTTCGGCATGGCTGGCTTCGATTTGGGTCATTCTCGGCGTCACATTCGACTTTACTCGGCGAGCTTTCCTTCCCTTGGGTCATCAACTCGACTGTCGATGATCCCGGGCGTCACTTCGCTACCACCAATTCATCTCCTTTGTACTGGACTGGACCGGACCAACACGACACTCAGTCACCATAATATCTCCCTCTCCTCGTCTACAGACTGCTTATTTTCCTTTGGCGCGACAAAATGGGAACCTGGTTGGAAGTGAGGGTTTCGCTTTCTTCTCTCTAATGAGTGTATGACTGCTGTGCGTGTAACATCATCGGGCTTGTGGCCACCAAGGGGGACAAGAAGAAGAGGGTGGAAATGGGCGAAAAGATGGATGGTGCGGCTCCAACTTTTCAGTGTTTAGTACTGTGTAATACTGGCCGCCGCGGCACGCCATTGCGTTCGCGCAAGACTGCAGAAGGGATTGCTTCGGGTGGAATGGGTCGACCGACTGTGGCGAAAATGGCGCAGCAATGAGGGTATTCAACTGGGCCGACAAGCAGGAGCAGGAGGGCTGTGCCTGCGAAGGGTTCTATGTGTGAGTAGAGTAATAGTATTTGGCGTGCAATTCGAACTTTCTTCGAGCGAACGTACAGATCACTGTCCACGCCATCAAGTGTCAATGAGTGTCACATGCCAATCGACCCCGATCCCAGGGGAGCTTGTAGCCAGCGGCTCAAATGGCTGCAAATTGCTCTCCCCTCACACCCTCGAAGCGACCAGGCCTACAATTACAGTAACAGCTGTGTGGACACATGTACCTTAGGTACTTTTGAATCGATGCGATTTCATACTCACAAATCTTCGCTCTCTCGCAGTCGCTCTAGTCTGCGTAGCTCCAGTAATCTAGGCACTCTGGGAATCTTACGGGTTTCAGAGCAAACGAGGCCACTTGTTAATGGAAGCTCGTAGAGGTCCGCAAGGCGCGGCACTTTGTCGATTCCATCTTCCTATTGAAGGTCTCTGACAATGTCACACAGAGATCCTTCCGCACAATACAGTACAGACATCTCTGCTTCGCTTCTTCTCCAGTTACGACTCGCCACATCCAAATCCAAACCGCCCATTCAAGTCTGGTGATGTATCCCACCGGGCAATCTAGCTCATCTCATCCTCGTCACGATTCGATCGTTCCTTTGACCTCCATGTTTACTACTTTTGAAAGGGACCCCTAACCCGATCCATCTTCTCCACGCGGCACTTGCTTGGACAACGATCATGCACACAAGTCAACCGACTGCAAACCGTCTGCTCGACAATCGTCTGCCCCTGACAGAGGCAGCACGTCCAGCGCTTGCTGAACATCCACGGCGAGGGCGGCCGGCTGGAAGATCCGTAGTCGGACTCCCACTGGTAGGAGGCCGGTTTGCTGGCGTCGTAGAGGGGTGGACGCACGGCGACGGGCGAGTCTTTGGGGATTGTTGGGGAGAGGGGCGTGGAGAGGGGTGGTCTGTTGCTGTTGGTGGGTTCTCGATTGAAGCTGGTGATTCTGTTGCGTTTTGGGGAGCGTGGGGGGATTGCTGGAGCAGGAGACTCGGGGTCGGGTTGGGTCGGTGTGGTAGCGCGAGGGACTGGGTCTTCTGACTGGGGTGTTTGGGGTGTAGCTTGTGGAGTCGATTCGTCTGCAGCTGCGGGTGAAGCTGGCTTTTGGTCTGCATCAGCCGGCTTCGACTTGGATGAGCTTGGCGATGGCGAGCGAGATGCTGCACTCTTGCGGATGGTGAGACCAGGTGGTAGATCTGCAGGGCTCAGCGAGCGGTCGATCAAGTCTTTGGTGTCCTTGGTGGTGACCTGACTGTCTTGCTGCTGCGAATCTGCTCGCTCCTGCCTACGGGCGAGTCGCCTCGTCGTGCGCCGGGACTTGAGCTGCGGCTCTGGAGTCTTGGGACGTGTACGTGGACTGACGTTCTCCTCGTTACGGCCGTGCGCCATCTCGAAGTCCAATTTGCGCTTCATCTCTGAGTCGAGGTGCGCTCCTGACTTGCCCTTGCCCTTGCCAGTGCCCTCGGCGTTTGCACCTCCTGCAGCGTTTGCAAGCGGGTCAGTGTTGTGGTCGAAGTTGGGTCGAAAGGTGGTGCCTTTCGGTGATGGGCTTCCAGTGTCGGTGCCGTCGCCGGACGGCGAAGCTGGTGGGATCTTTATGGTCGGTGGTGAAGTCGTGAGAGAAGTAGCGGAACGAGTTTTGTATCTGTCTAGCAGCGTCTTCGACGGCGAGACTTTGCGAGAAGATTCCTCGTTTGACTTGATCTTCGCGACTGGCGGCGCAGGGATGTCGAGGAGGTCGTTCTGCTTCGTCGGGCTGGCCTGCACCTCGTCGGATGAGGATTGCGCTTCCACGTCGGCCGGGTCTGCGGTGCCTTTCAGAACCCGCTTGCCCATCATCTTGCGAAGTCGCGAAGACATGGTGGCGGCTTAAGTCGTGTTTGGTGGCTGCTTCGATGAATGCTGTAGGAGAGACTGGAAGCAATTAGCTTCGAAGCTTAAAGCTTAAAGCGCGTCAGGCAGCCAAGGCGTCATGTGAAAGTTGGGAATCGAGTGAATGAGACAACACATACCAGTTAGAAGCACCAGTTGACGTGCAGCTCGAAAGTAAGTAAATGATGGATTCTGCAACGATAAATGGTATCTCAATGTAACAGTAACGAGTGCCGCGCGCATATGAGTAGAAAGCAACGGCCGAAGCAGAAAGATGTCACGCGCGAAAGCAGATGGCCTGGCGTGTGTGTCGAAGACGAAATGCTCAGATGGAGCAGGCGCTGGTGGCTCTCCTGCCAATTGCCGGACATCGCGGTCCTCCCAGCATTCAAAGTTCCAAGCCAGGCAAGTGCCATGCTCCAGGTCCCAATCACGGCAACATGGACCAACCAGTCCACGCCGCTAATGCCCACAATGAAATTTGCATGGGGAATTGTATCACAAAGCCCGGGACCCTTCCTGCTCCGTTCTCTTTATCCCGCCGACAGTATCCAAGGGTGAATATGACTCGCCCAATCATCCAGCCAACACCAAGCATACTGCTTAACCTGGGGTATCGAAGTCCGGCAATCAGGAGCGCGATTACGGTCGATGGGTGGTTCTCGACATAGTTTCCATGGGCTCGTTGGGCGCAATTGAAGAGGTAGAGGTTCTTCTTGGTCTCGGCATCCGCGGCTGCAAAGTCGCTGCCATCTGCGTAGGCTTTGGGTTGCTTCACGGCGCCTCGAAGTCGTTTCGGTCTTGCGTTCATTCCATGCCACAGACCTAGCTGTCGTAAGGATCAGAGACTGAATAACAAGTTGGTGGGTAGTTTACTCACGAAAAAGGTGGCTACGGTTGTAGTGATAACGTAGCTAGAGATCTGGTCAACGCGCATGCCCCGCTCGCAGCATCCTCGAGAGTAGCCCACTCACCCATACTCGCTCGGCACTGTGATAGTAACGGACATTATTGCTGTAATGATGCAGGAAGGAAAGGCACTGGAAGGAAAGAAGGATTGTTTGCTTCGAGGAATTGCGGCGCAGACAAGGCAGACAGGTAAAGGTCTCCACAACACCACGGTGGCTAGGAGAAGGTTACTGGGAGCTATACTTTACCGATTGCTAGGTAGGAGTGGGCACTACCTGGGACGACGTGCGATGGATTGAGGCATGCTAAATATATAATCAGAGCAATGCAATCTCAGCGCCATGCCGTCCATCCACAACCGCACGCGACACCAAGGGCGGCGTGGGATGCGGGTTTGGCGGACGGCTCTAGGCGCGCTCGTGCCTGCCTCGGCCCCTTACGCCGTCCTGTAGCCCCCAACGGCTGCGAGAGAGGGCGCACGGAGGAGGATTTCGATCTTTGGGTCGTAGCAGGAGGAGCATGTGATGGAGATGAGGTGGTGTTGATGACAACAACCAGCGGAGAGCGCAGCAACCGGTCGCAGGAAAAGGGTCGAGTTCGGAATGTAAGATCTGACCCACATATCCGACCCGAAAGGAGTAACAGCCAACCTACTTCACATGTCGTCAGATCCGTGAAATGAATCTTACAGGCTATATCGTCGCCGGTCAAGGGTAATTGCTGTTGTCCTAGAACCAATAGGGCATCTGCGAGTCCGGGAAAATCGATATAGCCAATGCAAGTGTACCCGATGCGGTGGTGCATGTTTGGCGGTACTGCCTCGTGCATGCCGAATGGAGGTTGCATCTTATTGCCTTGCCGACCGGGTACATACCTTATCGTCGCCATAGGGCTATTCGCAAATGCCTCGTCGACAGCACGCCATTCAGTGACTCGAATGTGCGAGAATTGGGTATTCGACCAAGTCATCTGGCCAAGTTGCGACTTTTGCATGTCCCTCGCGTATCTCGGATGTCCCCGCAGCGCGCGCCTCGCGTCGTGCTCTTTCCAACTTCAAGTCTTCCGACGGACTTCTTTTCACGAAGCACAACGCCGCGAGGTAAGTATCTGCACCACCGACCACACGGTCGTGACATGCTAACAAGTCGCACAGGATGGGCGCCGATGACGAATCCAATCACAAGAGCTTTACAGTACCGCCCGCCTGCATGTAGCCGCGGGTCTTGTTCTACAAGCCCGTCGGGAACTCGCATTTCCACCTGCTGGTGCGGCAATGGCTGAGACAACAGAACAGAGATCTTAGGCTTCAACCATCCTCCGTCGGCTTGTCTTCAACCACTCTCCATCACCCTGGGACACACAGCCCCTCACCCACCTTGCCTAGCGGGAGCAGAGAGCATGTTGCGCCAGGCGTGTTAGCACTTACGGTGTACTGATGACCGAGAAAGAAATTGACTCAGCGAACGCTCCCGTCTCACCACGGTCAGGCACTCGCCATGAAAGTCACTAAAAGATAGTTTTCAATCGGAGGCCACCTGCTCCGTCTCGGCCAGCTGCTTCTGCTCTCAGTGAGGATGGCACATGGGTGTTGGTGGTCGTGGTTCTGGGCGGAAAGAAGGTTCATGTCCGGTGATGATTCGATTATTTAAGCCAAATATGAGGGCAGCCGGCTCCCTTGCAGGAGACCTGGTCGTCACTGATGGCACCTTATCGAGAGCTATTCTGAGGACAAAATGTGCACTTGTTGCGCTTGAACGGCATGTACTTGCAAATGCAAAGAGTTACATAGCTAAAGACAAATCTGCTTTTCCCGCTTCAGAATCGATTCCCTCGCCGGGCTCTGTAGGCAGTGAAGCCAACGTAACCTCCGGCAACCACCAGACCAAAGATGACGATTTTGAGGAAGAACCAGCCCCAGCCGCCGCCACTCGAGGGTCGCTTCGGCTTCTTGCCCTTGCCTCTGCTGTAGTCCTTGCTACCAGCTGCCTTCGACGAACCACTTGGGGAGTAGAGGTTCTTGGTGTCGACCTTGACGATGTCGTGGTTGTCCGAAAGCTCGCCAGTCTCCGAGCTGAAGCCCAAATATGTCACAGTGGGCAGCTTGACGTTCTCGACCTCAAAGCACTTCGTCCACTCATCCTCCTTCTTGTACATCAAATCCACCGTCAAGCTCTTATCCTGAAAGTACGTGATCTTCGCCTTGGTTGGGAAGTCCGCATTCCGCAATCCGCGCGCCGAGCACCCTGCCAGCTCGTTCGCTTTGCCATCGTTCGCCTGATCATAAGGTGTCTGTCCATCTCCCATCATGGCCATCACGTAGGGGAACACCACGCCCGGTCGGTTGTTCTTGTACGTGTCAAAGAAAATGCCCAATCCCTCGAACTTGTCCTTCATCCCAAAGACCGACCCTTGCTCTGCGCGCTCTTTCGTCACCCATAGTGCCATGCCATCGCCGAACAAGCTCCCGGATCCGTGGATCTTGAACTCGACTTCAATCTCCCAGTTCGTTGCGGTCAGGGGCACGCGACTGAAAATCCAGCCAGACTGCGAGGGCTGCTGGGCGGTGAGGCGAATGTACTGGTCGGCGCGGACGACTGTGCTTCCTCCAAAGTCCCACCATCGTGACTGCATGTCAGAGTCGAGGTATGGCTGAGAGAGCTGTCAGCAATTGCTAGTCATCTGAATGTTTGAGAATTCACGCATACAGTCTGCAAACTATGCGTCCGCAACGGTATTGACTTTATGTCATCCTGCTGCGCAGCGACCAAAGAACTCCATACTGCCAGCAATATGGAGATCACCCATTCGAATTTGAACCCCATGGTGGGACGGAGGAGGAGTGTTGGTGTCAATCCAGTGCAGGAGATCTCGAACACTCAACTCCTGCAGACAGTATGGAGGAATTGCAGGCGTGTGATATTGAGTGGTGTGAGGGAAAGGAGAAGGTGATCTTGTGCTTCTGTCCCTCCAAACAAGCCAGATGCCAACTGGCCAGCTGCAAGTCGCGGGAGCGCGAAACGGAGAAGGAGAAGCCACGACCGTTTCAGCCACGGCCCGAGCCACATCGTTGACTTTGCATGTGAAGAGACACACGACATCACGTTTCGTGCATACCACATCGCGTTGCATCGAAATGCAAACATGTCATCATGGCTACCCGACTTTGCAGCTTCACATCGAGTTCAGCTGGGCCTCACAGCGGTGGTCTCAGGATGCATAGCAGCCAGTGCCGTCATTGGTCTACAAGAAGCGAAAAGAAGGTACAATGTCTACGATCTGAAGGAATCGATACCGGACCCGGAGTCTCCTCATGATGTCAATAAAGTATGTCTGGTTTGTCCGATTGAATAGCTTAGCGCTGACTGACTGAAGTTCAGATAAACGATTTCGGTGGCGCAGCGCCTGAAGAAGTCGTAGGAAATAGAGACGACGAGAGGAGTGCAGCATTGGCGAGAAGGGCGAGGCTAGGTGATTACGATGAAGGTGCGCGCTGAATGTGAAAATGGTTCGTTCGTGCGCTGATCTTGGAGCAGCTCTGATCCTCGAACAACTTGCACGAAACCGAGTCTTCCTCACAGACGACGGTCTCGCCAAACTCCGCGACGCTTTCGTGATCGTCGTAGGCTGCGGCGGCGTAGGCTCTCATGCCACCGCAGCTCTAGCAAGATCAGGCTGTGGCAGATTGCGACTCATCGACTTCGACCAAGTGACGCTCAGCTCCCTGAACAGACACGCAGTCGCCACCCTCGCAGACGTGGGCACCCCGAAGGTTCACTGTCTGTCGAAGCGTCTGGAGCAGATCGTACCATGGACCCATTTCGACTGCAGGAACCAGCTCTTCAACGAAAGTGTAGCTTCAGAGCAACTCGCCCCTTGGGAAGATGGCCAGAAACCCACCTTTGTGATCGATGCGATCGACAACATCGATTCCAAAGTCGCTCTGCTTCACTACTGTCACAAGAACTCGATACCAGTCATCTGCTCCATGGGAGCAGGCTGCAAGTCTGATCCTACCCGAGTCTTCATTGGTGATATCTCTGCATCAACGGATGACCCGCTGTCTCGCAGTACCAGGCGAAAGCTGCGGTTACTGGGCGTCAAAGACGGCATTCCGGTGGTGTACTCCTCCGAGAAGATAGGTCCAGGCAAAGCACAGCTACTCCCACTCCCGGAGGACGAGTTCAAGAAGGGCTCTGTCAACGAGCTTGGAGTCCTACCCGACTTCCGTGTACGAATCTTGCCAGTATTGGGCACGATGCCGGCTGTCTTCGGCCTGTGCGTCGCAAACCACGTCATGCTCGAGATTTCAGGATACCCCCACGACTACCTCGCCAGCAAAGCCCGAGAGAAGATGTACGAGGGCATTCTCGCGCAACTCCAAGGCCTTGAAGAGCGCGTGGCCAAACACCAAGGCCACGACACAGTCGGTCTCCGCATGCCAATAACCGCCGACGACGTGGGGTACCTCGTCGAGGAGGTCTACCGTGGACGAAGCGTCGTGTCTGGACTTGCGAGCAGACTGGCCCTCACGAGATGGCGGAAAGCGACGGGCGATTGGATAGACATAAGCACGCCCGGGCAGAAAGCCGATAAGCTTCAGTTCGACGACCTGGTCTGTATGACCAAAGATGAGATGCTCAAGCATGAGCAGAAGGTTCTCAAGGAAGGTCAACGGCCTGAGGATGTATACGATGCCGATGTGTTTTCTTTAGTGGCCAAGCGGCAAGACGAGGAACGAGGCTTCCGCCAGCAGCGATAGTTGGGTGGCGTGGGCTGTGGAAACAATCATATCCTGACGCTGTTGGAGAGCGATCTCATCTCTGCTTCTTCGAGGAAGTGCAATTTCGGTCTCCATGGCGTGTCGTTCTCTCTCTGCCCACGTCGACGCATCAGCTGGTTCGGCCGAGCAGGATGGATCCCTTTTCGCCAATCCCAGTGGGTGTCATTTCGTCTGGGAGATCATTGACAAGCATCGGTAAGCATGGCCCAGCCAGCAAAGCCTATCTCAATCGCATGTCAATAATCCACACCGCAAATGAGCAATACGACCAATAGTAGCAAGGAGCCACTATATAATATACGAGGGCGAGGAAACATCGCGAATGCGCTATTTGCAGACAAAGACTTTCAATTTTTCCATCTCGAGAGGCATGCGCATTTGGCAATTCAACTGCAGCTACCACTGCTGCGTCTTTCCCCCTGCCTGAGCCATATCATGGCAAGGCAATCAGTGTAATCTACTAGGCTTTTTCCTCTCTCTCTCTCTCTCCTGCTTTCCGTCCACATCCTGACTTCGATATCCCAACATCAAAGCAATGCAGCAGATAACAACACAGTGCGCGCGCGAGAGATCAACAAAAAATTTCCCAACGCCTGATGATTCACAGACGAGCGCGCAACGTACAAATGCTCTGGCCGGAGTTTCCCAACACCGGCCTTTCTTCCAATTGTTGTACATGTTGCCCTTTCCTTTCCTTTCCCTTTCTTTCGATACAGCATTGTCTCCCAAAACGCAAGGAAATAGTTGGTGTTCCTCGACCGAATCCAGCACTTCCGTTTTTTCGCTGGAGGGCTCGCTTCGGGCGAGGAGGGTGGTGAATTAGTTCTAAGTTGTTGTTGTCGTCGATAGCAGTAGTAATGCAATACAATAAAGTCGTCAGCCAGGTGACAACGATTACGCGACTTCCTCCTCAGCCCAGCCTGGCAGCGCACCCTCAGATACGCCCAGACCATATCCGCCAGCGCTGAAGCCCCCGAGACCAGCAAGACCATTTTGCTGGCTCTGGCTCTGCTGCGCCTGCTGCAGATTGAACGCAGGCAAGCTGACGGTTCGGCTGTGCGAGGCACCTCCACGGGCACTCTGACTCGCCTGGTTCGAGTAGGAGTTCATGGGCATACCGTTGGTCGTGATGTTGACGCTCTGGTGGCTTCCATGGCCGAAGTTGTGCGAGGGGGGTTCGAGGCCGGCGGAGCGGGTCGCGGCGACTTCGTTGGGAGAGCTGTAGAAGGCTTGCTGGCTGGAGAGGTGCGAGGCGGATTGCGGCTGCGATTGTTGGTATTGGGCGCCGTAGGGGTCTGGGCTCAGATCGCCACGCTGCAGTTGTTGGGCTTGTTGCTCGGCGGCTGCTTGAGCGTTTTGTTGTGTTGCGGCGAGGTACAGGGTCAAGGGGTTGTTGTTGCCGCTGTTGAAGATAGTCGATGCGGTGGGGCCGTGCATGGGGTTGTAGGACGTGTTCGATGGGCCAGAGCTGGCGGGGGAGATGGAGTTCTGGGTCCTGCTGGGCGCGAGGCCGTTGACTGGCGATGGAGAGCTCACGCCGTTCTCATGCTGCTGTTGCTGCTGGTGCAGCTGCTGGTTGTTGATGACCTGCCTGGGTGGGTTGCCGCAACGATCCTTGCCGAAGTTGACCTTGAATCGCTTGTACTCCTCCTTGCCGCGAACAGCTTCGATGGCCTTGATGGCGTTGGCGATGTTGGTAAAGTTCACAAACGCACAGCTCTTCTCGCGGAGGGTGTTGACGAGCTCAATCTCGCCGTACTCTTGGAAGTCCTGCCTCAAACGATCCTCGGTCCAAGTCTCGTCCAGGTTGCCAATGTACACGTTTCGCGAAGCACCTCCAGAGACAGCCAGAGCGATTGCCGGCGGAAGAGCACCAGAGTGCTTGCCCCAGCCAATCTTCAGACGCCTGTTGTGGATCATGAGTCCCTGCAAGTTGCTGAGGGCGTAGAACGATGCTGCAGAGGTTGGATCGATAAACGTGACAAAGCAGATGTGCTTGTCAGGAATGTATCGGATATGATGCAGGAGTCCTCCTCGCACGACGTTGCAAATTTCTTCGATGGTCGTCTCCGGGTGGATGTTGCCCAGGTACACGGTTCGGTTGCCCAAGTTGTTCACTCCGCCTGCAGTGGTCGCAACGGCCGCGGCCGCCACAGATTGCTGTGCTAGAGCGTTCGTGATCAAGTCGCGATCGGCGCCATTGAGAACATGTGCGTATCCAGGGGCGATTCCAAGATACTGCGCGGCGTTCTGCTGTTGAGTCTTCGAGACGTATGCACATCGGTCCTTGCCGTAGTAGACTCGGCGTGGTGCCTGCCACTTCGGTTCTTGTGGGAGCTGTGTGACTGCCTTGATGGCATTTCCAATGGACAAGAAGTGGACGAAACCAATCGCTTTCTCGCGTACGATCTTCACGGTATCGATGGGTCCAAACTTGCTCAGGTCGTCCCGCAGCTCGTCCTCTGTGGTTTCATCTGACAGATTGCCGAGATACACATTACGAGAAGCGCCTGACTGCTGGACAGCCAGAGCCACAGACGTGGGGACCGATGAAGGCTTGCCCCAGCCAATTTTGATATCCTGTCCCTTGATGGCAAGCTTCTTCAGGATCGCATCCGAGTGGAAATGGGTCGCGGAGCTTCCGTCGAGGAATGAGATGAACGCGCAGTTCTTGTCGGGCAGAAGACGGACGGACTCGATCTGGCCACTGCGAACATGAGAAAGGATCTCCTCAGGCGAAGTGTCCGGTGGAATGTTGCCCAAGTAGACGGTGCGGCTGGTTCCCGACATCATGCCCTGGCCCATCTGCTGCATCTGCATCTGAGGTCCATACGCCCCCATCTGTGCAGCTCCAAGCGCATTGAAGCCGGTGGTGGGGGACTGGATGCCGCCGAAATAGGACGAGGCACCCAGCGCATTGGGCGAGGCCAGAGTCTGATATCCGCCCGGCGAGATCGCAGCCTGCTGGTGTTGGAAGGCTTGACTCATCTGGCTCTGGTGACCGCGCGCCGCACCATGCTGTTGCTGAGGGAAGTTGGAGAAGTTCTGGAATTGCGGGGACTGGAAGGTCGACGGCGAACCCGGCTGAAAGGGGCTTCCCATCAACAGCTGCGATGGGAGCAGGGGTGTGAAGTTCATATCGTAGCCAGTCTGGGGAGTTTGCATATCGCTGGCAGTGAACTGAGTGCTCATGCGGTTCGTGTTGATGCTTGGGACGTTGTTCCTCTGTGGATGGCGGTCTCCATAGCCGCCCATGGAGGGCTGCGTCGAGTGGAAGGATCCATGAGAAAAGGCGTTGTTGGAGCCCATCGACGGCTTGACGGCGAACGATTGCGTCTGGCGATGGCCGTATGCCGGCGCGCTGGACATGCTGTCGCTGTCCTGCATGCCGAGCATGTGCGGCGGCAGTACGAGACTGTCCCGCGGGTTCGCTGAAAGGACCGCCGTGGTGACTGATGTCGAGGTCCGGTTAGTCACAAACCGGACGCAAATTGGGAAGAATTGGTATTAGAAGGTGGTACACAAGCTTGCAAGGTCTCCTGGCAAGTGTCTCCACCACTGTTGTAGCATGTTAGCCGCTGTTCTGAAAGCATGCATCCACGTCGATGCCCACTGCCTGGACAGCGATGGAGGTCTCGAATAAATACTTACATGCTCTATCAGACTGCGCACTTGTTGTTACAAGAACAGAACGCGATACAGATATGCTTCAAGCAGCAGAGAGCAACCAAGCGTCCGCTGATGGTATCCAATGTATGTACACTTCCTCCTTGTTCTTATGACGCAGGCTGTAGCAGTCGAGGAGAGTCTATCCCAAGCTCGTGCTGTTTGACAAGGCGTTGCTGAACGGGTTCCAGTCACTGGAGTCGGAGATTAAGCCCTGTTCGAGGGGAGAAAAGGACGGGTTCGAAGGATTGGCAAAGAACAAAAGGCTTTGGAAGATTGAATGTATGAACGAAACAGAACAATAGTAGGTAACGAGAAGGAGTGACAACAAGGCAGCGAGCAAGACGCAACGCTTGGAGAGTAGAAGGAAAGGATACAAGCCGCCTAGTGAAATATCATGGACATGGTCCCGGCATGCAAACAGGAGCTAGGGAGATGAGATTGGCCGAAAGGGGATGGCTGCTCTCTCCTCGCCTTCTGGAACATTACTGCGAGCGGTTTAGTGTGTCGGGCATTTCCCAGGATCCCGTACAAGAATAGCGAATGTCTGCTGTGGAGAGTGAAGCAGCGTCAGGCTCGTTCTCGTGCACCATGTCTGATGCTGGAGGTGGGCGAAGGTGGATGTGCATCGGTAGCCGCATACAGCGGCGACTGCAGGCGCGCAGATAGACTCTGCATGCTCGCGGCGTCCTCGTGTCGTTCCTGACAGGGCTGATGGGGTGCAGCAGCTGCAGCAAATGATAGCCGCCCAGCTCTCCTGTGCCTGCGGAGGCTGGCGCTAGCTGGACATCTGTCAACCAGCCAAACAAACGACGCCGTCGGACCAGATCCGCCCTGCCTGGGGCGAGTCAAGCCGAGTGGACATTGGGTCGTCATCGTCGGCGTACAGCGGGCGACGTCGTCCTGTCACACCGTCGATGCTGTGTACAGCCTGTTGTACGCCGTATCTCACGCAGCCAGATACCTCATCACTCAGCAGGAGGCGAGGAGGCAACCGCTGTATAGATAGAGTCAGGAGCGTCCATCACCGTTGCGCGCGGGTCACGGGGAGTCAGGAATTGACTTTGGCAGCGCCGACCAGGTCAATCTCGTTCGAAACGTCTGCTGCTGGCGCGACAACCGTCATCGACACCTCAACAATTGTCAGTCTGCAAAGGCCAGGATCCGCGTGGCATCGTCCTGGTGCTCATCATCAAACCCCGACAGCGATCTGGCGTCAGCAACATCGGCCATCTCGCCATCGCCATTGACGATGAACCATGTGCGGCCGGCCGTATTCCACGCAGCGAGCCAACCAAAAATATGATGCTGGTCTCCTAGCATCATGCCGGCCTGCTAATCGACAGCACCTCCCACTTCAGGTCCAACTCAATATATAAAAGAAGACAGGAAAGAAATTGCCAATGATTGGCGAAGCATCATCGAACGCTCCCGGGCGCGCGGACATGTTCCAGCATGGCGTTTCCACAAATCGGCGTCTGTGCGAGGATTGTGCAGAGCGTCCACTCGCATCACGATGTGAAAGACCTTCTCAAGTTGGCGGTGCTGGTCGTGGAAGAACCGACGGCGGACTGCTTTCTACACAGCTTGGCCCCGCTCAGATAGGCCAGCTGCCATCGATACGGCCGAGGTGTCGACAAGAGCTTATGCCACATCGATTTCATATACTGAAGGTAGGAAACATCTCATCATCATAAATATATACTACCTCTTCCATTCGTATTGATACAGCACTTCTTCTATATCGCTAGCAACAGGTTCCGCGCCAAGATGGAATACGACGCAGCAACAACCACAACAACCCTCGAACCAGAAGCAAAGAATTATCCCCACGAATCAATACCCGGCACTGGTAACAACGATGGCCGTCTCCGAGTCAAAGGACCAAAAGTCGACACCAGCATTCTCGCCAAACCCATAACCTTTCCCTTCTCAGGCCGAACAGCCAAGAACCGCTTCCTCAAAGCCCCCATGACAGAACGTCTTTGCCACTGGAACGAAGAAGACATCACACTCCGCGGCTACCCTTCGCAAGAATACGAAACCCTCTACAAACGCTGGGGCGAGGGCGAGATCGGTGTCATCGTCTCAGGCAATTTGATGCTCAAGCACGATGCCGTCGAAGGCTTCGGGAACCCCATTCTAGAGCACAATCGCGACAATCGAGTCGAGGCTTTCAAGAAAGTGAACGATGCAGCCAAAGCTCACGGTTCCCTGGTCATTGCCCAGCTCTCCCATCCAGGCCGGCAAGGCAACAAGGCCCTGAATCCGAATCCTGTCTCTGCTAGTGATGTCCAGCTAACGATCAAATGGGCCGGAAACGAGTTCGCCAAACCACGTGCCCTGACCATCCCCGAGATCAAAGACATGGTGAAGCAATGGGGAGAGACCGCATATCTCTGCTATCAAGCTGGCTGGGATGGCGTACAAATTCACTGTGCGCATGGCTACCTCCTTGCTCAGTTCCTCGCTGGAACGACGAACAAGGTATGATCAGCCCTCAAGTAGAGATACCCAACCAGAGATTGACATTTCTCTTCTCAACAGCGAACTGACGAATACGGCGGCTCCCTCGAAAACCGCTCCCGCATTATCTTCGAGATCATCGAAGAAATCAAAGCCCGCGTGAACGATCCCTCCTTCATCATCTGTGTGAAACTCAACTCCGTCGAATTCCAACCCGGCGGCCAGACCGCCGACGATATTCAAGCGCTCTGCGTGGCACTCGAGAAAGCTCAAGTCGACTTCATCGACCTCAGGTACAATACCACTCCCTTCTCCCACCTGTTTCTTGCTTTCTCCTGCCAACGACTAAGTCCTCACGACTAACATCAAATCCAAACAGCGGCGGCACATTCGAAGGCCGCGCCTTCGAACACAAAAAAGCCTCCACAATCGCCCGCGAATCCTACTTCATAGAATTCGCCGACGCCCTCCGCCCCCTCCTGACCAAAACCCTCCTCTACGTAACTGGTGGCTTCCGCACCGCCTCTGGCATGGCCCGCGCCCTCTCCGACTCCTCCTGTGACGGCATAGGCATAGGCCGCCCCCTGGGAGCAGAACCCTATCTTTGCAAAGAGATCCTCGAGGGGCGAGTGACCGGCGCAATTGAGAATTTCATGCCTCTGCCTAAGAATACCCAGGGTACCGGCACGCAGTTACATCAGATTGGGCAGGGGCATGCGCTGGTTAGTGATTGGAGTGATGAGGGGGAGGTGGGACGGTGGTTGGAGGCGGAGAAGGTGGAGGAGGAGAGGAAGATTCGTGTTTTGCCCAAGGTGGATAGTAGTGGGTATCCGTCGCCTTTTGAGGCGAGGGTTGGATTTGCGTATGTTAGGTAATAGATGGGGAGGCGGAGGGGGAAGGGGAGCTTGTTGGGTTCCATGACTTAAGACGAAGGGTATCACCTAGAAGTACACATGTGGTATGGTAGAGAAGCTTTTATCATATCATTCGCAGCAAACAAGACCACTTCCTCGCTCGGTCGAGGAGAGATATGCGAACGCCTTCGCTATGCCAATCTTCCCTCTATCGAGCAATCTGACAAGTCTTCCGCTCGCGCCTTACAATGCCGCTGTCGTAACCCACATAATCGCCTCACACACCCCTTCGCACCCCAGAGACATAGTACCGATGTTCCTCACTTGAAACTGTACTTGTCGCCCTGGCGCGTCACAGGCTTGCCATTCCGGTTCAACGGAATCGCCACACCCTTGGCCTCCTTTCGCTGAGCCGCCTGCTTCTCCTTCTTCGTCGGCTTAGGCTGCTGAGAGTGAAGATGACCAATCTCGTCCAAAGCCATCGTGTTCGTCCATCGTAGACATCTCTCTTTGCTGGCAGACTGCTCCTCGTGGACTTTGTGACGGGTGTTGACACGGTTGATGCTCTCCTCCTCAATGTCGATCTTCTTGGCTGCCTCTTCGGCTTTGAAGAGCTTGTACTTCTCCATGTACTCGGCAATCTTTTCGCGCCACTCGCAAAGCTCCTTGCGCAACTTCTTCTCACGCTCGCCGCGGTCGTCGAGCCAACCAATGAGGTTGTCGAGTCGGTCTGGATCATCGTAGAAGCCCCATTCGGTGGCATTGTTCAGGACAGTGTGGCCTTCCTCTTGCTTGCGTCGCTCAGGAACCGTCAAGCCGAATTGTCGCTGGTATTGAGCTTGCTCCTGTTTGTTGCGCTCGATGAAACCTTCTCGCTCCATCTCGTCCGGCCCTTGAACCCAAATCCGAGCATTTGCGTAGCCATAGCCGGCAGTGCTAGAACGAGGAAGTCCACCAAATGGCTGTCCGTTGCGCTCGAACCAGTAGTATCGGTTGCAGAAACGATCCTTGCCCAGGACTTTGGTGCGCTGGATGTTAGCCTCGCGCAGATCCGAATCGCACTCGGCAATCTTCTCTTCGAGGTCCAAGATTTGGGCCTTGAGGCTGTCGATCTCGTTGAGAATCTTCTTGAACTCTCGCGACTGTTTTGACTGAGCCTTGGCCGCTTCGGCCTTTTCGGCTTTCTCCTTCTCTCGTCTCGCTGCTTCTTCCTCGCGCTTCCGCTTGCGATCATTGCCACGTCTTAAGGAGCGGCCAGCGGGTGCATCGTCGTCGTCCGCTTCCGAACTGCCAGCGCCGTTCAGTTCTATTGAATCTTCGGTCGCTTCCGGCTCTTCGACAGCTTCTGGCTTGGGCGACTCGGGCATGTTGTCTGGCAACAGTATTTTGCGCTCCCGATCTTTGGCTGCGAGCTCCTCCATGGCAGCCTTCTTCTCTCGCTGCCACTCTATCTTGCGCTTCCTCACGTCCGTCATATCTTCGCTGCACTGCTCCAAGAACTCCTTGACGGCCTCGGTGCGGATTGTGAGTATCGTGAGCAGCTGCAAGGTCTGTATCCGTAGGTTGACGTCCATTGACGCGTACTGGGTGCGCGCCGTCTCTCGGGTCGGTTCCATATCCTTCGGAGCCAGATGGGCCAGAATTGTATCGCATTTGGCCTTGTACGCGGGCGCCGCCGATAGTTGGTACAGGATACCGACGATAATCACCTGCCAGCCTCCGTTCTCGAAATCGCGTGTCGCGAGCCTGTCGATCCAGTCACGCTCTGACAGCATCTCTGACGCTCGGTTCGGCCTCTCTGGTGGTACACTTGGGCTATCAGCAATGTCAGCAGCCAACTCGACGTGGCTGAGTCTGCTTCGAGTCGATAGTCCAGGGGGATCGGGCTGTGGTGTCGACACTTCGCTCTCGTCCAAGACCTCCGAGTCATCTGCTGGTGCTTCCAAGATCTTCTTAGGTAAATCCTTGACCAACAATTTGCCTTTCTCGTCGACGAAATGCTTCAACACCGCGCAATGGACCTCTTCGAAGAGCTCGCACGAGACGTCGAGCGATTGGAAGGACATTGCATCCACAAAGTCGTCAAAAGTAAAGCTGTCCAGCTGATAGACCTCGCATTGAACGTTGAGGGTGTTCCATACTTCCAAAAGCAATCCCATGGAGCCCATCTCAATATCCTCGAATGGCAAGTTTCGGTCCTTTGTGATATATTCCGCCATCTCATCGGTGAAGAACTTTAGTTCTGGACGAGTCACGCCATTTCGCTTCGGCGGAAGGTCTAGATCCTCGATGGGGTATTTAATGGGAGGCGGCGGGGGCGGTCGATCCATTGCTCGAGATGGTGGATGGTGAAGGTTTTGCACCCCTGGAGCTGCACCTGGATGTTGTTGTTGCTGTGGGAGCATGCGCGGATCTTCTTGCTGCATTCGGGCAAAATCTTGCTGCGACATGCCTTTGGGCTTCTTCTGCTTGTGGGGGGGCCGCATCGACATTTGCATCTGAGCCTTGTGGTGGAGGAGTCGAGCTTCTTGCAGTAGGTGAGCTGGGATCTCCATCGGTAGTCTATACTGGATAGCGAGATGCTCCTTCACGAGCCAAGGAGCACCTGTCCATGCTTCGCGTTGCAACGAGTTCTTCAGGAACGCCCTCAGGTTCTGCTTGGTGAAGACTTTCCGGTCGCGTCGAATGTGCTTGTCGTCCAGCAGAGCCTCGTCTGTCGAATCGCTGAAATGGACAAAATATCGTGAGAACGGCGCTCGCTGGATCGTGCCATCCGCGCCTCTTATCATCGGAAACTTGGCCTTCTCACGAATGCTGCCCACGTACTGTTCGCCCTCGTCCAGAACGACAAGCACTTCCTCGCCCGGGAAGAAGTCGTGCTTGAATTCATCATACACGACATTGACTACATCACATCAGCAGTGTTGCAGAGTAGACAGCCATACGGGACTTACCGAGCTCGTCCATGCGCGATATGGTCGCGAACTGGACCTTGCGAAGAATGGGATCTCGAAGCACTTCTGGAAAGACATTCTCGATGGACGCCGAACTCTTAGTCTGGACAAAGTCAGTGATCAAGACTTTCACGTGAACGTCATGTGACGACATACCTCCGATTCCAACGCGTCCCAGTAAGTTAGGCCAGACTTGCCATTGACAGCGTCTGTGAACTTCTTCTATTCGATTGTTAGTCATTGGCAAGTGTCGCGACGACGTTGAACGCATACCTGGTTGAGCCAATCGAATCTGCACAACGTTAGCTTTTTGTTCCGTCTTGACAATCAATTCACTTCCACGACATACCGTTTCAAGTACTTCTCGTAGTCCGTAAAGACCTCACCGGTGCCTTTCATGACGAAAATCTGGTGTAGCAAAGTCAGACAGAGCTTTCACATGCTAATCTTGTCGTCTGACGAACCTCCGCATGATCTGGTATATTGGTCGGATTGGGAATGAGGTTCACTGGCTTTCTCTTGTTGAGGACCTGCGTCTCGTTGTTGGCCACATGCTCGCTGCCACATTCAGGATTCATGCGCACCATTTTTGCACAAGCCCAGCGCGAGGCTGGGTCTCACGTTCCTGGCTCAACAATGGTGGCCGACGGCGGGAACGAGGGAGACTGTCGTTGATTGTGATGTTGATGGCTGATTAAAGCTTTGGGGTTGTGTTGATGGTATGTGGTTCGCACGTGGGAGACGTTGGCGGTGGGCGCGTTGTGCCAGCTTGAGGGTTAGCCGGGATGTAGAAGGTAGCAGAGGAGCCTGCGACGCGTGCGGATCAATGATCGACGGTTGGATCGAAGGTGGGCGCGGCGCGGTGGTGATGCGGAGCGGAGTGGTGGAAGGGTAGGCGGCGGTGGAGGGTTGTTGTTGATGGCGGAGGTGGGCGAGGAAGAGGAGGAGGGTGAGGCAGAGGAACAAGCCAAGGAGGGAGTGCTAGCAGACATGGTGTGGAGAGGCGGGCTTGCCGTGACGCTCAACTTTAGGTGCGTTGCGTGTGAGACTGACTTCTCGGAGCGGCAGCAACCGTGCACCAGCCGCCTGATCCCTGTCGTTTCTGCCCCGTCGCCTCCCTCAAGCAGGCCCTCACGACTCTCTCGCACTTCATCCAGCTGCTCCGTCCACCACTCCTCCACCTCCACGCATGTGTTTGTACTCGTTCGAATCCGCGCAAACGGCACAATCAGGTCTGTTGATCAGTATGGAATGAAAAATTGGTCATAAATCAAGACGTGTCAATATCAACGCAGCCTTGTCTTCTCCCTCTGTTGACCTCCTTCCGGCATCGCGTCGGTGGCCCACTCTTATCCGCACGACATCATCGTCGAAGGGTTGTTACAAAATCGTTCTGGCGACCCAGCAGGGTTTCACTGAGTCTTCAGAAGCCCGATGCACCACCAGCATACCCTTCGTCCACTCACCTTCTCGTCGTTATCGATATTTTGGCCCCAATGGCTTCTGGTCGTGCCAACAAGCTCCGCCCAAAAACCGTATGCATCAAGCAAGGTATGTTACAACCAATCTCGCTCAAGACGCCAGATTGCAATGAGCAAAGTGCTCAATCGATTAGTATATCGTATTAATAGCGTTAGAAGATGGTCCGACCTTGACATATTCATACCTGAAAAACGGCTGCCACGATGAAAGCTCTAAATCCATTCAGTGTTTGTAGAAGTGTTGCAATCAAATTTTGAGCATTCATTCAGCACCGTCTAAATGGCTTGTCTGATACCAGCCAATACCTATGAAGTGAAGAACACAACTAAAAAGCCCAGCCAACTGCCGACGACGCCCACAGCCGAATATGAGCTGATGAACATCAATGGCAAGAACTCATACCTCGCTCCGAAAATGAGCTGGTGGAGCAGCGAGCAGTACGCGATAAGCGGTATCGCCACTGCGATATACAATAGGGAGAAGCGATCGAACAGGAACACCCGTGGCTTTTCAGATCTGGTCTAACGTTAGCAAATCGGTCGTTCTAGTCGAAGTAGTTGACATACGCTGGTGCCAGTTGATCAAACGCCAGCAGGAACGCGACCAGCCACAAGATTGTATACACCACCTTGACGGGGAACTCCATCGCGGTGAAGAGCAGTGGGAACAGGCTCACGTGACCCGCGACTGCGAGCGGTCTGAAGGCTCCCAAGTATCTTCGGTCTTTCAGCGCAAGGAGGCTGAAGGGAATGATGACCAGAAGAATCGCTTTCTCATGGACATGCCAACCGAAGAGGAATGATGCATAGCCGCAGAGGGTTGTTGTCGCCACGAAGTTGTCCCATGTTGGCTGCAAGAACAATTTAATGAGAGCGGGCTGCATATCGTTAGCCTGAACCAGAGGATCGGTGTCATGAGGCTCACAATCTGGGTAGCGAGTGTCAAAATGAACGTCATCCGGGGTGGAATATTGGGCAGCACTGCGAATGAGGTATCGCCAACCAAGCCTCGAGTGACGCTGTTCACAGCCTCTGTATCGACCGGCAGCTTTAAGTATGGCGCCACTACAAAACGTCAGCTACGATCTCTAAGTTATACGACAGTCTTTGTTCTAGCTTACAGTAGATCAAAACTCGATCAGTAAAAGAGTACATCGCCCAGATATTCGGAGCCCAATAAGCATGGCAAAGGCCACGAGAGAATGGGAACAACCGGCTAAAAACTTGCGGAATCTGCTCAAGATACACGAAGGGGCCAAATGCGAGCCCAAACACCGCGACGATTCCGCTGCCAAGCTTGATGCAGTTGAAGGGCTTGATGTCGAAGATAGATCTGGGCCCGAGACAGTACGCCCTGAGCAGGTAGATGAAGTAGGCCGGGGCGAGGTAAAGGTAGATGTGCTTCAAGCATAGTAGAGCCGCGAAGAGGACGCCACTCACCAAGAGCCAGTCTTTGTTGTACCTTGCCAGGACGACGGATAAGATGAGAACTCCGTACAGAAAGCCGTTGTATTGGAAATGGATGTGGTCGATGATGAGTAGACCTGGAGACAGTAAAATCGAGAGAGCAGCTGCATGCGATTGCTTCTTCGAAACTGCTGGCGATGACTTGACGAAACTGCTGCGTTCAGCATAGAGTCGTGATCGTCCACTAGGACTGAACACTTACAGCATCAAAGCATACACCAACACGAACTCAGTCACAATGACCGTCGCTCGTTGGAAGTAGATGGTCTGCCAGCTGTCGTAGTTGAGGTTTTTCACCTGAAGCATCTCGGTGTGAAAGAGGCTTGCGATCTGGGACATAGACCATTCGAAGTACGCGAAGAAAGGAGGGTAGTCGAGAGTCCATTCTGAGGTTTTCTCATAATACCACTCGTTCAGAGGCAGAGAATTGGTGATCGCAAGCCAGTTGCGATGCACTTCGAAGTCGGTCGACTTGCTTTGATCATCTCTCAGCAATGGTCTTCGACAAGAAATTGTGGATGTTTATACGTACTACGCGGGCCAGAGAAGAACTTTCAGAGCGGTTGCGACCACCGCGCATTGCGGTATGGTCGGGTAGAGGTCTGCCATCTGGGTCGATGATATGACCAGTGTTATCGGGGTTCCATGGTGGGTGTTGTGTTTGGCTCCTGTGCTGTCTTGGATTTTCCAGATGTCCTCTGGCAGGGGTATCACGCGGCAGACGGGAGACCCTTGCTTGTGGCTTGGCAGGTCGGCTTGAAGTGTGATCGGCCGCTCGTCATCTGGCGCAACCCTCAACCTCACCAACTTCCAGACCAGCGCACACCGAGACCAACCAGGCATCGACACGAGCAGCCATTTTGGGTTACAGCTTTACGGAACTCGAATATCCCGTCACGACTCGCCACAGCATATCCTCTCCAATGCTCTCGCAATAACGGCCGACCCAATCGCAAAAGGAAACTTGTCGCCTGTCCTCCAATTCTACCCTCATCATGGCCTCCTACGCCGCCATAAATTCAGTACCTAGCGAGCATGGCGGCGACTCAAGGCCCGCGTCAACTTCTTCACAATCACGCCGCAGACATACGAAGCAGACGGGCCCAGCAGGGAATGCATCATGGGCATCATCCGTGATCAATCTGGTCAATACAATCGTAGGAGCCGGCGTGTTAGCCATGCCCCACGCCATGTCGAATATGGGCATAACGCTGGGCGTTGTGGTGATATTGTGGGCTGGCCTAACAAGTGGATTTGGACTATATCTTCAGACAAGATGCGCAAGATATCTGGACAGAGGTGGCTCCTCATTCTTTGCGCTCAGCCAGATCACTTACCCGAATGCTGCTGTAATTTTCGATGCGGCCATTACGGTCAAATGCTTTGGAGTCGGCGTTTCGTACCTGATCATCATTGGAGACCTGATGCCTGGCGTCGTGAGAGGGTTTTCCTCAAACATTGACAACGGTGGTGCTCAATACTTGGTTGATCGCCATTTTTGGGTTACTGCCTTCATGTGAGTGCCGCAGAGCTCCGAACGGATGTTCTCGAGTAACGAGAGCGGACATGCATTGCTGACTACATGCAGGTTGATCGTGATACCACTCTCGTTCCTCCGGAAGCTGGACAGCTTAAAGTACACCTCTATCATCGCCCTGGTTTCTATCGCATATCTGGTCGTCCTCGTTGTATACCACTTTGCTACAGGCGATACTATTCCAGACCGAGGCCCGGTGCATTGGTTCAAATGGCAGGGAGCCGTACCAACGCTGTCGAGTTTTCCTGTTATCGTTTTTGCTTATACATGCCATCAAAATGTGAGTCTAGTCATGTTTCGCCACTTGCACGTAAACTGACCGGTCCAGATGTTCTCAATCTTGAACGAGATCAAAGATGCCAGTCCAGCACGTACAACTGCCGTCGTCACCGCCTCTATCGGTTCGGCTGCCAGTATATACATCCTTGTTGCCATCACTGGCTACCTCTCCTTCGGCGACAAGGTGCTTGGAAATATCGTCGCACAATACCTACCCAGCGTTGCCTCAACTATCGGACGTGCTGCCATCGTCGTACTGGTCATGTTCAGCTATCCTCTTCAGGTCCACCCTTGTCGCGCATCCCTGGACGCTGTGACGAAATGGAGACCAGCGACAAAGAAGAACACGGAGTTCACGCCTGCTGCGTCTTCTCGCGGATCTCCAACGAGAAGCTCTCTTCTGAGTGGCGGTGCTTCTACGAAAGTCCCGATCCAGAGACCGAAGCCCGAGGAGATGAGCGAACTGCGCTTCGCCATCCTCACCACATTGATCATCATCCTGTCCTACATCGTTGCCATGACGGTTAGCAGCCTCGACAAGGTCCTGGCTTACGTTGGCTCAACAGGTAGCACGGCGATCTCGTTCATCCTTCCCGGGCTGTTTTACTACAAGATCAGCTCGCCTGACTCACCCCATCACCAACGGCTGCTTAAAGACGAAGATGACGAAGACTTTGAAGGCTCATCCGAAGCTGTAGAGCAAGGTGGTTCACGAGTCTCGAAACAATGGAAGAACAATCTGTTGAGAAAGTTGAGCTTGGCAATAGCAATCTACGGCGCAGTGGTCATGGTGGTGTGTTTGATAACGAATTCGGTCTTTCTCGCTTCGGGGTCACATTAGAAGGCTGCAGTCGCAAGTCTGGAGTCGACTGTACGTAGCATGATCAGTCACAGAGCCAGCGCTCATTTGAACGGCCTCTCGACATTTGTTTGTTCGCCCCTCTCCTTGTCGACTACAAATCACGAGCCTACTGCACCCGGCTTCTCGAAGAAGAATGGCGCCCGTTGTGACAGCCGAGGAGGAACAAGCCACAGTCTGGGGTACATGGCTTTGACTCGCTGGGGATGACCGCATCGTCTGGCCATAGCAAACTATGGTGCATGTAACCACCACGAGAGCTCGAACCCTCCTCCCTTGCTCGATACCATGTCCAGGCTGCCCAAAGAAGCAGCAAGCTTCATATCTGACCTTCTCCTCACCAGTACGTATACTGCTTCCCCTCACATACACCCAGGTTCACTAACACAACGCGACAGGGAACACGTCGAGCGAACGAATAAGCATTGAGATGAGCAGGAGTGAATAGGAAACAGGTCAGTCGTGCGGAGTAATGGAAACACGACGAGGCGTGTCCCTTGTAAGATGAGGAAGAGGAGTGGGCTGGGCAAGGACAGGCAACACGCGAACGATGAAGATGCTGACTCTTCGTGAGGAGCTTCATCATCAAAACGATAGAAGCACACGTTGTTTTTCTCAACACAACACGGCTTCTTGATCGCTCATTGTATCTGCCAAGATGCCGGGCGAGGGCTTCTTTGCCTACAACAGCCAACTTGTGAGCTTTGTTTCTACCCTCAGCCCATTGTACAATGCTGAGTATACCCCCGAGGACGCCTTTACCTTATACCACCTGATCCAGGAAGATACATTCGCTGGGAAGAGTTATGGCGGACCTGCTCTTCCTGCGCTTGGCCATGCCTTGGCGGGTGCTGTCGCATCTGCCTTGTCCAAGAGCGTGGTCTACCCGATCGATGTGATTGTGACGAGACTGCAAGTTCAGAAGGGATTGAAGGGTGATAAAGAGGCGGAGCATGCTGCGAGTGATGCAGACGCTGAGTATAAGGACCCCATCGATGCGGCCAAGAAGATTTACAAGAATGAGGGACTGGGAGCTTTCTACACAGGACTGTCGTCAGATGTCGTCAAGCACATGGCCGATTCGTTTCTGTTCTTCCTGGCCTACACAGCTGTGCGTGAGCAGATGTTGAAGAGGCAAGGAGGCAAACAACTGCCAGTGTTGAAGGAGCTGAGTGTGGGCGTGCTCGCTGGCGCCTTCTCCAAGGCCATTACCATGCCGATCTCCAACATTGTTACTCGGCAACAGACGGCAGCTCTGATCGCAGCTCGGGATCCGTCATCCTCAACCTCCCCCGGCGAGAGTGACAGATTGAGCGTCAAGGACATCGCCCTCCAGATTCGATCCGAAAAGGGCATCCAAGGGTTTTGGGCTGGCTACAGCGCACAGCTGATCTTAACACTAAACCCGGCAATCACATTTGCGGTCGACAACCTACTTCGAAACGTCACACCAAAGAAGTACAAAGAGAACCCGTCGTTTGTACAGACGTTCCTTGTGGCTGCACTGTCCAAAGTCATCGCAACCTCCATCACCTACCCGGTTACATTGGCCAAATCCCGTGCCCAGGCGTCCCAGACCTCTCCTTCGAACTCGGAGTACGAGGAGGTCGACCCATCCGATCACAAGATCGATACAGTGTCAACCGCGACCCAGCGCCGGGTCAAACAGACCATTCGCCAAGCGACGAAACTCCTCGAAGGCCAAGCAGCGCTGCTATACTCCCTCCGACGAATCTACCGCCAGGAGGGAGCGCGCGGTCTGTACTCGGGTCTGGATGGTGAAGTCGTCAAGGGCTTCCTGCAACATGGAACGACCATGGTCGTCAAGGAGAACGTACACGGTGGTATTATCCAGCTGTACTATATCCTGCTGAAGCTCACCAAGCGATGGCCGGAAGACTTGAACGACGTTACGAAGAAGGCTGGGGAAGTTGCTGTGTCTGCGATGCACGACGCAAAAGAGCTGGGAAAGAAAGTTGTTGGGCAGTAAGTGGCATGCCTTGAGGATTGCAACATGCGATTTGTGACTCCTGCTGAGAGATACCTTTGCACTGAAACATGTAGTATAGCGATGATGAGTTGACGATATCTTCTAGGTTAATGTGATATTGAAAAGCTGTGGTTCACCTCCAAGTCCTCGTTGGGTTCGTCACCTTTCATACCAATCACGACTCACAGGGCTATCGTGGAAATCAATAGCACGTTTGTATGCTCTTACTATGATGCACATCCTCGCAAAATTCGTGCTATTCGAGACACGAGCAGTTGCGAAAGACGGAGCAGGTCGGGAAGTGGAGACCGGCCCAGGTCCTGCCACGGTAGGAGCGGCCGAGCAGCTCTTCGCCTTCTGCCAGCTTTCCACCATTCACTTCACATCGCACCAAGAGACGACCTTGATGGATATGAGTAGCGGAGATTGCAACATCTGGGGACCGCTAACAGTGAATACATCGAAGACGGCGCGAGTCTTTGCAACGAAGAGAGTCCTGGCCCAGACCGCAAAATGCTCACGCAGCAAGTTTCGACCACCGGCTCGATTTAGGAGGAGTGATGTTGCACTGCCATGCAGCATCTTCCCCTCATGACGATCGATCGCTCGCCAGCGTGTTATAAACATCGTAACGAGTTCAGGTAGGCATGTCCCTGCTAAACATTTCTAATGTCGAATCTTGTTCTGTAACAACCCTCTTTCGCTCTCTATTTGCTGCCATGAAGCCACTCTCAACACTGTATATGCTGGCCGCAGGCTCAGCCTTGATCACGGCACAATCCACAACAAACGATACCCTAGTGCCGCTGGTCTTCAAGCCATTGCCACTGGGGTCAATATCGCCCTCAGGATGGCTTCGAGATCAGATGCAGCTCATGGCCGACGGACTCGCCGGACACGAGCACGATTTCTACCACTTCGTTGCACACTCATCGTGGCTGGGAGGTGATCAAGAGTATTCAGGTCTCAACGAAGGCTTCCCATATTGGTTCAACGGGCTTGTGCCTCTGGCATATGGGTTGAACGATTCCAGGTTGATCGATCAAGTTACCAGTGCTGCACAAGCGGTCTTCGATCGACAGGCAGATGATGGATGGCTCGGTCCAGAGAACGTCACCGCGCGCAACTTCTGGGCTCGGTATCCTTTCTTCCTTGGACTCACACAGTTAGCAGAAGCCGACAGCTCCTGGACAGACAAGGTCGTGTCGCACCTGCAGACGTTCAACACGCTGATGGACACCATGATGCGGGATAACTACACTGGCTATCAATACCACGAAGGCGACACCTTGGGCTCGGGGGATTTCGATTGGGGACAAGTCAGGAGCGCCGACATGGTCCTCACTCTGCAATGGTTGTACGAGAACCACCCTGGCAACCAGAGCCAGCTGCTTCTTGACAATATGAAGTACTTCCACGATGGCGGCAAAAATTGGGAGGACTGGTATACTCAAGAGTCGTATCTTGATCGAGGCTTCGATAAGGATCTCAATACTCTGCCCGATTCCTTGACGAGTCCGAACTATGCCTATGAGCATGGCGTGAATGTGGGTCAAGGTAAGATGACATGGCCTCTGAGCAATTGCTGGTGTACTGATTCCTAGTAGGCCTGAAAGCTCCTGCAGTCTACCGCCGATGGAACCACAACGAATCGTTTGTCCAGATCGCGATGAACGGCGTCAACTGGACGATGCAATATCACGGTGCCGCGTCTGGTACAGTCCTTGCGGACGAGCGACTTGTTGGTCTGGCTCCGTATTCCGGCTCCGAGCTATGTACGGCTGTGGAAACAATGTTCTCCTTATCGTATCTCTACCAAGCCCTTGGGACAAACTACTACGCGGATCGAGCAGAGCTTACCGCGTTCAATGCCCTTCCAGTCATGCTCACGCCCGACTGGTGGGCACACCAATATATGGCACAACCGAACCAGCCCTATGCCGAGAACTTGACAGCAACACCTTTCTACAATACCAACAGCTGGGGTCAGACCTTTGGCCTGGAACCCAACTACCCTTGTTGTACTGTCAATCATCCACAAGGCTGGCCCAAGTTTGCCTCTGCCAGTTATGTCAAAGTCGATGACAACGGCGTCGCCCACGCGCTATTGAGTCCAGGCAAGGCTGTCGCCAACCTGGCAAGCGGCGACGTGACCGTGGACTGTCAAACAGCTTACCCTTTCCTCAACACTCTACAGTACACCATCAACACGTCCTCGCCCTTCGACTTCTACGTCCGCGTCCCCAGCTGGGCAACGGCCGACTCGAAGATCCAACTCGGAACATCTCAGCCCTCGCCCCTATCCCCGGATCCCGCGACAGGCCTCCATAAGGTCTCCATACCCAGCGGCACAACAAACATTCTCTACACCCTCGCCTCTGATGTTCGGACGGAGTCTCGCGAGAACGACACCATAGCAGTCTACAAAGGGGCCCTGCTCTACGCCCTCGAGATCTCCAGCTCAAACACCTCCACATATCCCCCGAAATTCCCGGATGGCAATTCACAACACCCTGCGGACTACGCCCCAATGCAGAGCAAGGACTATGAGTACCATAACGAGTCCGCGTGGGGCTTCGCTGTGGATCCCTCGACGCTGGTGTATCACGGACCAGAGGGCGAAACTGCTGCGACGTATGACCTGGCGAATCCGATCTTTGCACCGGGTGCGACGCCGGGCTATATCGAGGTGAGAGGGTGCGAGATTGACTGGCCATTGTACAAAGGCAGTACGCCGGACTATCCGCCTACAGGAGACGCGAGGAAGTGTACTGGGAAGGCGAGGACACTGAGGTTGGTTCCTTATGCGGCAGCGAAGACGCACATGGCTGAGCTGCCCACGATTAGTCTGTAGAACGTAGGCAGAGTGTGTGTTGTAAGATTTTAGGTCGTGCTCTACGACCGCAAAGCCGTCGTCGCTTGTCCTTACTACCTCCTCTGTACCCAACCGTGATCGATCTCTACCTTCTTACAGCTATGAGTCAGACGGACCAAATTGATCACGGCGGCAGCGTCTTGTGCAGACGACTCACCCCTCGTCCACACCAGAGCTTTGCGTCTCTCCACATCGTGGGGGTCGTCCGCGCCACCGGTCTCGAGTCTCAACAGCTCGATGGGATCAAAGCTGCTGAGGTACTTTTCAACAGTACGTCTAGACAGCGATCCCGATGTCTGCTCTTTGCGCAACGCCAGCATGCCGGACGCACTTGGAAGCCAGCCCTGTTGCACGTTGAGGTATTGAATGTTCTTCCAATTGTAGACAAAGATGCTGGTGACCGCATCGATCCTGGACCCAGCACTGCCCATCTCATCGTCCAGCGCACTCTGGCGCATACTGTCGTCGCCATGAAACCCTAAAGCGGGCACCCATTCGGTACAGCCCTCGAGATCAAGCCAACGTAGACAGAGCAGGTTGCCGCTTAGTTGTCGTAGAAGTGAAGCCGGTTCGCTGAGGTCCATGTCGAGACTCGAATAGTAATGTGATCCGCCTGCTTGGACTTCTGGACTGTGCTGGCTGGACACCGTGGTGGTCGCGAGATTCGGGGTCAGCGTGGGTCGTGGCCAGTAAGCAAGCGACAGATGAGTCAAGCCAGGGGTTTGTTTTGATAGGGAGAGCAGATCCCGCCACGAAGCCCCAGCGGAAGGGTGGGAGAGTGAGAGGTGGGTCAAGTGGGAGAAGCGTGAGGTAGACAGACTTGGGCCGAGGGCAGCTTCGAGATTGTCCTCAACGTCCCAGGAGTCGGCAATGGCCTGAGCTGATGTATCTGATGTTGCTTTCGATGATTGCTGTTTGATGAACTTGACAATTCGATGCAACGTGAGCGACCCATGACCGGGCAGTGCAGCGAGATCGAGTTGCTTGACAGCTTCGTTGCCCTGAGTCAGAGCATCAAGGATAGCCAGATCTACGGGAGGGCCATAGTAGCCGAGATAGCTGAGTAGTCTCAGACGAAGCCGCAAAGGCATATCGACTAGGGCTGGCAAGTCCTCATGTTCGAACAGGTCCCAGTTTGAGGCCGCTGTCTTCAATGCAAGATGTAGCAATGTCGAAGGTCCACCATTCTCGTAAGTCGGCTCGTCACCCGTCATCCGCGCAAATCGCATCAAGTCATTTGGCCTAAGGCGATCGTTAGTAGAGCTTGCACCACGCCCTCGCCGGCGTCCAGCACGGAGCGTCAGCGCAAGCGACCAGGCTGGCCTCTTCAGCCAGCTCTGGGGCGGCGCAGGACCTGGCGTGCGGTTGGGCATCCTCGTTCGCACTCCTCGCTTTGGCTTCGGTGGCTCACTATCGGGTACCCCAAGGACCGCTCGAACATTTGGAGGTACGGACCGTTGATTGACAACCTCTGCCAGCTCTTTCTTCTTCTGGACAGCATCTTTTCCTTCTAGTCGCCTCAGCTCGCCCAGCCGCTCATTGACAGTGAGAGTCTTGTCACCACCATTGTTGCTGCTGCTGCTGGCTTGATTGCCGCTCGCTGATGATGATGCGCCTTGGAGTGATTTGAAGTTGTAGGTGCGCTTCTTTGGCATAAGCGCTCAACGATGGAAGGAGGGCCTGAAGATTCCAAGTCCAGTTCCAGGTGGGCAGGTCGAAATATTTAAGGGGCCGTCCAGGTGTGAGTCAGATAATTCAAGTCGTCGTTGGTGTGGCGATGAAGTGAAGTCCACTCAGCCCCGCCTTCCCTTCCCTGAGCGATGACGCCAAGCCAAGGACCGATCTCGACGGTCTGCTTTGTTCAACATCAACTCCATCATGTAGCACACACCCTTCGCGAGACTTACTCTCGACAGTATTCTCTACAATGGCTTCTGTATCGCTCCGCCCGCCTACCTTTTCGCCTGCCAAAGCACCAGCCGACTTTCAGCTGCCATCCATTCCCTGGCTCTCAGAAAGCTGGAGCGTCACGCACAGTACCCTCCCTTTGTGGAAAGGGAAGCGAAATGTACGGATCCAGTACACACCTCTGGAGCCATCGTCACCCTCTATTGCGAAAGACCAGACAGATCGTATAGATGACCTGGTCTCATATCAGACGCTCGACAGCGAGAAGGTGTCTACCGTGAAGGGACTGGACAAAGCCGCGGGCAACAGCAGAGGAGAATGGGACTGGCGAGGCAGGGGATGGCTCAAGATAGCTGGGTCGCATTGGGAGGTGCTCGGTTGGGGAGAAGAGCAGGAGACTGGCAACAAATGGGTAGTGACCATGTTCGCGAAGACTCTCTTCACCCCTGCCGGGATCGATGTCTACTCGAAGGACGCTACCGGTGTCAAGGAAGATACTTTGGCACAGATCAAGTCTGCACTGAGCAATGTACAAGATGAAAATATTCAGAAGATGGCGAGCACTTTGTTTGAGATACCCAGGGACGATTCAAGAAAGGACTGATTTTGCCAAAGACTACATTTCGAATATCGACAGCACTTCATATACCAGGACATGGACGGGTCTCCATCAAACATTGATTGAACCACATGGATGCCAGCTCGTGACACGGAAGGCAACAGCCTCGGGACCGTTGGGTACGCTCATTTCTCGCAAAGTCAAGTCCCGAGCCCCTTCAACAACATGCCGGTTCCTCCGTCGAGATAGGAGGTACTTGCGGAGTCATGTTCGCAGCCTACAATACACCACACGCATGCTCCGCGATGAGTTAACAAGTTTAGTCTACGCAACGAAAGATGAATGGGTGTCACTGTGATGTGACGTCGCCGAGGGAATATCGCCTTGTCGAAATAACAACGGCATCTCCAGACGGATCTGCAAAGCCGTTTTGGCGTCTCAATTTCCCCCAGCCGGAGCCAGGATCAACTTCACCTCTTTCCGATATGATCAACACCTGTACACACGCACTGTACCTATTGTAGAGTGCGCATGGCAGCGGCATGGCAACGTCTCAGAACGTCGCTATGTCTTGTTGGCTCGCTTTCAACTTCTCCAGATCGCGTGAAGCGTGAGCGTTGCTCCTTATTTCCTTCGACTCGCGGTTTGGGACAACCGTCTCCATGCTGCTATCTGGCTCTTGCTCTTCACTCCATCACTTCTTTGTCCACGCGATACTTTGAGCAGACGAATTGAACGGACGTCAACGACATACCAGCCAGCATGCGGACCTTTCTACTTGCTGCGGGCCTCTGCGCGGTTACTCAAGCAGCACTCGTCGATCGCCAGGCCTCATCGTCATGCAATGCCACCGCAGTCGCGACAGTCAGTTCAGGAACTGAAACCGAGACATTACAAGAAGACACCTATGTGATGTTTGCAACAACAACGGTCACAGTTATGTCTCTCGGAGCATCGCCGCTCTCGACCACCGCATCACCAACCCCAAGCAACGCGAAACGGGCCTTTGCAGCACACAATCCTACCCAAGCATCGTCAGAACGGAAGAAGCGACACGCCGCGATACCTGGAGCCTATAACGACAATGTCATCGCCAAACGAGACCTCTCCGCCCGCGCCGTCTGCGCAACACCAACAACCACAGTAACGACCACCATCGGCACCACCACAACCACTGTAACAACAATGCATACACTTTCCCGCTACGCCCGCGCCACCGTAACCGCACCTGCCTGCGATGCCTCCACAAACTATGGGCTCTTCAACGGCACACTCAACCGCAACCTCTACTACGGCTACGGCAAAACGCCAACATTCCAGTCCTACCCCAATCTCAATATCTCATCGTGTTGCCAGCAATGCTTCAGCGACACCGACAACGGCTGCATGGCTTGGAGCTTCGATGGCAGTGTGAACAATACAGATAAGGTCGACGGATGTGTCATTGCGACGTACGATGGCGGGTGTCCAACGAGATGGGGCGCCGACACGATCAAGTATGATAATCAGAAGAAGCTTTCAGTAGGGCTGGGGAGATGTAATGTTCAGGTTGCTTGGTTTCAAGGGTGATGATCGAATTTCAAAAGGAAAATGGGTGGTTGATTTGCTGCATTCAGCGATGGCGTTGGTGTGTTTCGACATAAATGTTCTGAAATGATTGAAACGGTTGCATGTGCATGGCGAATGTCAGTTGATGTGTACACAGGCAAGCATTGCATTGCATTGAACGAGAAACTATATGATGCCGAACGACCTTCTTGCCTTCCATGCAGAATTCTCTCGCATTGGTATTTTCTACTGTGCACACACGATGTAGACGAGAAGATGGAGGGCCAGAGAACTATGGTTTCAGACCTGGTCTACCGACTTAGTTCCGAGCTGCTTTGACGTTGGCTTCTATCCCCTTCACGGCTTCGCGAATCTTGGGATCGAAGTGCAGCCTCAGCAGCTCGCCTTCCCAAACGGTACTCGCGAAGGGATTGCTGCTCTCCACCTCCTGGCTCAGTGGATCGAACATACCATTCCCTCTCCGCTCTTCAGTGTACCATAAGGCAGCTGTTCTGCCACCGTGAGTCTTGGTGACGTGCTTTAGCAGTTCCAAGACCGCGATGGCAGACTTTTGTGGTAGATGAAGACACAAGGTCTCAAGCTGCTTGATGAAAGCTGCTACCCGCACTGGAGGAACAGCTTTGACGTTCGTCGGTGGGAGAAGGACTGACTGCAGAGAGCGAAGCAGAAGGACGGTCGTCGTAGCAACGTTCACTTTGTTCTCTTTCGAAGTTGTTGTTGGCACATGCAAGCCATTGGGATCACTCAAGTGAGCAGTCTTGGCACTCAACTCGACGTCCAGATCCATAGCCAGTGGGACAAGTGTTTGGTACAAGTGCTTGATGAAGAAGCTCAGATCAAGATGCAGTGTGGTCGCAGATTTTGCAACATCGTGCTGACCTTGGAGAAGTGCAAAAGCCGTGATTATGCAAAGAAGGCTCTCTCGTGTCGCATTCCGTCGTAAGGCGTCGTCAAGTTCGGCATCGTCTTCTTCGTCTTCCTCGTCCTCATCGTGAACTAGAGCTGCTTGTGCCTCGTTGATCAGATCTTTCAACACCTCCAGCACGTCTCCAAAGAAGTCCTGATTGATGAGATGGCTGTACTTCGCCAGACCTTCCAGCACAGCGCCCATCAGATGCTGTACTCTCCCTTTCAGTATCCTGAAATACGCGACAAATACCAGCTTCAGGGTTTCTGATTGGTTTTTGTCGCGCTCTTCATAGGACACAGTCGCGTCGGCCTCCTTCATCTCCTTCTCGACCTGCTTTCGTTCCTTCATCACTTTCCTCTCCCTTTTCGTCCTGAACTCTCGTTTCGGCTTTGGTTTCTTGCCAACATCGTCCTCGTCCTTGGCTTTATCAACGCGATTCGTGGAAGCTTTATGCGCAAACTCGCTGAGCAACCTCAAGTATAAGAATGTGTTGAGCACGCTCTCGTGGATGTTCCAGTTCTTCCCCTTCATCATCTTCGTAAGCTGCCCCACGACATCAAGCGAAGCGTGTCCGTCTTCGTCGTCCCGAAAGAGCTGCTCGATCGCTTCACGACACTTGATGAAGTCGGCATCCGCATGTCGACTGGAGAGCTTCTTCACCAAGATGCCAACAAGATCTCCACGATTGTTGAAGTGTGGCACACTTGTGAGTAGGTTACATGCACAAGATATTGCCACACTGGCCAGACTGTTCGCGGCCTTACGATCGATACTGCGTCCTGTCTTCGCAGCCGCGAGACTGGAAAGCGAGGACAGGTAGCCTTTGTAGCCGCTCAGAAGACCTTGCTCGAAGCCTCTCAGCTTCCTGACGTCTTTTGAGACCTTGCCTGTCAAATCGTCCTTCGAGAGTGGCCGTATCCGGTATCCTGGGATTATGTCCTTGTAGACAGCCAACTGCGTGGCCAACGCCAGCTTCTTCACAGTGACATTGTCGGAATCTGCAAGTTCTGCCAATGCGCCCAATTGACCGATGTGCTCCTCCGGGTTCTCACTGATGGATCCTGCTATTCGTGCTAGATCCTCTTTGGCCTGTCGAATCTGCTCTTTCGGTGGTAAGGATGGCTTCTGGGGCTTTCTTTCCGGTTGAAGGTCTGCGACACCACTGTCGCCGTCCTCGTCTCCACTTGCAAGAAAGCTGTCCGCATCGTCCCCTTGTCCCTCCTCTTCTTCCTGTTCTGTTCGAGGGTTTTCCACCAATCGACCCTCTGCTGTCTTTACCAACAACTTGTCCTTCTTATCATCCTTCTTCTTCTTCTTTTGTAGGCGTTGCTCGTAGTCCTGTTCCAGGTCCCATTTTGCGAAGCCAGGTACTGCAGTGCGCCCGTCCTCTGGCGGACTCAACCGCCTCTTCTTGATCGCTCGTTCTGCCATTGTTACCTCCTCTTTAAGCCGTATTCCCCGCATTCAACTGAGGAGCAAGCAATGGTTTGCCGCAGCAGAAAGTTGAAGCAGAAAAGTCGAAGGTTGCGGCAGCAGCCGCCAAGATTTCGCGGGGATCTTTTTCTTCTTCACATGCTTGCTTTTGAAGATCCACAACTCTCTCCAATACATGCCCAGGAGCAGGAAGTCTCTCAATCATGCGGCCCCTTACAGACACGGAGACTAAGACTCTCTTCGAAAAGCTGGCAAACTATACCGGTCGCTCTCTCAACAACCTCCTCACCGACACCGTATCCACTCCAGGCTCGAAGAACCCCGATCGCTATGTGTTTCGAATCCAAAAAGACCGAGTATATTATGTGCGCGAATCACTTGCAAACCTCGCAACATCTGTGGCTCGCGATAGCCTCCTCTCGCTCGGCACTTGCTTAGGAAAGTTCACCAAGACTGGAAAGTTCAGGTTGCACATTACAGCACTGGACGTGATCGCGCCTCACGCAAGATATAAGGTCTGGGTCAAGGCCAATGGAGAGATGCCGTTCTTATATGGTGGACATGTCGTGAAGGCACATATCGGGAGATGGAGTGAAGATGCGCCGGAGCACGCTGGGGCGATTGTCCTGAGCATGAATGATACACCGCTGGTAGGCTGAACGTTCGAAGCTGTGGACAGGTAGACAGCTGGGCTAACGACGTCGCAGGGCTTTGGTGTGACTGCACGCTCGACGGCAGAAGCACGAAAACTTGATCCGACCGGAATCGTTCTATTCAGACAAGCTGATGTTGGAGAATACTTGCGCGACGAAGACACGCTTTTCGCATCATGAGCCAGTGATCCAAGGTGAACTGGGATTTCACTACGACGGAAACAGGTAACAAACGCTTGCCGTCCATCCGGTCTTCTGACCATGGGATCCGAGACATTCCATGGCAAGGCTCGCAAGCATCGCTACGTATGGACGCCAGGACCAACGGCGACCATGAGGCATGAGCATAACAGAAGCCTGAGACAAGCTTGTCCTAGGACTTACGATTCACGCCGATACTTCGGGTCGTTTCCTTGTTGTCGATCGGTTTATCGACACCAGACCTGTCCCACAGCACGATGAAAGGGCGTTCGAGCCATTCATCATGACATGATCAGCAATCGATGCAACAGGCCATAGACGCCCGCCATCGGAGCTTTGTCCGTCGAAGATACAGATCTCGACAGATGGGAGGGAGGCACGAGCAATTCGATCGAAGAGATGAGAAAGTCATCGGTCAAGCAGTTTGATAACATGACATATCTCACGACTCAAGTCAGACATTCCACCACGACTACGCAATTACGACGAACCTCCTCAAACGACCGCACTTCCAACCTTCCTACCACACACTCATCTCCATCAATCTACTTCGTCCTCTCCTCCACCTTATCCCCCACATCCTTCGCCGTGCTCTCCGCCGAATTCCCAAAGCTGCTAAGTCCCTCACCTACATACCTCGCGCCAGCACCAATCGCCGCGCCCGTCTGCGTAATGCCAGCCGCGATATACTCGCCCGCCACACCGATCGCACTGCTGGTGTTCTGCTGCGCCGTGCCGGCTGCGCTGTTCGCCTGGTTTTGAGCGTCCTTAGCCAGACTGCTAGCTTGGTTCTGGGTGTCCTTTGCGAAGCTGCTGGCTTGGTCTTGTGCCTTCTTGGTTGCGTCGCTGGCTTGGTCTCCGGCGGACTTTGCGCTGTCTTGGGCGCTGGAGAGGGCGCTGTTGGCTTGGTCTTGGGCCGATTTGACGGTATCTTGGGCTTTGGATTGAAGGTCCGACATGGTGGGTTCTTTTTGCTTTTGTCGTTTGTGGGTTCGGTGTGTGGTTGTTGACAGTCGAATGTAGAGACTTGTTTCGACCCTTGGTAGACGCTTCTCGAAGAGGAAAACGCGATTCAAGAAAAGCAAGCAGGGGCCTGTTCGTCCTTAAGTACGGCCGAAGTACCCAAGATCCAAGGCAGAAAAAGAGATCTGCCTTACTGCTACCTCTTAGCTGCAAGGTGACGAAAGGGAGGACGGCAAGGGCGGGTTGGCGGGGTGATCAGATGCATGTGACAGATGGATGGACGGTCACATTCCACTTCCCGAATGAGACACAGCGATAGGCCGTGAACGTCTGAATGGCCTTCTTGTAAGGTGTGCTGCAATGCAGCTTAGCTACTGGTGAGTGTCTGGTGGTGAAACTCTATCTTCCATCGCCCTTGATGTGATGCAGTGCAACCTCCGCCCCCCTATCGCTGCTGATTCGAGATGCTCGGACGAATGACCTGCGACTTCCTGCTGATGAGACGTCTGCCTGTGCTGGCTTCGATTATCGACACACCATTCTCTATGCGAAGATTGGGACAGCGACGCCGTACTAGAATCTCAAAGTCAGTCAAGATTCTTTACACAAGACAGAGACGAGAACTCACGTTCAGTGGGTTGTTGAACCGCAGACCCTGATCCAGATCGCTAATCTTCTTAATCTCCTCCTCGGCCAGATCGAAGCTGCACACGTCCAAGTTCTGCGCAAGGCGACCTTGATTGTTGCTCTTGGGGATCACAGCAATACCACGCTGCGTCGCCCATCGAAGGAGGACTTGCGCGGGCGTCTTGCTGTGCTTGTCTGCGATGCTCTTGACGGTGCTGTGATCGAAGAGGAGTGGGGTATCCTGTGCCTTTTGCATGTTGAGCTCGAGGAAGGACTGCGGACCGAAGGACGAGTATGCGGTGACGACAATCTTGCGGCTCGAGCAGAGTTCCAGAAGGTCCTTCTGCACAAGATATGGGTGGTGCTCGATCTGGAGAGTCTGCGGCAGGACCTTGGCGTAGCGTTCGACGTCGAGGACCAGGGCGCCGTTGTAGTTGGAGATGCCGATGGACTTGATCAGGCCCTCCTCGTACAGCTCCTCCATGGCGTGGTAGGTTTCCTCCAGTGGTGCCTTGCTGAAAGAGAGCTTGTTGTTCTCGTCCATGAAGCCTGGCGGGTAGCGGACCGAAGGGTCGACGTACTTGAGGGCGATTGGGAAGTGGATGATGAAGAGGTCGAAGTAGTCGATGCCCCAGTCTGCGAGCTGCTTCTTGCAGATTGGCTTGACGCGCTCTTTGTCGTGGAAGGAGTTCCAGCTGGTGAGACGTCTGTTAGCCCGCGTCTCTTGAAATTGGGTATGCGCCTGAACTCACAGCTTCGAGACGATGAACAGTTCTTCACGCTTGACAAGGCCGTCCTTGATCGCACGTGCTACACCCTCGCCGGCCTCCTTCTCGTTGCCGTAATCGCAGGCGCCGTCGAACAGGCGGTATCCAGTCTTGATGGCGTTGTAGACCTGGTCGGCGCAGGTGTCGTTGTTCACTTTCCACAGGCCGAAGCCCACGAGAGGCATCTATTCAATGTGAGCAGCGTTCTGCCATCCTCTAGCTCGGGTCTCAAAGCTACCTTCTTGCCATTGTTCAGCGCAACCGTTGGCGCAGCCATCTTTGCGTAGGTTCTGAAGGTGAAGTGCGAGTTCAAGTCCTGGAGTCTGGAGCGCGCAAGTCGTTGTATTGGGGCGACTGATGTCAAGGTTTTGGAGGTGAAAGTTGGCGAACGGCGAGCAAACAAAGTTGTGGTGGATCTATGCGAGCTCTCAGTCGTTTGTTTGAGGTCAAAGTTGTCTACAGAATTCCGGATGAAGTACTGACCTTCTTATACCCAGTGACAAGCTCATGGACGGCAGACTAGGTAGTGGTAAATTGGCAGCTCTTCGGCAACTCTCAGGGAACTTTTTTATTAACATCAACTGCTCCGGCAGAATTGCCCTCGTCTTCATCCCACCTAAGGTAAAGACCCGTCCAGTGGGTTCACAGGGCTCCTGCCACCCCGCCACTGTGGGGCAAGTGCTTCGAAGGTCAAGTCGGCTCGTTCCCTCCACCAGACAGGACGCGGCTAAAGGGCTAAAGTAGGCGGGAGAATCGAGTTGGGCAAGCCATCCACCCTCACATGCAAGCATTCAAGCTGCGGACATGCTGCTAGATTGCCGGCTGTATGTGCCTCTTCTGCAGGTGCATCTTCCATGCGAGCGCGGCGTAGCGCTGCGCTGCCGTCAATATTCGGGCCTAATTTGATGGACACGTGTAGGAACGAGGTACTTGGTCGTACATGTCGATCTCGACTGTGACGTTGGAAGAGGTTGGCTGAACGCTCAAGTTTTTCAATTGTACAAAGTGTTGGAACCCTGAACTTCGCTGGGAGACTGCTCGTGGTCCAGATGTCCCGTGTCCAATTTGAAAGATGCCGGAGTCCCCTGGGCAGGAGATCTCGAAAGGTTTACACTGCGCCAACAACGCCTTACTTTTCCCATGACCACCTACTTCCCATGTATCGACGCTACGAAGAGAATCGCTTGGTGAATTTGGCAATGACTGATGTGTGGTCAGGAAACATACTCGCAGCAAGGGTGTCTGGGTTGACTCACTGTGAAGAGCAACCACACTGATGATGAATCCAATCGACAGAACCATGACCACGAATGGGTCAACCTTGAGGCCAGGCGATTCGTCCGTGTAGAGTCCTGGTATATACCGTCAGCCCCAAATCCGTTCTATTCTCAAGTACAATGCTCTTCTCCGCGATCTCGCGGCATGCAATGCCCAAGTGTTTGAGGTTTTGAGGACAACATACTCAGCATGGTGCTGCTGCTTCCTCCTGCTCCTGCAGCGCGAGTGCTCGCTGGGCGCGCATTGGCAACCTTGTCTGCCCGGTCTGCTGCAGCCTTTCTCCTGATTGCGGTTGCCGGGCCACCTGGTGGCTTTGGCGATGCTGGGCGAGCGGTCGTGGAGCCAGTGGAGGGAGAGTTGACGGGAGATGAAGGGCGTGGTGAAGACTACAGATAGCGATCGCGTTAGCGTGGTCACCAATGTAGTTACATGTGCTCATAATAGCAGAAAAGTCGGCTGCCAATGCCTGAAGGCCGATCTTGACTGTGCCGACTGCTGAATTATACACTCGCATGCTCGCATGCGCTATTGTCACGTACCATCTTGGAAAGGTTGGATGCGGCTATAAGGTCGAATGTAGTCGTTCCAGATGCGTCTGTTCACGTCGTTGGACTCGTAGTGCGTGTCACGGTTGAGGTGGTGGATGGAATTGAATCGGGTCGGAATTGTGAATTCGAGGTGTTCAGAAGCTCTTAGGGGACACCCGGCCTCATCTCATCTCCAGAAAGCTCGGACTGCAGCACACGTGACAGAGAACGTCGGCGCGTGCGCGCAACGAACATTAAGGACAAGGATGAGACTGAACGTGAATTGATCCCGCATTAACCATTTTCATCTGTGTCGCCTGTCCATCCCAACCCTCAAACAGGAGTTATTACTCGTCTCAAACCCACAAATGGTATATAAGTCGGCAAACGAACGCCCTCCCAGTGCTGTGCCTACCAACCCAAACCAGAGCAACGACATATGTAGCGCATCGCATTTGTACCATAAAACCAGAAACCAACCCCCTCCAATACCAGGAGTAGAGCGACCGACCTGAGATACTCCATCCGCATGAACGCTGTTGCAAAACCCCCCAAATGTCAACGTGTCGACACGCTTTCCCCCAATGCCACCCAAGTGCACCAAATTTTTGAACCAAATGCAATAAGCAGCCGCAACAATCGCAATTGCCAGCACCATCGATCCCCTGGACACCGCCTCAAAATGCCTTTGTTGAATGCCGCAAATCATGGAACTCCACCGCTAATCAATCATTTCGACAACTTGCTGTTTCTTTCTTCTCTTCGCTTTCGTCCTCTGGAGAACGCTCGTTCACTTGGCTCCTCTGAGCAGTCTAACCCCAGACGGAAGGCTGAACGGCTAGGGTGTTTTTGCCCGATCCCCAGACACCACTGTTGCTTCCCCAGTTCCCAAGGCCAGAGACATTCTTGTCCGCTGAGATTGGGGGGTTGGATGAGGCCGAAGTCGAACGCTCGTCCTTGTTGACGTTCTGGCCGTCGCTGGCGTTGAAGCCATAGCTAAGCGACGAAGGAGTAAGTGGGGTAGTAGAGCGTTTGTTCAGTGCGCCAGGGGCACCAGGACCTTGCGCTGGTCGAGTCCCAATCGGTGCAACGCCAGATGCGTTACCCTTTTGCCCTCCGCTGAGTGGTGGTGAGGCCCCCGGTGATGAGTTGGAAGTGCGGCTGCTCTGCTGAGCCTCATTCAGTAGCCCGAAAGCCTGTTGAGCTGGCGGGTTAGAGACTGGAGACGCAGTACTTTCAGCGCGATCGCGCGGTGGCATCTGGACTGCACCTTCTGCACCAGCCTGGGCTTGACCAAAAGGATCAAAGGCCAGCGGCGATGGGCCACGACCGGCGCTTGAGACTCGGACGTCCTGGCTCGGCGCGCGTGCACCGTCTGCGTTGAACATGTTGGCGTTGTCACCATAGAGGGCACGGTGCTGGCGGGCGATCAATTCGCGGCGGTCGTCTTCGCTCATCGTGTTCGGGCTCATCGATCGATCGCTTTTGACGCCTGCTGAGAATTGATCAGTACAAGACGGCGCAAAGTTCAAAGTCGAAATCGACCTACTTCGGTTGTACTGCTGCTCCTGGTGGTAGTTGCGCAGCTCGCGCTCACGCTGAGCAGCCATTCTGCGCTTGGCCTGGAGCATCTGCTCGGCCTCGCTTTGTCGGCCTCCAGGGAACCGTTGGCCTGCGTAGTAGCCCTGCAAGCCAGCCGAACCTGGACGACCTCCCTCGAACTCGCTCATGGACTGGTGTCGCGAAGGACCGCCGAGCATTCGAGGATCTGTTCCATGGTCAAAACCTCGCCCAGCTACTGGCACGCTATCCCTCCGTGCAGACGCACCCGCCATGCTTTGACCTCCGGGCACGGGTCCAGGAAACCACTTGCCGCTCTTCATCAGGTTGTCGGTCGCGCGCTCGATCTCTTCAAACTGCGATGCAAAAGCGTGGGGGTCGGATGTCTGAGACATGGACGATCCAGTGCCGGAGCGCGAGGGGGGCGGCGGCTGTTCCCATGAGGGCTGGCGACCAGGGCCTGACCACGAGCCTTCGTTGTTGTCGTAGAAGGACATTTTCCACTATGTAGCCGATTCGTGTGCGATATCGGGTCGGATTAGGGTATAAGGACGCGGGATATAGGCAACGAATTGACGGGTATGTCGAAGTCCCTTGGCTGGAGTCGAAATGAAATGTCAGTCAACGATCAGACAGGCGCAGTGCGTGCGCTGGCGCAGGAGAAATCGCAACGCAGGGTCGAAGAGGGCTCGAGGGCGCCGGTCAATCGCTCAAAAGCTTTCGCAGCGGCGCGGCGTAGATTCAATGTCCGGGTGTTGGGAAAGTCATCGGGCAGCAGCGAGTCGTTACGTACCTCTGGCTCTGGGGGCCGGCGCGGGAGACGATCAAGGGACGGCGAAGTACGTGCAAGTAAGGAACGACAGCTCTGCAGCAGCAACAGCAACAGAGGGAAAGTAGTATGCGGGACGAGCAGGAAGACAGACGGCGCAGACTGGACTCGAGGGTGGAGGGATTTCAATCACCTACCTCCACCCTCGAGCGCGCCGGCCGCTCGGCAGAGGACGACAGATGCGCTTTTTCACTGCGCAATCTCCCACGCGGTCCGAGCGCTGCAATGGTTTAATATGCCGCATGGTTCATTGCACAACCGTCTGGAGAAGGACCTTTGCGACTTCAGCCCTATCGACAGCAATACTCGACGTGGTGCGACGATGCAGTCGGGTTGTCTTTCATTCTCTGCCCGGCAGCGCCCACACGCACACACAACTCACCACGCCAAGCCGAGCAGCACCAAACCCTCCACTACTGCGGTACCCACACCTTTCAACTCGCCGCCGTCGCCGTCTCCACCCGTCATTCGTACTTGACCGCGCTCAATTTCCTTGCAGAGCCAACTACGACCCATTCGATCTGTCAATCTCTCGTCCGCCATTCACCTCACTTCGCCAGTCACTCTTCACCAGACGCTGCCCTCCTCCACGCCTCAACGATGAATCGACATCACGGTTCATGCATCGCCGCTTGACCTCTATGCATGCTCCTCGATAGCTCCTGCAGACCCCGCGCGAAGCGCCTGTAGATGTGCTCGAAATGACCAATCCGGCTTGCCGCGAGCTCAGGCTACGGTAGAACTATGAGCAGAAGCGCAAACCGAAGCTCGCGGGATAGGAAAAGCACTGCTCTCCTTGCGCCGGAAATAAGTCGCATCGCCTCACTTTCATCCACCTCTGAGGACCACGTCTCGACTGCAACCGTACCGACCGAGCGATTGCTTGCATTGCAGATGCAAGTGCCACGCACCGAATCTCGCATGAACGGACGACTGCATGATCTGGTGTCACCGTGGGAGTGCCATCCGCAATTTTGACTGCCGCTGTCACATGCATGTGTCTCCTCGGCTGATAACAAACCTGGGGCAAGCATCACAGCAGACTTTTCCACGGCGGCGCATGACCTTTCAACATGCAGCTGCGAGATGCAGGTCATCCTCCATCACGGCAACAGGAATGCCTCCCTGTACATCCCCTTGCACGGAAAGATTGCCGCTCGCCGATGTCCGCTTCTACCTGATCTAACTGCCGCGGGATCGGACCGATAGACCCTTTCTTCACGTGGTTGTACGATGGCGAGCAAGATGATATTCTTTGATATAGCTCACTTGCCCGTGAAGACAATATGGTATCTTCGCGCTCGATGAGCAAGACCTGTATGGGTAGACTCGGGTCCAGATCGTTCCCTGGAGCATTCAGCCGCCACAAGGTCAGATCGGAACTAATACGCAGATCTTTGGAGGTCACCAAGGAGATGGGTTTGTCCTGGTACTCATCTTGCGATACCACTCAGAGTCCTGGCTAACCAACAAACATGAACAACATTCGTTGCTGATTCAACGCCCAAACGGCGGGCGTCAAGAGTAAGCACATTTTAGGCTTGTTTGACACTCCTGTCGCATTGCTGGGAGACCTTTACCGGGCGAGTCTTTCGCTCTGGAAGCACGTGTTTTCGCGCTGACCTTCTGACTTACCTCTCGACCTTTCGCGAATGAAATCGGGCCACCACCACTCGTCGCCACGAAGACGGCACCTCACCTCACTTCTTCGGTGCTGGCGCTCACTTCTTTTGAATAACATGGTGCCTGATCGCACTTTCAAAAACCTGCTCGGTTGCCTACCAGCTGCACGATAGCGATCAATCTGTGGCTGTGGTCACACAGCAAGCAAGTTTCCGGCTCTTTAACAAGGTGACACGAACGACAGAGCCATGAGATTGCGCGTTTCAGCTTGGATCCCTCTGCATCGACGTTCTTTCGCCTCTTCGTCCACCTTCTATGACTCTGCGACACCAAAGAGCGCGGAAGCAAGGACAACTTCACCAGCTCCAGGGCCATGTCACGCGGATCGCCCTTGCACTGGTATGTCTTAGCTGAGACTCGCTTTGACTCGCTTATGGCAGGTGTGGTGTGCGACGCATTCCATTTGTTTGCAACGCGAGTAACGGGAGGGTGCATCCTGATCTCATACGCGTGCCAAAGCAGGTACATAGGCCTAATACACGAGCCTGCTGATTCGGTTGTTTGCTGAGCTTGGTAAGTTGTGTGCTCACAACATCTTCCATCACAAGACCAAGAAACCGCTTTACTATCGAACATAGCTCAAGCGACGAACTGTTCATCATTAGCAGCTTTCACAGAATCGCCATCAACTGCGACCGTCACTCATCGTCGATCTGCAAGACAAGCAACGACGATGTCGACGCACCTTGAGTCACTCCCAGTAGAGCTCCTCTTCCGTCTGTTGCATTATCTTCCAACTTCTTCGCTGATCTCTTTAAAGCTGTCCTCACCACAGCTATACTCTGAACTACCTTCGCCGCCATCGAACTCGATCTCGTCCGCACCCTTCTGCGAGAAGCGTGCTCGCTGGCGAATCTTGGGCGAGAGGAAGGATCTGGTGAACGGCAGAAAAAGATGTGTCCTTTGCGACGCATGCGGACCTCAAGAGCAGTTCATGGACGATGCGCCAATATGCAAGACACACGAGGGATGGTTCATGACTACCACCATGCCGCAACACTTGGAACCCGTGCTGAGAAGTCGCCTGGAGGAAGTGGCTAATGATGTACCCATGGCCGTATGGGTGTCGTTCGGAAGAAGCCTGTGTGTCCATCGAAAGCTCATACAACATTGGAACGGCGAGTTCAGATCATGCGGCTGTGGCTGCGACAGCTGTGGCCACTTACCAGTCCAGTGCTACGTCCGTATCCCAGGTGCTCAGTCTTACGGCGAACTCGTCTCTTTCCAGCTGTCAGAAGACCGCAAGGAAGTGCTCGAACAGCGTCGAACGATAGGCTGCACCACCCCCCAAGATGCGAAGTCCCTCGCGGTTAGCAACTGCACAGACGATAAGCATGGCATTGCAGTACCAACACTGGATCTGAACGAATAGGAAGCTGTCCTGGTCTTGGCTCTCATGCAATCATCAACACATCCTGCCAGGTGGTATGCTACACTTCGTCAAGATAAGCCTTCTCGCAATCCCTCTGAGGCTGCTGACTCTGCGATGTTTGGGCCTCACTCCTGGGAGACTCCGTATCCCTTGCGAACCGCCTCATCCTCACCGCCAGGATCCCCTGGACCACCGTCAGACATGTCAATATAGCCACCACGACAACCTGCACTGCTCCCAGCGCTGCTCGACATTGCTTCTTGTGATTGAAGTGCCACAGATTCTCTTGCTGCCAGCGCACGCTCGTTACGATATCATGTCGGAAGTTTTGAGGACTCCAGGTCGGTTCGAACCCCTCGCTGCAGATGTTGTGGTCGTGGAACGCTTCGACGAAGAATTGGACGACGAGGATACGGAAGACGGCGGAGACGAAGGTGTCGATGAGGAGGAAGTGGGCGAAGGAGGTGATCAGTGTTGGTCGCTTCTGCAGAACGAAGGAGTCCATGTTAGATATTGCTTCTCAAAGCAGGCTCCCAGAGCCAGGCAGTTCGAGAACTCACGGTGACAATGCCGGCCAATCCCAGCGCGCTCAAGATGGTTCCTGCCCAGGCGTACAAGGATATGCTCCAGCCGATGTAGAGCGGATCATCTGGCATGTACTCGCACGAGATGGCGACGAGCGCATTGAAGATGCATGATAGGATGGCGACTGTGACTGGCAGGCCTCTACTGAGCTTGTTGCTGTCGTGAACGTCAGCAATAACGTTCAAACAGCAACAGTTGCGCAGCTTCGTTATACACACCTCTCGCCCGAACTTCGCAGCCCCGCCATCTGCACCAGATGTGGCTTGCAACAACCTGGATATGGAGATCCTCTGTAGCTTCGTTGCTCCTCGAAAGTCCCGTCTAGAAAACACTCGCGTGTACCAGACACATCCCTCACTCGTGATGAGAAGTAACAAGTAGAAGAAAAGAGAAGAGTAACCTCCAAATCAGACTTCTGAGCAGCCCGAGCACAGGTCCACGGTATTCAGCTGATGACAAAAGAATCACCAACGCGCAGCCAGCCAGCCCAAGCACGGTCTCTTGTCTCCACTCCACTATGACCTTAAAACCTCCCCGTACATCCGCGAATCGACTCACATCAACGCTTACCTCTGTTCGTGTTTATCAGATCGGTGATGATGCAATAATGCTGCACAAAAAACCTGCGTTCGCGCGTGCGCGCTTCGCTCCTCGGTTTTCCCACTACTGAAAGCTGTGCTGTGCTGCTCACGGCATCCGTTAAAGTCCGCGCACCGGGTCGTCCGGATGTTGGGAGCGAGCCGCTGATTTTCTGTGCAAATAGAGGGGCGGTAGCGATGGGAACTGTCTTTGTTTGGCAGATGACTCCGATGACGGTGCGTGAGATGGCCGCTGATTGGTTCTCGAGAGGCTGGTTTGTGGTTGTGTTGGCTGATTTGGGGATTTTGGCGAAGTGCACGCTCTGTCAGTGTCGCGTTTTGAACTCCGCACGATGATGCTCTCGCTCGTAGTTTGTCTACGAATGTCCGGATGTCAGTGGATCTATACAGAGTGACTTTACGGATGTCATCGCGGTTGTTGCGATGTCATGTTCGGGCGAGATATCTGCGTGGAGTCCAGCCGGAGACCGAGCACTCATCGTTAATGTGAGCGATGGATTGGATAAGCAATTGCTTTAATGCCAGGACAAGGATGTGTGGGGTTTTGGCGCGGCGGCTTACAAGCCTCGTAGAGTCTAAACATGAACATACCTGAAGGTAGATGCACGAGGAAGATGATGGGAGAGGCTTCAGTGGTCAAAAAGTGGCCATGATAGGCGAGCGGGGATATTGGCAGAGACTCGAGAGAACGACTTAATGAAATCCATCCTCCTTCTGAACAGGGAGATAGCTTTATTGAACAGATCATCTGTACAACATCAATCACCCTCCATCGTAACCCTCCACAGCACATGAAGCAAAGTCAGACTCTCAAAGGAAAGCTTTCATATTTCGTCAAGGTCGTAATCTTCTTACTCTTTCGTCCCATCCTCGCTCACAAATGCCGCTAGCTGTACTGTTTTCACCAGCAAAATGCATAAATGCCTCAGGCCATTTGGTCAAAAGCGATACAGATTCATGTCTTGGTCCTTTGAAAAGTCATTAGAAGCCGTCAAAATATGCCTTGCGGCATCCCTTTCTCCAAACGAAAGCAGCAACGCAAAGCAAAATGCCGAAAAATTCTGATGTGTCCCCCGAAAGTAGTTGCTGGCGATGCGTATGGTGGAAAGTCGTCGTCGTCGAATCGTGAGCCGTCAATCGTGATCTCTTGTCCATGTTCGTTCGTGTCTTCACCTGGACCGTGGATGCCAGCGTCGTGGAGATAGATCATGCCATCCTTATGCCCACCCACTTTCCCTCAGACACCATCCACAACGTCCATAAGCCCTCACCGGCGCTCTTCGACACATACACACATACGCATCCTCCTTATGTCCCCTCCTACCACTGGCCCCCGCAGCACTAGGCCTCGGGACCTGCTGCGTAACCTGCTGCATCTGCATCTCAAAGCCACTCTCCAAGCTCCTCGGACTATTTCCTCCACTGCTCGTCCCACTGCCACTGATGTCGGTTCCACTCTCATAGCTTGCTCCCGAATGAGGGCGAGGATTCCCTGCTCTTCTTCTTCCACTGCCGATGGCGACGGGTAGGCCTTGCACGGCACCGGCACAGGGTCGTTGGCCAGGGAACATGCCGTCGTTGACGGAGAAGTTGCGGCAGATCATGTAGGCTTTTTGGGCGGCGCCGTCACGGGCGAGGCTTTCGCTGCTGTAGGGGACTTCGGTGCTGTATTCGCGGTTGTTTACACGGACCTTGCAATGGTGGCCATTGCGGGTGTGGAATGGTTCGTAGAGAGGTTCGGGCCATTGGCGGCGTTGGCAAACGCCTGTGTGAGGAGGAGGTGTCGTTAGTCATATCATTCGTTGTAAGAGAAAGAGAATGGGTATATGTGTTGCCGTTTTAGTGAAGGCCAGCAGATATCCACCATGCAATGGCATCCAGAAGCAGAAGTTTGTTGGACTCGACTTACTGGATAGGTACATTGTGTAGAACATGATGGCTCCAATCAGGATGGATGAGGCGTCGAAGGGAACCGGAAGGGGAGTGGTCTAGTGTCGAGTCCTTCCAATGGATGGCTGCGGGAATGTGCTTAAAGCGTCTTCACGCCTGCTTGCTCGTACGGGACGTTGCACAGCAGTTGGTCGGTCCGAGAATGAGCACCAATGCCAGTGAGCCACGGTAGTCGAAAGCAGCTTAAGCGATGTATGTGGTCGGTAGAGGCGTTCGTCGACGGCAGGGAGAGTAAAGGAGACTTTTATGTGAGAGGCCGAAAGCATACAAGGTCCACGATAATAAAAGTCCGGCTTGTGTATATGTATATTGACGGGGGCATGAATGAAACATGAATAGAAAGGAAAGCGAACACTCCCACCCGAGAGGATACCGGTGAGGAGGGTACATACTTACGCACCGACATGGCCCAGCAGAGCGGACCTGGCCAAAGGAACGAAATTGAAAGAGAAGCTGCAATGTTGTCGAAGGCTACCGGGAAGCCAGGACCCATACTTGATGTGTTGGCGCACGTTTCGGCCAGAGGATGTTGATGATCGAGACGCGGAGAGCATGAGCTCCGCAGGTAACAACAATATCTGGGCGCAGATCGAGATGGGCCCCAGCTCGCACATACCATGGCGGAAGTTTCGAGCGAGCATCATGTGCCTGTCAGAGCGTCAGGTACGGGAAACCCGAGGGCAGCAAGTGGTGAGGACAACTACTATGTCGTGCAGCACTTCATGCCTCGACCTGCTGGGTGGTGAAATGAGCAGGTGCGGTGCTACGGTAGGAAGCATCCCAATGCTAACCAGCGCCTGGTAATCGTTGGGCTCTCCGCAGCACGGTTCCCAGGACCTCGACAGCGCGCCAGAGGGGTGCGCGCGAGCGCTCGAGGTTGCAGCAGTGGATGCAGGCGACGGGGACTACTGCAGAGCTTGACCACGTTAAAGATGCTGATCCTTGTGGCATCCACGCTGTGTCCGTTCCAGCCTGGCTCACCAAGGGATGTTGGGCGCACCGCCGCGCGACCAGACGGGCCATGACATCCATGCAGTGAGCGGTGGGCACGCGGGACGAGCGAGAGGGTGCGTCAAACCGGATTCTGTTGTGCTCTGGTCTGGTGGTGAGATGCTAGGTCTACGGCCAGCGAGGAGTCGAGTCTGCTCATCAATCGTCGCTAGCGTCATCAAGCTCGAGCAAACCACACGAGACTGAATGCCGGGAGCGGCAGTGCGCAACCGAGGGCAGGTTGTCGTTGGTGGAGGGGCGTTGCGGTTGATGTGTTGTCAACTGAACAGCTTTGGGCCTATGCAGCCACTGCCGCCGTCAATGCCAGAGCAACAAAGGGTCCAGCAGCTCCAGCACCAAGATCCGACGAAGCAGACCCGCCAACCAGACCAGAGGCAAATCCCCGGACTCGACAGCGGTGCTCCTGCCAAATCGCATCTACCTGCCGTGGGATAGACTTTGCTCACACCGCGGCGACGCCTCTGATGAGCAGTACCAACGACATACCGCGCTGTCACACCGAGACCGCCACGACGAGAACTTGAGACCTGCGTGCAGGCTCGCAGCAACGATAGCCCCAGCACCCTCATTCCTGCGTGCATGACAATTGCATTCTGATGAGAGCGGTGGCGGTGGGAATGCTCGAGTGGAGCCCCATGCCCGTCGACGCCCATGCCCATGCTGCTGTCTGGTGGCATTGGAGAAAGTTGCATGAACCGGGCGAATTTGTGGCATGCGCTCATTTGCTGAAGGGACGCAGCTGCAGAACTGCAAGGCCAGCGTCTGATATGCACGTCAACGCGAAGCGCTCGATCGGTGCTGGAGCGGCCAGCAGAGCCCAAACCTTCCCCTTCGTGGCATGGTCGTGGTGGGAAGTACAGCAGTAGCCCGCTACCTGCGATAAAGTACCTCCCCAACTTCAAGTCCCCTTGTCCACGGCGCGGGCCTCGACTCGATGCACGTCTCCGGGTAGCTTGTGTGCTGGCGAGGCTCTTGCCGTGTCGCACAGGCGACATAACACGGACAGGCGTGATCGTGCTGGAGACTGGCGACAGACAGACGAGCCCATCTCTCGCGTGGAGGCATGTGTTGGCCGTTTCAGCAACCCACTCGTGCCACCAGACACGATATCTCCTGAAGCGCTTTTCTGACATCTGGCACTCACTGTGAGGCATTTGCGCCTATAGCGCTTAGCATCTGCGGAGAGGGATCCTTGGTGTCCCTGCACATTTCGAAGCGGTGAGACCCGCTCCAGCAGGGCCGGGTGTTGCTAGTGCAAAATTAGGAGAGGCGAGTGGAAGGGTCGACGTGGCCGCGCCTGGAATGGAGATGGAGGTGAAAATGGACATATATGCTTCTTCCCGGGTCCAGGGACCATCGTAAAAGGAAGTGAATGTTCTCTTTTGAGGGTGTTGGTTGGACGTTGTTGTTGTTGTTTGGCTTCACGTGTTGAGCACCAAACTCTCGTCTAGCTGCATAGCCGACACGGCAGATGGCCCGAGCGCCAAGCAAGGTCACGGGACCGCGACTTCTCTCGAGTGAAACATCGAGTTTCACTCCCCGACTTCGCTTATGCCTTGGTTCCCGACGAAACACGGACACAGCACCATATCGAATATCTCGCTGCCGATGCTGGAAATGTCATTGTCCCACAGCCTCCTGGGTTGAAGAACCTCCTGGCGAGATATGGCGGCCGCGATGAGGGGCAGACTGTAATCGAGAACTGCCAGCCACCGGCGGTGAGATGATAGCATCATCAGTAGTTCGAAGTCTAATCGCTCTGCCGCTCTTGCACGCGTCGTTGACCGGCCGGCGATTGCAAGAAGGTAAATAATGCGAACATCACTGCAGGATTACTGAGCTGGTAGTACTACATATGTGACAACCTCTCCCGCGCATTCGATGTTCACCACGTCTCCCACCGGCAGAGAGTACATCGTTGGCAACAAGAACAAAGCCGGCACCATGACCATTCAACGCATGACTTGCTTCAAAGTCATCAACGAAAGTGACGTCCAACCGATTTTGGATGATTACAAGGTTCTGGCTGCCGAGAACCAGAAGGTGCAAGGCCACGATTCGACAGCAGCATGATTGTGTGACTTATTACCACAACAGGATGGCAAGCCTTATATTCTCGACATCCAAGCCTACAAGACCATATCCGATCCTCGAAATCAAGGTTACTCGATTGTAGCGTTGACGAAGTTCAAGGATCTGGATGACATGAAATACTACGACTCTGAATGCGAGGCGCATAAGAAGCTGAAGCAGGCGTCAGTAGGCAAGGTCGAAGTGCCGCCGCTGACAATGTATATGGAGGGCTGAAGAGGTTTACGCGACATGACAAGAGACGATGATATAACACGATACACAGAACACCATATACAGCGGCCCGCAAAAGAGGCAGGACAGCGCAGAGAGAAACCCGCAAACATTATGGCAGGATGTAAGCTCAGCTGCGTTCGTATAGTACATGTATAGGATGATCGCATACCACTTTCGCCGTGTATTTGGACCCTTTCGCATATGACTTTCTTGTCATTGAGAGACACCAAGTTGGCCAAAGGATCGATACTGGGGTATCAACAAGAACACTCCACACATTTACATCGCGATTTGGTACCACAACCACGAAGGCTCCCTTGCGAGCCTTTAACCCTTACTCCAAGCAATGCCCTGCCCAGGAACAACAAAACGCCTCTCCATGCAGATTCATGTGTAATCATGAAAGGGTTCCCGCTCAGAAAGCGGCCTTCTCAGCACCATTCACCAGCCCGTTGACTTTCACACTCGCACTGCCGTTCTGGAACTCATCGTAGAGGCTCGCAGTCGGTGACAGACGTCCAGTGGGGCTTCCACCACGGATGACTTCGTCAAGCATACCAGCGCTGGCCGCGATGAAGCCCAAGTAAGGTTTCGAAGGATGCAGGACTCGTGAGAGATACTCGGGATGGAACTGGACGCCGACGAACCATGGGTGGTCTTTCAATTCGATGACCTCCATTCGGACGCCAGTCGAGTCTTTGCCAATGAAAGTCATGCCCTTCTCCTCGAGTTGGCCAATGTACGAAGGGTTGACTTCGTATCGATGGCGATGTCTCTCGTTTACACTGTCTTTAGAGACGCCGTAGAGAGCACGAAGCTTGCTCCACTCCGTGTCTGGTTGCCAGTATGTAGGTTTGATTCCCAGACGCATGGTGGCGCCCATCTGTCCAGGGTTGTGCTCAGGCATGTCGACGATGACACGATCGCCATCGTTGCCGTCAAACTCGTAAGAAGTCGCTTGGGGAAGAGGCACCTTGCAAGCTGAACGTGCGAATTCAATCACAGCGATTTGCATGCCAAGGCAGACACCGAGGTATGGTGTCTTGTTCTCCCGAGCCCAGTTCGCGGCTGCGATCATTCCCTCGGTACCTCTGCTACCAAAGCCACCAGGGATGAGGATGCCCGAAGCTGTGCAGACATCATGCCATGCCTTGTGGAACGAAGCAGGATCAGTCTTGTTGCAGTGGGCCTCGAGGTGCTCGGCATCGACGTTCTTGACCCGCAGCTTCTTTCGGCAGTACATCGATGCGTGCTCAAGAGATTTAATCACCGAGCAGTATGCATCGGGTTGGTCCAGGTATTTGCCCACAAGCACAATCTCGATGTCTTCATGGATGTGCTCCAGTCCCAAAGTCAAGCGTCGCCAGGTGTCCCAAATGCGAATGCCCTTGTCTTGCAGTTCGGGTGAGATTGTGAGAGCGTCCAGTCGCAAAGTAGAAGTCATGAGCTGTACAAGGTGCTGCTCGTGGAGAAGAATCGGAACCTGATACGTGGATGGCATGTCTCGAACAGCCAGCACGCTTTCATTTTTGACCTGACAGAAGCGTGCGATCTTGTCAATGGCACCGGCCTCGAGAGGCTTTTCGCAACGACATGCGATAAGATCGGGGACGAGACCAGCCGAGCGTACGGCCTTGATGGCCATTTGCGTGGGCTTGGTCTTCTGCTCGCCGTGCACCACCGGGATGTAAGAGACGTGGATCTGCATGAAGTCGTCTCTACCGCACTTTCTCCTCAGCTCGGTGAGCGCCTCGACGAAGGCCATGCTCTCGATGTCGCCGACAGTGCCACCCAACTCCACAATACAGACATCTGGCTCTTCGCCGGTGTCATCGACAGGAACCTTGGCGACACGCTCGATCCATGCCTCGATCTCACCAGTAACGTGCGGGACCACTTGCACGGTCTTGCCCAGGTATTTACCATCACGCTCTTTCTGGATAACCTGCTGGTAGATCTTGCCCAGGGTGATGTTGTTCTGTCGAGTCAACGTGATGTTGAGGTATCGCTCGTAGTTCCCGAGATCAAGGTCGACTTCTCCACCATCGTCGAGGACATAGACTTCGCCGTGCTCGCGTGGGTTCATGAGACCGGCGTCGACGTTGATATAAGGATCGATCTTGATGCTGGAGACCTTCAGGCCCATAGTCTTGAGCAGCAGGCCTGCGGAAGAGGCTTTGACGAGCGTGAGCCACTGGTGCAGTGTTTTGTTCGGTGTCACATGTCATCGAGTCCATACCGATAATGCCTTTTCCCACCCCACTGATGACGCCTGTTGCCAGTGAGAAATTGGGTTGAAAGTAGCTGCATTGTAATACTGACCTCCAGATACAAGAACATACTTCATCTTGGCTGATTTTCACCTTGTGGTGGCCTTTCTCGTCGGTGACGAGGGGAAGGAAAGAAGGCAACAAAGACGACTGGAGTCGAGCCAAATTTTGCAGAGACGCGCTTCCCAGGTTCCCCGCGACAACGCGCCGTCAGATCGATCGTGGCGGTGGCGGTGCTGTGGCGCGCGTTCACAAACTCTAAAAGCATTTGCATGTGATGATCGCATGGTATTGTATCAGTCTCGCGTTAGGACAATCTGCGCTCGTGAAGCATTTACAGTCCATCTTCAGATCTCATCACTGTGTAAAAGTCCGCTCATGATCATTCCTATCCTTAGCCTTACCTGGACCTTACCTCGTACTTTCACTCCTAGTAAAGTCGGCGCCAAAGCATGCGTCTCAAAGTGTCGAAATGCCTCATCTCGATCACATTGAACGATGCCTAGGGGCACACGAGTTCGAGGGGAATGTTGTTCTCTTTGAGCGGATCGATAAGGAGGAACGTTTCCTCCAAGCTGTCAGTCCTCAATTGTGAACCATGACCGGCGTCACAACAACACTGAAGACAGCCTGTTCCATCCATGAGACGGTACGGCCACTTTCGACCAACGCATGAGCTCGAACGTGAACGTAGACAACTTCAGGGTTCCCCCAAGTATACCGCTATGCTGTTCGTTGACAGCTGGACTTTGCGTGTTCTCCGTACCGATAGATGTGTAGCGCTGTGGCATTCATGATGACCATATAAGTTGCCGTGGGCTCTGAGATCCGGGGATGCCTCCTCGGTCTTTGTGGCGTTGTAAAGATGGATGACCGGGCACTCCGTTGCCATCTCCCAGCTAGCACGGGAGCAAGCCTGTCAAGGCAGGTGTGCGTGCTGCTTGCTCGAGGGACGCCATGCTCATCCGATGTCTTGTCATCAATCTCGCCGTACCAATGCTGTGGCGTAGTGGCGAGAGGGCCGCTGGATATAGATGTAGAGGTTCATATCGTTGGAGGATGTTGTTGAAAGCAACGAAGATGTCGGCAGGGTCCAGATGAAGAGCAGCGCCGTGGGGCACGAGCGTCCCTTTCCCATCTTTCTTGTAAACAACCTCACATACACAAGAGATGGTCGACATCGAACGCATTGCAACGAGTGCTCAAGCATATCCACTGCTGGTACACGGCAGCTCAATGGACAGCTCCCCCTGCCATTGCGTTCAGAAATCCTCTGGACGTGATGACGATGGCGATTGCATCATGCAGAGGTGGGGATGATAGAGAGCACCAGACTCAACCGATGCGCAAGTATAAGCGCGAGATATCACCATCTATCTGTGTAGCGATCTTTGCTCCTCCTCATACTCACCACCATGCAGACAATGTTCTCCTTGCTGCCATTGGCAGCCCTCGTGCTAGCTGAGGCCTCACCACCAGAACAGATCCCCTTCTCCCCCATTGAGTCTCCTTCCAAGCCATTGACCCTCGACGCGATACCTCTCCTAGGCTTCGGAACATGGAACCTGAAAGAGAAGAATACCAGCGAAGCAGTGTCCTGGGCAATTCAGACCGGCTACCGACACATCGATGCTGCAGCGATATACGGCAATGAGGTTGAAGTAGGAAAAGGCATTCGTGACGGACTGCTTCGCACAGGCCTCCAACGAGAAGACCTCTGGATCACGAGCAAGCTTTGGAACGACAAACACGACCCCAATGCCGTGGAATCCGGCCTCGATGCCTCCCTCCACAAGCTCGGTTTGACCTATCTCGACCTCTACCACATGCACTGGCCAGTGGCCGACACCCTCTTCTCCGGCAAGAAGATCTCCTACCGCGACACCTGGGGCGCCATGATCCTGCTTCAACAGAAGCAGAAAGTCCGTCACATCGGCGTCTGCAACTTTAGTCCAGCACAACTTGAAGATCTCCTCAACCACACCTCCGTCCCACCTGCAGTGCACCAAATGGAATTGCACCCCTACCTACAACAATCTCAATTCATCGAATGGCACAAAAACCACAGCATTCACGTCACAGCCTACTCGCCGCTGGCAGGAACCAACCCTACCTATGACGAGTCGGGCCCTCCAACTCCTCTCCTCGAGAACAAACACGTTCTCAAGATCGCTAAGAAGCGCAACTGTACGCCAGCTCAGGTCGTGCTGCAATGGGGCATGACTCGCGGCACGAGTGTGATCCCGAAGAGCATCCATAAAGACTACATCTCGTCGAACTTCAAGACGCCTGAGTGTGTGCTGAAGAAGAAGGATTTGGAGAAGGTAGATGGTCTAGGGAAGTTTCATCATAGGTACAATAATCCTAGCAAGAGTTGGAAAGTGGACCTGTACCAGGGCTTGGAGGATGATGATGGCAAACATGGGAAGGCCAAGTTTTGGGATGAGTGATGTTGACAGGACGATTTCGATGCTCTTATGATTTCACGATGTGAGGAGAGAAGCCCCTCAGATATTCAAAAGCTACATGTACTTGTACAGGGTATCTGCACCTCCTGCCAACTAAATCAACGCCTGCCCCTTGAACATTCCCTCCCTCACCTCCTTGATGACATCTTTTCGATCATGCTTGCCCACCAACACGATTCCCCTGCCTCGCCTCCCCATCCGACCTACACGGCCAAGTCGATGAATGAAGTCGATACTCGTATGCGGAACGTCGTAAAGGATTACATGCTTGACGAGGAGAGTGTCGATGCCACGGGACCCGATATCGGTCATCACGAGGACTTTGGTATTCTCGAGTTTGCGGGGAACAGGTTTGACGCCGGTCGGTGTGTATTCTGCAAGATCACCGGCGCTGACGGCTGCGTCAGGAGACGATATGGTATCTTTGGAGGGTTTGGTGTCCTGAGATGGCTTTGGCGACGAAGTTGTTGCGGCACCGGTGAAAGAGGCGAGGACTTCGGCTTGTTTGCGGTCGTCGCTGTCGCGAGACAGGGCGTATGCGTCTATGCCCTTGGAGCGCAGATACGTGGCGAGGTCGATGGTCTTTTCACGTTCGTTGACGAAGACAACGATCTTCTTTTGGCGGTCTTCGCCTGATTCGGCGGCTTCTTTGCCGATGTCCCAGATCGTTTGGGCGCAGGCTAGATCACGGTTGCCTTGGTAGGGGACTTTCTCGACGTCTACGACGCTGAGTTGTACACGACGAGGGATCGCGTGTAGGTTTGGTGTGGCCAGGCGTGTGGTCTCTGGGTAGCGCTTGTTCAGGTATGAGTCCATACTCCGAGGTATAGTGGCCGAGCAGAAGATGAGCTGTTTCAAGGAAGGACTGGCACGGTCGATGATGGAGGAGGTGATTGGGCTGAAAGACCGATCCAGCAGACTGTCGGCTTCGTCAATGACCAAGTGAGAGACCTTCGACAAGATGTTTGGATCGCTCTCCGTGATGCTGCTGATGAGATGTGGTGTTGCAATGACCACGTCAACACCGGATGGAGAGAAGAGCCGATTTCGAATGACAGTTCCAGAGTAGGCAGCACTGATCAAAGCAGCTTTGAACTTGATGGTATGCGCCAAACTCTTCATCAGAGCACCTACTTGCGCAACGAGCTCGGACGTAGGAAGCAATATGATGACCCTCGGCCTGCCTGCCTTCGAGTGTTCATCGACAGGCGAATCAAGCTCGTATAGCGATCCACGTTGTCGTTTCTTCTCTTCAGCCTCGGCCGTCTCGATTGCCTCTTGCTTCGATTCCATGACCTCTGCTCGCTTCATCGCGTCCAGTATAGGCAGTACATACGCCAGCGTCTTGCCAGACCCAGTCTCTGCAGCCAGTAGGTACTGTTTCATCTCTTGCTTCGGCTCCATGACCATCTTCCCCTTCTTCCTCCGCTTTCCATCGGGCATCTCCAGAAGTGTGGGTATGGCGAGTCGCTGGATCGGTGTTGGGGAGATATCGACCAGGCCACTCAAAGCTTGCGCGGAGATGGACTCCTTTATGACCGGTAAAAGATCGAAGTCATCAAAGCTATCCCTGTCCATGATCTCCTGCTTGACCCGCGACCTCTTCTCATGCGAAACGCTCGCCAGCCGCCTCTGCATCTTCAAAGCTCTCATTGGATCCGTTGGCTTCTCATCTTTCTTCCCACTTCTCGCTTTGGGTTGCTGTCGCCTCCTCTCTGCAGAAGAGAGGCTGTCTTTTGCGAATTGCAGGCTCCTGGGTACTTCAGTAGTGTTCATGCCCCCGAACGGGCTGTTCCTCGTCCGTCTAGCTGGCCTTCCAGTTGGAGCAGTTTTTGGTGCTCCTTGAGCCACTCTCTCGGACAAGATCATGCGAGACGGTCGACGCTTTTGCAGTGTGGCAGCGGTCCTGGATGGCTGCCATGGTAAGTTGAAGGCGCTGGCGAGAGCACCTGAGTCCCAGTGCGGACATCGCGAGGAGGAAAGGCGCAACATGGCCGGGATGATATATCACATGCTCTGTTACCAAAAAAAGTTGGAGTTGGACCTCAATCGGCCAACCTTCCTCGCACGGGCATGCTATTCCCAGTTTCAGGTCCGTTGCTGGGGAAACGACTGCCCACAGCTCCCCCACCGCCGTCAAAACGCGTTGGGCTCGTATCAACACCGTCGCCATCATCCATTGCTCCCTCGACACCCACAACGTCTTTACCACACATTCGTTCAGCGCGCCGTGCAAATTTCATTCTAGCACCGAGGAGACTACTGTACAGACATTCACTCGCCCGCGCTTGTTTGCCTGCACAAACAGCCGGCCCAACGGCGCGAGCGCGCATTCCGCATTTTCGCCGACTCATCTCGCATTCCGCCGTCATCGTCGACTGCTGTCGCTGCTGCTGTCATGGATTCTGTAGGTCTTGTCTGATTCGCCATCATTGTTAGACACAAGAGCAGTACTCATCATGGTGCGCCAGGTCCAGCCGCTGCGCATCAGCAAGTCGACGCCCAGCGTGTCGCCCAACAAGCCGGCGGCGACCTCGAGGCCGCTGTCTGAGATTGGCAACACCGAGCGGCGGCGTAACTCGCCTTCCTACAACCAAGCTACCAAGGTGCGACTTACCTCTTGCATGTGATGCTCGCTTGTTTACTCGGCTAACGCACTTACCTTGTAGAAGATGATCGTCTCGCGCGAATCGTCCCCATACACCGAGAACTCCTTCACCAAGGACAACTCCTCCCCACGCGACTTCTGGAGACATCGAGACCCCATGTCGCCCTCTCGTTTCGAAGACTCGGAGAACACGCCTGAGCGATCGCCTTCTCCTGGGCTGCTCTCGCCTAAGCGTCGTGCGAGCATTGAAAAGCTCAGGAACGCGGGCAAGGTCAAGGCCAGCAACATTCGTGCCTTGGAGAACAAGGACCAGTATGATCCCACCACTCAGCCCATCGTTGAGCGCCCTAGTGCGAATCGGCCATTGAGCCAACACCTGGCCAACAACTCCTTCACACGTTATGATAGCTTCAAGAAGGAGAACAACCCCATGCGCAGCCCCGGTCGTCCAGGGCACAAGCGGACAGAGAGCGAGACTGCCATCCAGTTCTTGAGCAACCCAGGTAGTCCAGCCAAGGTACCACTGCCGGCCAGCCCGCAAAAAGAAGGAACGTCATCACCTACCAAATCATCGCTGTCTCGTACCAGCCAATTTGGTCTGCCGCTGGAACAGGTCCCCACCGCGTGGTCTGATGGCGACGACCGAGCTCCTACTCCACGGGCCTTGCATCGTCACAACAAGAGCGTCACCTTCCACGAAGATCCGCAGGTCAACGAGTACGAGAATCCCACCCCAGAGCCCTCGGTCTCTGCTGCATCTGACTCGCGCGAGAGCAGCTTTGATTCTGATGACTTTGACCCCAACTACAGCTTCGAGCGCGGCAGTTCTGCTGACATCCACCGCGATGATAGCTTCGACGAGGACCTCGAAAACGCCGACAAGACACCGGTTGTCTTGCCGGAAGATTGGTCTCGCATGTCGCCAGAGGAAGCTCGCACTGACTTGGTCGATGAGGGCGATGATGTTTTCGAGGGCTCTTCTCCTCCGCCGCAGCGTCCAATCCTTGGCCGCTCAGAGAGTGTGACTTCAGACGGCGAGTCTAGGCCTCTCCCGCCCTTGCCAGGTCTACTCAGAGAGCGTCGAAACTCTGGGATCATTGCCGCTGCTGAGCGCGCTGCCAATGCAGCCCGCCATCTGCCCTCACCGCCCAAGCGCGCATCTTGCAGCAAGGAGGAAATCCTGAACATGGCGCACCGATCATCGTTGGCACAGGAAGAGCAAGTCAAGCACATGAGTGCATCGCCAGAGCGCCCGACATCCAAGGACTCGATGGATCATGGTGTAGCAGAGGAGCTTACCATTACCAATCTCGACACGGGCGAGAAGATGGATCTTCACGTCAAAGAGGAAGAGATCGAAGACGACTCGGTCGCCGACCTTGCCGACTTCACCAATTCGCCGCCAAAGATCTCCAGAGAGAGCATTCTGCGCAAGGTTAGAAACAGCAAGTATGAGTTCGACGAGGAAGGCGACGAGTCAGAGCTCAACGGCGACGACAGCCCAGGACGTCCTTCGTACGCTGAGCTTGCCAAAATGCATCCAGATGATCCAGTCCCGTCGAGAGAGAACAGCCGTGAAACCAGCGACAACTACCTGGGTGCGTACGACGATGACCGCGCTGAGTCTGAAGAGGTCCACATTAAGCAAGAGCCGACCGACGACGACGAAATCGACATGAGCGCCATCCCAGCGTACGACGAAGGCCTCCGTTCTCCCTCGCATGCGGAGGACTACGAGCGCCAGTCTTCTGTTCTTCGTCACGACATCAGCTCTCCGAGTGACGACGCCGACGACTCTGCCAGTCGATACTCCTCCATCGAGCCACCAGAAGCCGAGAGCACTGTCCTTCAGGCTCAAGAAGAGACAGCAGCAGCCGATGAGGGCAAGGAGAGTCTTCAAGACGCTATGCAGCTGCTGAGCATGAAAGACTACTCGGAGCCTGAGCCAGAGACCGCCAAGAAGCAGACATCTGGCGACTTTATGGGCTTGCCTGCATATCTCAGCACCGATGACTTCGACTTCGGCATGCATCAGTATATCACGCCATCTCCACCAATGTCGAATGAGAGCACGAAGAAGCTCGATGTCACCGCCAATGCTCCTGTTCTAGAGCCAGCCGCAGAGATCAAGCCGGCAATTAAGGATTTGCCGCGCCCTACATATGATGGCGCTGAGTTCTCTCCGCCAGGAACGCCAGACTCTGTGCTGCATCACTCGGGTAGTGATGTCTCAGCTTTGGAGGAGCCGGACGTTCCAGAATTGAGACTGCAACGTGACAGCCCAGAGATCCCAGAGCGGAGAGCCACCATCAGAACGAATGGGCAGTTGAAGGCTCGACCATCAGCCACTCCAGCAGACTTGCGCATGATGGCAGAACAGCGACGTCTTGTTAGTGCCGAGCATCCTGTTCCTGCCATACCCCAGGCCTGGCGGGCTGAAGTGGAAGAAGTCACAGAGCCAGAGGTGGAAGATCAAGAAACCACCACATACTCATCGGAAGGCAACGAATCGAAGGCTGACTCTGCGATTGATCGCAGCCCTGATCATCAGCGAGGTGAGAGCCGTAAGGTTGCTAAGCTCAATCTTGACATCCCGACCCTTGGTGGCGACATTGCAGGAGATGGCCTGGGATTGGACCAGGAGTTTGATCGAGTCATTGAGAACCAGAAGGTGGGATCTCTCTTTCCTCTATTGTCAACTGGCAACAATGCTGGTGCTAACTTCTCGCCTCGTAAACAGAAGGGTTACCTGTGCCGGCAGAACACCAAGCTCGTGATCGCTACGAACAGGAACTTCTCCAACGAGAGCAGAGCCACAACGTCGTCGAATGAGAATGCGCCGCCAATGTCACCAACAGGAGAGGCGCGGCCATCGTCCCGGGAAATGCGATCCGCAAAGGGCAGCTTGAGAAAAGGCAGCGCCGAACAATATCTCAAAACAGAGCCGTGGAATGGTAAGACCAGACGGCAGAGTCAGAGACAAGCATCTGCAGCACAACACACCTCGTCTGCCGCACCTCCGTTACCAGGTCAGCCAAGTGCTCTCGGTGTCGTGAACGAGGACTTCGCGGCAGGCACAGGGAGTCTTGAGGATGACATTGGCGAGGACGTCGAGCGCGGCCGTCTCTTTGTAAAGGTTGTTGGTGTGAAGCATTTGGACCTCCCGATGCCCAGGAATGACCGGCTCTACTTCCAGATGACGCTCGACAATGGCCTGCACTGTGTAACGACTTCCAGGCTAGAGTTGGGCAAGACCGCGCCGATTGGCCAAGAATTCGAACTTGTGGTGCTCAACGACCTCGAATTCCAGCTCACATTGACGACAAAGCTGCCTCCGCCGCCGCAGGTCCACTCGCCAGTGCCAGCTTCGCCAACCAAGACACCCAAGCACCAGAAGTCTTCGAGCCTATCCAGGTTCTTGACCAGTCCAAAGAAGCGCGCTGAGCGCGAGCGTCAAGAGCGTGAGGCGGCAGAGGCTGAAGATCGTAGACTTCGAGCCGAAGCACAACGCAAGCGAGCTTCAACACAGCCAACCGCGTGGGATCTTCTCCACGAGCTTGTCAATGATTCGGATGGGGCATTTGCGCGTGCCTACATTAACCTTAAGGCGCACGAGAAGCAATGTTTTGGCAGGCAACTGACTGTTGATGTGCCTTGTTACAACGAGTGGGCTCTAGAGAGTGATTCGCACGTGGTCAACAGCGTTCGCAGCAAGCGTGGCAACGGAGGTCCGATCCGACGACCGCCATATGTTGTTGGGCACTTGGAGCTCCAGCTGCTTTACGTGCCAAAGCCAGCCAGTGCTGTGGACGGCGAGATGCCGAAAAGCATGAGCAGTGCGATCCGCGAAATGTCCAGGGCCAGTGAAGTCAAGGAGGTCGTCCACGAGGGACACCTCAGTCAGCAAGGTGGTGACTGCGTGCACTGGCGACGTCGATTCTTCCGACTTCAAGGAGCCAGACTTACTGCATACCACGAGCACACTCACCAGAAGCGTGCCGTCATCAACCTGAGCAAGGCCTCACGTCTGGTCGATGACAAGAGCACCCTTGTTGCCGATCCAAAGTCTGGTAACCCGTCCGCCAAGCACGGTCGTCGCAAGTCAGCCTTTGCAGAAGAGGATGAAGGCTACCAGTATGTCGAAGAAGGGTTCCGGATCCGTTTCGCCAACGGAGAGACCATCGACTTCTATGCCGACAGTGCAGCAGACAAGGACGGGTGGATGGGGTCCCTCAGTCAAGTGATCGGCAAGCCTGACGCCGGCAAGAAGGCTGCTACCTGGACAGACCTTGTTCTCGCCCGCGAGAGGGCTGATGGTCTCACTCCAAAGCTTCCTTCGAACACCGAAGTTAGGGACTTCACCAAACCACCGGCTCCTCGCAAGCCTGTCCAGTCCCAGAGTGTTCCATCGAGTCCGGTGAAGGGTGCACCCGAGCGTCGAGCTCCTGCTCCTCCGCCAGCGGAGGAAGCAGCAAGACCCAAGACGCCTCCCATGAACCCACGACGCGGTCACCGATCCAGGGATGCTGTCAAGAGCATGATCTTCTAAGAGCCGGGCCGACGATCCATGGGTGTTGATTGTGAAAGTTCGAAGATGCGGTATGCTCTCGTATGTACATTATCCGATGTGCAGTCTTGCGTGTTTTCTTTATGTCGTTGGGTGAGCGGGGCGTTGGCTGGTGGTATGGATGGAATCGAGGGAGTTATGGGTCTTGTGTAATGACAGCAAGAAGGAAGTTCACAGGTCAGAGTTCAGAGTAGTACGAGTACAGGAAGGAGAAGCAACACGCAACAACAAAACGGTACATACTTACTATGTACACTACCCCTTTTCTTTGGACTATTGATGAACCCGGGTCTTTCGTTAGTGAGACTTGCGGAAACTTCGGCTGTTGCTTCGTAGGTGTCTGCATCGCCTGACCATGACATCGACATCGACGGTTTCACTTCAGGGTCTTCACAAGTCGCGGGTCACTGACCTCTTTATGGTCTTGTCGTGTTCGCTGGTGCAGACCATCGTCGTCATTGTGAGTGCGTGCGTTGCACGGGGATCTGCTTCCTCGCGGCGGGAATGCGGCGAACGACTGCAGGGCGAGGTGGTGGACGAGTCAAGGCAGAGGGATCGTTTGATAACAGTACCCAGGACGATGGGCAGAGTTTTCCTGAAGGCTTCTTGATCGAGGCTCGACCGTTGTCTGGGATTCGGATCACGATGAAGGACAGGAGTATGTCATCGGAACGGATGTTGTCTTTTCTCGGTAATGAGATTGAGGGCCTCATCTCGGTTCATGGGTTCTGTTAGAGTAGGAAGTGGGTTCTGGTTACTCTAATGCGAGAATAGGTCTTGGCGAGCAGAACATTGCATTTTATGCTCGTGGTCCCCAAGATGCAGAGTGGTTGTGCTTGTGAGAAGGGAGGGGTGAGGTGAATGTCTCGACAACGTGGCTGACGCGTGTTTTTCGGTGGGCCCGAAAGTGTGCGGAACAAGGAAGCCTGGACTTCCTGCCACTTTCTTCCCTTGCCTTGTCCATGCACGAAGTATCTTTTGTTGAGGGCAGAAAGAAGGTGGAGGATGTTGTGTCAATACACAACAAGCAGAATCTCAGCGAAAGACTGGACGAGACGGTGATACGCGACACGAGTGAAACCTACTTGTAGTGGAGGACTGCCATCACCATACCGTCATCACACCGAACTCACTATGCCGAGCGATGCCGCCAACGAAGGGGACTCCCTCAGCGCCTACAAAGCCAAACTGCACTACAACAGCAGACCTCTCATCGATCAAGTCTCCAACCAGTGGAAGGAGAAGGTTGAGCCTGAGGAGTCCTCCTCCTACTTGGACGACACCCGCGAACTCAGCTTTTGTGACCTCGAAGATGATGCCTCGTGCCCCAACGTCTCGCGCAATGTGATCGTGTCGCGTCGCTTTCGCAGAATGTTTGCAGTGGCGCTGCTCGGAGCCCTGCTGCTGTACTACGCCTGGAAGTATTTGCTGGCGCCACCACTGGAAGAGGAATGGTTGTACAAAGAGGGGTTTGTGGCGCAAAAGAACGGAACATATGGGATCGCGAAAGGAGGCAATGATATCGACAAGGATCTGGTGAGGCTGAAAACCCTGGACAGCGTGTTGGTACCTGGCGGGGAGTTTGATCCAGAGGGGAAGAGGAGGTTGGTGTTCGTGGGGGATGTGCATGGGTGTAAGAAGGAACTGGTGCAGTTGTTGGAGAAGGTCGGGTTCGTAGAGGGCAAGGATCATTTGGTGCTTGTTGGAGATACCATATCGAAGGGCCCAGACAACGTGGGTGTGCTGGACGAATTGATCCGATTGAACGCTACCAGCGTGAGAGGGAACCACGAAGACCGGATCCTACATGCGGCCAAATCTGCGCACAACTCCCTCAGCTCGACGTCCAGCAAAGGCCTCGCCAAGGACATCGCCCTGCTGAAACAGCTAAAGCCGCACCACATCGAGTACCTGCGCTCCATGCCTCTGATGTCACACATCCCAACCTTGCCACAAGCTTTGAAGCCAACACATAAGAAGGATTCACCCATCAGCGAACACATCCTCGTCGTACACGCGGGTCTTGTTCCCGGCGTGCCCTTCTTCAAGCAGGACCCTTACTACATCATGAACATGCGGTCCATCAATCGCCGAACCCACGTTCCCTCGGCTCTACGCGCATCGAGCAAGAACGAGAAGCCATGGTTCGACGTCTGGGGCTGGTACAACGAGCATCTCTTCCGGAAGCAATCCCTCAAACATTTCAACGAGGCCTTGCAACCCGAGCATGAGTCCGAATCCGAATCAGAAGCACTAGAAGGAGATGGTGCATGGACATCTCTCTGGAAGAACTTCTGGGGCGAGCGCAAGGCCCGCCCGAAACCGCAGGTCGTCATCTATGGGCATGACAGCAAAGCGGGCCTGCAAATCAAGCGGTGGTCCAAGGGCTTGGATTCGGCTTGTGTGAGTGGTGGGGAGTTGACGGCTTTGGTCCTGGATGCGAGGGGCATGTGGGAGACTACGAGTGTGAAGTGCAAGAATTATAGAGGGTAGAACGTAGATGATATATGGGCGCAGGAGTCTGGGCTTTGCGAGATGGAAGATGGGATGGGCAGGAAGGCGTTGTGGACAGGCGTTAGTTTTGCGTTTTGAGTAGATATGATACCCCCAGCAGCCCAGCAGTATGCAAGCTTTGATCATGTTCTTAAGCAAGGTTGAAGAATATCCAACTCCCACGCATTGTCGAATTGGAATCGCACTGGAAAGTTTGGGAATCTCTTAAGTCCAATGCCAAAGACCGTAGTCCTGCGATGTTTTCGAGCAGACATAGAACGGGTATCGAAGCGAGACGAGGAGAAGTAGCAGCTGCTGCATTCGTGCATGCAAATTTGGTCTGTCCTGACCATGTCGAGTTAGGGAGTTCATGATGCTGAAGAGAGTCGTCAGCTTAGCTAAATGTAACGGTTCACAAACGATGAAGGTGTCTTACGTCTCGAGCCTCGAAGCGACCCACGGTGCGTTCGTCAATGCTATCTCTGTGGCTTGCTCACGTCGCTTATAGTACATGTAGCTGTCATATTGACATGTGCCCTTAGCTCAGCTAGGCCTCTACCACTCTCATCGTTTCGGAAACCACGGATCAGGACTCTCCTCCCTCTGCCCTTGCGTTTGGCCCATCGCCTCTCCCAACCCTAGGCCACCCACTGGCATGCTCGAAGGCGCAGTGGGCTGCCACTGCTGAGAGCTGTGACTTTGACTCTGCCAAGTGATCGGCCCCGAATGCTGCGACAGATCACCCCACGACGATGAAGTGGCAGCATTTGGCTGCGAAGACACTGGTGCTGCAGCTGCGGCGGCAGCTGCGGCAGATGCTAATGTGGAGGGACTTTCGTAGGAACAATCAGCCTTATTGGATTTGATACAGGAGCTGCAAGGGTGGCCCTCGTCACACTACGTTTATGTCAACAAAAAACAATATGATCGCGTGAGAGTGTGAGGTTCATACATACCTTCAGCTTCCGAGCCCTGCAGTTATTACAACTACTCTTTGCACGGGGTATATGCGCTTCGCGATTCGTGAACCTGCTCGACGTTGTAGTCTGCGGTGGTTTGAACACGACTGGTGAAGGCTGCGAAGGCCCGTACGATATGGGCGATGGTGCATACGAGACCTGGTCTGTAGACTTGTTGGTCCACGGCGCGGGCTTCATGGTCGTGAACAGTCCTTGCGCCTTAGGCTGCTGTGCTGAAGACTGTCGCTGCTTCGGCGTCGGTGTAGATGCGGCATTATTCCTGAACTGGGGCGGTGGGTATGGAGCGGGATACGGAGTAGTTGGGCCTGCGCGATTCAGCTGTGGTGGTGGCTCTTGCCAGGAGGGCAGCTCGTATGCTACAGGAGCCTTGGAGGGTGCTCGTGCTGGCTTTGGGATCTCAAAAGCAGGTTGTGGTGCATTCGCCGTGTCACTATGGCGAAGAAGATCCATTAGTGACATGCCTTGATGCCACTCTTTGCTCTGGCCCTGCTTGACGATCGGGCCTCCGGACTCGCGCTTCCTCTTCAGGGGTCTACTGATATTCGACGATGGTGGAGGCTCCATGGCCGCCAGCGCTGAGGTCGCTACACTCTCTGCTTGCAACGTCGCCAGCAGCCCACCCGTCTCGTTCGGCGCTCTCTGCTCTGCGCTGAACCCTTTAGCCTTCGGTGGAGGCCGTGGTGCTGCCTTCCTGTCCGCGACCGTCGCATGGATCGCATAGTGTCGATAATACAGATCCACACTTTGCTTCCCGCTGCTGAACTTCACGCTCACACTGCCCTTGCAATCATAAGTCGGCTTCCGCGGTCCCCTCTCCCCTTCACCCTTCAAATGCTTCAACGTCCTCGTGAAGCCATTCGCATGTCTATCCTTGTTCTGCATGCTGTCCTGACAGATATATGAAAACCTCGACCCTTCCTCGTCTTTCGCGGTCCAGGCATTATTGAAACAGTATTTGTAGCCATCCGCCGCTTCGACGGCCTGTATCAGCCCCCTTGAAGCTGCCCTCTGCACAATCGCCCGCGCAGCAGGATCCACAATATTCACAATCGAGCCGGCGGTAGCCACCGGCTCTGCGCGCGACGTTCCAGATCCATTATCAATATTCTGTACATTCGTCTTGAACTCAGTTGGCAGGTCATTCGGCCCGTTGTCCGCGTAGGGACCGATCGTAGGTCGGACGAGGGGGATGAGCGCGTGGTATGCTAGCGAAAGCTCGACGGTCGTGCACTCGGGAATCGTGCTCTCTGCACTGCCTGAGATCTCGTTCCTGAGGGCTTCGGAGAGAGCTTCAAGGGAGTCGTAGGGTCCGCCGGATACGAAGCCATTAGTGGATATTTGTTGGTAGTCACCTGAGCCACCTGCACGCGACCCAAAGGAGAGGCGAGTTGCGGACATGGTCGCCACATGCCAGGTCGTGCAAGCGATTCGGGGCACGAAGATAGCATCTGGTCTAGACGCGTGATGTCGAGATCCATGTCGAGATGTTGTCGCGAGCTGCAACTTCCGGTTTAGTCCCACGGACTGCACTCCGCTGGCTACTAGCCAATTAACAGAAAAGGACTTTAACATGTAAATGCATCTATAAGAACTCAATGTGCTGTTAGCCATCGCCACCCCTCTCATCTCGCTCAGCCAGACCGCCTAGACTGTCTCCTCGATCGCGGCTCAACAATCCTCGTTCATCCTCTTGCTCAGATACTGCTTCCCTGAGCGCGCCAGCCCCTGAACCAACTCTACCCTCCTCACTCTCATTAAGCACATACCAAAGATCCTTCTTCGTGAGAAGTCCAGAAAGCAGACCGCGATCAGTAAAAATAACATAGCGCAGGCCCAGCTTTTGAAACATCTCATGCGTGAGCTGTAGACTTGAGCGGGAGCTCAGCGTAATCGGCGTTTGATCCATCCATGGTCGCAAGTCGAGCGTCACAGTCGGATCCGCTAGTGGCTGATGCTGGAAGAAACACTCTGTAGATGGGGGAAGCGATCGACTCGAGGAAGCGGAGTCCAATGCATATTGAAGTTCCGTTCGCGAAATGTACCCAAGAAGTGTCGGCTCTCTCATATCATGAATGACGGGAAAGCCGCGGTACCGATGGTCTTGCAAAAGTTCGCGCAAAGTCTCGATGGTGTGTCCCATAGCAGTGATGCAGACGATATCGTCATATCGGGTCATGACTTGGCTCACCGGCACGTCAGGTATCGGAGTATCGTCCTTGTTGTCCAGGAAAGGGTAGCCCTGGAAGTGAATCCACGATTCGTAGATGCCTCTCTTGCCGAATGCGTCAGCTATCCATTTGGAGAGCATGACTGCAATCATGATGGGAAGAACGTATGTCAACGCTCCTGTCAATTCGAACATGATGACGACGATTGAAACCGTCATGCGAGTCGCCCCAGCGAGCGCAGAAGCAGCTCCTATCACGGCATAAGTACCAGGCGTGACGCAAGGTATGTCCGGTTCGCAGCTGGCGAATGCAATGAAGTTAGGGTGCTCTTGCTGCCAGACTTCCACGATGAGACCAACGACTCGCCCGTAGAGTGCGCCCACGGCCATTGACGGAAGAAGGATTCCAGCAGGTATTTGTAGTCCAAACGTGACGGTGGCCAGCACAAAGCCAAGCAAAGACGAGATCAAGAGTATGAAGATGACGCCGGTATTAGCAACGCCGGACTTGCATAGGCCCAGGAAGTCGTCTGTGATGTCTCTGCACTCTGCGAATAGGTACTCCACCAGTTCGCTGGACTGCGCTCGTAGGAAGGTTATCGGAAAGCTAATAAGTGCTGTGATCAACGCCACCACAACCACCTCGAGCACCGGACGCTTGAGGAAGGGGTTGCGGCTTGAGGCTCGCCAGGCGGCTACCCACATATTGAGCTTGATGAACATTGCGCCGTACAGTCCACCAACAACGCCAATGAGGGCGAAGGGGATCAGCTCGAAAGCATGCCACCCGCTGTGGTAGGTGACCTGATATAAGACCAGCTGCCCAGTCCTGAACGGGTCGAAAGCCTGAAGGGTTACTGCGGCCACCATGGCACAGACAAATGAAGCCCACATCGTCTTGTCGGGGAAATAGTAGGAGAGCTGCTCGAGCGAGAACAGTACACCACCGATGGGAGAGCCGAAAGCGACAGATATGCCGCTAGCCGCCGCCGCGGACAGCGTCTCCCTTTTCCGTGCCTCATTTCCGTTGATCCCATCAAAGAGTTTCATGAATACGTTGGCGCAGCAGCAAGCGACATGCACCAATGGTCCCTCCTTTCCGAGCCACATGCCCGAGGCCACTGCCAGACACAATCCCAGCGACTTGACAGTGAGCGTCCAGCCACCAAGGAATCGCCGGATAACGAAGCCTCCCAGAACGGTCTTGATCTCCGGAATTCCACTTTGCTTCGCATATATCGAGTATCTGTTGACCAACAAGCTGGCGCAGCTCGCGAACAGCACCGAGAAGACCACAAATGTCATGTACTCGATGATGTAGCTCCCGCCCTTGTTCGATACGCCCATGACGGTGCTCCAGGGTCTCCAATCCGGGCATTCGGCATAACTGTTGATTCCCCAGCAGCAGAAGACCTTGTTCAGGTAGAACCGTCCTCCATTTTCCACATTGCTGCAAAGCCCCGTCTTGAGATCGCCAAGCCAGTCACTCGCGACGTCAATGCCAGCTGCTATACCCCCGACAGCAACTCCAGTCGCGACCAAGATCCACCAGATCTGGCTTGCATCCGCGACTAACCTGAGGTGTCCAAGGAGGCCAGGGGTATTTGCTGACAGCTGTCGAAGTCGCGTGCGCTCTTTACTGTACTCATAGATCCAATCGATTGCCGTGAGATCATCGTACCCTACTCTTCTGCCAGGCCCTTCAACGTACCAATCTAGCGTTGCTGGGTCTTTTGGGTCCTGGAGATCGGTTCCGGCGTCGGTGGGAGCGTTCAGGTAGGAGAGGACTGTGTTTGGCGTCGGCTGTGTAGATATCCCAGCGCGGCCCCGTCGCGGAGGAGAGCTGAGAATCGGGTTGTTTGGGGGAGGTGTGCCATCGCGGCTCGCTGCGAAAGGAGACGATAGGAAGCGCGATGCGAAGGAGGGTTTCGCGGATTTTTGCTTGCGTTTGAAGGAGATGCTGTATTCTGTCAGTCTCAGATCTAGAGACGTCGCTCTATACCATACCCTCCATCCAGTCCTCCTTCCCCATGCAAAGGATCGTCTGCTAGCAGCTCGTGGTCACCAATGTCGAGTCCATCTTCTGAGGCATCGTCGTCGGTTGGCGGCGTGCGGCTGGAGGAAGCTACGGCAGGCGCGTGGTACGAGTGGTTGGATGACGAACTTGACATGAGGCATCCGCTGCTAGTCGTCTATTGAGTTGACATGCTAGAGTAAATATGCTGGATGGAACGGTGCCTAAGCCGCATGTGAAGCTGAGCAGCTGGGGACGTGTTCAGCCGAAGTAGATCCGGTCGATCGATGCTTTGGGGGTTCAAAGAGAACGTCACAAGAACATCGAAGTCATTATTGCATATCACCGTGGCGACCTCGAAGACTGAAAGTGACCTTCAACAGGCATGCAAACTCTCGAATTTGTGTCGCTATATGATACATCTTCATACAACAACAGAAATTGACGATGGAATCAGCCCCAAGTGCATGTAGTGATTCCTCGTCATCATCATGACCACTACCTATTGCTAAACGTCCTGCACACCGAACAGCAATACATGGATATCTTATGCTCGAATCAGCGCATGCACATCGTCCGCCCTTGGTACAGTAAAGCGCCGTTCCTCAATGGCTCGCTCGAAATGACGATCTCTCATGATGCTTGCAGAGTTCGGGGTCGGTGGGGTCGCGACAGCCTTGCTCAAAAACCAGTATGCCACCGCGTCTTGTCGCCAGTGTGCCGGTCAATGAACGAAGTTGGAGTGCCAGAAGGACAGTTGTTGTACGCGTTGGCTTTCGAAGACTTCGTGCTGTATCGTCGCGGCTCGACTCGTCCGGCCAAAGTGACCAAGACAATGTGCCAGATCCGGACAGCAAAGCCAATAGCCCGGTGCGAGCGGGTCAGGCAAAAGTTCATCGGCTCAGATCAAAAGAGCCTCGTCAAATGGACTCACTCTACACCACCATTCTGGCGCGTCTCCTTCTGCCCCTCTTGAGCCCCACTGACCTTCGCGTTCTCCTTCTGCACGGTGATATCAATTGGCTTGATAGAGAACCTCCCCGGATTCGTCGGCCCCTCGTTCTTCACCTTCAAGCTCCCTTTCCGCCTAAGCATAGGTCCGCCATGCGCATGCGCGCTCGGTGAAGGGGGCTCTTCTGTCACGCTCATAGGACTGCCCACTGTTTGTGATGAAGGCGTGTGCCCATCGATCTGAGGCGACGAACCGAGAACGCCGCTTTTACCAGACACGGAAGCTGAGCTGTTTCTCCGCTTGACACTGCCACCGCTCATCATCTTGCCTAGCTCGTCGCCGTCATCGTCGTCGTCTCTTCTGCGTTTAGAAGCCATGGATTCCGGCGGGCTTTGTTGGACTGGAGATGCACCCTTTGGTGTGCGGTCCCTACCTCGTTGCTCATGCTCCTCGCTACCGTCTGTCGACTCTTCGCCGACCTTCTTCTCCTTCTGGTGATCAGGTGAGCTGGCTGTGAGATCCATATCGTCATCATCGTCGTCAGGATAATCGACCAAAGGCTTCATGCGTCCGTTCGGTGTCCTCGTGTTTGCTGGTGTCGGTAGTTGCAACTCGTCTTCGTCGCCCAGATCGCCCTCCATGTCATCGTCCGTATTGAAGTATGCGTCCTCATCTGCGTCGGGCTCCTTCAATCCGCTGAAAGGTTGCCGTCCGTTGGGTATGCGCCCTCTCAAAGCGTCCGGCGTGTCCGGCTCGGTGGTAAAGCTTGTGTCGCCCTCAGCGTTTCCGGGTAGGTACGGGTGTTGGAACTGTTCGTACTTGAGCACAATACCTTGGAAGGTGTTGACGTACGTGATGCCCATCAGTCGCTCCCGGTACCTCTCCGTGAGGTGGTAGATCAACTGCTTAATGTTCTCGCGCTTGATGTACTCGAACAATTCCAGACAACAACTGTTGAGCAGGTTGTCCCGCGGCATCGTCTCGTATACGATGTTCAGGATCGGCTCGAACAGACTATGCTGGATGAGTTGCCTGTTGTGGAACTCATCCTGCAGCCCAATGCAAGTGCGGAACCACTTCAGCGCGATCAACTTCATGTACTTTTGCGGACACTGAAGCAACTGCGCTATTCTAGAGTGCAGGTTCTCCGCCAGAATGAACAGTTTGGACTGGTACGCGTGCTGTCGAACGAAGAAGCAAAGCACTTCAACCAGATGTGTGTATAAGCTCGTCTCCTGTACGCTGAGCCCAAGCATTGACGGTCGGTTTTCAAGATCCTTGAGCGGTTGAAATAATCGTCTGGCCCCTTCTTCGTAAAAGTTTTGAATGAACGCCTGGGTTTGCGGCGCCATTCGAGGTCCATGATGATGGTCTGGTCCGCCGCGCTGCTTAGCCACGAGATCGGAGTTGCCCTGTCGATTCATAGCCTCCATTCCGGCGGCACTACTAGTAGGATCCAGCAAAATCTTGATCGCGTCCGCCATTTGACTCTTTACTCCTAAATCGACTTCCACAAGCAGAAGCTCGATCAGCGTATCTGTGAGCGGTACAGTCTTCTCGCTGATAGCCTTGAAGATATGACCCCTGACCAAATGCGCATCGTGATCGATTAGCGATACCAGCACGTCCGTTCCAGCTACCCGCACACTTGCATCATGATGGCGCAGCGCAAAGGTGATGACTGTGAAAAGTCCATGATTGATGAAGTTCTGGTAGAGTTGCGCCCGCGACTGTGCTTGAATGTTCTTGGACACCGCGCAGCAGTTCTGGATGAATAGAACACCCTGCTTCTTCCTCTCGACATCACTCTCGTCGTCGCCAAAGATTCCGAATAGCTGCTTGAGGAAAGCCTGATTTGACTGCAGGTGGTTGACAATGTCCACCTGATGGAAGAAGATGAGCGAGTTCAGGACTGAGAATGTAGGATCGTCGAGGATGCGCGCCAGGACAACGTCTTTCAGGTACAAAAGGCGATATGTGTAATGGATCTTCTTCTTGATGTCTTGGTGCTCGATCTTGACAACCTCTTTGAACTTGGACGTATCAGAGAGATATTGACGGTGGTTCGCCCGGTGCGATGGGAAGTCCGGATCATCTGTAGTGGAGTCAGTACTTCTAGGATCCAACCACACTCTGTCCTCATGAACTTACACTCTAATGCGCCAACGACACCCATAATCGCCTGATCAGTCACTATGAACTCGATTATGGAGGTGTCGTTGAGCAGGATGAGGTGCTTCATGATCGTGCACAGCCGATGCAGCTCCTGCGTTTGCTCCAACTTTTCCGCCTCGTCCACTAGCGGCGCAAGCCTCAGGATGTACATCTGCTCCGGACTCATCACAAACTTGGCCAACGCATCACGGCCCGCAGGTGTAGTCGACGCATTTCGTATTGAATCCACGACCTCCTCCAGCTTCCCCAACGCCGGATCGGGGAGTGTTATGGGATGCGCGACGTCCAGCAGCTCGTCTGATATTCCATCCTCGGGGACCAGTCGCGACTGGATATCACTTACAAAGTCCCATATAATTGTGCAGCCGTCAGCCTCCTGGAAACTGAGCGCCATGTCCACGCCATTGCTTTCGGTCCACACAATGAGAGTGTCCTGCTGCTTCTGGTAGCCATCATCCTTAGCGACGCGGGTCTCGAGCAATGTGCGACCAGGTTCGTCCTCGCTGGTGACGACGATGCGCGCATCGAGGTTTTCGGGCGGCGCGTTGGGATTGCTGACGACACTGCCCACACAGAAGCCGGTGCCTCTATCATACCAGTCGTTACTCCTGAGCTCGTATACTTTCACCCTCCTTTTGTCATTAGCAGGAGCGAGCGCCATGGTCGCACTGCTGGTTTGGGCCCCGCCGACTCATCCGTATCGTGTCGCGAGTGGATGCGCCGACACGGATACAGTCTGGATGGGCCGGGCGCGCAATGTGTTGCTCGTCGCGGGCGCGCGCGTGAAGTGTGGGAGGTGTTCGGCGGGTGCTGTGGTGGTGTTTGCGCACGATATGCAGAAGGCCGGGGTGGCGAGCCGTTGGTGGTGAAGGCCGATGGAGGAAATCTCTGCCGACGTCGCAGTCGCTGGCCGCGGGCGCGCAGAATGTGTCGCGCGGTGAAGATATCGCTAGAGGTATGGGTACGATACGGCCGAGGTGAATGTTTGAGAGATCTTCACTTGATCGCGGGCGGTCGAAGTGTTGTCGCGTGGGTGTTTGGCGACCAGGCCCAAGCGTCGGGTCGTTTCAGATGAGCCAGGCGGCAGACGCAGCACACCTCCGGTCTCTCGCCGCAGCTCGTCGCCCAAAGATGCTGCAATCAATACTCAATCAAAGGTGGGCAGCAATACGTTCGCTGTAGTAGTGAAGTCGGGAGAGATGACGTTGGAAGTTGAGCAGCATCCAGAACTCGCCGATCGGTTGGACTGCAGCAGCCAGCAGGAGCAGCCCACTATTCGTGCCTTCCAAGCTCGGGAAGGCAAAGTGGAAAGTCAGTTGCGACTCGCCTCTCTTGCGTCACCCAGCCTATTTTAGCTTCCTTCGTAGCTTCGTCAAAGAAACAGCAACCTACCATCTGGGCAAATGCCAGCATTCACATCTAGCACATCCATGTCTCAACACCGCACCTGACCTGCTCACCGCATTACATTGCGCTGACATTGGTGAGATGGATTGGCAGAGCCTCGGACATTCACTTAGATCGACGCTGTGTCGTCCAAGCACAGACAAGCTACCCTGACGCGCCGCTGATCTTCGGACCTTATTCTCTTGAAACGTACCAATCGTACCAGGCTGAATATCTACCTACGAAATACCGTGCGCCACGCTTGTACTGTATTCATATCCTCGTCCATCACGACTTTGTAGCATTCCAATGCAGTTGCAACTCAGGCCACTCGGGTCGACTTTCCGGATTGCCGTACTTCGCTTGCCAGGCGAAGAAATACATCAACGCCGCAATAGGCTGTCCGAAGATGCAGAAACTCAGCCAAAAGACCAGATTGCCGGCTAGCTTCGCATTGTGTCCCCCTCCACCGTATCTTCTTAGCATGTCCGTGAGGAAGATGAGAGGGATTTGTCCCACCATGCCCATGAAAGCGACGCCCAGGATATTGTGGGTTGGCACGCCCACAAGAGCCTCATGTAGCACACCGCTGAATAGGAAGGTGAGAAGCTGTGCCAGCACCGGATGTACACCCCGGCCCACCATTGGCGCGTAGATGTGCCGCTTCATGAAATGGGTGACGGGCTTGTTCCAGCTTGTCCAGTATGATCTCAAGTCGCTGCTATTCCACCAGTCGCCGTAGAATTCCCTGTCTCCGAATCGTGTTACCTCAGCGAGAGCATTGAGGAACGATTGAAACAGCGCAAAGAAGCCAGCGAGCCAGCAGACCAGACTGATTGTGCTCAGCTTCATCACCCGCTCGAGAATGTTGAAACCGTGGAGCTTTGAGATGTCTTCGAGACTGTTCTGTAGCAGGGGCACTGCATACTGAGCCGAAGTGATCCAGATCAAGACGCATAGCAAGGAGAACTCGCATACACGGCGAACCACGAAATCCCAGCGAATCTTCGGTGAGCGTGGATAGACCGGTTGATAGACCAGAGTCGGTGCCCACCAGAAGTAGCAAAGGTTCGCTATGCGGATGTTCTGAGGGTATGGGCAGCTCTTATAAAGTGCTGGCAGCTGTGCAGCCTCACTTGGGTCCGGCCTAAGATACGCGTGTCGCAGATCTCGATTCGTGAAGGCATACGAGCACACCTTCAACCACACCACAACCGCATGCAGCTCCGTGATCGTGCCCAGTCCCGGGTTGTGAATCCAGTAGTAGACGACATACGTCGCAAACGCCAGCATAAATGTTGCATTCGCCGCATGGCACCATGCAATCACTCTCCAAGTCGAGAACCAGCTCTTCGCCCTCTTCTGCTCCTCCTTCTTCACTTTGTCTGCCTCACCATGCTCTTCCTTCTTGCTCTTTGACACAAGCGCTACCGCATACCTCGAAGCCGCCAGCTCAATCAAGTATGCCACGAACAAGTGACACGGCGTCAAAGCATATAGTATCCCAAACCACCTCCAATCACCTGCGGCGACTTTACTTCCAGACAGTGTGACCAATATCCCATACTTTTTGAAGTTGTCGAGCATGAGTCTCAAGTTCGATATCACAATGATCAAGCCCATGAGATTTCGGAAGCCCATGGTCGATGGTGAGGATGTGGCATCGTGACTGAGCTGCGAGGGGCGGGTCTCGGCGTGGACGGCGAAGGTGTGTTTGTATTTCTTCGATGCTCGAGCGTCGGAACGGGGAGGTGGTGTGATGGGTGTGGTAGGTGTGCCATTTGTTTGAAGCACTCCATTCAAGCTTTGGATACCCCGGGGGTGGCCATTTGGCACGTGTATTGAGGTCGTGGTAGCTGTGTTCATGGCGGTTGCGAGCACGACTCTCAGGGTTCAAAGGTGTCTGCGGCGATCAGGCCTTCTTTATGGTTGGTTTACCCTCCTGGAAGCCGATTGATTGTGCAGCGATCTGAATCTCCATGTAGAGTGGAACAGGAAACCCCCATGATGGAAGCGAATGAGAAGCTCTACGTCCGATGATGAATGATGGGGTGCAGCAATGCAAGCGTTGGGATCGCCACGCCTTCCAGGTTCTCCGCTGACGTCGAGCTCTTGACCGACAGGAGCTCGCATGCAGGGTTCAATGTATGACAGGGATGGAACCGATGGCATTGGAACACTTGCGTGATGAGGATTTGTTGCAACTATGTAGCATCGATTTGCCAAACAAAGCACGACTGCAGTAACCCACGATATGAACACTTCGCAAGCAAGTCCGACACTCCGATGCGCTTCCATTCCGCATTCAAAGCAGTCCGCTCAATCGTAGAAAGAGACTGGGGTATCATAACAGCATAACAGTGCAAAAGAAGACCAGGACTCATGTCCAGAGAAATCAGTCATCGGTCAGGTCCACCACCTCAATGCCAGCGTCTCGTGATGTGCGGCGTCGCTTGGAGCTGCTCTCGGCGACAACGATGTCGTTGCCGTCGTTGTCATTGCCGTCAAGAATTGCGGTAGATCGGTCGCGTTTCTCCCTCTTCACCTTCACATCCTTCAGCTCGGCGTTGCGGCGGGCAAGTAGCTGGCGCAATTCGTCTGCATTGAGTGTCGCGGGGTCTCGCTCTTCGAGAGGCAAAGGGGATGGGCTACGCGGGATGACACCCTCGACTTGGAGATCCTCTGCCACATGCATCAGTGGGTTGTAACGTTCACGGGTTCGTTGTAAGCTCTTACTATGGGAGCGGTATTTGAAGGTGAACACCGCGAAAGGATGCTTGCCGTATGGGTAAGTTACGTCGCGGTTTCTGGATTCGGCGACTTTTTCGGGCGCACCAAAGCTGCCATGTGGTTAGCACAATTCCTGGTTTATGACTCGAGTACATACGTTGCCTTCGTGGAGATAGCACGCCCCTTGAGGCCCTTCTCTGGTATGGCCTCGCTCTCACCGGTTTTGATAGTGCTCAGTCGGGCAGCCTTGTACTGGCCAATTTTACAGCGTATCAGTTCAATAGATATGCTACCAAGGTGCTTCAGTTTCTCCGCGAGTCCAGCCTTGACAGATCCGTCATCTGATGCTGTTAGCTGGCAATACATGGCATGTATGAAGATGGCATACGTGTGCTAAGTTCTGAGAACTGGAATTTGTACTCGTATGTGCCCGTTGAAGTTCTTTCCACACGACCCCTGTAATTCAGAGTTTGCTTCTGGTGAGGGTCTCGAAGCCTGCCTCTGACCCTCTCTCCGTCAAGATACAACGGGCAGGAGATATCCTCGGTCGGGTAAGGAAAGTGTTTGGCATCGAAGGTCAAGCTGATAGTAAAGTTTTCGCCTGGTACAGCCTCCACATATCTTGTCGTAATGACATGGTTATCTCGCTCCTTATCTCCTTCGTCCTCAAATTCTTCTAGAGGGATGCCATTGACGTAGACGTAGGCGTAGACCCCTGGGGTGAGCTCGTGCTTCATGGTTGCGCGTGGTGGAATCGTTCGCAATCGGACGGCGTTTCGGAGCGCGTGATGTTACGCAAACCTCAGCAACCCGCAAGACACCTAGTCGGGCGTCGAGGTGCAGTATGGAAAGAAGGGGAGAAAGAGAAAGAGCAGCAAATGAACTTTGGAAGGAGCTCTTGAGAGCTCTAGGCGCGTTGGACCCTGGCTGATCTGGGACGCGCTAGCGCCGGCATTCACGTGCTGCGCGGAAATCTGGGGAAGTTCCAAAGGTTCTTGGCCAACCTTCAACATTCTCTTCTTCACAACACTACCTAGCTTCACGGCAAGGGCCTACCGCAGTCACTGTGAGGCAGACTATGTGGATTGTGCATCACGCTCACGATCGCCATGCCGACTAGGCGATCAGGAGAGTCGACGGGCGCATACCTCGGTACTCTACGCCAGGGGTGATAACCGCTCCTCTCTGTTTAACCCATCGCTTCTTTCGATAAGAAAATCCTAGCTTCTTCGGTGAAGCAGAACTCAATCAATGAGTGTTGCTTGGGCTGGCAGGCTGCCATAAAAGACCATCATCGATGAAATGCCGTCAAACATCCTGGTCTGCAATGACGCGAACCAGCAGAACCGATGAAAGATCCTCTCGAACATCATCAAGTTAGAGACGGACACGATTGCTAGCTGCGAGCATTGGATCTTTGGTAAAGTCGATGGATGGACATCAGTGCGGCTGAAAGTGTGAAAGGTTTGCAGGGTGCGCCCCTTGTCAACTCTCAACAATTTCATGGTGTGACATGACGTTACACAGCCATTGGCGTTCCACATCTTTCTCGTGTCCTCTCCTTGTCGACGACTTCTCACTATACTACTCTCAATCAACGCCGGACGGAGGCATTCGCTGGCATCGTGCAGCATGAAGCTACACTCGAGTTCAATCACTACCGAGGATCAACCAAACTCGACAATCGACGTCCATTCAATTTCGTGCAACCAGGATAGCTGGTGACAACGTTCACCGCTTGCAAGTCAGACCATGAACAGCAACCCAGACACCACGAGAACTACAGCGGAACTACCTTCCGATGCAGGCGAGCCACGTTACTCGAATGGCATGTGCCTTATCTCTGAACACCGGTCTTGGGTCTGAGCGTCGTGTAACCTCATGAGCATTGATATGTAAGTGAAAGTCGCAGCGAGTTGCTACGACCGCCATTCGGTCTTGATCAAGCATCAACACAAGATGGTGGGCTTGGCTGCGTTGCTGCTGTTCTTCCCATACGTTTTCGCGTGGTCAATTCCTGCCGTTCGACCCGGCATTAAGCCTCGAGGACACTCCGTCAGAAGTACGACTACACAGGCGCAGACGCCTATGAAACCTCAAGGATGCAACAGTGGAATCCAGCCAAAAGTCTTCATTATCAGCATGTTTGACAACGAAGAAGAGGCGTGGTACGACATCCCCGACTTCGACGTCCTCGACCAGACCATTGCCATCCCAGGCTTCTCCCCTCTTTTCCCCGACGCACACTGTACTTTCGACGGCACCGTCTGCCAAATGACGACCGGACAAGGCGAGATCAACGCAGCTGCAAGCATGACCGCCCTGTGGATGTCCGACTGCTTCGACCTGAAGTCGACATACTTCCTTATTGCTGGAGTCGGAGGTGTAGATCCATACATCGCCACGACAGGCTCCGTTACATTCGCCCGATATGCCGTGCAGTTCGATCTTCAATACGAATTCTCGCAATCACAGGTCCCTGCCAATGCTTCGAGTGGCTACTACCCGCAAGCGGCAGAATATCCGGACGAGGACAACCCACGAGACTATCCCGGCGAGATCTACGGTACAGAGGCTTTCGAACTGAACAACAACCTCAAGATCCGCGCTGTTGGACTGGCAAAGCGTGCAACCCTGAACGATACCGCCGCAGCGCAGGCTTATCGTTCCAAGTACCCATATGCTCCGGCGAATCAACCACCCACAGTCGTCGAATGCGACAGCGGCACAAGCAACAATTACTGGTCAGGCAGCGTCCTCGGCGCCGCCTTTGCAGCGTATACCAAGCTCTTGACCAACGGCTCGGGCACGTACTGCAACACGCAACAAGAGGACAACGCAACGCTCGAGGCACTCTTGCGCGGTCATCTCGCTGCAAAGGTCGACTTCCACCGCATTATTGTTATGCGAACGGCGAGTGACTTTGACAGAGCACCTCCTGATGAGACGGAGGTATTTCATTTGTTGTATGCCAATCAGCGAGGTTTGGTGCCGAGTCTGAGGAATTTGTATCTTGCTGGTGTTGAGATTGTGAGGGACGTCCTAGGGAGCTGGGAAGAGCTGTATCGAGATGGGGTCGTGGCAGAGAATTATGTTGGAGATCTGTTAAACAGTCTTGGTGGAGAGGTGAAGCCTGACATTGGGACTGAGGCAATTTGGATCAACTGAAGGCTCGGGTCGAGGGATGGTAGCGTATTGGATCGTGGAACGAGACCTGTAGCCTTTCCGTTTGACTTGCTACAGCATTTCATACACACCCAAAGCTCTTCGATCGCTGAAGTAGTACCACATTCCGACTGTACCAATACAACCACTATCCCTACTGTTCGACACCATTACGCAACGCCCAGTTTACCTAGGCTTCAAGTACTTTCCCTGCCTCATCTGTTCCTTCAAACTGTCGCTCTGACTGGGTAGTGGGCCCCTCTTCCTCACACTCCCTCCAGCACCGCCACCAGCGCCAGCTGGCCCGCCTTGACCCATCCCAGGGAGCAGACCCGCCGGCGGCGGGAATCCCGGCGGCATCATGCCTGGGATCATTGGTGGTGGAAATCCTGGCGGTGGCATAGGCGGTTGACCTGGTGGGCGTGGCGCTTGGCTGTACTGCTCATTGAACAAGGCGGAAAGGTCTGGTGGTGCGCCGTTCGGTGGCATGGGAAATGGGGGAGGAGGTGGAAAGTTCTGCGGGTTATGGGCGTGGAAGTCCGGCATGGAGGGCATTGGCGCAGCAGCAGATGCGAGTCCTGGTAGACCTGGAAGGAACGACCTCCCTGGAATCTTCTGATCTTCCAACCCTTCCGCTTCGTCTTCCGCTTCGGCTTCTTCTTCCTCGCGCCGGGCTTGAGCTTCCGACTTCCGCCATGTGCCTTGCTTCTCGGCGGCTTCTTGGCCAATGTGCCATTTGTCGTTGATGTAGGTGTTTTCGCCTGGTCGAGGGCGCGTCCAGAATCGTGTGGCACGGTCGTTGGATCCCGATGCCAGAATGTGGCCCATGGGATGCCAGTCCATGCTCCAGATGTTGTATTCGTGGGCGTAGGTGACTTTGTGAGCTGGGTAGAGTGTTTGCGCTGGCGCATCAGCGGGATTGGGTGAGTCGTAGGGAGATATGGTGAGGGGCGTGCCAGGCGGAGGATTTTGCTCATCGAGGAGGTAGTGGAACATCTCGCCGCTGGAGCTTCCCGAGCTGAGGTAGTTGGAATGGATAGGATGCCAGACGATGGAGTTAATCTCTTTGTCGTGGCCTTTGAGGAGAAAGACGTCGCGCATCATGTGGATGTCGAAGATCCGAACAGTGTTATCCCTAGCACATGATGCGAGGAGGGCGCCGCGGCTGGGTTCGAACTTGGTCATGTTGACAGTGTTCTTGTGGCCTTGAAGAGTAGTAAGACATCGGCCAGTCCTGGGGTCCCACAGCTTGACTTGGTGATCTTTGGAGCCTGAGACGAGCAGACCTTTGCTGGGATGCCAGTCAACGCATTTCGCATCCCATTGGTGTCCAGTTAGTTGCGACTCTTCCTCACCGCTTGCAAAGTCGAAGATTTTGAGAGACGCATCGTCGGATGCGGTGACGAACTTTGTGTCGTTGGGCGCGAACGAGAGATCTCGCACGGGATCCTCGTGCGCTTGAATTGCCTTGACATTATTGAAGTTGGGCTGCCAGTACTTCACGAAACCATCCTGATCTGCCGATATGAGCCATTCGTCATTGTGCGCATACTGCACTGCTCGGACAGCGGAATCATGCGCCTGCATAATAGTCTCAAAGTTGAAGCCAGTCCCATTCCAGAGCGTGAACTCGCCACTCGTCGAGCCAGTGAGGAGTCGTCGACCTTCCGGAGTCCATTTCACCACGTTCACGGGATGCCGTACCTTGTTAAAGGAGGAGTGTAGGTGTTTCGCCGGAATAGTGTCAACTGCTTTGCCCTTTCGCGCAGCAGGCGGGAGCATGGATGCTACATAGCTCAAAGTTGGTCTCTCTGCTTCGAAGCCTCGTAGTTCACTGGCCCTAGGCCGTCGATCGTGCAGCCAGTGAACATATGTGTTGCCGATATCAGTCGCATTACCTAGCACGAACCCCGGGTTAGCATTATCCAGGCGATTCATGCTGTATGCCGTTTGATGCGAGCTGTATAATCTGCCAATGGGCAACCTTGAGCGGATGCATTGAGAAAGAGGTGAAGAGGTCACATTCCGCTTGCATTCCTCAAAGCTATTGATAGGCTATGGACGGGGTCCGCTGCACTCACGTCTACTCGGTCGTCCACGGTTTCGCGGCGCATGATCGAAGCCGCCATGGTCTTGATAGTCGCGATCCATGACGGCGAAAGGGGATGTTGTGTTACTCCAGTCCTTACTGATATTCGTCGTGATGTTCAGAGTGCCTTGTTCAGTGCCGGGACGGGATTTCCATTCAGAGTCGTCAGCCAGACACTCAGCGTCTTGTTCAGAGAGAAATGTGGATAGAAAGTCGCTTTCGGTTGTCGTTGGTGATGTCTCGCAGCTCCTACAGCAGCAGCAGAAGCTTGGTGAAGTCGAAGTCGCGGCGAAACAGAGGTTCGACTATCGCTGCATAAAAGCCTGGGACTATCCCAGCATCACGTGCTGATCTCGACTTCTATTCACTCATCTTGCGCCAAGGACCCGTTCCGCTATCCGTTGAGCTTGGTCGAGCTTGACGTTGCTGCTTGACTCGCCGTGCGACCATGTCCTTTGTGCCAACACCTCCACCACGCCATCCACGCCATCCACACCGGATCAGCACTAATCCCGACTGCCGCATGATCCACGATGAGACACTTCCTCTTCTGCCTCTGCCTCGGTGACAGCGATCTTCAGCCTTTCTCCTTCCAGCATGATCATCTACAGTGTACGCGTGGACAAGAGCGTGGCAGTGTGGCAGCATCTTGCGCAAGAGAAGGCGGAGTGATGCAACTGTCATAAGTGCCACTCGATAAGGGCGTGGATCTGGTGTCACTGCCGAGCGGTCCACCTGGGCCAGCACTCTGCAGGTACGGGCGCCTATCGTTGGCGAATCCAGGTTGTGAATCGCATGACCAGGCGTCTTCAGGAACAAGTTATTGGTCTTGAATAGATGAGCTTGTGACGTGCGGCCTCATGCCTCAGATATCATGACGTACACTTGTCTGCGCCCAAAGCAAGTATATAACAACAAACAACCTTTCCATTCGTCGTATCCCTAACCCTCTAGACTCCCATCCTCCTTGCTTTTCACATCTTAACCACCATGTCGAGCAACAACCTTGTTCGCGGAGCGCTCAAACTTAACCCTCACTACTCCAGAAACGGTCTGAAAAGCTATGTACATGCGATGCGTAAATGGGGGTTCGGCCCGACGGTGGATGGTCCTTATTGCATGGTGAATCAGATCGAACAGCAGGGCCAGCAAGCTATCTTTCAGAAGACTGGAAAGAAAATGTCAGTATACGTATCTTGAAGCGTAGCATGCCTTGTCCCGTCTGACTTATCTACAGTGGAGGCAGAGCTCACGTCAAAGGACACGTCCTTGCTAAGAAAGATAGCTCTGGACAGACTGGAAACGTTCCCGTACGTATGACTCGATTCTTCGGGAGAACCTGCGCTAACGACGAGCAAAGGCTGAGGACGTTGAGAGCAATGCTGAATACCTCGCTACTGTTGGGATCGGTACTCCAGCCCAGAACCTTGCTCTCGACTTCGACACAGGTTCTGCAGACCTCTGGGTCTGGTCGACAGAGCTGTCTTCATCGATAAGGAGTCAATATGGCAGCTCCCACACCATCTTCGACTCTTCAAAGAGCTCTACGTTCAAGAAGTCATCGGGATCGACATGGCAGATCCAGTATGGTGATGGATCAACGGCGTCGGGTGACGTTGGAACAGGTACGCACAGTGGCAATCGAGCTTTTTCAGACATGCTAATGACGTGGAATGTGAAGACAACGTCAATGCCGGCGGACTAGTCGTGGAGAACCAGGCCATCGAGTTGGCCAATACATTGAGTGCTCAATTCGAGCAGGGCCCAGGCGACGGACTTCTTGGTCTTGCCTTCGTAGGTCCATCACTGTTCTGTGCATGGAACGAAACTGACACTCATCAAGGGCAGCATCAACACCGTCCAGCCGAAAGCGGTCAACACACTTGTGGAGAACATGATCGCACAGCAGGATATCAAGCAAGGCACTGAGCTTTTCACAGCCTATCTTGGAAGCACACCACCAGGCAGCGAATCGTCCGGTCCGGGCACTTCGAGCAGCACTGGCAATGCTGAAAGCTTCTACACCTTCGGCTACATCGACACGCAGGCAACCAACGGCCAGACACCAGCATACACTCCAGTCGACAGCTCGCAAGGTTTCTGGATGTTCGACTCTACATCAGCTAAAGTCGGTACCCAGACTGTCACGCGCAGTGGCAACACCGCCATCGCCGACACTGGTACCACTCTTGCCCTTGTCGGTGACGACCTCTGCAAGGCTGTGTACGACGCCATCCCAGGCGCGAAGCAGAACACGCAACAGCAAGCTTGGGTCTTCCCAACAAGCACCAACCTCTCCTCGCTGCCCAAGATCCAGTTCGCTGTTGGCGACAACCTCTTTACCGTCAACCCCGAGGAGCTTCCGTTCCAGGATCTGGGCGATGGCACGTACTATGGCGGTATCCAGTCTCGCGGCGACCAGGACTTCGATATCTTTGGGGATGTGTTCTTGCGCTCCGTCTACGCCATCTTTGATCAGGGCAACAAGCAGTTTGGATGTACGCAGAGAGCTTCGACCTTGACCTCTACTAGCTCTTGATCTTGTGGACTGTCTGGGGTAGACTGAAGAATCTTGCATAGGGCATATAGAGTGTATCTGCTGTTTTAACTATCTATTCACGCCATACGTTCCCACGACTTTTGGTACGCGCCAGGCGCGTCTCGTTATTTCCGACTTCCCAAAGTTCGATCACCCCAGGCCTCACTATACCTTTCACTAACAACGCACTCTTTGAGAGTACACGCAGCATCACGTCGCAGCATCGGGACGTCCTCGGCATCATGTAAATTCAGCCGCTGCACCATTCGGTGGTCTGGTCTACGTCTTGTGTCCTCCAGAGTATCCCCACCAAAGAGACCTTCACTGTGCTGCTGGAAGGCACACTATCGAACTTGAGGAACTTCTGTCAATGGGATTGTGCGATGCGATGGGTATGGTATGCGCATGCGAGACCAAGAGATGGTTTGGGATAGTTGTATTGCTCAAGTCATTACAGGTAGGCACCGGCCAACGCCAGGTCTACGATGACTGCAAATCAGCGCAAACGTCCTCCTTGCCATGCAACCGATCTACTTCAAGAAGTTCCCATTTGTCTTTGCCAGAATTTCATCATAGTATGGCTGAAAAGCCAACCATCCTTTCTCTGGAGTTCCGACCTATGCAGCGAGAGGCAGAAGGTCAGCAAGTGTCGCGGACAAAGAAAAATGGCTTCAAGCTTCTGGTGTGATACCTGCTGATAGCTAAACCTAGCCTCTTCGTCTGGGATGAAGGTTTTGCGATGTCCACTCCCTTGGGCAGCGGCATCTACCAACAACTGAGCATGGCAGGTCTTGTCCAAGGATAGGAACCAGAATGCGGCAGCATCCACGGTTTCGCCGACCTACACAACATCAGTAGGAGTCTTGGGCCAATGTGAGGAAAACCTGACTGTCAACAATCCGTGGTTCTGAAGAATGATAGCTTTTCCATCACCGAGATGTTCAGCAATCCGCCTTCCCTCTTCTCGGTCGAGGACTACGCCTCCAAATTGCGGATAGACCGCATGATTCTTGTAGAATCGCAAGCTGTCCTGTGTAATCATGTCCAGCTCTCGGCCGAAGACGCTGAACGCCTTGCCATAGACGCTGTGAGCATGACCTGGGGTTTCGAGTCAGCTAAGGCTTCTCAGCATGGAGCACCGACTTACATGCTGCATGCACATTCGGCCTGGCTTTATGGATTTCTGAATGAATCGCGAAGGCCGCGGCGTTGATCGGCTCTTCACCAACCACGATATCGCCATCTTCATTGACAAGAATCAGATCCGAGACACTAATCTGAGAGAAGTGCTTCGACAGAGGGTTCAGCCAGAAATGATCGGTCAAGATTGGATCTCGGACCGAGATGTGACCAGCAACTCCCTCGTCAAAGCCTTCGGAAGTCAGCACTTGTTCAAGGTTCGAATGATGCACTTCGCCACGGACCTCTCTCAGCAAACACGCGATACGCAGCGGCAAGATGTTGCTTCCTGTACAGCCTCTCTTCTTCCAGAGAGTCGAACTTCGGGTACGATCGAATCTTCAAGGGCTTGCCAGACTTGTTGGTCTTACCCAGAGCACCTACGCTGGCATTGTCACTCGATTCGGATACGAGCGTCGTTGCGATTGGAGCCATATTATAACGAGTACGCCTCAGTGGTGCTATTTGGAGAACGATTGACTAGTCGGAATGTCGCCAAAGAGCATTACATCCTTTCTCACAACAGCTGTGGCAAGACGACCGATCTCGCTGCCCCGCATGATTATGGATGCTTCACGGCAAGCTTTGTGCCGAACAAGCTATTCTATTGGCACAACAGCGGGCAAGCAAGAACAAATTGAAGTCGTCAGTGGGATTCCGAGACAGATGTGCGGATTTGCAGCGGAAAAGCAAGTTGGTTTGAAGACTCTTGAATGCGAGGCTCGCTCGAGTCGATGTCGGAGTGGTCAGAGTTCAATGTCCGGTAAGAAACAGCAATGGTGCAGCGTCGTCAGCTTCATCACGCCTGCCTTGAAGTGGACGACATGGCAAGTCGCGCAAAGATAACAACTTTGCGCTCTCAACGACTTGCAAGTCGTGAGGCGCCCACCTGAATGCTCAACTGCAGCGAGATTGGCGGAACCCTGTCCTTTCTTATCTGAATTCATTGAATCTGACGGAGGAGACTTTCCTGCGCCCAGACATTAACATGCGACCACTATATCCTTATTTCGAATACGAGTGCCAACTCGATTAATTCTCCGATGCATGGCGCCTTGCTCAAGCACATGGCGGCGGTCTGGACGATTACAGGTCATTGGAGAGATACACCACTGATCCTTCCGAGCCAGCCTCGCAGTCCGTCGAGTGCTTGGTATCTCGCATGCTCGCCAATGCATGTGATAAGAGATATATGATCCTCACTCTTTTCCATGCCATACACTTGCGAATGGTTGAGAAGCCGGACTTCTCGACGCTATCGACGGAAACAGTGGGTCGGCAGCTGTCAACCACTGTCTAGTAATCCTGGCTCCTGGCGCTCGGAACCTAGTGTGGCTGACTTTGGGTGTCTTTGAAATAATAGGCGAGTTTCGACATCATACAAGGGCGTTTGAAGAGATGGCGTGAACCCAGGCTGGCACGATGATTAGCATGCATTCGCTTCTGAAGATCACGGCGCCTTCGCGGCGCGCACTCTTCGTAGCAGTTGTTCTGGGCTCTGCATTTCAACTTTCAAGCAAACAGAAGTGGCGCGGGCAAAACGACGACCACACTTGCTTGTCACAATCGCCGCTCATCTGGCCATCCTCAATCAGCCTAAAGGATGTTTGTGTGGACCGATGTCAGCTTGCTGCGAAGTGTCCCAATCGAGTGCCATCTCCTGAAGCATACGCAAGTTCACCGTACGAGAGTTATGCACCTACGCAGTCGTGCAGAGGGCTTCAAATTGCTGCAGCTACCGTCCGGCTGGTTCCAGACGAATGGTACGCTCAAGCACGCAAAGGCACGTGTAGACTTCTGAGACAAGGCCAATGGTCGGTGCAGGATATGAAAATCGATACTTCTCGCAGCATAGCACCTCACGCAACGGGACGACGGCTGATCGCTTCAACACGTGGAGATCGGCAAGATCCAGCAAAGTGGTCTCGTCAAGAGTTTACACTTGGCTGGACTGAGGGCAGCGTCCGTCGCCAGCGTCCAGAAAGTCTCCAGCTGGTAGCGATAAGTTGCCCAGAACGGCAGGTCATGATGCTGAAGGATTGCTGATGGACTGCATCGGGCATACCGGGTCTCGAGGTATCGATCGTTTTGGCGGAAGACACAAGAATATTGCCGCTTCGTTTCGTGAGGACGGCAGCTGCATGCTGCAAGTCGGCGTGTCAGAGAGGCCAGCCGCAGTGGGCCACTGGCTTCGACGTCGAGGCATGGGGGTTGTTTCGAGCTCCCGCCTGCTGGAGGACGAGAGAGCAAGTTTCCGTGTCGGCGTCCAAGAAAGAAGCCATACGTAGACGCCAAAACCCTATGGGGCTCCGCGGCTTGAGCCAATTGGCGGCGGCACAGGATTACGAGCTTGCGGTGCATCGACCCTTCTAGCGGCAATGTGGAATTCGGTAGCTCGACTGGCTGGCCAATCTGCTACAGAACTCTTCATCCACTTCAGACAGCGCAGGGGCAGACGCATATCGCTTCGCCCTTGCATGTACTATTTCGGCCTGTGAAAGTCCTCAAGAGACAACGTACTTCACCGTTGTACTGACGGCCGCCATGCAGGATTTCAGCACGCATGTTTGCCACGAGATGCAACGAGTTACCTTTCTGTCAAACCGCCCGCGATGGCGCACGCGCAGGTGAAACACGTGCGTCAAAGGCGCAAGAAGCAAGCCGTAGAGGTGAGCTCGGTTCCAGACCCGATCAGACTCGAGCAACAACTCTATCCGTCACTGCTTGGCCAAATTCGGAAGCTTCCCTCCCCAAACGGTTGCTGTGGCGCGACGGTGCGCCGGAGGCTTTTGCGGCGTACCGCCGTTGGTGACGACTTGTCTGGCTTCGTGCGTGGCAAGCCGCAACAACGCCTGCCTTTTCGGTTGATGCGCCGGTCGAGAGACGCCGGCGAAAGCTGTGCAGCAGTGTGAGGCTCGCGCGGAATCGTCCCCTTCGATTGACAGGTACGAGCCGCGTTGGAAACGAGCCTACGGGCTGGAGGGAACTGCCAGCTCCGCACAAGATGGCGACTCTAGGGCAACGGGACGAAGACCCAGAACCCCGTCGATAGACCGCTTCTTGAGACGAAACGCTCACCATTTTGGGTTGCGCCTCCTGCAGTCACCCACGACCGATATGCTTCCGGCCTCGTGTGTGACTCGCCATATCTCGCGCGGCCGCGAGGCTCCTAGCCGCCAAAGCTGTTAGGTTTGGACGTTTTTATGCCACGCCCTCATATGCAAGCGATCGAGTCTTGTCCAGCGCTGGCAGGCTGCCCGGTCGAGCTACCGAGACCGATCGGAGGATTTCAGGTGCATGTTTGTCGCGTGGAAGCTGGGAGCTCCCTCGAGGCACAAGTACCTTGTCCTCTCTCCCAGGAACTTTTCTTGTGGCTTTACCCTCCCCATTGTTTCCCACACCCCAACTTTTGTGTAACCATTGTTCCTCATGTTGTGCTACTTTGTTCTTTAGAGATACCCTACCAGCGATTGCTTCTACAACAGAGGCTTGAAGCTGTTTCACCATGGTCGCCATCTTCAAACGTAAGGCCAAGGCAGCCAAAGAGGCAGAGCAGAAGGCCAGCGAGAAGCCAGCAGAAGAAGCTGTCCCAAAGCCTGCTTACAAGCATGTACCTACCCATGCGGCTTCAGACTCTGTTGGCCAAGGCAGCAGATTAGAAGACAAGCAGGATAGGAACCACATCGCCATTGCCAGTCGAAGACGAGCAGCAAACTCCATGTACGACAGCGCCCTCGGCAATGCATCTTTCCAGCAATCGATTGCCCACGAACTGTGCCACGGAACGCCTTCGCCCATGACTCCTTATGGCGCTCAACCACGTTACCAGGACGACGCGTACTACGGCGAGTTCGACTCGCCGCAGATGGCTGGATATGGGATGACCCCTGGTCATTCGAGGGTGTCGCGTCAATCAAGCGACTACTTTGCTCATTCCATGCATAGAGGACGTTCGTATGAAAGCCGCGGACAGGGCTACGGCAAGGGCAAAGAACAAGGCTACGGCACTCCTTACTACTCAGACTCTGGCTACGAGTCTGCAGGTCCTCCGTCTGGTATGCCGTCCCGAGATCCCAGCCTCCAGAACCTCCAGGATCTCGAGAGGCAGTACATGAGCCGTGACAACAACAAGGGATTGCTACTGCCAGAGCCCAGGCTTAGTGACGACTTTGCCAACATGGGTATCAACATTGACCAAATGGAGATTTCTAGCAAGTCGAATGCAGAGCTTCTCAAGAACCCAGGCAACGTCTCGCCACTGGATCTCAACGCTGACGCCAGGTCGACCAAGTCGACAACTTCCGTGAGCAAGAGGACTAGATTCGAAGACGAGCCTGAGCCAATGCCTGAGCTCGATCGGCTACAACAGCATCGTGAAGCCGCATCTCCTGTTCGTGAGGAGGCTGCCGAGCGTCCTGAAGTAGCTGAAGGCACCTCTGCCACCAGCAAACCTGACGAGCCTCCGGTTGATTCTGCTCGAGGCTCACCAGTTGAGTCCGATGCTGAGTCTGAGCAGAATGAGCCATCGCTGGTCAAGTCCGAGAAAGACATCCCGGAGTCCGCCACAGCTGCTGTTGACCCAAAGCAACAAGCCACCACAGCAGTCGAACCAAGATCGCCAACTCATTCCACGGCCGATCCTTCCCGTACATCCATCGCCAACGATGGGGCTCATCGACCGAACCCGCAACGATTATCGTCTGCCCCTTCTACACGACGCATGACCCTTCCACCCCTTTCCATCTTGGACGGACTCAAGGTCAACAAGAAGGGCTTGATCTTGGACGAGGAAGGAGACCCAATAGGACAACTCGTCGACGGCGAACTACTCGACTGTGTCCGACAGAAAGCCAATGCAAACGGAGAAGTACTGGATGAGTACGGCCGTGTGGTCGGTACCGTTAGGACTATCCCTGCAGGCACCGACATACCCGCCGTGGTTGCCTCTCGTCCAAACACATCCCCAAACGCCAGCCAAGCTCGCGCTCAGAATGGACGACCACAATTGGTGTTCCACACCAGAAGTGACTCAGCCGTACCTCGGCCAGCACAGCGTAGGAGTATGCCAGCACGCTCTGAGACCTTGCCAGAGGATGCTGGGTCCGAATCCGTGTCGCGCGACTTTGCTGAGCAGCCCAAGCGTGCTGCACCTCGCAGTGCCAGTGAGCGAAGCTTGAGCGAATTGTCGAAGCCCTATGCCCGGCCGACCATGACTTCGGTGCCTGAGAACAACGTCCCTGAGGACGATGCGGTCCCCGATAGCCCAGGCTTGTACTCTTTCAAGGGCGAACTGCCCGTGGACGACAAGCCTCAACAAGATGCCCGTAAAAGGTCCATTTCACCCCCTACGCAGGTTCATCCTGCTAACCGACCCATCCTTGCTGGTGGCCATCCCCACAGCCAGATGTACCCACCGACGATGTCAAGTCAAGCCTACCCTAGCGGAAGGATGGGTCCTCGTCGTGCAACCACTCACTTCACCGGCTACGGTGCTATGAGCGGTGGACATGGTGCACCTCGCTTCCATCCCAATCGACCTGCCATCACTCCTTCGAGCAGTCATGGTATGTAGTTCTTACTTTCTCCTATCTTGTTCGATCACTAACATGCGCACAGAGTCCAGCCCTCTTCGAAGCGATGCTGGCTTCGAGCTCATGGATGGTGGCCGTCCACCAATGGCGCACTCTCGCGCAAACTCCATGCATTCTGCCGCTGGTACCGTCAACAAGCCCCGTACTTACTTCACGCACGGTGGGAAGGTCACTGTCGACCCCAACGCGCCCAAGCCTGAGAAGCCTGCGGAGAAGGCCGAAGAAGCTGCAGCTAAGGAGGAGGAAAAGAAGCCCGAGAAGAAGAAGAGGTTCAGCGTTGGCTTCGGCAAGAAGAAGGACGCCAAGTAGACGATGATGACTTCCTTTCGTTGAAGCGTACTCTTGGACTGGTCTAATTTTCCTATGTCGTGGGTTGTAGCGTTTCAGCAGGGCGTTGGGCATGATCGTCGATACGGACGAAGACACTGCCGACGTATACATTCGGAGGACATTGACTTAGTGTTATTGACGGCTTCGTTCAGCATTATACTTGGAGATACCACAGATACTTATGCCCGGCTTGACGCTAGGAAGGGTTCACATATAGCTTTCGATTCGGCGACGAATTTACTTACTACTCTCGTACGACCAGTCTCCTCTTGTTCCTGCTCTTCTTTTCTCATCACTGTTAAAGGCCATCGAGGCTATCCTCTTGCCCACAATGCTCACTGTTCGGTGAGTCCGAAGAGTCTCTCTCTTCCCAAGTCTAGAACATTGCGTTGCCTTGCCTAGGCGAAGTTGCCGCAACACGTATCTTCCCTACGTGGCACAATCAGCAAAACCGTGCCGCTGGGGTACAGCTGGTGCCACACAGGGTCCGACGATAGTGGCGGCGCGGGGTGGTGTAACGAGTCCGGCAAGGCCTGAAAGTGGCTTCCAGCCATCTGGGGCCAGAATGAGCTGTTTCGGCGGCCACCGAGCGAGAGGCGCTGCCCGAACAAGCCCGGCGTGGTGTTTGGTGTTAGTGACGCTGCGCTACAGACTGGTGCTGACCTTGCGCCTCTACTCGATGTTCAAGGTTCGTGATGTTGTTCAGCTGCGGTCGGAGATGGATCGTGAAGATGGGAAGAACGATCTGGAACCCTGGACTTTCTTTCGGCTGTTGCTGCCGGAGACGGCCCGGTTTGTGGGGAGTGGCCTGTGCGCGACGGCGACGACATCCAGCACTCATGCCAGCAGTCATCCAGGTCGCTGTCTTCTTGCCATTTCGCTTTCGCTGTACCGCAGGTAACATGATGCCTTCACGCACTGCTGGTGTCGGTCGTTGGGCCAGCTTCAGCAAGATGGTCGCCTTTGTGGGCTGACAAGCATTTGCATGAAGATTTGCACCCGCCATTTGCTTTTGGCCCAGGTTTCCACATAACCTGCCGTTGGTCAAGATCCCGTCTTTAGACTGCATGCTCATACAGCCGTCACAGGACTCACCAAGCCTTCACCCCGTTACGTATGTCTCAGAGGACGCGGCAGCTTGCGCTTGCTCACACAGCAGTCCGACGGAGTTTCGGGGAATACTCACAGTTGGCGATCGTAGCATGCGACGATCTCAGCAGCGCAGCCGGAAAGCTGGCATGTCCAGCAGAAAATATGGACCTCCCCTCAGACACAGCCGCAGATCTATGAGTGCACGGTCATGCCACGGCGGTTGTCTTTGCATTTGGACTCTAACACCCGCTCCTTGTGATGCATTGTGGACGACTCAGCAAAGTGGTTCGCATCTTTTCGTCGCACCACGCTAGATGGCTGACACGTAGCACTTGAGATGCATTACGTGGAGGAGGAGGGCGGTACAGAGATGAGTGCCCCTACAGGCCGCACCCAGATCGATCGACCAAGCGAAAGAATTTCGTAGATGCCTACAGGGGCAACTACTCTGGAGATCCCGATCAGGCAGCAAGCGGTCGTAGCATCGCGACGCGCAAGGCGGTCGCAGAAGATGCACTCCGCCACAGTCCAACAGCTGAAGTCTTCCTGCACGTACGGTACGCTTGTACTCAAACATGGAGCAGTCTACAGGTGGAAAGTTGAGTTCGAGAACGCAGCCCTCCAGTTCCGCAGCCCGACTCCCTGATGATACTATTCTCAACAGGCTACATCTCGATGCGTTCCATGTTACCGCTATTCCAGGAGTACGAGGAAGACTATGTTGTCGAAGTCGAGTGTCTCGATGCAACGAGAAACCTCTCCGGTATATAGAGGCCTGCTTCTCACAGACGCAATCTTCTTCAATACTCTTCTCCCAAACTTCCTGCTTAGCATCCATCTCTGCACATCTACATATAATACAGTCAACAATGCTCTCTCAGGTGTCTCCGCTGCTCCTTGCGGCGACTTGGTTGCATCCATTGGCGGCCTCTCCCACCAAGAACTATAGCTGTGATGCTGCAGCGCATGGCGCGAAGCAATTATGGAAGCATAAGAAGATAGCCTTAGAGGTATGTATCACCTCACCCGGCAGGACTGGAAGCTGACAGCCATGATAGGAAGCATTCGTCCTGCCGGAGTTGGTCGACAACATCTTTTCATTCCCGCAGCCCATTGGTGTTTCCAACGAGACATTCAAGTCCCAGTTCCTCGACGTTGGACCGATCAGGCTGCAGCAGATGGATGAGCTTGGGATCGAATACATGATTATCTCGTTAGTCTCGGCGACACATGCTTTGACCGAAGGCTGCACTGACCATAGCATACAGACACACAGCTCCTCTAGCCCAAGGAGTCAACGATCCCGAAGCTGCTGAAGCGCTTGCTACGCGAGCGAACGACTACCTCTGGGAGAACATCAAGAACAACACGAATCGCTTTGGCGGCTTCGCCATGCTGTCGCTTCACGATCCGATGCAAGCTGCAGATGAACTCCAAAGAGCAGTCACGAATTACGGATACCATGGAGCCTTTGTGTGTAAGTGAAGACGGTCGTATAGCCGTATGGTATCTTGCTGAAACTCGTCGATGCAAGACACCTATCAAGACTATGGAGCGAACCAGACGTACTATCTGAATGATCCACGCTATGATGTGCTTTGGCAGAGACTTGTTGATCTCGACCGACCGGTGCGTAAGCCCGGAGCAAGGGATTCGCTCCAATTTGAGACTGATTTCACCTTGCAGATATACGTGCATCCAAGGGCTCCAGGACCGAGGCAGCTGCTCGACTATCTTCCCTCTTCTCCAGATCTCATTGGCGGCGGCTATCAGTTCAGCAATGATGTTGGCTTAACACTTATGAAGATGATCGCGTACGGCGTTTTCGATCGCTTCCCCAACCTCAAAGTGTTAGTACACGTACTGTATAGTTTCTGACCTTGCTGATTCGTGCGACCAGTATCAGCGGCCATGTATGTGAATGATGGGGACGAAGCGTGATATGCGACGTTTACTGATGCACTCTCGAAGATGGGCGAACATCTACCAAGCGATCTTTTCAGGCTTAATGCTCAAGGTATGATGGCATGTCCTTGTCTTGACAATGAGTTAACAAGGTTCCAGTCGAGCGCCTGCGATACGCCTTGGATCTGCCTGCAATGCATGATGTCGCTTACTGTAAGTGGGCTAGGAAATGGAAGCTGCAGCCAAATAGGTCAGCTAACGCATGTTGCTGCAGACTTCAAGCACAACATCTGGGAGACGACTTCTGGGGACTTCACAGATGACTTACTCCAATTCCACATCGACCAAATTGGCATCGAGAGGATTTTGTTCAGCATCGACTGTAAGACGCGGTGAGGAAATGTAATGAATCACAACAGTGTGGCTGACGAGGAGCTCACAGATCCTTACGAAGACCTAGCTGACGGCACGACGTGGCTCGACAAACTACAGCTTGGAGATGACGCGAAGAGTCAGATAGCGAGAGGAAACGCCGTGAAGCTGATGAAGTTTAACGACTGAGGGCGATCCGGGATCACCGCACCGTACCTTGAACGGTTCGCTCGAGGACGCGGAAGCATATATACACGCGAGGGACACGCGATTCGAGTGTTCTTTGATATAGCCATAGACCTAGCAGGATAGAGCTTGATTCCACGTATTTACTTCTCAGTTTTACGTTACTTTCAATGTCAGCACTCTACGAACAAATTCTTTATACAGATAGAGAGCTCCAATTTCATTCTCCATCCTTCCCGCCGGCCTCAAGCTGCTAGGGAGTACATGTAATGAACAAGGCGGCCATCTGATGTCGGCTTCACGTTGCTCCTGGCCGAACCTTGCTTTCGGCTGTTGCTGCCGAAGACGGCTCGGCTCGCGGGGAATCCATGACGGCGACGACATGCCATCATGTGATAGCGAATCGTGACTTGGTCATGTCAACAACCTCACCAACACACCTGCCATCATGACGCTAGCTGGATGGGTATCCACCTAATAGCGACAAAGGCATCCACGACAATCCGATCACCGACACAGCGCGATCTACGGCACTGCTTCTGGTAGCCAGGCCATCATGATCACTTCCACGATCCCTAGATGACAAGCTGCGCGCGAAGAAGGAGGACAGAAAAGCATCGATCGTATCGAGCCTACATCGTATTTGCCGACTACTCAGCCCTACCGACTTGCTTTTATTGGACTGTAAAAAACTCCACTTTCAACGCCACCATGAACACACGCAAGCCGATACAGCCGGCGGCTACCAGCAACGTCTTGTCCATATCCTACTCTGCTTCCACCAAGCGCTTCATCATCGGACTGAACGACGGTCTTCGTATCTTCCGGACTGACAACTGTCTCACCACCCACGAACCTGATATCCCCTACGAACTGGGCATTTCCATCGCCGAAGCGTTGGACGATCGCTACTATGCCTATGTCTACAACCACAAGAACCGATATGGAGGACCTAATGTGGTGATCTTCTGGGACGCTGTGTTCGATCGAGAGTTGAGCAGGTTCGACTTTCATGAGCCTGTTCTGGGGATCAGGTTAACTTCGAAGTGGATGGCTGTTGTGTTGGAAGAGCGCACGGTACTGCTCCAATACCAGCAAGTCCAGCTTCCAAGACTTCCTACCCCTCCAGCAGAGGATCGAAGCGAAGAAGTGCCAGCGGCGAGCGACGACCAGCCTGTCCGTGCACCCAATCTGGTCCATTCGCTCTACCAAACCTGCACCAATACATATGCGCTGGCGTGCCTGTCAAACGACCTTCTGGTCCTACCAGCCAAGACTTCGGGTCAGATCCAGCTAATATCACTCAAACCAGGCGCTTCGAGTAGCAAGAAAGTGCTCAAAGCCCACAGCCACCCGCTTCGCTGCCTTGCCCTGTCCGCCGACGGAGACCTGCTTGCCACCGCCAGCGAACAGGGAACACTTAACCACGTGTACAGCACGGCCACCCAGGTTCAGCTCGCTAACTTTCGTCGTGGCGTAGATCAAGCTATTGTGCAAAGCATGGCTTTCAGCCCTGGCAACAGGTGGATGGCGGCGACTAGCGACAAGGGAACACTTCACATCTACGACCTACGCCCACCAGATCCAGCTGAGGTCGCCGCGATGTCGAAGGATAGACGCAAGTCGCGGTCTTACGCAGGACACCGGCTCTCTGGTGCAGACTACTACAAAGACTCATCGTCTGGCATGTCCGCTGGACGATCGTCCCCAGCACCTTCGAGCGCGATTGGTGCAGGCGCAGGGGCCGGCTACCAAGGCAGTGTGCAAGAATACTACGGCCTTCGACCACCGCCAGCTTCAGCCTCTCCGCCCGCTCGAGACGCCGCAATGTCAGCCATGGCCGCTCTCAAATCCAGTCCTTTCGCGCCATCAGTCTTCAAGGACGTTCGGAGTATAGCTTCAGCTCCTTTTCACACTGGAGAAGACACGCAGCACTGGCAAAGCGGACCAGCGTACAGCTGGACCACGGCACCGAATGGCTCGAATAAGCGCATCAGTAACCCTGTGCTATCACTACCCAACGACCCTACTGGACGACCGCCGAAGGGCATCATCACATTCGAGAAGGAGGTGAAGGATGAAGATGGTGCCATCATCTATGTGGTTGGTGGTGGAAGTGATGCACGGTGGGAGATGTTTGAGCTATCGCCTGTCACGACTGCTGAGGGAGAGCGTACGGGCGGTTGGGGCTTGAATAAGAAGGGGTTCAGGAAGTACCTGACGAGACAGTTTGTGTGAACGAGGCGGAAAGTCGGTTTGGTAGAGCGCAGGTGGAGTCACTTGGAGATCTCTCCATAGCGACGCAATGAGCTTCAGACCCACGATCAATCTACAGGCAGTGTAGCACAAAAAGTAAGAAGCTTTAGCTACAGAGCCGTAGGTATACCTAGACTTCGGCGAACGGCTCGACTCAAAGTGCAAGATATCCCCGTGACTCGTCAAGTGTCTATACGGCTGTTACTGCACTCGTGAGCGGGGTCGCCTCACAGAAAAAGGAGAGAGGGAGAACATCGTAGGGGTCTCACTCCAATTGCTGCCCTATCTGAAACGTCCCAGCTTCGATTAGCGTGTCGACCGTCGGGTTGTCGTGTCCTGTCTAGAGCACTGCAGCATCTAGGAGAGCCTCGATGTCTCCGGGATTTAGACAGACGAAGTGAGCTACTAAGTGAGGTAGACAGTAAGGCTTCCAATGAAAGGTACAGCGAAGCATGAGGTGAAGCACGAAGTGAGCTAGCAGAACTGCTAAGTGAGGCAGAGAGTGAGGTAGCTAACAAAAGGCATAGTGAAGAGTGGGATTAAGCCGGAAGTGAGCTGTTAAATGAGGCTGCTAGTGGGATATGCAGTGAAGCCTCCTTCGCTCGCGCTCCTCGATCTTCTCAATAAACATAAGCGGAAGCTCGGAGTCCCCATCTATCATCAACTCCTTACTCTTTACCAAATATGCCTCCTTAAACACGGCCCATAAGTTCTCCATAGTGTCATATCCTGAGAACGGCCGTGGGTAGTACTTCGGCTTGTTGTCGAAGAATGCTGCGACTGCTGCGGCGACGCCTGCCTCATCCACGGCGATCTCTTTGACTTGGTTGAAATCGAGCAGCCAAAGCTGTAGAGCACGCCATCGGAAAGACTTGGTTAACGCTACGGTGCTAGTCGGCTTGTTTCCGAGCTTTTTCATCTCCTCATATGTAAGAGGCTGGACGTCTAGATGCGGTGAGGTACTACGCCTGTCGCCGAGGACGAATTCTACGTCGCGGGCGTCCACATGTGCGGTCCAGTGAAGCAGAGCGAGAGTTTGCGCAATGGCCTTGGCGTAGGGAGTGACGTCCAGGATGTTGCCGTCAGCGTCTTGGATTTGAGTGACTCGGTCGAGAGTGAGGTTGAAGTTGCGCAGGCTGAATTGCGTTTGAAGTTGGCCTCCTAGGAAATGTCAGTATAAGTGAGCTTAACAGTGATGACATTGGTGAGAATGTCGATGAAGTTAGCAGTAAGGGAAGCAGTAAGGGAAGCAGTAAGGGTAGCAGTGAGGGTAGCAGTAAGGGTAGCAGTGACGGCAGCAGTGACGGCAGCAGTGAGGTTGACCTACCCTTTCGCAGAACCGATTTGGACGCTGACTTCTCGCCTGTATCGATCTCTCCTAGGCAGACTCGAACCAAGCAATCACGATTCTCAGGCTTCATCAACGCCGCGTGCTTCTGTCCTTCGGAACAGAAGAGGTCGATTAATGCTTCACGCCCCCTTTGACATAGTGGCGGGATCTGCTCGCTAGCTAGGACAGCTTTTGGATCGTACCAACACTCCGGCGGGAACATGAGCTCGCGGTGAGCCCAGAATTCGTCCGGATCGAGGGCGAAGGAGTAGACCTGGGGCACCAAGATATCGATACCGTTGCCCCTGTTGCTAAGTCCCTCGAGGATTGTGGTATGCATAAGATAGTCTTGCCAGAGGGCTCCCATGTGACCAGGCTTGGCGCGCTTGAGGGCTGTCCCTGCCATTTCATAGACACGACCGCAGGAACCGGCACCGATGTCCCGAAAGCGCTGGGGGCCTGGGGTTCGGGAGGAGGATTGGGAGGCATGATCGAAGGCATGATGGAGCACGGCGGCGGGGGTCTCGTTGGCGATGCGTGCCTGTTGCTCTAGTCGTCCGTGCATACTGGGCGAGCGGAGGGAGCTGTGGTGGCGGTGGCGTTGTTGTTGCTGCTTTGTTGCTGCTGTCGTTGTCTTGCTCGGTGTGCTGCAGGGAAGACTGAGGTGTGCGGCAAGTGCGTTATATAGGGTGTGCAGCCATTTCGGATCCGAATGCCCAAGTCAGGAACGACCTTGCGATGACTGGAGTCCTGTACCATGGTCCCGTGCTGGCTAGCGATGAAAGTGGGACACTCGTCCAGCAGACACATCTCTCTCCCCCAATAGGCGGCTACGCTCACGAGTACAGTAATAGCCACTTAAACATCCGACTAGTTGTGGGGATATTTAACATTCGCCATCGCGAGGGTCCAGTTCGTTGGCAGCAGTCCGTCTCAGCCCCCGTGCTCTCAAGGCGAATACTCCCCTGCCTGGTTGTTTGCAAACGCGTCACTTACGGCAGGCGTAATCAACTCAAGACCAGGGTCCTGAGCGACGTTCCTGATATCACTTGATCAGGATCCGAAGTGGATGAATTCAGGGTAGTGAACCACCGTATACGCTCGAGCTACCAGACGTGATGCCGCTATAAGCATAAATCGATGTCTCTCTACTGGATGCGCTCAATGAGTCATGAGTGATCTTGGTGTTGGGGACATATCGACTCGAACGGATTGTCGTATTTGACGCAGCATTGTGCACGTTCCTAGAGTTGTCTTTCCGTCGTGATGGTGAGTTCATCGCCGTGAGGATCAGGGGCTTGGCGCTTCACATGCGTCTCGCGCATTCATTGAATCTTCACTCGCTAAGCTTCCTCATGCCGAAGAAGTAGTTGCCCCAATCTTCGCTGCCTGGCACTTCTTTCCAGCCCAGCCCAGGCACATACACCACGCCCATCATCTGCCACCCATTCCCGCCAACTGTAACATCCAAATCCTGCCTTCTCCTCGCCCACTCTCGCAGCTCTTGCGGCTGGATATACTGGCTCCACTCATGTGTTCCCCTCGGCACCATCTTCAACACCTCTTCCGCCATGAACTTGGTAGTGAACCATGACACATTCGTTCTCGCGATGGTCGATCCCACGAGCCATCCACCAGGTTTCAGGTGAGGCAGTATGCTCTCGAGAAAGGCGGATGGACTTTGGATGTGTTCAATGACCTCGAATATGGAGATGATGTCAAAACCTTGCTCAGGGGACGAAGGAAGAGGTAGCTGCTCGACCGGGATGTTCAAGTAGGTGAGGCGATTTGGCTCGAGAAGTAGAGGATCTGTTCGCTGGTGTCGTTTCGCGATGGCAATGACCTCTGGCGTGGGATCGATGGCTGTTACCGACCCTGCATTGGGTAGTCTTGCAGCCGACTCTGCGAATATCCCTCCACCACATCCAATGTCCAGAAATTTGAGCTTCTCTTGCTGGAAACCTCCTTGGCTTTTCGCGCATTTGCGGATGAAGTCGTGTCGCAGAGGGTTCATGAGGTGAAGTAGCCTACTTGATCCGTGTGGGTCCCACCATGATGAGGCCAGAGCATTGAAATGGGACACCTCTTCATGATTTACTGAGCTTTGCGTAGAGCCAGTCGTGGTGAAGTTGGTGTTGTATGTGGCATACGATCGAGATGTAAGGGGTATTCGCAGAGTCGGCGTGGCGAGGGATCTTTCGAGAGCGAGACGCCGCAATTGAGACGGAAGGGACAGGATTTGGCGGGCAAGTGGACTTGATGCCGCCATGTTGATGTGATGGTGCAGTAGGTGAAGCATTCGCACGGCGTTCAGGTTGATGTCTATATGGAGTGCAAGCGAGGCAAGTTTAGCCGAGCTTTTTTGTGACGTCCAACTTCACTTCGAAGTTGGATGCCATCGATCAGATGTGAAGACAAAAGCTATTGAGCTAAAAACGTGATTATCGTTGTCAAAGGAGCTGTGACCGAACTTAATCGTTGTCGATGAGAGCACCCAGTAAGGCTAATGAATGTTCAATCGCCTTGAGGGGTAGTCTTGATCTCATTGTGCTGACGACTACTACGGCACTTCTTCGTAACTCTATCCTTCCCTACCCTTGGTCGGCGTTGCGTCCCGACTCGCACCACCGCCTTTCCTCATCAGACTCTGAAAGTACTCCTCCAACTTGTCAATCGGCAGTTCTTTAGTCTCCGACGACGAAGCCTTTGTACTCGTACTCGAAGGCTCCTTCGGCGTCCCGCGATCTGCTGAAGGCCGACGATCCTCACTGTAGTCCCTGTTACTACGAGGTGGCTTCGGTGTGGACGCTCGTGCTCCAGTCGGCGACATGGGAGATTGCAGGGATTGGGTAGTGGGAGGTCGTTTCAGACGCTCGATTGCAGCCTCGGCGCTTACAGTGTCGTAGCTAACGCCTCCCACGTTGAAGGAGACGTCACCAAGCTCATTCAGAGCGCCAGTAGTTTCTCCTGATGGCATACCGACGGAGCGGCCAGTGGATGAGACGCTTGTCGTAGACACGCCTGTCGACCGACCACTAGCTTCTCGTTCGCGATCCTGTGCTTCCAATTGCTGAAGGTGTTCCCGCATTTCCGCCAGGAATTTCTGATCTGGCTTTGTTGTGACTTCGATCTGCGGCGTCTTTACAGCCTTATGAGCCTGGGGATCTTCTACGCGCCTTTCGTAAGTTCGGACCGCTGATGGTGGGAGTTTCGATGGCGAAAGTGGCTCGTCTGGCAAATCGTCCTCGACGGGAGAGCTTTCATAAACTTCTGCACCGCCGTTAGCTTGGTCCGGCTTCGTGTCCTCGGCGGTGACCTCTGGCTTTGGTTGAGGTTCGGGCGGCGGCTGCAGATCTGCTAGCCATGCCCCTAGCATATCCTCGGGCGCGAATGTCTCGCTGAGTGTCCTTATAAAGGCAACACTGTCCCAGCCAGCAGGAATCACGATGGCCATCCGGTCCATGAATTCGTGCTTGGGCCCAAGGTCTTCCTTCTTCATTGTCTCCCCCGTACGTGCGGGCTTCGGGCTAAGAGCTGTCAGATCCAGTCCGAGAGCGCTGTAGACAACTTTCTGTGCTTCGGACAATGCGCTGGCTGGTTGCTGGGGAGGCGTGCTAGAGCTGGTATAGACTAGCGAACTCAGAGGGTGGAGTGGCAGTATTGCCGTCCGTAGGCATTGCGAAATGTAGTCAAAATCATCCTCTTTGTAGCCCTCTCTGAACAGATCCTCCTGCGAGCCGGTGTGCTGCACCACGACCGTTATTCGCAGTTGCGCATCCTTGATGATATCCATCGGATCTGTCGCAGGTACGTCGGGCTGTAATAGGGCCTTCGCAAGGACTTGTAGCCATCTGCGTAGCTGGTCCAAGAACTTCCACGGCTCTTTCCAGCTCAATAGCACACATACGCCAGGCCTTCTTGCCTCGGACTCTGCCTCGTCCAACATATCCCCATCTTTATTGCTACGATCTCCTGTCTCTTTTTGCGACAACAGCCTTCTCAAAGTGCCCACATACTCTTCCGTCGGCTCGGGTAAGGTATGCACCTCCATCTGCGCGACCTCTTCCGCCTCAGCACCTAACACCTGCACACCGGCACCACCCTGCTGCGGCGGTGAGAAGAGCTTCACATGGCCGTATCCGTAAGCATATCGATTGCTCAACCGTAGTTCCCCTTTCGGTCTCTGCTGCTTGCGTTCCTGAGTTCGTGCTGGTGGCTGTGCAGGCGGCGGTCGAGCAAGTGACTGCACGAATGATCGTTGATCATCAGGTGAGCCGCCGCAGACTATGAGCTCTCGATGCTGAATGGCCTGCGTTCTACTGCGAGCTTGAGCTTCGCGTGTTTGGCGGAGGAGACCAGACCAGATGTCGGTGCGCTGCTCTTTTTTGCGTTTCAGCGGGCGTTCGACGGATTGGCGGGATATTGTCGTTGTAGCCATGTTGGAAGGACGGAGTAGCAGACCAGATTCCAGGTCATTACCAGGTCGGCAACGCGCTTGAAAGTGAGGTGGACGTGTTGGCAGGGATCATGGTTGACCAAACGTGATGTTCAATCAAAACGCGGAGCGCCAAGCCGGAGGTCAATGAAGTACGACTTCACTCCGACACTCTGCAACCATCAACACTACACTCTCCTGTGGGCTCTCTCCTAACTGCAAGGATATCTGGATCGATCTCGAACATGGTGTTGAAACTACGCCTCGCCCGCGTCTCCACACCCGGCGGCGCCAAACGACACAAGCCCTTCTACAACATTGTCCTCGCCCAAGCACGATCGGCTCGAGATTCCAAACCAATGGAAGTGCTAGGAACCTACGATCCCATCCCAAAGCTACCCGTTGGCGCAGAGCCAGGGTCAAGAAAGATCAAAGATATCAAGGTCGATGTGAGCAGGGCAAAGTATTGGTTAGGGGTTGGTGCGCAACCGAGTGATACCGTGTGGAGGTTGTTGGCAATGGTGAGTTGAGAACACGGAGAAAAAGGCATGCCTGTAGAATGTATGTGCTTACAAATGTTTGGTATAGATTGGGCTGCTCGAGCCCCGATATCTACCCCAAGGACCACAGACGTTGAAGCAAGTGCGATTTCCCACGCACCTGCCGAAGGAGGATGGCGACAACTTGACCAAAGCGCAAAGCAGCCAACGGAAGAACATTGGACAAGGAGATAAAGGACCAGTGATGGAGAAGATCGAGAGCGAAATCGCGGCAGGAAGGTTACGCGATGGCGCGAATGCTGGTACAACGAGCCCACAGGACCCCAATGCTTGATGAGTATGGCATATACCAGAGTGTACGGGATAAAGCGCCGCGAGATGCAAGCGCAATCGATTCAACACCACATGGAGATCGCCAGTCACAGGTTGGAGGCAAGCCAGGCCCGCCGGAAAGGAGAAACTGGGCTGGACTTGACAGCATTCCAGCCTTGAAGAGGCCAACCTGTGCTCGACCAGATATTGGCATTCGAAGACGATGAAAGTCAAAGTTGTCGTGGGGGACAGCTCGCACAGCCGTGCGGAAGGTGATAAGATGCAACAACTACATTGTGGTGGAGAAGATGCCATGTCTTCTACCCGGGGCAAGATGACTGAAAAGTCTTTCGGAGGCAATGGAGATGAATGTCCTGTTACCAGAGCTCGTGGAGGTCCAGGTTGAGACTCTAGACGCTCTTGCCCCTGTACGAATACTCCTGGGACTTTCCTCCCGACCCACCTACGCTCATCCTCACTTTCAACAAGTCATTAGTTACGATCTCATCCTTCATGTTGTAGAATTCTTCCATATCCCACTGTGAGCTGATATACCGGTCTCGCAGCCATTCCCTCCTCTGCGCTGTCAGCCACACCGCCGTGTCGCCGCACATCTCTGGTGTGTCATTCAAGAACCAGTGAAACCTCGAGGAAAGCCGAAAACCTAGGTCAGTTGCTACGCCACCAGGGTGCAGCGAAAAGCATAGCAACCCATCGTCGCTTCCACCAGGGGTCTTTGGTGCCGTCGATGGTGGAAACTGCACGCTCAGAAGCTCGGTGAACCGCAGCTGAGCGAACTTCGACATTTGATATCCAAAGTTCTCCGGGAACCTAGTATGTGCCCAGGCAGAGGAGATGGTGACACAGGTCTTCAGAGGCGAAGTATGTTTGTGACCTAAGAGGAGTGGGATGAAGGCTCTAGCAGTCAGGAAGGTACCCCACACGTTGACCTGCCAGGTCTGCCACCAGTCGTTAGAATCGATCTCGAGGAGCGAGGCTTGGTCTTCCATATAGCCTGCGTTGAGAACTAAAATGTCGAGTCCGCCGAAAGCAGCTTGAACCTATTTCGTTGTTTAGCATTGCCAAGTCACTACGGACAGTCATTTTCATACTTCTTTCGCGGCGTTTTTAGACTCTTCTTCACTGGTTACTTCAAGCTTGAGTTTCAGCACGTTTGGTGCTGAACGTCCAGCAGCTTTTGCAGCATCTTGTATATCTTTCTCCACGCCGTCCAAGGAGCTGCGACCAGTAATGCAAATGTTTGAGGTCCCAGCTTTAGCATACGCCAGGGCGAACGCTTTGCCACAGCCCTTTGAAGCGCCCGTGATTAGGACTGTGCGGCCGCTCATGTCGAATTGTGTGGGCTTGATAAAGTCGTAGGTGTCGTGTCGATCTGTTGGCACCAAGTCGGCGCCAATTGTGTTGCGCTGCTGTAATGGGTCAGTCCCCATCGCGAGCAGTTGGCGGATCATATCTTCCGGAGACTCTTTCGCCATGATTATGGGTTGAAAGATTTGATTTACAATGGGTGTCACTCCAAAAGTGCTCACGCGATTGGAAAACTGGATTTAAATATGGAGCGAAAGCGCAGCTTGCCTGTATAGAGGCGGAAAAGGATCGCGGCGGAGAGCGGAGAGCATACCAAGCATCCTCCTCGCAATTTTTGAATGCGGCTGGAAGGGTGGCTTCTCTAGGGCACCGCGAGCAATGCTTCCTGCCTACGTGAGTGATTATGATTGGTCTGAGTGTTTGACATAGATCAGGACAAATAGCAACATCGCTACTGGATTGCATGGTGACGATAATAGGAGGGGACGAGATTGTTGAAAGTACGGGGGAAGAGCGCCACGGTAGAGACTGGCGCAGAAGAGCGTATTCCTGTTCGGTGTGCCTTTGGTCCGGGTGTCACAGCAAGAACGAAAGCCAAGCCATCGATCGTGCCCCGGTTGCAGCGTTGGCATGTCGTCAGTCGCCCCGGGTACAATCCTGAATGCGCTTGGCTCGTTCATCTTGCCGTGTTGAATGGTCACAAAAGGGCCAGCATATCAATTCCGCTGCATCCGCGCCCGTAGCAGTACCTGGCATCTCTGCCACGATGGCAATCTTAGCTGACCTACCTCGAGCAGCTATTAGATGGTATCAGACAATGGTCCTTGGCTTTGCGGCTGAAATGCTCCTGACAAGGACCCAAGATGCCGAATCAGCCTTTCTGCCCTGTCCATCGATCGAGATAGCAGCCGCAAGAACGACCCCGGTAAGTCGAGGTGTACATGTCAATAGAGGCATGCCGGTGATTTGTCATGTCAACTCGAGCGCTCAACAAGATCCCGAAGCAGAGATGCTTTGCGACGAGATGCGAGAAGAGGTGAAGTACAGCCCGGGAGTTCGGAGGTGATGTAGGGCGATTTTGGGAAGCTCGCGGGCCGGTCCTAGCTGCCGTCGGAAAGCCAGGGATCCTCCAGACTTTCTTGCTGTCTGAGACTTTTCGAAGGAAAACCTCTAGACTTCATCCTCGACTCGAACAATCGACATTTGCCAAAATGAAGCGAAAGCTGAACGAACATGACGTCCCGGAGCCTGCGACTGAGCAAGACGCGAGCAAGACCGTCCCGGCGAAACAGACGTTCGCCAGCCTCGGACTCGATTCTCGATTATTGCAGGCTGTAAACCGCGAGAAATTCGCAGCGCCCACACCCATTCAAGCCAAAGCTATTCCACTTGCACTCGAAGGCAAGGATGTTCTTGCAAGAGCGAAGACAGGATCGGGAAAGACATTGGCGTACCTGCTGCCATCGATTCACTCCATCCTTCAACGCAAAGCCTCGAACAAGCGTACCAAGACCACGAGTATGCTGATTCTGGTACCGACGAAAGAGCTCGCGACTCAGGTGACGGCAGCTGTCAAGAGCTTTACAATGTTCTGCGCGCAAGAGGTTCGATGCGAGAACATAACCCGTAAGGAAGATGCGGCTGTCACGAAGGCTCGCTTGGCCGACAGCCCGGACATCGTGCTTGCTACACCAGCACGTGCCGTTCAGTGGATCAATAGCGAGTTGTTGAAAGTCGAAGAGCTCAAGCATCTCATCATCGACGAGGCAGACTTGGTCTTGAACTACGGCTATGAGGAGGACTTGCAGAGCATCGCGAATTCGCTACCAACTGGTGTGCAGAAGCTAATGATGTCTGCCACTCTGAGGACGGAACTGGACACTCTATCGGCCCTCTTCTTCTCGTCGACAGAGGCAGCTGCACCGACAATACTGGATCTGTCGGCAGAAGAAGCTGCCGAAAAGCCCACATTGGCCCAATACACTGTCCGTACGGCAGAAGAAGAGAAGTTTCTGTTGATTTATGCTATCTTCAAGCTCCAACTCATCAAAGGCAAAGTCATTGTCTTTGTCGCGGATATCGACAGATGCTATCGAGTGAAGCTGTTTCTCGAGCAGTTCGGGATCCGGAGTTGTGTGCTCAACTCCGAACTTCCTGTCAATAGCAGGTTACACGTGGTGGAGGAGTTCAATCGTGGCGTCTACGACATCATCATTGCGGCCGATGAAGAGGAGGTGGTGGGTAATGAAGGTGGCAAGAAGAAGAAGAGACAGGCCAAGCAGGATGACGAGGCCGAAGAGGCAAAAGCCGATGAAGAGGCCGAAGATCTCATTCCCGAGAATGATGGTGAAGAGAACGCCGAAGGAGAAGATACCACAGCGGCAGCGCCAGCGGCGAAAAGGCAACGCAAATCCCGCTCAGACAAGGAATATGGTGTGTCTCGAGGAATCGATTTTCGGCATGTCACTTGTGTCTTGAACTTCGACTTACCGACAACATCAAAGTCTTACACTCATCGAATCGGACGTACAGCACGAGCAGGACAATCTGGAATGGCGCTCTCGTTCTACGTCCCCAAGGAGTTGTACCGCAAGCATAAGCCAACCAGCATCCCGCAGTGCGAAAATGACGAGCAGGTTCTAAGCAAGATTACGAAAAAGCAGATCGAGAAAGGCACCGAGATCAAGGAGTGGGGTCTGGACTGGAGCAAGCTTGAAGGTTTCCGATATCGTCTTGCAGACGCCTTGAGAGCTGTTACTCGCATCGCTGTGCGAGAAGCTCGTACCAAAGAGCTGCGTAACGAGCTGATCAAATCAGAGAAGCTCAAACGCCACTTCGAAGAGAATCCGGACGATTTGCGACACTTGCGACACGATACAGAGTCACACGCTATACGACAGCAGGCCCACCTGCGCCATGTGCCAGACTACCTGTTGCCAAGCGGTGGCAAAGCCGCCGTGAGCAAGGATGTCGGCTTTGTGGGCCTTAAACGGGACAGGGAAAATCGCATTCGTAAAGCGAGGGCGTTCAACAAGAGCAGAGGCAAAGGCAGGCTGGCCAAGGGCAGGGGCTTGGACCCTCTTAAGAGTCTGAACGTCAAGGGAAGGGCAAAGAAGTAGAACACCAGGACTCATTCATTGCGTGGCAGCGCCTAGGCAGCGGACTACAACCACTACTGTGTTCGAAATCGCATTTCGAATGCTGCACCGCTGCGATCGATGTCTCGAATCTCATAACCCGACACCGTTTCCCGTCCCTCGGCGATCACTGGTCTGAGCAGTTTGCCCTCGCCGATGCTGGGACAAGGAAAGTGTCTCTTTCCCTTTCATACTACCTTGTGATAAGCCGCTTGCTGATTTAAGAGCCTACACTAAACTTCCAGGTTCATTGCTTCAAGATTGATCAAGCTTATCGATTCGTCTACATGCTTCCATGCCAGTCAACGAGACAATGTCACCTTGGCATTCCCTACGCTTTTCAAAGCGGTTCTAGTTTGATGCTTTCTCACCAGGCAAACTCACCTTCTTTGAGACACGGCAGGATATATACAGCACCCGTGGCTGCGACTGGGGATTTTCTTCTCGTCAAGCTCTCGCAGTTCAACCAGATTTGCCACAGCTCTTCCCCCAGATACCACTTTCCCATACCATTTCCCCGAAGTCAGAAGAACAAAGTTTCAAAGATACCCAGAAAGAATCAAAGTTTTCGCGATGTCTACCAACATTCAAAACTTCAAGTTCGCGGAACTCTCTGCTGCAGCTGAAGTCAAAAGGTTCGATCCGGAGCGCATCAGCATTGACAAGAAATACATGTACTGTGTTGCTAGCGACGACAAGAGTCGTCATATCAAGATTGTTGGTGAAGGTGGCGAGAAGCTGAAGGAGGATGCTAGGCTTTGCAAGGCTGAGCGGAAACTCATCGAGCGAATTCTGGTGAAGGAAGTTGCCTCCAATCCCAAGACTCCGATCATTCCTGTCGACAGCGCCAGATTTCTCCACCGCCCTGCTCCGACGCAGCTTGAACAGTCGAGCCCACTGGGCATCGCCAGCGAAACCGAGACCAGCAACGAGAACGCGGCCAACGCTTCAAGCGCAGACGGAGAGTACAGCGCCATTGTCATCACTTGGAACGGCAGAGGCGCTGCACCTGAGCAATTGGGTAGCAATACCACTTCAGGGCTAGCGAAACTCGCAGACTCGAAGCCACTTCACAGTGGACAATTCGAGCGTATTTGGAATCGCGGCGGAGCCAGCTCAAGAACACAACTCCGCTTCCACTGGACGAGACTAGTCCTCTTCGAAGACCGCAACAATCGTTTGGACAACGCGAAACACTTGCAAGAATTGTGGGCCACACTGCAAAAAGAGACCGGCAGTTCCAACTTCACGTTCCACCACGTGCCATGCAAGATCTACAAGCACGAACTCAGTCTCAGAGATGCTCTGCTGCACCTGCAGTGGACTCCGGCACACAACGCCAACGATCAAAAGCATTGGAGTGATGTTGTTCAAGCATTCTTGGAGGCTGGATTCAACGACCAGGCGACGTTTGCTATCCACGGCGGAAAGTTCTACCGGAACGAAGAGGACAACAAGATCGTGCAAGGTCTTCTGCATTGCACCGGATACCATCGCACCCTGTCGTTGAATGCTGCCGCAGAGCCCATATTGACTGAAGGAGTTTGCCCGAAACTCTTCTTCAAGCCAGGCTCTGTGGCTGAATTCATGCAAGAGCATTTTGACCTTGGCAAAGGAAGGCGAATGTCGCTTCACCTTGCATCACTGCAGAAGGCACTCCAAGGCAAGCTCACAAAGAGGATAGGCATCCCAGCTGGCGCGGCAAGATCGGTCTCACACTACAGCATCCTTACTTACCATGCATCAATGTTGGCACGAAGTTCCGACCTGCTCTCCTCCCAGCTGAGATGGCCATGCTTGTCCCAGGACAAACCTTCAAGCGGCCCTTCACCCCGAATCTGCGAAGACAAGTCCTCGAACAGCGCCAACAGAACACGAGCAAGAACTCAGTGACACTGGGATTTGACGTGAAACGCTTCGTCCCTAAACTCGACGAACCCGCAACCATGACTCCCAACACTCTGTCGAAATTGCTCGAAGAGTGCAATCTGGAGCAGTCGCAGCTCGTGTTCATCACTGCTGGCACTGAAGCCATCGAAACGCCGCTGTGGACGAAATTCCAAGCCTCTCTACGCAAGGTCTTGACTCCAGAGCACAAGGGCTTGGGCGAACAGAGCCGGCCGATCTTCCTGCAACACAAGTCAGGACGAGATGCCACCAAGTTGTGGGAAAAGCAACTCATGGCAATGAAGAACGGCGGAGGCAATCCGATCGCTGTTGTGATTCTGAGAGATGATGAACATCACACTCATCTGTATAGATCGATCAAGACCCTGTGCGACACCAAGATTGGCCTCCAAACTTCCTTCATGAAGCTGAATATGCTTGAGCAGAAGCAAGCCAAGGTCAATAATGTCGACAAAGCTGCAGAAATGGCCGCGAAGGTGATTGCAAAGAGAATGGCTTTGCGCAATCCCAAAATATCGAAGCCACTGGAAGTCAACGAGGCTTTGGACCTGACTGTCGCTGTCCACATCGAGCGAATCACTGTCAACGCACCACAACCCAAGCCAGATGGCACTCTGACTTCGGGCTCACAAGCAGCCAAGACTGTGTACATCATGGTCCTCTCATCCAGAGACACGGAGAAGTCTGGAAGATATTGCACCAAGACTGAGCTCATTGGGCCTGAGAGGATCCACGGCTTCTCGTTGGCAGACCAGGTTGGAGGCTTTGTGAAGGACATTGCCACCAGATCGAAGGCCGACACAGCTTTGGAACACCGCATTGTGATCATCCGCTCTGGATACGTCCCTCTGTCTGGGAATCAAGCAGAGCCGACAGGCAGGCAACTCCCACTCGAGCAGGCAGAATCAGTTCTCTGGCCGACTGACGTTAACGTGAAGGACATCTACAGTGTTGGCGATGACAGCACTCCTCGTACACCTGTGGAGGCATCACGCAGTATGAACCAGACCGTCAACAGCGAAGTGTCCAAGTTTACGAACAGCATCAAGGACGCGATCGGCTCTCAAACTCTGCTGACATATGCCCTCATCTCGCAAGACAAGCCCTTCGAATTCACTGAAGCCACGAAGAAAGCCATTGCACAGGCGGAGGCTCGGTTTTCTGAGGCTAAGGATACAGAGTCGCGGAAGAAGTGCTTCTTCATCACGGACACGCGTGTGACTCCAGGTCAGACCACTATGAGTGCGCATCGGGATGTCCTTGTGAAGGGTAAAGCGTCTTTGCTCACGTTGACCTTGCTCGGTGATCCCCTGGCTGACGACGAGAGTGATCTTGTTCCCGAGAAACAAAAGATCAGCAGTTCAGATATCAGACCGGCTTTTGCTACCGGTCCAAACGCTGGCAAAGTCACGAGCGTTTTCAGAGGCTCTACGCCTCGCTCAAGCAGCAACCCCGAACACAGAATCTCGTCCGGTGGGAGGTTACCTCTGAGCCCAATGAATCCCAACTCGTCACCCAGCAATCAGTCTCCAGGTAGCGGCAGCCGGCAGGCATCCCACAACTCACTCGGTTCGATATCAGAGGAGCAGCCTAAACGCTATAGCTCCCTGCAGGACAAGGAGAACAAGCCACTCAGTAACATCCGAGACGAGCCGACGAAGTCTCCCACGCCAAAGTCCGCTCCGTTCCGAAGGACCTCGATGCCAAACGATAAGATCACGTCTCGAAAGGAGAAGGCCAAGCTCGCCGCCCCAAGCAACATCAAGGAGACCGAGCTAGTCCGCCTTGCGAAGCTGTGGTACGACGATCGACTTGAGCTCTACAACACCAAATTGCCCATACCCGCATATCTGGCTCAGCTTGCGGCAAAGAGAGCGCAGCTTCATATGCGCTTCGACAATTTCGATGATGAGGCGGACGATGCTGCTCCTTGCGCCTTGGATCCTGTGCACGAGGATGTCAGGGATACGCTCTACTTCTTGTAGAGCGATACCCTCACCATTTGTACCATTACATGACTTTGTTTCGTTCATTCCTTCTGTTCGACAGTTTCTCCAAAAGTCCTCATCTCAGGTTGAGGCCGGCCGCTGACCCGGTCGTGTCATGCTTATCTCAGGCTTGCTGAGAGCCACTGGCATCTGTTCTGCTGCGTTCTGTTTTGTTTGGGATCAGATTCTTGGTATGTAGCATTAAATAAAACGGGAAGGTTGTCTGAAATATCATCTCTCACGTGGACAATGCTCGAATGGGTGCTATTCCAACCTTGACATACTGTACACAACGCAGTACTAAACATACCTCACGACTTTTCGTGTCTTCCATCATCGCCATTACTGTATGGACCTCCACTCTCCTTGACCAAACCATTCTTTTCGTTATCCTTCTTTGGCTGCAATGCCCAAGCTGGAGCCTCGTCTTTTCCGCTCTCCTCTTCTTCGTCTCCCTCCTCTTTTGTCTTGTGAACAGTCTGAGGATCGTGTTCTGCCGGGCTGTAAATTGTGACCACCTCCAATGGCTCAGTCTTTGACGTGTTGATGAATTGGTGCTGGGTACCAGCAGGGACCACGACCACATCAGAGGCTTTGACGTTCTAGCAATAGTCAGCGCATGAGTGTTCGTCCTTGCTGGCCATGCTCACCTGCTCTTTCCCAGCAATGATGGCCTTTGCCTCACCACTGGTGAACAACAGGACCTGGTCCACGGTATGCACCTCGTCCCCAATGTCACCTCCAACCGGTATTTCCATGGCGACGAGCTGGCTGTACAAGCCAGTATGCAATACCTTCCTGAACTGTTTGAAAGACCTGACCTCGGAGGCAAGACCTTTGAAATGGTACAGCTGGTGCTGAGGTGGATCCTTCGACATGGCAGAGTCCTTACCCATGATTGCTGAAGTGGTAGAGAATGGGCGTAACAGAGCTCGTTGTTGATGGCTGGACTGCGTCAGGATGCGAGTAGTACTTACGAGTGCTCGTCGAGAGGGCATGATGTTGAAGAGCATTGAGATAGCTCAGGCGGGACTACATGTCCCTGACATCGGTGACCAGACCGCCCGATGGTGTGGTCACTCCTCAGTCGATGACAACGTCACGACTACGAGATGTCGTCCACACGCTGGTCGAGGTCGAATCAAAGAGCGATAAGCTCGCGGTTCGGTCCGTGTAACCCTGTCGTTCCTTCAATCGCTCTCGCGCCGCCGTCAACGAATGCGCGCAATGCACTTGACTCTCCAGCTGAACAGCGGCCAAAACGGAAGCCTGCAAGCCTTTCACATGTCATCATTGAAATGCCCAGAAACACTACCACTTTAGCGTGAGAACCTCACTCCGAGTGAGTGACAACGCCCCCAGCCACCAAGCAGACTTGGCGTTCGGCAAGGATGATGTTTCTGTCCCACAACAAAACGGAGGACACAATGACCACGAACCCAACTCAACAACCGCAGCAGCCTCCCCGTCTGGTCCCCATTGCCCCGGCGGCAAGCACAAATGCATCTCCAACCCAGCAGAATGGCGTCGAAGACGAACCACATATGCAGTTCACCTGTGTGACCTGTGCCAGGAGGAAGGTGAAATGCGACAAGACCGGCCCTCCCTGTTCAACATGCAAGAAAGCCAGGCAAGAATGCTTCTACCAGGAACCTCCTCCCAGGAAGCGCAAGCGGAAACCTGTCGATGAGCTCCAAGAGCGCGTCGACAAATACGAAAAGCTACTGAAGCAGAATGGCATCATACCACCCAGCGATCTGGAAAACTCTCCATCTGATGCATCCCCTAGCACGAGCGCTACCGCGGACAAATCGTCTTCTACTATCAACAAGCCGAAGAAGAGTACTGGTACTCTTCTCAAGGGCGCTGGCAAGACCAGATACATTGACAGCAATATCTGGAGAACGCTAGGCGAAGACCTGCACCCTTCTTCCGATGAAGAAGACAACTATGAGCAGCAAGCACCCGTGACCGCCACTGTCGAAGCTGTCGATCCAGTATCTGCCGCATTCTTGGGACAGCCGTCGCATGCCCCGAGTCTGCTGGACCTTCACCCAACATACGATGTGGCTATGAAGCTTTGGAAGCAGTATCTTAAGAACATCGACCCGATTGTCAAGATCATTCATGTGCCGACTACCCTGGAAATGCTGCAACGCTCGTCTGCGAACCCAAGCACGATGTCAAAGGTCAATGAATGTTTGCTGTTCTCTATCTATCACTTTGCTATCTCTGCCAGCTCAGAAAAGGAGTGTGAGGCACTTTTGGGTCCTCAATGGGTACGTCAAATACCGTCACCTTCGTTACGTATCACTTTCAGTGCTAACACATTCAAGCGATATATGAGAAAGACGTATCACGATGCTACGCGCCAGGCATTGGTGGGGGTCCATTTCCTACGCACGACCGAGCTCACAGTCTTGCAAGCATATATGCTGCTACTCCTGGCCATGCGAAATGATTACGATCCGCATACGTTCTGGATACTGACGGGAATCGCGGTACGTATTGCACAGCGCATGGGACTTCATCGCGATGGCGAAGAACTAGGCCTCAATCCATTTGATGTGCAAATGCGCAGAAGAGTGTTCTGGCAGCTGCTGCCTCTCGACGGTCTCTCCGGCCAACTTTCGGGTACGGGCATTGCTATCGCAGCAGACTCTTGGGATACCAAACAGCCTCTAAACCTCGAGGACGAGGATATCTGGCCAGGCATGGAGACACCACCTGTCGAGAGGAAAGGAGCCACCAGCATGATATTTGTTCTTGCTCGCACAGAAATTGGGAGGTTCCATCAGAAGATCAGACCGGCCCTGTCCCCTAACAATGGCAATTGGGGAGCGGTCTGGGAGTCGAAGGATATTCCCGAGATCCAAGATGCGTTACGAGAATTGGAGAACAACATGGAGGAGAAATATGTCCGTTATTGCGACATCTCCGTTCCGATACAGATAATGGTGATCGCAATGGCTCGAGGATCTATCAATTCTGCACGTCTGAGAATCCGCCGACCTCGAGGCAAGAACTACGAAGGCGTCAGCATCGAGGAAAGAAAAGAACTATACTGCATGGCGGAGAAGGTCCTTGGTCACGATTTGGCTGTACGTCAGAACCCTTCTTTGGACCGCTACGAATGGCACATGAGGCAATTTTTCCAGTGGGACCCTTTGATCACGGTACTACAAGAGGCACGACAGCTTGATTGTGTCAAAGAACCAGAGGCACTATGGTCCAAAGTGGAGCAAATCTACGGCGTGCACCCAGAGCTTTTCGTCCAGAAGCGCTCGATAGATGTCGCTCTCAACCGACTGACGGTCAAATCATGGGACGCCATGCGAGCCAACAAGTTACATGCAATGGCCGAACCTGCATTCATCACGACTTTGCGGGAAGCCATCGCTCGACGGGAGGCTTCGCGGCAAAACACGGAAACACCGAAGCAGTCGATCAACGTGTTCGACCCGAGCTTGGATGTATCTTCAGACATGCCTGGGCCAAGTTATATCAACTACAATCCAGTCCTCGGCTACAACAACATTAATTTGGGCCCAATGGACAATTTGAATGCGGACATCGATTGGCTGTTCTGGGACCAGATGCTGATGCAGAATCCGGAACCCTTGCCCTTGAACTGAACAGCCTTTTGGGAGAAGGATGTGGGAACGACAGTACATGATGATACCCTCCACTTCGGTAGTTGAGCGGACTTTTGTGTGGTTGAGCTGATGATTGATGGACACAGACATAGGCAACGCTACTCAGTCGAACAACATTTTTTGATGTAGAGGCTTCGAGTTTCTTTTCTCGGCACGAGTGAACGTTCGCACATGCTGCGAAGCCTACTCAGTCCATTTGGAGCACGAAGGAATTTTCGACTGTGAAGCTTCTTGATGGCGGTCGCAAAGCCAAGCGTAGAGTCGCCAAGGTCTCTTGTGGACTCAGCCACCCAAAAGTACGCACGCATACAAGATACAGTGAGTCTGACGGTGTATCTTCGGAGTCTCAACCTACTCTGGAAGCCTCTGCCAGGTTTCGGTTCACTATCAGCTTACAGAGCAGCCGAAGGGTCGAGATCGTTGAGGCCCACACATCGTACAGGGAAGTTGAGCTTGCGTTGCCCCGAACATGATGATGAGCTTTGAGCAGCTGCTTGGCTTTGCAGGAAGCGTTCTGCGACAGACATGTTGTGACAGGAGTGAAAACCGTTGGAGGCGTGTCTGAAGAAGCGGTTTCCTGTCCGTCTTATCGTGGCACAGCGTTTGTGCCGAACCAGCGGCATCCTTCACATTAGTCTCGAGTCGGCGTCGCTCCGTAATAGTCGACAGGCTGTTTGGAACAGAGGATCCGGGTGCTCTTCCTGCACTACGGGATATTGTTCTCAATGAGGCCGATATTTTCACAAGAGCAAACTCTACCGCATCGGTCCGCCGCAACCCGCCAACCACATCGCCGGAGGTGTCATTGCGCGACAAGCCATGTGGAAGTGAAACCCGATGCGCGAACGTTCGGAGCTTGGGCGATCCTCCACGCCTAAATCCACACCACTCCTGAACCTTGATTCGACCGCGTCTCCTCTTTTTCTACGCGCCATTGACGACAAGATGCGTCCTCTCCATCGCACAAACCGCAACGAGGACACCACCACGACGAAGACATGTCGCACTCCCAAACGGATGGGCCAGCGCCTTATTATAGCTGGCGACAGGTGATACAGAGGGAGCGCCTCCCATTGTCGCAACCACGTGTATGCTCGCGCCCAGCGTTTCACGAAGCACCACACCTCAGCCTTGTCAGGGGTGCGGGTACCTATCCACCACCTAACCAGCTAAGGTCTTGCATTAGCGCTCACTTGCATTCTCGGCACCTACTGCACGAACACATCCTCTTAATCAAAATTTCCTTATGTGGCGGCGAACCCCTCCCGCGACTGGACGGCTATCGCAGGACCCACCATCGCGCTCTGTATTGAAACCCTAGTCGCAGATGCACTCGAACCTGATCTTTCCTGGCGCATGCTCTGGGCGCCACTTCACAGCAGAATGCTACCGATTCAGCACTACCGGCCGTCGATCGGTTGCAAGCACTCGCCTACACCATTGCCTAGCCTCCTAGCATTTCCCCCAACTCCCTACTGGACGACAATCCTCTTGGGATGTCTTTGTCCGAAAGGCGGCTTTCTTGGCCCTATAATGCCCTTCGACCTGCCCAGCTTTGTGGGTTCTGGTCGGAGGTCTCTCCACGCGATCCAGCTTTGTCGTCTTTGTCTCTTGTTCGTTTCTTGTCCCAACCACTTTCAAACCTCTCAGTCGCTTGGCCGGCTTGACTTCATTCGTTCCCTCCATATACCCTCCATTCCCTACACTCACTTACCACTACCCTTCGAACCACCTCGTTCAACGTCGCTAGACCGACAGTCACTCATTTCTCGTGCTTGACGCACAACACACTCATTACCTACGTTCACTACGCATTCGAGGTAGATAGGCTTGAAAGCTGTCTTCGAAGCACCCGCCCTTGCAACCCTTGACAAGACTCGGTTGACGACCACACGATTACAATGGCGAAATTTACGACTCTCGCTGCTACAGCAGCCATGCTTTCAACGACGTTCGCAGCCCAGTTCGTCATGTATACCCCAGGTGGAGACGACACCGCCGTTGAGCGAGCCGACCCCATCATCTCACCTGACGCGCTGAGCGGTCACGTTCACCAAATCTTCGGTGCCTCCGCCTTTGCCTCCGTGCTCAGCTACGATGCTCTCCAGGGATCTGAGTGCACCACAGTCGGCGATGCTAGCGGTGACGGCAACGGCGCTGACAAGAGCTCGTACTGGCATCCAGCACTGTACATGGAGGCCGCGAACGGCACCGGCTACGTTCGCATCCCAACCAGCGGTCACAAGCTCTACTACCGCGATGTGGGCAACGACGCCGACAAGAAGGCTGATCCCTTCGAGTTCCCAAAGGGCTATCGCATGATCGCTGGGAACATGTTCCAACGTGCCGCCGCCAGCGATGCCGGTGCTCAGGGCATCACTCAATGGATGTGTCATGCTTCAAGCAGCTCCAGTGAAGGCGACAAAGGTGGCTTCCCCACCGGTGTCAGCGACTGCGACGCTTACCCGGGCTTCAACGGCGCCATCCACTTCCCTCACTGCTGGAACGGCGAGGACTTCGATCAGTCCAACCCAGCCGCTCACTATTCTTACCCGGAGGGCGATATCCAGGCCGGCCCCTGCCCTAGTACCCACCCAATCCGCCTCCCACACATCTTTGTCGAGAATCAATTCGACCTCCACTCCGTTGTTGACCAAGTGAAGCCCAACACTTTCGTCCTGGCTCAGGGTGACTCGACCGGGTTCGGCTGGCACATGGACTTCTTCAACGGCTGGGACAGCGGTGCCATTCCCGAGCTTCTGAAGACCTGCCCCGCGCCTTACTACGGCAATGAGGACATTGGCACTTGCCCGTCGTTCAAGAAGATGGGTACCAAAGCTGCCGACTGCAAGCTGAAGGTCACCTTCAATGAGAACGTCGACACTCCTGGAGACAACCTTCCTGGATGTAACCCGGTGCAGACCGTCAACCCTGCGTTGAAGATGGCGGTCGCCGCCCTGGGTCAAGCGACGGACAATTGTGCGGCCGGCGGAAGCGGTAGCAGTGGCGGCAGCAGCTCTTCTGCCCCATCGTACTCGACCTCATCGTCCGCGCCGAAGTCCTCTACCTCCTCTCCTGCGGCATACACAGCCCCATCATCGTCGGTCTCTCCAACGACCTTGGCCACCTCTGTCGTCGCTGCAGAGACACCAGCTGGCTATGGGGGTGACAACGTTGTCTACGAGACGCAGTACGTCACCGTCACAGCTCGTGACCTCCCCACGCCTGCGGCCGCCCTCGAGGCTCGCCATGCCCATGCTTTTAAGCACATCAAGGGTCGCGGTATGCGGCTGTAGATCTCTTTTCGGGGACTGAGGACGACTTCGCTTCTTTGTGGATATGGTTCGACGTGTTGGCATGGAAGCTTGGAAAGACAAAATTGGTTTCACTTCACTGTTCGGTTGCCTACAAATGTTGAGATAGGGATATGATGACGATGGATGAGCAGTTGCATTCTTTGTGAATATTTTGGTGTGATAGATAGACGACGTAGACAGATGTGCAGGACAACAGTATGCAAATGCCTGTTGAGGCTGTGTAGTTCTTTCTGTTGAGAATAGCATCGCCCTTGCCGTTGTTGTGTCCCGATGGTCTGGTCATGCAGCAAGAGCTACAGGCAGCAGAATTACACTTCGTATAGGGTTTTCAATGGCTCGAGGCAAACGCATGAAGATATTCACGAGCGACGTCGAAACAGCGACGACCCTCAGCGACCTCGCACTAACAGACATAGATGCCTTAGTGACACCAAGACACATCATCGACCGGAATTGGACGGCATTGAAGGAAGATTCATCTCTTATCACCACAATCAGCCACGCCCATCCACATCCAACCCACGACATCAGACACAAAGGCCACGCACCTCGTATCCGTCGCATATGGATCCTTCGCCGCCCAGCTACTGGGAGGCAGACTCGCCGCCGCCAACGACCATGGTGCGCAAAACACATACCAAGTCGAGACGCGGCTGTCTGCAGTGCAAGAAGCGGCACGTGAAGGTCTGATATCCCTCTCATATCGCTCGTCGTTACTATACCAGAAAACACACAACTGACATACTCCTCCCATCTTCAGTGCGATGAAACTCGACCTCGATGCAGAGCATGCAGCAGACTCGAGCTGGACTGCTCCTGGGCCTCCAGTACCAGCAGCAAGGCCGCATCGCCAACTCCGAGCACGCCGAATGCCTCTCACGCTTCGCAGACGAGCAATAATGATACGAGTCGTACTGCCGCCAATCTCAACCTCGCCGATCTGAAGCTCCTGCATTTCTGGACCATGACCACGGCCCCTACCATTCAAGTCCCCGCTCACGGCGACATCTGGCAGGGAAAAATGGTAGAAGTTGGCTTTAGACATCCGCTTGTCTTGCATGGTATTTTGGCTGTGGCTGCCATCCATCGAGGTGAGATCGGAATGTTGCCTCTCTCTTCCTGCTTCACGTGCTGACGTTGTTCGCAGCGGGTCTCTATCCCGCCGAGAGCGAAGAGCTCACCATGCAAAGCTCCGCACACATGGACGTTGCCATTAGCGAACTCCGCCGCCAAATCGAGAATCCCGATCCCGCCGTCGCAACAGCCGTCTTCGCACTCTCAGGAGTCCTGGTCATTCACAGTCTCGGCATGGCCCAAATCCAACCCCCATCCGACCCCATTGGCGACCTCTGCCACTGGTTCCGACTCGTAAAAGGAACTCAAGCCTGCGTCGCCGACAACTGGATCCGTCTCCTATCCTCGGAGCTCGCGCCCATCCTGACTCTAGACAGACAGAAAGACCCCGGTCGCAGCATCCCTGAAGTCCTCCAAGTCAAAGATCTCATCCGACAGGAAGTCCCTGACGAACAGGATCCCTTGCAAGAAGTCTACCTCCAAGCGATCGACGAGCTGCACGGTGTCTTCATCAATGTTCACCACTACGTTCGGCAGCAGGAGATGTCTGCGGTCAATCATACCCTGAGCTGGATCGCGACGGTCCGGCCGGCGTTCTTGGACTTGCTATATCAGCGGGATCAGCTGGCGCTCGTGATTCTGGCGCACTTTGCGGTGTTGTTTCGGTTGCAGGAGAGCTCTTGGTGGATGAGGGGGTGGGCGAGGTGGACGCTTGATGCGGTGCAGCAGAGGCTGGAGCCTAGGTACAGGGAGTGGACTGCTTGGGCCAAAGAGCAGTGCGATGGGAGATGAAGTTACGATTCGGCTGAGATGGGAACGAGAGACCAGGTCAGCTCAGATGAAACACTGAACGCTCATGGGTGCTACGCTTCGTATGCCGTCTACGAGCAATGACTACTGGCGAGAAGCTGGAGTGAACGGCGAATCCTGGCACAGTCACTTTACCAGGGCGGGATGGCTCCTGTGAGACCGATGAGACGTCACCTGTATACTACTGTATACTACTACGAGAGTAGAGGCAGCATCATTGTCCGCTTTGACCATGACGTCTATCTTGTGCAGGGACGAGAAAAGTATCGTGAAGCGAAGCCATCAGTCCAGTACGAGTTCATTGATAGCCTCATGGCTCATGATTACTGGAACCAGCAAGGCTCCATCACGCCTCCAACTCTAGCTACACTTCCAACCCAGCACCGTTCCAAAGACGGCGCCTGACAAATTTTACAAACCAAATGGAGCGTTTAGGGTCAGGTGTCACACCGCGAGCAAAGTCGGTGCGGATTATCGAATGATAACTAATCATCCACCGACGACCGTCGCCACCTTGGTACTTCACCCACAATCTCGCCTGCATGTGGTACCTATCATCATACGCTGAAGTCCAACTGTGTCTCCCGAGATCGGATCGGTCATCTCAATTGTGCTGCACATTCATCTCTTACGTCCGTATACTCCCCCTGCTTTGCTCTACGCAGCAACCGCACAACGAGACACAATGCCCGAATCCCTCGAACGGCGCCGAGAACGGGCCCGTGTAGCGCAGAGGCGCTCGCGAGCGCAGCGGAAGGCCACCATGGAGACCCTGCAAGCTCGGGTGACCATTCTGACCAAAGCATTGGAGGATATGACGGAGCAGTGTTTGGGCTTTAGCGATGTAGTGATCTCGGCTGTCAGGAAGGACAATTTCGACTTTTTGAGGCGGAAGGCGCAGCCGTTCATGAAGGGGGTCTTGGAGATTGCGAGTATGGCGCTTGAGGAGGAGGGGGAGGAAGATGATGGTGTTGAGGTTGAGGGAAAGGGTACGGATTGGGGACGGTATGGGATTGCGACGCCGCCGGAGGAGGAGAAGGTGAAGGACGTGGGGGGAGCAGATGCAGATGCAGCTGCTACGCCGACGCAGATGGACTTTCCGCCTGGGGTTTCGTTGCAACAAGGTGTTTTGACGGGAGATGTGGCGAGTCGACGGCCGGTCAGTCCATGTCTGGGCTATGGGATGTGGCCGAGCATGACAACGCTCCAGCTTGATGATAACGTCCCGCCCTTGGACGTGGCCAGGTACACAGAGATCCAGGGCACTGAGGTATCGTTATCCACGGCATTGTTCTGGAATAGCATGAGTCTGGCACATGCCGTCCTCCTCGAACCCTCGTCGGACCTGATCAAGAAGTTCTTCTGCTATGCCATGCGTTCCGAGCCATTGGACCTCATCCTCTCGCGAATCCACAGGCGCATCGCATTCAAACCAGCTCAGATGTCCATGTACATGGTCGAGGAGATCCGGTCGCGCCAGGAACATGTCGTTCAGGACTTGAGCTCGGTTATGAGGGATCCTTCCATGATTGGAGGCACGATCTACGAAGCGAGTATGATGAATCAGCATCATCAGAGAATTGTCGACAGTATGACGAAGGAGAATGAGGATATTGGTGGGTATATCGATGCTGCTGGAGTGGAGAAGCGTTTGTCTTCGTATTGGGGATTCGCTGCGGTTTCCTCGCTGACGCCGTCTGGTGGTGGTGGAGACAAGCTTGGCTTCAGCACGTCGCCATCGTCGCCGCCGTGGTATTCGGGTCTCATTGCGCAGCTCGCCATGCGCAGTAGATGCATAGGTACGTATAAATCCCAGGCCAGAGGTCATCGTACTCCTTCAGAACTTTGCTGACGCTTCACCCTTCGCTCGTTTAGGTAACGGGATTGGCTTCCCGATTCATGCTGTGGATGAGCTGGCGCTGCAACTTCGCAATACCTCTATCATCGGGTGATGATCGTCGATGCTGGAGGTTACAACCTCATCTCCATCACACAACCAGGCCAGTCCTTCTCGGTTGGGGTAAAGTCGGCCAGAGGCGTGAAGCCCTGGCTCTCGTAATATCTACGGAACAAGTCGTCAGCTCCAAATCCCAAAATAACTAGATTGCACTTCGTTCCATCACGCACACTCACTCACCTAACCAGCTTCCTCTCGTTCCCCCTATAACAATCCAACAACACCCTCTTCACCCCAGCCTCCCTCGCCCTTTCCACTGTAAACTCAATCAAAGCCTTCCCAACCCCTTTCCCCTTCTCTCCTGCCCTTCGATTCGAAATCAAGTACGTCAAATAAACATACGGCTCTCCTCCCTCCAACTCGGGCACCACATTCCTCACATAAGCCGACGCCTGATCCTCCAACACCAGTCCCGCCACGGGCGTGCCGTCGTCTGTCTCGGCGATGTAGGCTCGACACCAATCACCGCTACCCCATGGCGATTGCTGTTCGCTGCGCTCGACGTAGGCGCGGGTCTTGGTGGAGGATTCTGGACGGGCTTCGCGGACGGGTTGGGTGCCCCATTGGCCGCCGCTGCCTTGGGCGGTGAGCCAGGGGATTTGGGAGTCTTGAAAGTCGACGAGGAGTTCGTGGGAGGAGGTTGAGAGGGTGGCGGGAAGGATCTTGAAGGGGGAAGAAGACGAGGAGGACATTGCTTCCTGGTTATCTTGCTCAGGGAGTCTTTTTCTGGGATACGTGTGGTTTCGTAGAGGAGGTTCTGTTCAAGTACAAGTGGGATCTTTGCTGCCTAGTCGAGATGGACGACGTGGTCTTTTGTAGTCTTCGATGAGTAGATCAGTGCCTTGGAGCTCCATGGCTTGTAATGTCGGAGTTCGGGCTTGGAAGGAGCTCGCGTCCATTCGGATGGGAGGCCCCATCGGGGAAGACCAGCGGGGGCGGGATCGGTATCCCGCCGGCTCCAGGTTTCTTGACTGACCAATGAGAGTGTAGCTGTAAGAGAATCTGCCGTTGCAACGTCTGGCTGGAACGTTTGGATCAAGCAACAGACAAAGAGCTTCAATTCCTTCTCTGTCTCACTTACTTCTTGGCGACGACACGGACGTCCCATGGGCCATCACGGTGGTGGTACCGTGTCATCATGGTCACTGCAAGTCAGCGACTGGCTATTTCCACTCGTCAGCGCGGGGAATAGACGCATCTGGGTCGGAGAGGACCGGGCCTGCCTCCTCCGCCATGCATCAAGGCCTTCTTTTACCTCATTGCCCCTCGTCCATTGGCTGTCGTACGCCCTCGGTACGAATCAGTCTTCGCCTTCCCTACGACATAATACTAATACCGCTCCCCTGCGAACTCACCCATCTCTCCGCCACCTGGGACTCTGTGAAGAAAGAACGGACCTTGGAACCAAACCACACTCTGTCCTGACCTGTCCTTCCCTGACGTCAAGACAAGATGAATTGCCCTTCGCGGACGGAGCCTGAGGTGCCAGATGACTTTAATCAAAACCCGAACCCATTGGCCTCCGACACCACCACTAGGAGTGACCTGGGCAAAATGGCCAGCGCCCGCGTTCAGCACGACCATAAGCTGGACAAGCAAGACGGACCCAGTGTCGAGTTACGCCAGATAGGTGGCCCCAGCGACCAAGATGGAGCAAGACGCCGCAACTTCTCGAGCGATGGATACGGGAATGACATCTCTTCCCCCATCGCTCGCCCCCGGTTTGGAGAGCGGATGTTTGGGCGCCGCATCAAGCTGCTCAAGACCTCCTCGGCGAGACCAGACGACAGCGACATGCTGTCTGATACCCGCCCTCCAAGCCAAGCCCCGCTGCCATCCCGCTGGCAGCAACCCTTCCTCCGCCTCAGACGCGCCGTCTGGAAGTACATCCGCTTCATCGGCCCGGGCTTCATGATCGCCGTCGCCTACATCGATCCTGGGAACTACGCCACCGATGCCGCTGCTGGAGCCTCGTACCGCTTCCGCCTGCTCTTCATGGTGCTCTTGTCCAACATCTTCGCCATTTTCCTGCAGGCCTTGTGCATCAAGATGAGCACTGTCACGGGTCTCAATCTGGCCGAAATGAACAAGGCTCATTGTCCCCGCTGGCTCAACTACGTCCTCTACTTCTTCGGCGAGGCGGCTGTTATTGCTACGGATATTGCTGAGGTGATTGGATTTGCTATTGCCTTAACGCTCTTGGCGCCGAAGCTTCCTATAGTTGCGGGATGCGCTATCTCGATTGTGGATGTCATGTTCATCCTCATCTTCTATCGTCCTGATGGCTCCATGAAGGCTTTGAGGTTGTTTGAGTGCTTTGTCATGTTCCTGGTTCTAGGCGTGGCCATCTGTTTCTGTTATCAGTTGTCTCTGATCAGGAATGCGTCAGTTGGAGAGGTCTTCAAAGGCTATCTTCCCTCCAGCGCCATCATCGAAAGTCCAGGGTAAGTTGTGTCAGCAAAACATGAACAAAGTCTTGGCAGCTAACGCTTCGCAGTCTATACCAAGCATGCGGTATCCTCGGAGCCACCGTCATGCCGCACTCACTGTACCTGGGCAGTGCTCTGAATCAGCCTCGCCTAGTAGAATACGATATCAAGCACGGAAACTACCAACTGCCACCAGAAGACGACGACGAGTCTGTAATCCACGACAAGTTCCGACCCTCCCTCCAAGCCATCCGCTCCTGCATGACCACCTCCATCATTGAGCTCGGTGTCTCCCTCTTCACCTTCGCCCTCTTCATCAACAGCGCCATCCTCATCGTCTGCGGCGCCTCCCTCTACTCCGTCGATGGCGCCGCCGACGCCGACCTCTTTGGCATCTACGACCTCCTCCGCCAACAACTCAGCCACGCCGCCGCGACCGTCTTCGCTGTCGCCCTGCTCCTCTCAGGCTGCTCCGCCGGCATCGTCTGCACCATGGCCGGCCAGATGATCAGCGAAGGCCAGATCAACTGGAAACTCAAGCCCTGGGTCACCCGCCTCCTGACGCGTTCCATCTCCATCGTCCCCGCCATCATCGTCGCCGGCACCATCGGCAAGCAGGGTCTCTCGCAGGCTCTCGTCGGCTCGCAGGTCGCGCTTAGTGTGATTTTGCCCTTTGTCTCGGCGCCGTTGATCTACTACACTTCTCGCAACAAGTACATGACGGTCGTCACCTCGGCGAGCAACGTTCGGATGGGGGATCTGGACGACGAGGATCATCAGTCGGGGACGCACTCGGTGGTGAAGATGAAGAATCATTGGATCGTATCTGGGTTTGGCGTGCTGATCTGGCTCCTGATCGTGGTGATGAATGTGGCAAATATTGTCTTGACTGGATTGGGGAAGAACTGAGACACCGGCCGAAGTATTCTTTGGAGATCAAACGAGCAAGGGCTAGGAAAGCTCAGAGCCCTTCTGGTTCGGTGCGCTGAGAACACGGAGGATAAGGCTCAATTGTGGAAGATCTGAGGGATACGAGTATATTGATACTTATCACGACGAGTCGAGAGTGGCTGCGTCGACCTCCTAAGTATGTGAGGTGAAGAGTTATCTACTTCATAAGCTATCATAACTATGCTCGCGCTGTAGAACCCGGCCCCAAATGCTCTGTTTGCTTTGTAGAATCTGTTAGACGCCTGTGACGCTGCATTTAGCACACATACTAGCTTCAAAGTGGTAAGTTTAGAGGCGTAATAAGGTCTTAGTAGTAGTCTCGGTCCAGTAGCCGTGAGGCTATGGATACCTTCTTGCAGTCCCGATACTAGGTCCTCAGTCTCAAGCCAAACGCTCATTCCCTGACGAAATCTTCACCTCTAGATGTCTTCCCATCGAATTCGAAATCCCAATTCAGGAGTTTCACACTACCAGAATCGTCCTCCTCGAAGCGAATGAAATAGAGCTCTGGTCTGAAGAAAATAAACCGTCCCTTCTTGATTTGCTCGTTCCAAGACATGAACCACGTAAAAGTGTCGTCGTGATGGTGCTGCAGAGTATATCGTTGCGTCTCACGTCCTTGCAGGAGCATTGCGAGGCTGTCATCCACCACTTCGACCGTGATTCGAAAGAGGCCGCCAAAGCCAACGTATGTGCCCGCGTAGTCGTTGATGTGTCTGTCGACTTTTGCAACCTGTCTTTTTCCAGCCTCTATTGTCTCAGTGAGTTCCGCATATTTCGACAGCGATCGTGCTGCGCTCTCTCGAGCGAGCTGGACGTAGTCGTGGCGGATAGGGCTTCCTAGCAACGTCTCCACTAGCATTTGTCCACACCAATCTGCGGCATCGTTGAGGGCCATGGTGTTGGTCAGAACTAGCACCGCCGATTCTGTCTCCGGTAGAAGCATTACGAATGAGGTTGCACCGACGAGACTGCCCTGATGCCAGAGCGCCAATCGAGACTCAATTCCGCTTGCAAGCGCGGGCATCTTCTCCACCAGGCCTGGGTTCACTCCAATGTCTCCGACTGTGGTCGGTAGCTGGCTTCTGATCCAGCCAGAGGCATAAGATTTCTCTCGAGCGCTTGGGACCTGCATGATCTGAAGAGGTGATAGAAGCCAGTCGACATCTTGGAGGATTGCGGGCGGTGATCTGCTGTCTTTACCGTCGCTTTGCTCATGGTGTCGCCATGAGCTGAGAAGTGCTTTATAGTAAAGGCCTAGATCATCTGCGGTACTGAGCAATCCAAACGCAGCCCCCATAGCCGAGTCGGCGCTACTACCTGGGAGAGGTATGCGATACGGCTCGCCATGATCTAAGACCCCGTATGCCAACGCGTGGTCATCGGGCAAGCCGCCAGCCTTTGTCACAATCGTGCGAGTCATACCTAGCGGGTCCAAGAAGTTCTCCTTTAGAAAGACGTGATAGGGCTGGTCGGCCACCTGAGTGATTATTTCACCTAGCATGGCATAACAGATATTGTTGTACGTGAACTGAGAACGAAGACCTGCCGTTGGGCGCAGCTGCGTGAACGCCTTTGCGGTTTCGTCGCGCTCGAAAAGCAGTTCGCCCTGGCACCCCAGCCACATACCGTCGGCTTGTTGAAGGCCTGTACGGTGGCCGAGAAGGTCAGCGATCGTGAAGTTCGCGAACATGTTGGACTTGTCGTGATCCAGGCCAGACAAGTACTTGGTCACGGAGTCATTGAGATCGAGTTTGCCTTGGCTTCGCAGAAGATGGATGCATGCGCCAGTGAAGGCCTTTGTCATGGAAGCGATATGGAAAATGGTGTCCGAGGTGACGGGCTTCTTGTTGGCGACATCACGAAATCCCAAGTTGCGTTGATATATGGTCTCGCCGAGATGGATCACAGAGATTGACAGCCCTGCAACGCCGGAGACTTCGCAGATTTCCCGTATCTTGGGCTCCGTGGCTTGCAAAGCGTTGGCGAGCTCAAGTACATGTAGTGACGGGTCGCTGGGTGGCCTTCACAATGTCGTCAGATTTCACCAGACTTTAGTATTCATTATGGTAGCTTACATGGTTTGCTGGTCGCTGAGGAAGTTTTGTTGTCCAGGTTGGAGACCACAGGGAGTTCCATCTTCTGGTCGTGCACTCGTGGGAACTACATGTAATGTTACCTACCTCTTTCTCAGCCGCTCCTCCGTGGAAGGTTCATGATTCCAGTTTAGTGTCAGCGACGGGCGAAGCGGAAGGAAAGGACTAAAGAGGTTGAGCGTGCAAGGCCTTCTGCATATCGATGTCGTTCGTAGAAGGCTCTATTGCCATGCAAAAGTCTAGCCCATGCCTCACGCAAAACTACACAAGGACAAAGACAGGGAACCCACACGTTGGGCAAGGTTAGCCTAGCGTGCAAGGAACGCGTGTCGGGTACCTGCCGATCTTCCGCAGAGCCTCGCCGTCATCGCGCTCCTTTTGCGCCCTTCTTTTTTTTGGCTGGCTTCGAAGACCTACACAAACTTGACAGACCAGCCTCGAGACAGCCTGCTGTGGCCACAATCTTGCCTGTTACCTTCTCTCGATAAGCTGTCCTGAACAAAGAAAGACAGTGCGACGCCGTTCAACCCTCGATGGCTATTCGTGTGCGTCGATCTCATCGGAAGCAAATCTACCGGTAGGCGAATCGGGCGCGGACGAGGATGCACAGATCATTCAACAACACCTCATCCCTGTGATACCAGTTCATGCTCTTTTCCTGTCTTCTCTTTACTGTCTCTGCTCTCTTCCCCTTCTAGCACCTCCCGAGTCTCTCCATCTTTCGTTATACAGTCTTTCCTGCATCTTTTCCAGTCACTCCTTTCACCATGCGTCTTTCCACCACCCTAGCTGCTCTAGCAGCAGCAGCATCCCTCCCCTTCACCACAGCCTACTACAAAGGCTTCAACGTCGCCGCCACAAACCCCGACGGCACCTGCAAAACCACCGCCCAATGGACCACCGCCTTCAACAAACTCAAAGCCCTCCCGCAAGGCATCTCCAAAGTCCGCCTCTACGCCACCTCCGACTGCAACACCCTCGCCAACGCCGTCCCCGCCGCCCTTAGCACCGGCATCCAGATCCTCGTAGGTGTCTGGACCGAAGACTCCGCGCACTACACGGCCGAGAAGAACGCCCTCGAAGCCGCCATCAACGCCCACGGCACCTCCTGGATCCTCGCCATCTCCGTAGGCAGCGAAGACCTCTACCGCGGCGACACCACCGCCTCCACCCTCGCGCAGCAAATTTACGACGTTCGTGGCATGGTGCGCGCACTGGGCGTGAATGCCGAAGTCGGACACGTAGATACCTGGACGGCGTGGGTCGACAGCGCCAACGATGCTGTCATCACGGCCTGTGATTTCGTTGGCATGGATGGGTATCCATACTGGCAGAGCACGGATATTGCGTCGGCGGAAGAGGTCTTCTTCAAGAGCTATCAGGATACTCTCAACCATGTGCAGTCTGTCAAGGCGGGGACTTGGGTGTGGATTACGGAGACTGGATGGCCTTATAAGGGGGCAAGTGAGGGCGCGGCGGTGGCGAGTGTGGGGAATGCGCAGAAGTTTTGGAGGAGTGTGGCGTGCAGGCTGTTCAATACTGGTATGATAGTGAGAGTATGGGAGATGCTAAGGAGATTTGCTAACTTTTCATAGGACATGTGTTTTGGTACGCATACCAGGACTACAACGACAGCCCGTCGTTTGGCGTGTTCGACCGCAACGGCAAGGCGATCTACGATCTCAGCAAGTGCTAAAGAGTTGGAAAACCTTTCGTTTCGGGAGTGGACATTGAGCATTTGCAGGGCATAGCGAAGGCGTGGACATACACAAAATCTCGGGAGTGGATAGAGGGCTAATCTTATTGAATTCTTGACATGTCGCTCCTTGGATAAAGGCGAGCATGATCCGCACGACATGTACTGCACAAACACGACAGAGTTAGTACAGAGACTTGGTACAGCGAACCCCATATAGATATCGCTTCCAAAGATCATTCAATATCTACATCATCTACTTCCTCCTCCAACCCCTATCTCAACTTCGTACTAATCCAATACTTCCCCTGACTTCCACTCCAACTAACACTCTCCTCCTCATAAACAAACTCCTCCACCTTCCAGACCCGCTCTGTCCCCTCCCCCTCCCCTTCCCCCGTCCTCGGCGGACTTCTCAACTTCCCCACTACCAAAGGCCGCATACTGACAACCCTCGCCCCGACTTTCAAACCACTTTCAAGCAGCTCGCCGAGCCCCAAATCCGTCTCCGGCTCAAACTTGAAATTATTCACCACGACCACATCGCACTCCGGCAGCAAAGCTCCCATCAAGGGTTTCGAATGCAAGAAGTCGCCGTGGTAGAGTTGGACTTTGCCTGGTTTGAGACCCCAAAGCATACATCTGATGTGGAACTGCTGCAGATGTAGTGCCGAGACGAGGTGCGGGAAGTCCTCGCGTTCGATGCCGTGCGCTTCACAGCCTGTTTCCAGCGCGGCTTGACAGGAGGTGTTGCCGATGCCGGAGCCCAGGTCGAGGTAGGTTGAGGTTGGGGAGAGATGGGTTTGGGCGAAGATGGCTGAGAGGAAGGAGGGGCGGAGTTCGCCGTAGGTGGCGGTTGGGGATTTCTTGGGGGAGCGGTGGGTGGAGAGGCGTTTGGTGTGGGGGGTTATGCAGCGGTCGTAGAGTTGGGCGAGGAAGTGGTGGATCAAGGGTTGCGAAGGACGGGTTATCTTTAAAGGGGATGAGAGGAGGGTGTTGAGAGTTGCTAAAGTCGTTTTGAAGAGATCGGTATTGGAGGTGGCGTAGGCGTCGTGGAGGAGGGGGCAGAGTTTTGTGTGGGGGCCTATGGGTCCTGTGGTGAGGTGGAGGATTGTGGAGATTGTGGTCGTGAGGTCTTGGAGGGGTTCGAGGAAGGGCGAGTTGTGGCTACGGTTGGATGTTTTTGAATTGGGGAGGAGGAAGCGTTCGGTATATCCTGATGGGTAACGGAGTTCGACTTCCCAGGGGGGTTTGTCGGTTGAAGAGGTGGAGGCGGTGCTGTTGTTGGCGGAGTGGTGGAGCATGTTGATCATGTACGGAGGCAAGTGATGTGCCGAGGGTGCCAATGGTAGAGTCATCTTGGATGGTGTGTTTGGTAGAGCGCCTTCGATGTCTGCCATGCATAGCGAGTTTTCTGTTTTGATAGGGCTGGTGGTCACATCTTCGATTGATGGACCCGGTGTCGAAGATGGCTCGCGTTTGATCGTTACTGCTTCATGTTGGTCGAGTCGCAGAAGCCTTCCACCAGGAAGGACATCACGCATCCAAGTGAGAAGTCCTCTGCGTGCCGATGTCGAGGTCGAAGCCTTGTGCTTCCGCTTTTGGACTTTGAACGTCTTTTGCATTCCGCGACCTCTCAAAGCGGGACAATGCAAGAATGTTTCTTTGTGGTGACAAGAGGACAGCGTATTCGTTGTTAATCAGTGCCATAGAACTTTCATGTGCAAATATCTCGAGAAGGGGTCGGTCGGCAGCATAAATAGTCGTTCGATCGTTTGCTAGTGCAATAAGCCTAGATATCCTGAGAACATTCGTGGTGTCGCATTCAAGACTCGGTTTCGTGTCTCCGAAGTACACGGCTGTTCGAGACACAGTCTTCTCTGCGAGCTCGTCCTGTCTTGGGACAATATTCTCTAGGTCGTTGAGTCTTGATCAATCACCGTCCTCGTCATCGCTGATTTCCTCCCCAGCTTCTCGAGCCTTTGCTTTCCTCTCCTCCGCCCTCTTACGCTTCTTCTCCAAGAGATCTTTCAGCTTCCTGGCCACACCGAAGCTCCCGTTCGTATCTGCTCCACAATTTGCACAAGACTTTTTCTTCTCCTTCATGTACCTGCCCATGGCGCATTTCTCGCAAAAGTAATGCCCGCACTTGGTCACCACTGGACTCTTGTAGCTTTCCTTGCAAATGATGCAAGCGAATGGTATCTCCTGCAGCATCTTTTCCTCCTCGTCCATATCATCTTTTGCGTTGTCGTTTGACTTGGAACCTGCTTTATCCTTCTTGCCCACCTTCTCCCACTCCTTGTCCAGCTGCCATCCCTGCTTGTAATCTTCACGCGCGTGTAGAAACTTGCAACTATCTCCAAAACCACAGAACCCAGTCTGCTTGTAGTCTTTGCATACGTCTGGGGCGAAGTCCGTTACGGTGATGGCTCTGACGTTGGTAGGTGCTTTGACCGGCCCGACTTGTCGATGCGTGTCCGGATTCTTCTGAATGAAAGTCGAGTATTTTGCGGTCCCTTGATATTTACCATCTGACGCCTCTGGTACTACGGTCTCATCTTTGACGACCTTCGACTTTGGTGCGTCTGTTGCGGCCAGCGCAGCATCTGTGTACCACTGTGAGGCTTTGGTCGCATCGTCGTTGACGGTGATGTTTGTGGAACGATCGGCCTCGAATGCGGTAGATTTGCTCAAGTCTTGCGCTCGCCGTGGCCCAGTGTTCGTGGTTGTCACGCCCTCCTTCTTGCGCCTCTTTATCCTTACGCCAGCATCATCTTCTGAGTAGTCTGAGTCTGAGGCCGAGTCTGCTGGAGGTGGAGTCGCTGGTCGTTTGCGAATATTCGACTTGTTTGAGCGCTTCTTGAAGACTGGTGCTGCGACGTCTGCCATGTTGTGTGAAGGAGTCGAGGTATTGTGGAAGAGAAAGGGCTCGTCGTGAAGTACAGTATTCCACCCTCAATCTTTCATCAGCCACGATTTGGCCTCAGGCTTACAAATGCGCCACCTCGGGCGGGTCGGGTAAAGACAAGGTTGGACCGGCAAAGTCAATCTCACATCCAAACGATTCGCGGTCGCTGCGAGCTGCAGGGGCATTGAGCTTTGGGTGTGTTGACATGGAACACGGTGTAGCGAGACAGAACTCTCACTCAACTTTCACAGCGACATCTTCGTGGTGCTTCCTGGCCGTTGACAGATGACGACGAGGCGACCAGGATTGTGCTAAATCGTCCAATCGGCATATCGTCTGCTGTCGTCTGGACTGTGCGCGCTGGCAACCGACAGACAAGCGAAACTCTCTTGCAACGCGCCCTCACTCTCAGGCACGCTGTTGATCGACCGCGCCCACCAGTCCCTCCTCCGCCACCGCTCGTTTGTTGTTATTTCCTCACCATCTCGCAAGATTCACCCCGGATCCCTGGACACTCTATCTCGCCTTCTCTTCGTTCCGCTGGCCGGGGTCCTGCGTGCCACGTTGCCGCCCCGATCGTGCACCCCGCAGCTTGTTTGTTTGGCCGCCAAAACAGGAGAGAGTGCGCACCTGCAGCTGCGGACCTTGGGACGACGATAGCCAACCGTTCCGCCGCACCGCACTTCCATTACCACCACGACTCCGACATACTACTACTCATCCCATCCCTCCGCCCCTGGCCGCCTGCCGTTTCGACTTCTACCTCTACTATCCCTCTTTAATTCGGCCTCCGGCGTGTTTCACGATTCTGTCTGGGCTGGCCTCACTCTTGCGAATCTCTGCAGCTTCCCGAGACACCTTGCGCCGCTCCCGTCAGGAAACCAACTTTTATACCACATTCGCTACACCCACCTACTACCTTAATACAAGACCTCCGTCAATATGGCTACCGCCGCCGTCAATGGGAATGGCGATCCATTCACGGGCAGCCCTCACGGAAACCCGCCGCCATTGCGATATGCCGCCTTTGACCATGACCAGTTCTCCCTCTATTCATCCAGCTCGCCTTCGTCCGCTAGGCGCGCATTAGAGGCACATCTGAAGGATACTGATCGTCGGATACAGGACGCTTCACGATTAGGTTCCACATTGGTGCAGCAGCGCAAAGATCTCGCCTCGAAACTGAAAGAAGTGGAGCAGATGCAGCAAGATAGCGAGGTGCCAGAAGACCTGAGGGAAAAGTTGGCAGAGCTTGAGCGAGAGTACAACGAAGTCGGCCGAGAGTCTGCGCGCGCCTTTCTGCCCAAGTCTCGCGTGGTGAGCGAGAACGATTCCAATGCCGCACCTGGCTTGATATCTGGATCTGGACGAGAGTCGCCCACCAAAATCTCAGCTCCATCAAGACGGCAGCGCAACCAACAAAGCAACCGAGTGCACGACATTGAATTCGCAACCGAAATTAGTACTTCGTTGCTTGCTCAGGTCCGGCAGCTACAGGCCGCTCTGGCTGACAAAGATGAGGAGCTCAAAGACACGACTGCTGCCAGGGCCCAGTTGGAGGGTGAAGCGACCAACCTTCTGCAACGTCTGCGACACATGGATGAAAATGAGCAGAAATACAAGGATGAAAACTGGAATCTCGAAACTCGCATGCAAGAGATGGAGACCACCCTGAAAGAGAGCATGGACAAGGAAAACCGCATGGCTCAGGCTCTCAAGTCTGTTCAGAGCGAGAAGGCGGCTAAGGAGCGCGAATTGGATGACTTGAAGGTCAACCACGACAGGCTCAGCGAGGACCATGCAATGGCGAAGAAAGTACAAGAAGCCGACATTCATGGTTTGAGAAGAGATGCGGCAACCCACGAATCTGAGAGAACCAGACTGCTTAGGAAGATCGAGGAGCTCACGTCACAAAACACGGAACTTGCCAAGGCAGTGTCCTACCGTTTCAGCCAGGCCGTTCAACCATCTGACACCGATTTCGTCTCAGCCGAAGAGGGCGTTCACTCCGACGACCAGAGCCCTATTCACAGCGAGCCTCCCTCACCTATCAAGGGCACTCCCGCGCGGCACGGCATGCTCGAGAGCGAGACGCTAAAGTCAAGCTTGAACCATGCTCACCGGATGATCCAGAACTTGAAGAACACAATCCATCGTGAGAAGACGGAAAAAATTGAACTCAAACGTATGCTCCAAGATGCGCGCGATGAGATTGAGAGCCGACGAGACGGCAATGCTGGAATCCCTGCCAATGTTGCTAAGAAGCGCAGAAGCGAAGAGAATGCCAAGTTTAAGAGACCCGGACACGGCGCCAGGCTTGGTGCTGCTCGGAACAGCTCTACTGAGATTATTGATGAGCCTGACTGGGAGGATCAGGATGGGGAGCATACTCCAAGCAAGGGCCGGGCTTTTGCAGGTGCTGCCGCTGGAGCTGCCGCTGGAATTGCTGGGGCTGCTGCGTACGGCTATGGCAGGTCTGAAGAGGATACCACCGACGCTTTCGAGACTGCGAACGAACGAGAAACGACCGAAAGCGAGGCTTTTGCTACCGGCAATGAGGACTTCGACGACGATACTGAAGGTGATGCCACCGAGACTGAGAGCGGAGCGAACCGTGGCCTGCGCTCTGTCAGCAGCCTCTCCAGCAAGCCAAAGGACAGACGCTCTTTCATGTCGACTGCATCTACATCTGCCGACGAGGACGATGATGATATCATGAGAACGCCAGTCCAAAATGCTCAGCAGCCAAAGTACAAGCTTCGTCTCAGTCGCGGCGTCAGAAGATCTGGTCGTGTGAGCGAGATCATGACTGAGTCTCCCAACCTCAGCAATCACAGTCCATCCTCCAGCATAGGAACACCTCAGCCCGCGGGAATGCAAAGTCTCGGTGACGAGCTCGATGCACTCGACGAAGACAGCGCAGAAGGCACGCCTGCTTCAAGCCACATGATGGATGTTGGCAGTACTCCGGAAACCCAACGCCAATTCAGCGTGGAGCCCGACAGCCCGATCACTGCTGAATCTGAAGCCGCTGCCGGACCTACCATAACGTCACCCGTTGCCGGCGAAAAGAGTCCTCAGCCTACTGGTGAGCATGGAACCCTCGCCCACCAGGCAAATGCTGCCATGCTTGCCCACGAGTCTGCAATTCGCAAACCCGAAATGGTGGACGCTGGTATCATGACTGAGCCTTGGGAGCCTGAGCGCATCGTCGAAGAACGCATCGTGGAGAGACATGTGGAGACTCCTCCTGAAGACAAGAATGGACTCAGAGATCGTGCTGGCCAGCTAGTAGGAGGAGCTCTTGCTGGTTTCGGTCTCAGCAGAGTCCTTGGCAGAAATAAGGACGGATCGCCCGTTGAAGCAGATTTCGACCAAGCTGGTTCTGGAGCTGCTGAGGGCGATGAACTTGCGCGAACATCTACCGTGGGCACGGAGGTTACTGCGCCTGTCCCAGAGCCGAAGTCAGTCAGCGTGGGAACAGATGCTCGACCCGAGCCCAAGAGCAACGTTCTCGCTCAGCCTGTCAGCGTCGGTACAGATGCCTATCCGGACATCAACGGTAATGCTCAACGTCAGGCCGTCAGTGTTGGTACTGATGCGTATCCTGAGCCCAAAGCCCTGATAACAGAGAAAGACTATGCTCCTGCCACCTTGCAGCAATCTGGCATCGTCAGTCAGCACACTGAGCCAATTTCACCACCAAGGCCAGTAAGCACGCGTCGTGTCTCAGGCGGCGGTCTCCAACGCATTACTGATGCAGCGTCCAAATCCGAAGTACCACCTATGCCCCTGGCTGCACCTCCGCCTCCTCCTGTCGCTACCTTCTCATTTTCTGAGGTGGTTGCCCAGGACTTTGAACCAGTGGAAGTCAGCAGAGGCCCTGAGCGACCAGACTTCATGTATGCTGCAGATCTTAAGCAGTCTGCGGCCGATGACGTGTCCGACGAACACGAAATCCCAGGCACTAACAAGGCCAAGGTCGGCGCTGGCTTCTTTGCTGCTGCTACTGCCCCAACCCTTCTCAGAAAAGATTCGCAAGCTATGCCGACTTCAGAGCGCAATGTTCGTTTTGCCCAGGACTCGACAATGGGGTCTACGTCTGAGTCGAAGATGCTGGGCCAGAAGCTCACCGGTAGCGTTCCAGCGGCTGTGCAGGGAGACGACGTGTTTGCCGAATCTCCTGTAGACCCTAGCGCGCCTCCGCAGAAAGCCCTCAAGGAGGTGTCTCCCAATATTGCTGTCAGCAGGCCAATGGCAGACGAGGGCTCTCAGACTGTGGTTTCGGGCGAGGACATTGACAGCATGCTTCGTAACAAGAGCGTGGCTAGGGATGCTGGCACCTCGCCCAAGGGAATCTCGATGGGCGAGACTGCCGCAACTGCTGCGGCCCTCTCTGCAGCAACCGCTGCTGCTGTGTCTGCCTACACGAGCACACCGACAAAAGAAGAGAAGCGACCAGAGGCTAGGCCCACGGTCTACGAATCTCCTACCTTGAAGCCTCCGAGACGACCTACCAGCGCTGGTAGCATGCGTAACAAGGCCGTCGCTGGAGCTCCGCCTCTCCCACCGGATCACAACCAAAAGATCGCCAAGGCCGCTCAGCAAGCGCCAGGTACACCAAATGCGCAGTCCTCGGCCGGTACTATGGGTCCGCCGATTATGCCTGCTTCGGCGTACAAGCATCGACCAAACACCCCTGGTGGTCGTCCTGTGTACGAAAGGGGTGCATCTCGTGATAGCACCACGCCGCGCCCCATTCGGACAAGAGACAGCCGAACACAGCTGGCTGGTCAATCAGACCGTGTCTCGCATAGGACATCGGTCTCTTCCTTCGCTTCTGAGCTTGACGAGCGGTTCAACATTACTCGAGGACAGATCATGTACCCGAACGATGTTGAGCCCGCAACTGACCCAAGAATGATTCAAGCCATCACACAGACGATGATTGGAGAATACTTGTGGAAATACACGCGCAAGGCTGGTCGAAGCGAGACCTCATCCACCCGGCATAGGAGATTCTTCTGGATCCATCCTTATACGCGCACGTTGTATTGGAGTGAACAAGATCCAAGCACAGCTGGCAAAAACATGCTGAAAGCGAAGAGTGTTGCCATTGAGGCTGTCAGGGTCATCAGCGACGACAATGCCTATCCGCCGGGCTTGCACAGGAAGTCACTGGTGGTCATCACTCCGGGTCGCGAGATTGTCTTCACTGCTCCCACTGGACAGCGACATGAGACCTGGTTCAACGCTCTTTCCTATCTCCTCCTCAGAACGGAACGCGAGAACAGAGAAGCTGAGGATGTCATTGACCAAGATGACATTGACGAGTTCAACCCAGGCATTGGCCGACAAGTTCGGAGAAGTATTAGTAGAATCGCCGGACGAAGTCAAAGTCGTCAAAGTCGCACCAGCTTGAGCAGCTACAACAGCCGCACGACACGCACCTCCAGCCCGCATCGGCAGGACGCAGAAAGGACTCTTACGCAGCGGTCAGGGACAGTAACTCAGCAATCGAAGAGTCTTCAGCCTCCGACGTCGAACCAAGGACTAACAGCGACCGTAAGCAACAACTCACGACAATCCTCCGGTAGCGTCGCTGGACGGTTCAGCTCAATCACAAGCCGCTTCACCCGACCCTCGAGCAGCCAACGCGCAAGATCTAGTGCATCTGTGCGAAGGCCTGATGACCCTGCCCAGATCTACGACGCCAGCATCGTCGCAGACAGCGCGGAAGATCTTCGAGCGGTGATCGAGCAGCAGGAGCGAGAGGCGGACAGGCTGGAGAATGTGAGGGCTTGTTGCGATGGTACGTTATGAAGAACCCCTTCACTATGTTAGTCGTCGATATACTGATTTTTCATCATAGGCAAGCATGACGTCGGATCCCTATCTAAGAGTGGACGACATTCGAGCATGGGCAATCGCTTCGGCAGCCACGGACACCACTCGCACAGCCACGGCACTGCACACTCTCGCAGGACGTGATGACTGGAGCCCTGGAGCGATGTTATGGAGCGCTGCTTTTTTTCGGACTTTGTTGATACCACACTCCGGACGGACACGGACATGAATTACCTCTCGTACTTGTTGTTTCTTTGGCCTTCTTATTGGGCCGTTTCAGGATTTCCGACATGGCACTGCTTCAATGAAGGACACTTGCATGGATGGGAAAGAAAGGGCGGATCGGGAGAGGGCTGTCTGGAGCATCTCGGCATCGAGGCTTTCAGGGAAAGGGATTCTCTTGCATTGGAACGAGGCAGGATGGCAAGAAGTTGTCGTATCCAGCCTGGGAAGATTGCCTGGATTGTGGAGTGTGACAGATGGCTACTACTCGTCGTGTTGGTTTTCCTTTGTCCTTTCCAACATGCCATCTAGCGAAAGGCAGGTAGAGCAAATGTCACGACATGAAACCCCTGACAGATACTTGTACTTCCACATCACAGCACATCACAGCACATCACATCACTTCCCCTGCAACCTCCTCATCCTCTCCTCAGCAGCCCTCGCCCTCTTCTCCCTCTCCAACCGCATCCTCATCTCATCACTCATCCCCCTCGCCTCCTCCAACCTCCTCTCCTCCGCCGTCAACTTGGGCTTCTCCAAAACGTTCCCCTTGCCAAACTTCTTCTCCCGGCCAGCGCTTTCTTTCTCCTTGTCTTCCCTTCGCAATCTCTCCATCTCCGCCTGCCGACGCTGCTTCTCTGCAGCTTCCTCCGCGGCCTTCTCGTCCTTTTCGCGTGCTGTGCGGGCGTCTGCCTCGGCTTGGGTAAGGGCGGAGGGAATTCCTGCTTGATCCCATGGCCAGCGGTCTTCACCGAGTTGGGAGCGTGCGAGGCGGAAGGCGTCGCGTGTGAGGCGGTCGCCTGCGATTTCGAAAGGGGTTTTGCCGTCGGCGTTGCGGATTGAGGGGTTGGAGCCGGCTTTCGTTAGGAGGGAGGTTATGCAGGCTGGGCTGTTGGATGCTGCGGCTAGATGGAGGGGTGTTGGGGCGTGATGGTTTTGCTCTGGCGGGAAGAAGGTGAAGTCTGGGCTGAGGCTGTTGGATTGGATGTAGGAGAGCATGCCGGGGCCTTTGGAGCGGCGTATGAGGGCTTGAAGCTGGGTTGTGTGAAGCAAGGCTTCTTCGTCTGCTTTGGAGGGTTTGGCGGGTTTGGGAGTGCTGGGTTTGCCGTTGGTGGCTGCTTCTGCTTTCGCTGCTGCTGCGGCAGCTTCTTCTTCGGCTTGTTTTGCTAGGGCTGCTTCGTCCACGGTGCTGACTTTCATTCGCGTGAGCTCGACGAAGGCGCGCATGAGCTCTGATTGTGTGGCGCGGCGGGTGTTAAAGGGGAAGCCTCGTAGCCGGTCGTCCTTGTGATTGAGCACCTGGCCTTCGTAAGGACCAAAGAGTGTTCGCCGATTCGTGCTGCCTGTCGCTCGGATGAAAAGAAGCTCTGCACTGTCGATCAAGTCCTTCCATTCGAGCAGAAGCGCGCGCACCTCCTCCACCAGGGCGGTCTCGTTGTATCGTCTGATACTTGCTCCTGCCGAATGTGCATTGCCCTTGGAGCTGTCGTTCGCGGATTGTGAGCCACCCTGTTTCCGCCGAGTTGTGTAGCGATGGAATGTCTTGTGGGCGATGACTGTGGCAGATCGGTCTTCCACACCGGCCTTCTTGGTCAATTTTGGTGTCAGTGATACTAGCATGCCTGCAAAATGCCCTCCGCCTATCATGCATAGGAAGTAATGTGGTCCAGACGCGGTCGTATCTCTCTGGATCATTGAAGCCGGTAGAGGTACGCCGCCATCTTCCTCTTGTTCTTGTTCTGCCTTCTTCTGTAGCAAAGGGTTCGGTGGTGGTTTCGGACTCAGCTGCTTACGTCGGATGACCTCCCCGAGCTTCTCCTCATCATCTTGCTCGGCTTGCGAGAAGATGGCTCTGTACGCGCCCAGAGAGGTATTCGATGGCAGTTTCGGTGTGGAAAACCAGAGCATAGGAGGCTTGCCAGAGCCTCGCTTCCGTTTCTTTGTAGGCGCATCGTCTGCATCTCCGTCTGTGATCTTTGCCTGTCTCTTCAGCAAAGCACTCAACGTCGAGTCTTTCCCCCTCGACTTTCCACCAAGCTCATTGTCCTCATCATCTTCCGACTCTGATGTGTCTGACCCTGATATACTCTCATCCAGCTGGCCTACCAATCTTTCAAACCCTGCCTCATCCACAGCTTTCTTCCCCCGCATCTTTTGCTTAAGATTGTAGCCATGAAGATCTGATCGGACATGACTTCTCTGCTCCAGCAGGCTGGGGAAGTTGAGGCCGCAGAGGCCGCATGATGTCGCAGATGATGGAGTGCTGTCTGTTTTGTCGTCGCCGTTGACTGAAGGAGTTGACGGTGGCGGTGAGGGCGCTTCTGGTGCTGCGGTAGGCTGGACCTTGAGCTGCAAGGTATAGAGTATCTCCTCAGGGAGATCGAATACTATGTCCTGGTTAGTGTGTGATGATACAAAGATGCCGGCTATACTCACTGTAAAGAGGTCGCTGTAGCAGCTTTTCTGTTGGTTGATGTGCCATGGTGGTTTCGATTGTCGTTCTGCCTGTCCTTGTCCCGTCTTCATCGCACACACAAAAACCTGGAAGTACCGAAGTGCAGTCACATGTCGCGAATCGAATCCTCGTGTTCCCAAGTTACTCATCACGTCACTCACTTCGAAACGGACCCCACACGGCCCGTTCCACTCTAGATCTGCTTGGGAAGGAACCACCTTGATGGACTGGTCACTCGTCTTTGACGGCTCCTTTGACCCTTCACCTACGCGCCTTGTCGACCTATCCACCTAACATCTTTCACCATCACCACTTCGACCATTTCAAACCCCGAATTTAGGGGCGGACGGGCTACATCTCACGCCATATTCTGGACGGCTACGTGCATTTGGCTTGTGGCGCTGGGAACGTGGCGGTGCGTGGGCGAAACAACGGGCATTCTTCGACGGGACTCGAAACAAAGCGTGGGCGACCGTGAAACGGCAGCACTCCCGCTCTCCTGGCCCAGGGCTCGCTGCCTTCTCACACCAAGGGACCAGTATTCGACACGATTCTGTAGAGGACGATATTCTTGAAGGAAATATACTTTCAGCATGCCTTTGTCCAATGACGATCGAGGATGGATCATGACAGGGTTGAGCGGCGTTGGTGGGTTCAAGACTAGGGAGAAGAACGTCACAGTGTCCACAATGCTAACGATAGCGCAGCCTGCATATTCGGAGCCGCTTTCATCTGCGTTGATGTGATTGTTCGATTATTCCCAGGCAAGAAAGGATGGCGGATACAGGACAGCGACACGTTCCTCTCCCTGTCACTCAGTCTGAGTTTTGGTGTCATGGTATGTTGGTCACGATGATGAGGAGTCGTATGTCGTTCCTGTGCTGACGAGGAGCAGTTGTTCTCGGCGTTATACAACATGCTACCGTCCGCCAAGTCGTCGCTCATGAAGGGGGGACACTCATCCAGGATCGCCGCCTGGATCTTGATAGGATGCTTTATCGCAGGTGTGGTGGGCATTCAAGTTGTCTCTCGAATAATGCACAAGTTTGTTCCGCATAATGTAGTAGACTGCGAGCACCACCATGAGGATGAAGAAGCCCAAAAGGAGGACCAGAATACTCACGAACACAGCCACGAGCATGGCCACGATCATGACGATCACCATTCGAAGTCACAAGGAAAGCCGCACAGGACAGGCTCGCATGCTGAACATGCTACAAGGCCGCAAAGGACGTTATCGCACCGAGTGTCCAGTCACACCGGAGGCTCGGTCGCATTAGATGGCGCGGTGAGGGAGTCCCATACACGCACCATGCCAGAGACAACCGAGCTACGACCGTCACTACATCAGCGGCCGACACTACAGAAGCAGATAACAGAAAGCATATCGAAGCTTACAGTCGGAAAGGATCCATCGTGCGACTGCGAGGGACCCTGCTACGGCTACAGCGATCTATGCCAACCGGAGTGCTTCAAGAATGTCAATGCAAGAGGGGGCTTCAAAGCAGGCCTCAGTCGCCCTTCTGCGATCAAAAGTGCCACTGCAACAGAGTCGACGCCTTTGCTGGAGGGCATCTCGGAAGAATCTTTAGTGCGACCGCACACGCGGGCAGCACCAGAAGCCCATACTGTCGCACATAGCGAAGAGTCAGATCACGATCATGGACCTTCAGACGATAGTTCAGGGACAATCATCAACGTCGATGGTGCGTCACAATCAAGAAAACCCCACTCACACGAGAGTGAACACGACGACGATGAGGAGCCTGAGCATCACCACCATCACGTCCCTACGAACGCCTTCCTTTCAATAGGGCTACAAACGTCGATAGCGATCGCTCTTCACAAGCTACCAGAGGGCTTCATCACATACGCAACGAACCACGCCAACCCGCAACTAGGAGTCAGCGTATTTCTTGCCCTTTTCATACACAACATCACAGAAGGATTCGCAATGGCACTGCCACTGTACCTCGCCATCAACAATCGTCTGAAGGCGATGCTGATATCATTCGTCCTGGGTGGTCTTTCACAGCCCTTGGGAGCGGGCGTGGCGGCTCTCTGGTTCAAACTTGCGGGCAAGAGTGGATGGGAGCCGAGCGAGGCCGTCTATGGAGGTATGTTTGCAGTCACGGCGGGCATCATGGCGAGCGTGGCGTTGCAGCTGTTTGCCGAGAGTCTGGATTTGACGCATTCGAAGCATTTGTGCATGATTGGAGCGTTCTGCGGGATGGCAATTTTGGGTATCAGTTCTGCATTAACTGCATGAGCGTGGGCAATGAGCATATGCATTTGGTATAGCCATGATTCGAAATGAGGATGATTGCGATGAAGCTGCATAAATGCGGCGTATACGAGCACGAGAAGATGTGTTTAATGTTGGACCTCAGCTCGGCCTCAGGATTTTGCGAGGTCGATCTCGTCTTCTTTGTCCTCGATCACAAGCTATCAAGTCATGACCTCGTTGGTGGCGACTGTGACCCAACATCTGACGTACGTCTGTTCTGTTCGTCTGGGATATAAGATGACGATGTATGTTGTTGTAGTGCATGGTGAGTTGATGCAAGGAGAGCCTGAGGTCTATTTCAATCTCACTTTAGCTTTCATTTAGGGTTGCCCCGCAAAACGGTCGGCGTCGGCCAATTACTTCACGGCCAAGTCGTGCAGCTCGACCTGCAGACGCCCTGTCCTGCACCGACGATTGGCGTCGACTTCGCGCCCTGCGACGCCGCCTCAGCTGTGCCTGCTCGCGCTTGCTGCTGTTGCTGCTGCTGTTGCTGTGCACTACCGTCGCCGACCTCGCCTCGCCGCCGGGGGTGCCCTCGCCTGCCGCTTCGGAGCTGAGCAGTACCCTCCCAGGTACTCCCCTCTGCCACCCACGCACATGTTCGCGCCATGAGTGCTACCCCCCGCCCTGACCACCCGGTCAACGACTCCTCTCGAGATCCTCACCACAAGCACCCCGGCTCCGAAGTACGCCATGACAGCAGTCTCGATCCAGACCTCGATCCAGCCGCCGCCATCTCGAGTCAACCCGCCCTCGCTTCTTCTTCATCAGCTGCCAATGCCCAGGCTTATATGACGAACCACCATGCTTTCGCTCAGAATGCCGCCCTTCCCTTGATCGATACCACCACACTCGCCCACCGCAGCGGACATCATTCCTCCCCGGCCAGCGCGGGCCTGTCGATAAGAACCAACATCGAGGGCCCGGCTGCGGCTGGAGCTGCAAGGCCCACCGAGACCCCTACCATTCTCTACGAGACGCCCGTTTCCACAGAGCCTTCGTTACACCAGAACTTGACCTCGCCTACCTCGTTTCCTGCAATGGGTTCGTCACTAAGATCCAATATGTCCACCTCGAGCCTCACTTCCTCGCTTTCGCCCGCTTCAGGATCAGCCCTACCGAGTCCATACCTCGCAGCAATGACCGACCTCACGCCTCTTCCCTCGCCGTTGGTGGGCTCAGACAAGCCAGCATTCTGGCATAAGAGACGTACTGGAGGAACACCGAATCGATCTCGAGAAGGCTCGTTGGATGACCCCACACCTACAGGCAAGTCTGGCCCGCCCACTTCACCCGACTCGCCGTCGAGAAAGAAGAAGGCATACGGTAGTCTCATGCAGGAGGCGGCAATTGCGAATGCTTCGAGGGAGGTTGGTGGAGCGGACAGTGCGAAGACTGGATCTCACAACAGGAATCGAAGCATATCCGATTTCAAGCCAGAGCCATTGTCCAACGTACGGCAGCGACATGTGACTTTTGGACAAGGCGATGCCCCCAACCTCGAGGCCAATGAGTACCAAATGCAACGCGAAGCATACTTGGCTGCCGAACGAGGCTTGAAGGTCCCAACTACGGATGCTCCAAAGCAAATTCCAACACCTCCAGCCAGCACATCGAGCGTGGCTGGGAGCGACGATGCTGACGAGGAACAGCCGTACCTCGAAGACGGTACCGCGTCAGAATTCCTTGAGATACATTGTGGCATTCATAATAAGAGACGCAAGTTCAGGCAGTTACGACAACTCGGCCAAGGCACTTTCTCCACTGTGATGTTAGCGACGCGCCAACGCATCCCTGCTCACCCTACGCCTGAGATAGAGGACCACCTTGATCCGCATAAAGTGGTTGCAGTCAAAATAGTTGAGCACGGACCTGCGGGAGGGGCCGACGAAGAGCGTATCGACACGAGTCTCAAACGTGAAGTCGAAATGCTGAAGAGTGTGTCGCATCCGTCATTGATCCACCTCAAAGCTTGCGAGTACCAGGAAAGCCGAACTTTGTTGGTCTTGACCTACTGTCCGGGTGGCGACTTGTTCGAGTTCGCGAGTCAGAAGCGCGAACTCCTGACGTGCAACCTGATACAAAGGATGTTTGCGGAGTTGGTCAGTGCGGTCAACTACCTGCATAGAAACCGAATCGTGCACAGGGATATCAAGCTGGAGAATGTGCTTGTCAACATCAAAGAGCCCGTGCTCAAGGCTTTGGAGAACCCAATTATTCATCCGACTCCCATCGTCACGCTTACAGACCTGGGTTTGAGCAGACGATTGCCAGATCCTCCAGAACCACCACTACTTACCACACGATGCGGCAGCGAAGACTACGCCGCGCCTGAAATCCTCCTAGGGCAACCCTACGATGGCCGACTGACCGATGGCTGGGCGCTAGGAGTGGTTCTCTACGCACTCATGGAAGGTCGACTACCCTTCGACGCACCACCCGGCAAGCCCGATCGAAGTCGAAACACACACCGCATCGCACGTTGCGATTGGATCTGGTGTCGCTTCGGCGATGAAGACGGCGAGTGGGACGAGACGCGAAACAAGGAATTCGAAGGCGCGAGGCCCTGCGTTGAAGGACTGCTCAAGAAAGTCCGCATGGGCCGCAAGCCTCTCGAAGAGATCGCGAAGCTCGACTGGGTACAGCAAGGCATTCAGGTGCCTGGTGGTTTGAAAGTGCGTGAAGAGGATGAAGACGACGATTCGTTATAAAAAGAGTCACTCATGGCCACCAAGACGGCTGACAAAAGTAAAACATTGGCGGATTCTATCTCTTTTGTTGTGTGGGGGCGAGCATCAGATACCAGAAAGGATACAGCGGCGTTCTGAAGAATGAGGAAAAAACGGGAATGGGAAGCGATGCTTGTTTTGGGATTCTGGCGTTTTTGAGGAGCTTTTTGCTTGTAAGAGATACCAAGAACAATTTCTGTTTTCTTTTTTCGAAGTCGAGGGGGGAAGGGATGGGCTAGGAAGTGAGAGCGGGAGAGGTAGTGTAGGATAGGATAGGACGTATCCTGATTCGCTGGGACAATCGCTGTTCTGTGGCTGTGGAGTTTTGGTTTTGTTGATTGGTGTTTGAGATATGTCTGTGAATCTTGTGGGCAGGAGGCTGATTATGCGGTATAGAGACTTGGAGCGTCAGCAAGACATCGAGGTATGTCTGTTCATCGGGTTGACAGAAGGCTAATAGTGTGGATTAGACAACTAGAGCGCCATCAAAACACCTAGTTGAGCACAACAGAGGGGTTCTCGTACATGCAAAGACAATCAATTTGTGCAACTACCCGCGGGCCAAGGTACCGAAGCTAGACACAACAAGAAGACGGGTTCCTACATGCAACATGTGCTTGTGCATACGATGTCGTTCCCCGTGTTGTGTCTTGGGTGCCTGCTCAAGAGCATTTCTGTGCCTATGGGGTCTCAGACTCCTCATTAATGCTTGAGATATGCCTGTTCATCTTGTGAAAAGGAGGCTAAGACAAAAGTGCGGTTTAGACAACTCGAGCGTCGTCAAGACATCATGTGTCTTAGGTATCTGATCAAGGACAATGGATGCGCGTCCATGAGTGTCGCATTGTCTCACTTAGGCCCTTGTGCGACGTCTTGAAGAAGCACAGCGCCGACCTCACGACTCCATATAACAGAAGGCTGTGAGCTACGAACAGCGATGTTATCAAATCAACAAGCAACATTTGCATCACAAGCAGAACCCTTACAAGCACCAAGATCCACACAACAAGCAAGTCTCAACATCCAACATCAAGAACATGACGAAGAAGAGAGTTAGACAAGAAGAGCCAGCCGCACCGAGCAAGCGACGCAACACTGCTGCGGAGATCTACACACTTGGCTCATCCACACACACCGGCCCACGTCGTGCCACCGCCGCCGACCTCAACAATGAGCTGCCTCACCCAGCCTTGAACAAGAAAGAAGAGGAACTCCGTCAGAACATCAACAGACTTGCGCAAGGCACGCCGCGATTTCTATTCAGGTTCTGGAGCGAACAATCGGGCGGCGACCCACGACTCGACACCGTCGACAGAATCACGCCACGTGCCTTTTTGGACAGAACGGGCCCCGAAACCCTCCACAAGATGAAGCTCACCGATATACAGCGATTGGCATACGGTCATGTTACCTACCAGGAGGTCTCCACGGTCTTCTCCTCTTGGTCACAGTCGCTTCCCTTCGTCATCAGTTGGGCTCGTGGCAAGACCAATTCGGGTTACAAGAACGTGCGAATCAGTGTGCTGGACACGACCAAACTCGATCCTGCCAATGTGGTCCTGCACACCGAAGCAATGTGTGAACTTGTCAGGGGAGTCAATGGGGGTTCGAGAGAGTACACATGGGAGTACCTGATCTTCGGTACCATTCGAGCACCAGCACATCGGGCAATTCGTTATGACATCTTCGAGCCCCTTGAATTCGAGACACTTGGCCTTTGTCCTCCGCCCGTGAAAACAGGTCGTCTACTGGATCACATCTGCAAGCAAAGCCGCGTTGAAGACAGGATCGACATGATCAACCGCATTGCTCAGCATTACGGGAGCCATCTCGAAATGCCGGTCGCCGCACATTTGATGGCTTTCGTGATCAGCAAAGGGAAGGACAGTGCGAGACAGCAAGAGTATCTCATCTCAATGTCCTCCTCCATGCCTATACCGCCCGAGTGGGCACACGACCCGGCGATCATGGGGTCTGGGCCTAGCGTTGACTACCACGGGCACCCAGAGTGCTACGAAGCTGATGAGCTTTTGCGCGAGATGGTACTGATGAAGTACGGCCATTCGAACATCGAGCCAGAAGCAGGCTCGGCGAAAGGTGGAGCTCTGCGCGGCATCAAGCCAAAACTCAGAAAGAGCCGAAAGCCCACCAAGGCAGAAGCGCAAAAAGCGGCAGATGCTGCAAGCAGCTCCCATCGTGTGCCCGAGTCGGCGAGAAAGGCCTACCGCATGGTCACCGAGCTCTTCATCGATGCCCACGGCTACGAGTTGGGCAATGAGCGGATCGAGGGTTTCAAGAGACAGGATGCATAAGAGTTCGGTACGGCGAGGAGGATGACACAGAGAAGGCATTGAGTTACGGCTGCATGTGGGACGGGATTGAAGTTCATCGATTGGATTGAGGTTTGTGTATGTGCATGATCTGGTGCGACACATAGGTAGTTTCATCCACGGTACATATTGTTGATCGATTCTGTATGGTAAATGTGGTCTCTTGAACGCAGCGCAAGCTCACTCACATTCACTTCGCGATGTCTTGGCGCCAAGACTCACATGCGTATGCCGCGCGCCCGGCCGAGTGACCCGCGTGTCTCGGAAGAGAGTGAAGACACATTGTGACTTCGAGATACCTTATTCAAGAAAGTGACTACGATTCTTGAACCATCTGTTTGGAGACACCTCGCGCCCAGAAGATTCGCCACGGCACCTTTGGCAACAGCCTGACATTCACCGCGAAGCTCTCTTCCCTGCCATGCATAAAAGCTCCGCCATCACCATGCCACACCACAAAACAGCCACCGCCGACATGGATCCCGCCACTCTGAAGGACATCATCTCCGCCACCGAGCGCACGCCTCGCTTCCTCCTCCGGACCTTCCACGCTACTTCTGGCGGCCGAACAGGCCTCAATACTCCCACCGAAATCAAGCCTCTCGCTTTTGTGCGACACGAACTGACGAACAACATCAGCGACCATCCCATCACCGTCTTACGCGACAACGTCTGCCAACACACAGGCTTTCGTGAAGACTTCGAAACACTCTTCTCCTCGTGGTCACAAGACCTCGCGTATATTCAGCAATTCATCAATTGGGACGACGATACAGCGTACCTCGCCATAATCGACACGAAAGAGGTGCGGAATCTCGTTGTGCATTCGATCGAGCTGTGTGAGTTTCTTGGGCATAGTTCACATGGGACTTGGGAATTTCTTGCTTTTGGGCCGATTTCTGGAAATGGATATAAGGCAGTGCGGATTAAGGAGTTGTTGGAGAAGGGGTTTGGGACGTTCTTCGAGCCGGGGCTCTGGAATGACAAGATCGAGCAGGCGAAGGCGGTCGGGAGCTTGTTTGGTCCTCAGTTCGAGGTCGCGCTTGCTGCGTATCTGCTAGGAATGGTGTGCAATGTTTTCAGCACTGAGGCGAAGGAGGCAGCACAAGCACTTATGCCGGTTGAGGTACCGGTGGACTGGATGGAAGATCTAACTCTTACGGGAAGAGGGATCGCGGCATATGGAAGCATGTCCTGCATGAGTACGTTCGAGATCCTGAAGTATCTCGTGCTAGATGCGCAGGGTGAAGACGAAGAGATGCGGGATGCAGGGACGGCAGTCTGTTCTTCCTAGGTCGTGTGATGAACATGATTCGGCGAAGAAGAGAGATCATCAAGGCGAGCAAAGTCGAGGAGGAGTCTTGGATGTGGTCCTTGCTGCGGCTCATGGTATTCCATTCGGCCTGGGAGAAGGGACTGAAGAAGACCTGAAGGTGACGATCAGGCTGCAGGACGGAAGCAACATGTAGGAAGAGGACTCGTGGCAGTGGGCGGTCCAGAATTTAGCAAGGTCCCAGGTACCCTCCCTTGTCGACTTTGTGGAAGAGATTCGGAAGACCCCGACAGGTACGAACGAGAAGCATGCTTTGAGGCCTGAAGGTGGTCAGAGTTTTGACATTTGAGGAAACCGAACTCGTGAAGATGAGTCCTTTGACAAACGGCGCAAGCAGAGGTCTTCCAGCCATTCGCGAGGGGACGACACAGCGGCCTGTGTTCTGGGTTACAGCACTAGTCGGTAAGAGGTTGGGTCGTGGATCTTCGAGAGGTCGGTGCGAGAACAGGAAACCTTGGCTATCCTGAACGATGAGGTCTCCATTGCTTGCTGATCTTCGTGTATACGAAGCAATTCCATCCTTGTCCGACTGCGCAATTGACCTAGACATCATTCAATATTGGGTCGGTGTGATACTCTGAGGCCTTGGGATCCTCGTCTCGTACGCATTCGGGAACGACAGTATCCTTTTGACAAAGTTTCGTCGGCAAGTGTCTTCGATCTCTGAGGCGGTGATCACCGAGTCTCCCACGCTCTTGTCGAAGCCCACTCCAAGCTCTTGTTCGCCGTTTGCCAGGTGTTCGTTCGCGAGGACTGGTTTGGTGATCCAAAAGAGTATGGCCGCAGCAAGAAAGGCTTCGGCCTTGCAGGTGAGATAACAGAGCCTTGATAGGTCAGCTAATGTCTCAGACAGGGTTTGGTGGCTTCTAGCCCTGGGTATGGTACCAGCTCGGTTCTCCATCGAAAAGTGTCAAGGAGACTTTTACTGCCACATCCAGAAGCATTGTGATCGCACAGCCAATCGAGGTCCGGAGGACCACTTTCCGAAGGGGTAACAACAAGCCACTGCCATCTTGATGGACTCGGAGCAATGGCTGCAGGAAGCGTAGGGTGAGGTAGAGTTGTGCCGCAGTCTCGACACCCAGCATCGACATTAGTACCGCCCTTCGCATCCCGACTATGCAGACTTCATCGTGAACGTAGGATATACGGCTGTTTCGCTGGTCAGCTGATGGAAGACTCATGATCTGGGCACGACATACAACATGATGGCGATGATCGTGACGGCGAGATAAGGAACGAAGATGCCGAGAGTGGTCAAAATGTATTCGGGAGTCTGATGTCTTGACTTGACGGGCCAGGTGATGATGTACGCTCTTTCGATGAGGAAGGCAAGCTCTGTGGCTTTGGCAGTATTATGGAAAGCCAGGCCTGATACTAGGTTAGCAGAGCAATGTCGAGGGTGGGGATAGACTTACAGATGATCATCATGCTATCACAGACTTCATCTGTCAGTTCTATACGAGTGTGCACGAGCATCGTAACTATAGCAATGAACAGCATATCCAATGCGTAGCACTACGAATGGTTCAGCTTCATGACCGTTGTGATAGCCTCGTGTAACTTGCCAACAAACATAGAAGGGTCGCAACTGTCCATCTCGTTCCCTCTTTCGGCCATCTTGCGAAAGCGAATATTGCAATTGCAGGTAGAGCGATCAGCGAGACGAAAAGCGAGACGATGTCTCCGGGCAGGAGGAAGTGCAATCGAACAGGGCTGTCGTCAGGTATGATGGCCATGGCGAAGGTTGATCGTGTACATGTATGATATGCATAGAGTTCGAGGCAAAATCCGACAAGATTATATCGCACGACAAGAATTGGGTCGTTATACGTTGCACGATGGAAGCGATTCCTGCTTGTATTTTTGGTCTGTATGTGCCGACTCGACGAAGGTGTGAGTTCGGATGATGAAGCCGACAGCATTGGCTGGGATTTATCGCACCGATGAAATGCCACCTACAATGTCAGCCCACTTGACCGGGCTAGCTGCCATGCCTCAACAAGATGCCGGGAAGCAGAAGCTGGGCAGGAGAGTAGCGGGCTAAGTCTGGCCACGGAGTCCATAGCAGGGAAGGCTGCAAAGCACGAATGCCTGACGACAAGGCTCGCATTGGCTCAACCTCATGCGAATGCCCAAGGGGTAGCGATCGCGAGCAAACGCCTTCGCGAGGGTGATGTTTGCCACCCTGCAAAAGACATCCTGGCTCCTGACGGGGAGCAAGTGTACTGGCCAGCTTAGGGCATGTTGGACCTGATAAGGACGGTCGAAGATCTAGAGCACGATCGTATGGCCGCGCCGGTGTTGTTGTTGTATTGTGATTAGATTGGGAGATTCGTCTGAGCAAGAGCGTGTTCGTACTTAGGTACGAGATGCGTATTCAAGGCATCGGTTGCATCTGTGTCCCTCTCGCCGCATGAGTGGTTCGTGACTGTGGCAGTGAGTCGCATGAGCATCGAACTTGTAGGTGTAGGTCGGTGATGAGGTTGATGAGGTGCATGTCGGGTATGGAAGTTGGCACGATAGTGCAGATTTGCATAAAGAGAACTACGGAAGGCTGGACGTACTTGTACGATGTCTCGCGCATATCGAAAGGGGTTAAGTGCCGCAATCTCGGGTATTCGGCCGTCCGATCAGCGTTTTCTTAGCCCCGTGAATTCAGCGACAAGACCGTCAACACCGACGGCAGCACAGCATGGAACCACAACAACAACAAGTTCACGAACGACCCCCACCCCGCAAACGAAGACGGCCAGCCCTATCGTGCGTTTCATGCCGCCAACGGAAGATCAGATGTGACAGGACGCAGCCTTGCAAGAACTGTGTCACCGCATTAATCCAATGTCTCTATCAGCCATTCGTGAATGAGCCTGCTGCTCCTAGGCCACCACCAGTGACGAATGCATCTGCTGTAGCCGGGCCGGGTACTCGGCATACGGTCTCTACAGAGAATGTCGCTCGTAATGCTGACTTGATAATTCGGACGGCGGGTCAGAGCAATAGTTACCCCATTGTGTCACAGCTTGAGGCGGCAGCGAGAGGGCCTGCAAGTCCTGGCACTACCAGCAACAGTATCGCCACAAAATCACCTGGTGCAACCGGCAGTGGTCTTGACCTCCGACATCGAATTCTCAAGGACCGGCCTGCAGATCCACCCTTGCAACCTGGTCTCGAGGAGTCTGGATGGCACATCCTCAAGCAACAAGTCGGCTTGAAAGACTCTGAAGTGCCCCTGAACAAACATCGACCGCCTCGATGGAGCGAGTGGCTTGGCACTGCACCCGAGGTAGGATGATCGTCGGTCTTGCACATGTTCATACTGACTGTATACAGTTCTCCACAATCTACTCGTGCTATGCTGCTGCCGGTGGCGGTTCTGGCTCTACGAGCTGGTTCCAGGATGCTGAAACGGCTCCTCTGATCCCAAGAATCTCAGAGTTGCTGCAGAGGGCAAAGGCTGCAGCGGTCAAGATCAAATCATCACGACCAAGCAGAGCATCGTTGCAAATTGCAGCATCAGAACTCACGCCGCCTGCCCGCGATGTAGCGGATAATACGGTCGAGCTGTACTTTCAACACTTTGAATCTACTTACCGTATCCTCCATCGGTCCAGCTTTCGAAAGGAATACGAAAAGTTTTGGGCATCGCCGGATGCAGCGCCAGCGAATTTGCGTCTTAAAGTCCTCTTGGTCGTCGCAATAGGTGCAAGTATCCAGGATGATGTCGACAAAGATCCGCAGTTCTACAATACAGCCTTCGGATGGATCTGTGCTGCTCAAGATTTCCTGCTGGCTCCGTCCGAAAAGCTTCGACTAGACATAACCGGCATTCAGATACATTGCCTCACGTTTCTTGCACGCCAGATCTACTCACCAAGTGCCGACCTCGTATGGGTCTCGGTTGGAAACATGATCAATGCTGCTATACAGCTTAGTTTGCATCGTGATCCAAGATACATAGCTGCGACTACGCCACTGGAAGCAGAGCTGCGAAGGCGGCTTTGGGCGACCATAGTCGAGATGGAAATGCAAACATCCATGGACACCGCCATGGCAGTCCGAGTGCGCTTGGACTCATTCGATGCTGAGCCGCCGTCTCACATAAATGACCACGAGATCGATGAGGAGACCAAAGAGATCAAGCAGCATCCTCGTGCTGAGTATACCGACACATCTCTGCAGCTGCTTCTGCTTGACACCCGGGCGATCAGGGTCGAGATTCTGCAATTGCTAAACGGGTTACATTCTAGATTTCTCTATGCTGACGCCCTGGCTCTGAGCAAGGAGCTGACGAACGCACACCGGACTTTCAGCAAATTCATACAAGACAACTCACGGTCTGGGCTTACAGCATTCCATCGCAATCTGCTCGACTACTGTGTCTGCCGGTTCCTGATACCTTTACATGGACCCTTTGCCAGCAAGGCGAGAACAAATCCAATCTTCCACTACTCGCGCAGGGTTAGTGTCGACGCCGCTATGGCTATCGTGTCACCGGAGCCTAGTGTGACGTACAGCAAGTTGATGACGCTCGGAGGAAACTTCCTGAGAGAAGGACTTCGGTGCGCTATCACAGCGATAAATCTTGAGCTTGTCGTCCAAGCCGATTCAGATCGGCTCGATGGTACTCTGTATCGTCCGTCGCCCTTCACAGAAGTCTTGAAGAAAGCTGTGAAAGATATGATGACTTTGTCAGAGGAGCAGATCAAAAAGCACGAAACGAACGTTAAGCTTCACAACCTGCTAGCGTCGATCTTGGCCATTGTCGAGGCGGGTTCGGAAACCTCTGTGAGGCAACGGGTTGCGCAAGCAGGAATAGACAGCTTGGAACATTGCCTGGGTCTGCTGCAAAGTGTGGTCGACACAATACCCACGCCAACGTCATCTTCTGTGTCGAGCCTGGACTTTGGCCTAGGAGACTGGGACTTGGACTGGAACATGGAGGTTCTGATGCCTGATGTAGGTGGATTGTGGGGATCGAAGAATACTCATGCCAATGGTCTACTTCGGTGAATACAGAAGCCCGTTGGGACGCTCTAACGGCCGAAGCTGCTCGGTCGTAAGCTACGGCCTCGCTCCTAAGCGGGCGTAAGCGCTCTCGCATACTCAACGGTGCCACAACAAAGCAACATAAATACCCACGACTCTCGTCTCGAAGATGTAGCTGTCATCTACTTCCTCATCCGCCGTCGCCATCATTCTTCATCTCTTGAACACACTTTACAGGTTTCCGAGTGGTGTGAGCGTGCCTCCTTCGCCAACCATCACCACATCGACTTTCAACGCCCCACCGCCCAATAAGAAATGCCACCCATCAAAGTCCTTATCAGTGGCGGCGGCGTCGCAGGCACCGCGCTCGCCTTCTGGCTCTCCAAACTAGGCCATTCAATCACAGTCGTCGAACACTACTCTTCCCTACGCACAACAGGCCTGCAAATCGACGTACGTAGCCATGGTGTCGAAGTCCTCAGACGAATGGGTCTTGAATCTGGCTTTCGCGAACGATCAGCACCTGAAGAGGGCATGCAGTTCATCGATGCCCAAGGACGGAATCGAGCATACTTGGGGGCTGCCAAGACTGGCAGCGGCAACCAGGGTATCACGAGCGAGTATGAGATCATGAGAGGGGACCTCTGTCGGCTGATCTTCGATGCTACGCATGGGAAAGCGAAGTACGTGTTTGGAACATCTGTTGCTTCTTACCGCGAGGTGGAGAAGGGCGTCGAGGTTGAGTTTAAGAATGGGCAAAAGGAGAGATTCGATTTGCTTGTCGGAGCGGATGGAGTGTGGTCTTCCCTGAGGAGGATGATGGTCGGCGATGAAGCTGGCAAGAAGGCTTTCCACTTTAAGAACGAGACGAACGCATACCTTACGTACAAGCAGCCGATTGAGAAGGGCGAGCGGTACGTCGGGCAGATGTACATTGGCACCGAGAAAAGGTCTCTACTGGTACGAAGACACAACCCGGAGGAGCTCCAACTATACCTCCTCCTAACACGACCAGACGAGCGAATTGCCAAGGTCAAGCGAGGCGATGTCGAAGAGGAGAAGAAAGCCTTCCACGAAATCTACCAAGGCGTAGGCTGGAAAACCGACTCACTCCTCGAGAAAATGATGGGCTCCGAAGACTTCTACTGCGAGCGGCTGGGAATCGTCCAGATGGATGCCTGGTGGAAAGGCCATGTCGGGCTAGTAGGCGATGCCGCATACGGCCCAGGTGGCTCCGGTATGGGTACCACGACAGCCATGGTAGGCGCATACATCCTCGCCGGTGAGATTGGAGCGCACTGCGGCCGCGGCGATGAGCAGAACGGCAACGGCACAGACGGAATCGAAGCAGCCCTCGCAGCCTACGACCAGCGCTTCCGGCCTTACATGACGAAGCTTCACGAAAGTTTGGAAGGCGGAGGGCCTGAGTGGCTGTTCCCAACAACGGCTCGAGGGATCGCGGTGTTCCATTGGATTGTGCAGATTGTCAGTTGGTTGAGGTTGGACTTGATTGCGAAGTTCTTCATGTGGGAGACGCGGTATGGGTGGGAACTGCCCCGGTATGAGATGCTCGACGAGGCGATCAAGAGGGAGGAGAGTGACAGTGTTTGACCGACGACAGGGAGTGCAGCTCGCGGAAATGGGGATAAGACGGAAGAAAGACGCGGAAGACATCCGTAATACGCTGTGATCAGTATCAGCAGGAGTGTATTACTCCGCTCAATTAGTAGTGTTCTTTGAGGAACAAGAAAGACCTCAATCAATGCAATAATACTTTTGCCAAGTGGTCAGATTCTCCGCGACCAAATCCCTCAAATACAAAAGACTTCCTTTGCGCGCTCGACGAGAGTCAACTATATCGGAATAGAGATCTCTTGTCGTCGTCTCGTTGCATATACCACTCCAGCCGACTTAAATTCGAATCAAGCCGGTTTTGTGCCTGTTCGCTGCGAGATTACCATTTCCGGCGACGGTCACCACGGTGCACATGAACTCAGATCAGGGCATTCATGAAGCAGCAGCAGAAAGCCTTCTATTTCATATAGATCGAATCTGATCCACATCTCATCCGTTCATGCTCTGTTACGATCGTGGCCCCCACTTTGGGGGTCAAATGGTCCAAATCCGCCATGACATCGGGCCGGCTTCACGACCCACAGCAAACCCACATGGTCTCAACAAAACATGCAACCCAGCACAGCCCAATTCCAACCTCACCTCATGCATCACCTCGTCCGATCTGGCTCTGAAGGACTCGACTCACTCCCTACCGACCGCACCGTAGCCACTGCAGGAGCAGCCATGGGCAAAGCCTTCTCGCCGCCAAAATCCTCCTTCATATACTCGGGATGGAACTCCACATCATCATACCGATGCCGCATGCCCGGCACGAACCGATAAAGGCCCCAGTAAGGCGTGTTGATAGGACTCTCGCCTGTGAAGAGCAGCACATCGTAGAGGAAGCCGCCGAATGTACATCCCAGGAAAGGCGCGACCATCGGAATCCAGAAGTAATAGTTTCCTGCGCGCCAGACGTTGGGACCATAGCCTAGAGCGTAGGACATGAGGCGAGGGCCGAAATCTCGCGCGAGGTTGATGGCGTAGCCGGTCTCCCAGCCGAAGCAAGCACCAATGCCGAAGATGATGAAGAATAGTGCGAGCGGCACGAGGTTCTTCGCGCCGAGGTTATGGTCGTCCTTGATGGCGTAGATGAGGAACATGAGAAGAGTAGAGGCGATAAACTCGCTGAAGAACATGCCTGTGCGTGTCATGAACTCGGCTGGGTAGGTGCAGAAGATTCCCGCGGTGGCGTTGGGCGAGTAACCTGGAACAGTGCGGATGGAGGCGCCGCCTTCGAAGGCGTCGATTGCTGAGCGATAGTTCTCGTAGACGACTACTGATGCAACCATGGCACCCAAAGTCTGCGCGACGGCGTAGATGGGGAACTTCTTCCAAGGAAATTTGCGAAATATGCAGTTGGCGAAGGTGACGGCTGGATTTATGTGTGCGCCTGAGATACCGGAAGCGTAGACGCCGAGCATTACTCCGATGCCCTGGGGTGGATCATCAGTCTTGCACGAGATGGTATGTTGATGGCACGGACGATGGACTTACCCAGCCCCAGGATATTGATTGGTAGCTACCTTTCTCGCCGTTGCTGAGGACCACTTGTGCAACTGAACCATCGCCGAACATTATAAGGATGAAGACGCCCATGAACTCCGATAGGGGCTCTCGACAGTATCGCCGGATCTTGGACCATCTGAGGTTGCCATTGGACTCCTATACCACGACGTCAAGGGATGGCTGAATATTAAGGCAGTATCATCGTACCTTCTTCGCCTCTGCGGTGACGCTGCGGTTGATGGGAACGCCGGCCTCTGCGTATGCTGGCTCAGTATTGACCGTGGAGTTGTCTGAGTCGTTGCGCCGATGCTCTCGATGCGATACACTCATGTTGTTCACTGGTGGCTGGAAGTCGATGTGTTTGTCGGCGAACAGGTCGGAATAGTCTCTGGGTTCCATATTTCCTGCAATGCACGCGGCACACTCTCTGAGGAATGGAGGACGAGCACAAAGGGACGATCAAGTTTCACCTGCAGCACCTCACGGGCTGGAAGCTGTTGTGCTTTGGGATGTCGAGGTGTGACGACAGAGTTAGTCAGGTCGATGGTTTGATCGTGGGTAGTAAGGTTGTGTTTGATGGTCGAAGAGGGCTCTGCTGACCAGGCTAAACAGCTCGTCTTATTGCTCCGCTGTTTGGACGAGGGTCGTGAAAAGAGACTCGGTACCAGCGGCGTGTGCAGCTGCCATAGGATCAACCACAGCAGGGTAGAGAAGGGACAGGACATAAGCCTGAACTCCCCTAGCTACAGATGCGGGATCGAGGAAACTCTCCTCACACGCCACCCAGGCCGGACGTGCATCGCTTCCAGTCGAAGGCCTCGTGTCTTGCCATTCAGCATTCCGTTTTCATGGTCTTAGCATCAGCACTCAGCATGATGAGCTGCAGATGGATGGAGGCCAGACCAGAAGGGGATTGGACCACGCGGCGAGGCCGGAAGATTGGCAGACAAAGGATTCACCTCCGCATGCAGTCGTATTGCGGCTGCATCAATTTGCTAATCAAGGTAGGTGCGAGTTTCTTTGAGTGGTGTTACGGCGCGGCTTTGTTTTGCGGACGCCGATGGCTCGATTGTCTAACCCTGCAGGACTTCAACACTCAAGCCTGAGGTTCAGAACAGAACTTTTGATACACCAGGATACCCATGAATGGATTGGAAGAACTGGTACAGCAGATGTCACGAACTGCTGTGTGAACTACCCCAAGACGTGGCAAGCGGCATCGTCAGCATCGACGGGTCACAAAGGCCCTTGTGTGCTTGGAAATGCTCGAGTCCCGCAGGTCGGCTGGCAGGGCCAAGCTGGTGGCCAGTTCGTCAAGATCACTGGTCTGTCCAGCGGCCTTGACCCGAGCTAGACGAAATGTCCGTCTGACTGTGCTATGAAAGGGCAGCCGTATCGCGTGGAAATACTCGTTGGTGATGAGTGAACTGCTGCAACTGCCGGGAACAACCACACTCCCTGGCGCGATGCCCCAGGTTCCCCGCAGAGATGCTACCATGATAGAGTACCATCCTCTGGGTGGCAAGCACAGTAGCGTAGCCAGTAGGCTCGTCTCGTCTTCTCATCGTAGAGGGGCTGACGTTCATCGGCGGCAAGCGACGGCTCCGTCGAAACTCAAAGCGTTGGGAAGACAAGTGCGTACATTCCTCGCTGAAACATAGTACCTGCATTCAAACTTGTCTGCGAAGAGCTGTGTCATTGGTGAGTAGTGTTACTCGCAAGGATGGTGGAAGTCTCGAGCGGTCTGTAGTGACAAGAGAAAGAGATGCTTGCGGTCGAGTGCAGCGATTCCATTCCATTGGAAGCGCCTGAGGTTTGACTCCACCTTGCCCGACTCCACCTGTGCCCATGGGGAAACAAGGTTGTGGGACCGGCTCCACTCGCCGAGCGTTTTGGTCTGAATCTTCTACGCGCGTGCGGCCACAGCAACCCGACACTTCGCTACGAAGAGGCAAAGAGGCACACGACCACAACATTGGCCCTATTCATCATCGCCTTCAGATAACAACCACCACCGCCAAGCCATCGGCTTCTTTGTTCTCGCTCATCCCGGCCGTCCACGTGCGCTGACATTCCACTGCACGCACACGTATTCGCACGTGAGAAGGAGGGGGCGAGGAGGGGGAGAAAGGATTCCAAGCAATCAATCTGACTGCGCCTACCCGGCCTTGGTGTGCCTTACGCAGCGCATGAGCCGATGCATCGCTTGGTCACATGGTGCGACGTAACGACCTGCGGCCATTTCTTCCGTTCAGGGAGCTGCCACGCGCTATCACATGCACCGAAGCGACAGCTCTCTACCGTAAGAGCTGTCGCTGCAGCTCGGCCGTCACAGCTATGTTGCCTCCTCCATCATAAACAAAGCGCCCTCGCATTGTCGGGCACGCGGTCGGTTGGGCACCCACACTCTCCTCCTTTTCCTCACCCTGTCCAGCGTGCTTTCAGTACATCGCGTTCAGCAGCAGAATACTTAGCTTCTGCCACCATGGCTGCTAGCTCAGACCAGGTGTTTGTGGGCAGCATTGACCAGGGAACCACCAGCTCGAGATTCCTCATCTTCGACAAAGCCGGCGAGCCCGTCGCTGTGCATCAAGAAGAGTTCTCTCAGATATATCCTAACCCAGGGTCAGTATTTTCGCGGAACAGGATGTTCATCCATCTGACAACCTGGTAGCTGGCACGAACATGACCCGGACGAGATTGTCAAATCTGTGGAGAACTGCATAGAAGGCGCCATCAAGATCTTCGAGGAAAAAGGCTTTTCGAAAGACAGCATCAAAGCAGTCGGCATCACCAACCAACGAGAGACGACCGTATGCTGGGATGTCAAGAGTGGTGAGCCATTGCACAATGCCATTGTGTGGACGGATACCCGGACAGCCGCTTTGGCGAGAGAGCTGAAGGCCAGGCCGGACAGTGACAAGCTTACGGATATCTGCGGCTTGCCCATCTCGACCTACCCTTCCGTGACCAAGCTGTTGTGGTTGTTGAGGAACTCGGAGAAGGTGCGAAACGCGTACGAGGCGGGAAACCTGGCATTTGGAACGATTGATGCCTGGCTGATATACAAGCTTAATGGGGGACCTTCCAAGAATGTGTTCGTCTCGGATCCGACGAATGCCAGCAGGACCATGTTCATGGACATCCATACGCTCAAGTACAGCGAGAAGATGCTAGACTTCTTCTCGTATGAGTTCGACATGCGGAAAATCCACTTACCTGAGATCGTACGATCCGCCGACAAGAAGGCCTTTGGACAATTGAGCTCAGGGCCACTGGAAGGCTGGCCGATTACGGGATGTCTGGGGGATCAATCATCTGCCTTGGTAGGGCAAAAAGGGTTCGAACCTGGCGCGGCGAAGAACACCTATGGCACGGGTTGTTTCCTGCTATACAACGTAGGAGAGAAGCCGGTCATCTCCAAGCACGGTTTACTGGCTACAGTAGCCTACGACTTTGACGGCAAGCCGGTCTACGCGCTTGAAGGCAGTATTGCCGTTGCAGGCTCAGGCGTGAAATTCTTGATGCACAACCTGGGATTCAGTCATGCCTCACACAAGATCACCGAGCTCGCCGAGACGGTCAAGGATAACGGTGGGCTGGTGTTCGTCACAGCTTTCAGTGGACTCTTTGCGCCATACTGGATCGATGATGCCCACGGGACGATGTGTAAGTTTCCTGAGATGGCCAGCTTGCGATGTACTGATATCCTTGCAGTTGGCATAACACACCACACCGAACGTGGCCACATCGCCCGAGCGACCCTCGAAGCCGTCTGTTTTCAAACGAAGGCTATCCTCGACGCGATGGAGAAAGATAGCGGCCACAAACTCAACGAACTCAAAGTCGACGGCGGAATGAGCAACTCAGCCCTCTGCATGCAGACGCAGGCCGATTTGGTAGGCATCCCTATCGTCCGACCGAAGATGCGCGAGACTACTGCATTAGGAGCCGCTATCGCTGCGGGGTTTGCGATGGATGTGTGGAAGAACTTTGAGGAGTTGAAGGAGGTCAATACGGCTGGACAGACGGTATTTGAGCCGAAGATGGAGGAGGCAGCGAGCAAGAAGATGTTTAGGAAGTGGGAAAGAGCGGTCACGATGTGTAAAGGATGGTTGGCAGAGGAGGAGAATGAGGAGGGGAATCCTGAAGCTGGAGAGATGAAGGAGAATGCGAAAAAGGAGCAGGAGGAGGCTTCGAAGCTCTGAATCAGAGCAGCAGATCCTGCAGTGGGATCTTGTGCAGGCGACGGATGATGCCTATAATCGATTGACCTGCTTGGATGTGCAGGTCTGGCCAACTGATATAATGACAGTCCACCACCATCGCTCTCAACAAGTGAGAGAGGGGAGCATTACGGCTATTGGCGGACTGCGAGCTCCTGACGATCATGTGAGGATTCGAAAAGATTGTCAGACTGTCCACGAGCTTTCGACTAGAGCTCCTTCCACATTCGGAATTTCTTCACTCACTGCAAACAGCGCGGTCCAATCAAAGCCGCAATATCACAGCACAGCCACACTTCACATGTCACCATTGTCAGTCCACTCACAATACCCAACACGTGCCCTCTCTCTCCTTCACTCATACCCTCACATGGACTCATTACTTCCTTCTGTTAAACTCTCCGCCATGCTCACCGACCTCCTCACAACCACCACCCACACCAACATCACCATCACCACCCATGGGCAAGCGCACCTTCGACATGATGTCGGTCCCCTACGACACACCGCAACCCTACGCCCTCCCAGCCTCAACCGCCTTCAACGAAGCGCCATGGCCAGCGCATGACGATAGCCTCCAAGTCTTCGTCGGCCGCGACCCCAACGCCATCTGCCACCACATGAGCGAGTGCCTTCTCAAGCACCACAGCAGGTACTTCAAAGACCTGCTCTCCGTATGTTCGCTTGCTCCTACTCTCTCACCCACGGCACTAACACAACTCCCCCCCTGCGCAGAACCCGGCCTTCGCGTCTCCGTACATCCGCCTTCCCAGCGAATCGCCCTACCTCTTCGCCATCATGCACTCGTTCCTCGTGCGCCGCCTCTGGCTCGACGACCCAGAGCCCTGGAAACAGCTCTCGTTCGACAATATCGTCGGAATCTGGACCATGGCCGAGAGGTTGGGTGTGCCGTTCGTGCAGAATGGCGTGAGCGATTTGCTTGTCAAGAAGGTGGCTGAGATGGGCGAACTCGTGAGTCCCCTTTCCCCGATTCCACAGATACAGACACGCAGACTGACGTGACCCAATTTCTAGCCCGACCAATTCACCCTTTCCGATCTCTGGACCCTCACGACCCCAGGCTCCGCCCTCCGCCGCCTCCTCGTCACCCTCATCCGCCAATGCTGGATTCCCGACCGCGCACAGTACAACTCCTCCATCTGGACGGCCGAACTCATGAACGGCACCGATGAGGACCCTTCCGTTCTCATGACCAATTTGGTGCAGCTCGAGGGCGCGCTGGAGAGAGGGATTCGCGTGAGTGGCAAGATGTGGCGCAGGGTGCTGGGATGTGAGTGGCATGTTCACGAAGAGGGCGTGACCTGCGAGGGCTCCGAGGAGGCGCGGCTGGACGATTTCAGGGAGAACAGGGAGGAGCGGATCATCAAGAGCATTCGACGGTCGGGTGGATACTACTTCAGGTGAGTCAATCCCTTTCACATGTGAAACCTTTGGCCTAGAGATGCTTGCAGAGAGATCGGTGGCTTGTCGTTCGATGGATTGTTCGTGGGGTTGGAGAGACTTTCAGCGCTGACGCATTTGCAGAACTTCTGCGGGATAGCATAGGATCCAAACACGGCAATGGCGACGATGATGTTGTTTCGCGCTTCGGTCCTTCTTTTGGAGAGCAACGACACCAGATCGGCTGGATAGCATGGCAGCGTATGGCTTGACGTGAAGTCGCCAGCTGCATCAGATCAGCACGACCTTCTAAGCGCGAGTCTTTACAAGAAGCTCTCGACTCACTTCTCCCTTTCCCCGCCTTGTCGTGCCTGTGAATTACCAAGGCTTGCAGTAAGATGTGTGAGATGAAAAGATTGAAGGCAGTACAGCGCGTTGGCACGAACGAAAGAGACGAAGAGTGAAAGTCGCAGAATGGAGGTGGTGAAGAGTGCAAAGAACCCCGTCAAGTACTTCTGGAGTCGCCTTTCGTGCACCTGTCTACTGGCTGATCTTCTGATACTGTGGCGTGATGAAGCTACAATGCAAATGATGGCCTTGCACCAATCGAATGCAACCAGGTCCTCGTCACGTCGCCGGTCCTGGTCCACGCTCGGTGGGTGCTCGCGACACTTCGCCTTCCTTCACTTGACCTGGAGGGTCGCAGATTGTAGACAGTCCTCTGGCAAAAGCACTTGCGCCCCTCCAAGTCGCCGTCTGCTGGCTTGTTGAAGTCAGGACTTGCAGCTGGGGTAGTAATGATGTGTCGTCTTCCTGCCTCTGCCAAGCCACGTCATGATCATGACCGTCTGATAGGGATTCGTTGTTTCCATAGCTGGTGATGGGAACACCTGATCATTCACGCACCAGGACGCCATGCTCGTGGAATTCTCCACGACAATGCAGTCCAAATGCCTGCCTGGTCCTGCTGCCATGCGCATAGTGCCGGTACCTGCCTTGCCAGAGCCTTTCAGCTGCGGACTCTTCAGACTCGATCTGAAGCCTATTCGTCCTGGCTCCAGGACATGTGATGTGTGTTGTATAATGTATGCTCATAAGATCGTGCTTTTTCAAAAGTCATCACCCGAGTCCTTTCGTTTCTTTCCCTTCCTCTTCGGCTTCGCGTCTTCCGAATCGCTCGCATTCTCCTTCTTGCTGCTCTTGACGGGCGCGTCTGGAACTTTATCCACAATCTCGTTGAGAAAGTCAAATTTCTCATCACTCTGCACCGCCTTTTTCAGATGCTGTTGTAACACCCGCTTCGGCCCTTTGGACACGCCGCCAGCTGTGGAGGGTCCTCGTGCTTGGTGCGCCGATGAGGAGATGAGCTTGATCATGAACAGCTCCAGCGCGCGACTAACTACAGTGGGTGTGACCTGGGCAACTTTCCCGATGTCTTCATCCGCCTGCATTATTCGCTTGATTCGTGCGACGGGAAACGAAGTGTTGAGTTGGCAGCCGAGCGTAGGATCTTCGTGGTTGGCAGACGTTGGCGCGGCAGCAGCGACAGGCATCATACCATTGCCCATGTCTGAAGGCTCTTGTTTCACTCTTCGCGATCGCTTCGCGGGCGCGTCAGGCATGAAGTCATCGTCATCGTCCTCCGATTTTACTTGACGAGGTGGCATGCCGCCAGCAGGTTGGTATTGTTGTTGGTACGGTGAGTATTGTTGGGGGATCGAAGTCGGTTGGTATGCGCCGCCGCCAAAGCCGTTGGATTGGTGTGAAGGCTGGTATCGTTGTTGTTGGTTGAATTGACCAAAATTCGGATTGTAGGGAGAGCCGAGGCCGCCGCTAAGATCGGAAATCTCTGGTGACCGGGGAGCATAGGAATTCAAATTGGGGCTTTGAGGAAACGCTCCGTCCATAGTCGAGGGCGACTGTGAATAAAGATGTGGAGTACCGAAGTTGTGGTCGAGGGATGTGGGTCCGCACCGCGTGTGACTGGAATGCCGCGTGAGGGAAAGTGATGGGTAGATTGTTCAATGTTGTCTTTTGGAAACATTCACCTGACAACCAGATGTCAGGCTTGGCGCTCGTGTTCAGGCGGGGTCCACGGGTGAGAGCTGGGAGCTTTTCGAGCTTCCAGCGGCAGGAAACATCACGTCTTTATGTAGCTCCCCGACCTGCCGTTGAGACCAGCTGTCACGTGATTGAAGCGCCCTGATGGGCATAGTGTGGGATGGTTTTTGCAAGGGCTACCCGCTCTTCAAACCACACATCTTCTTGAATCGAACATTCACCAACTCACCGCGCATACTGCCTTCGCCATCATCGCATCTCTTGGAACAGATTGTTTGTACCTGCTCTCGAGCCTCAAGTTTCCACTTGTAGCCATCGTGCTTGACAGTTCTCGCTGCTACCTTATCATCGCAGCCTCACCAACGGCGAACGTTATCACAAACGACGAGTCTCATCAAAAAGCTCAAACACGTGCCGGACCGGTCATTACAGCTACGACTGCGCTGTTCTCACTACAAACACTCATTGGAACATCTGTCACCAAGCTGTGGACCGATGCCTTGGAACAATGACTGCCAACAAGGCACCAGCAACTAATATCAGCAGTAACTCCAAACGTACACAAGGTGTATACAATGAAGTCGAATGAATGTCTACAGGCAGCTCTACTTTGAATTGGATCTGTAGTTTAGCAAGACCTTCATCTTCTTCTCACCCTGTCCCTTGGAGGGACTTGAGACTGTCTAGCTGCTCACACCTGACGGTTAGGTTTCGATACGTAGCCTAGCTCATGCCTGCAGGAGCTACGTATTCCATCGATAGAGGTGGCCCAACTTTCGTAATATCACGATTTCGAGATTTGGACGATATCTGTGAAATTGTATCTAACCTTAACCAGAGCTCGGGAGGCATTGCTGTGGCAGTTCATCCATTCGCTGTGGAGAGTAGGTGCATCGCATGCTGTCCTGGACTTCTCGTGACTTGTAGAGCGCTTGCTCCGCGAAGGTCACAACACTTTTTCGAACACCTTTGCGATTATTACATCCATGGATCCAATGTATGCCATCACACTCAAGGCCTCTGCGTCATTTTCACGTGACCAGGTCTCTACCTCCACAGCCAATGGAAGTGCTCTAAAAAAGCGGGCACTAACGGAAGTCTCAAAATTCGAGCACAAGCATTCAATAAAGTTAACACCGTCCTCTCCAAGCCTTTCCCAATTCTTTCTGCGGTTTGCCACCGACCCAAGTTTCACGCGCCCGCGCCAACTTCACCGACTGTCACGAGAGAACGATAACTCCTGTGATGGCCACACCTCAATTGTCCGCGCTGCGACAGTGGCTTGAGGGCAATGGCGGCCAGCTGCATGCAGGCATTGCCCTGGAAAGCAACCAACAAGCCGGCGTGCACCTGCGAGCCGTCCTGGATCTCAGCCCCGAGACGCGAATATGCACCGTCCCAAACGCCCTGGCGCTATCTAGTCTGAATGCTTTGGTTGATGACGACTTTACCGTATTCCGGCATCGTGGCTTGCCAGTCGAAGGCATTGGCTACTTCTACCTCATGTACCAGTACATCCGCAAAGAGCAGTCGTTTTGGAAGCCGTACCTTGACACGCTGCCCGGCCCGGATGTAGACCATGGCACGCCGGTGTGGTTTGAGGAACTCGACACAGAATGGTTGGCAGAGACCGATGTTCTACATACGGCGCACGTCCGTCTTGAAAATTATCAGAACATCTACGACCAAGGGATAGCGTTGCTGCGAAAAGCAAATATCAACACAGAGCCATATACATGGTGAGTCTGGCCTGTTCGAATATCACGGTAGGTGCGAGACCAATTTTGATTCTTTCTTCCAGGCATTTGTTCAAATGGGCCATCACCATGTACAGTTCTCGGTCTTTTTCCTCGCGCGCTCTGCGGCCCCAGGACAGCAAGTACTGGACGGCCTACAAATATGACGGACAGGGCCGAAGACAGACTGCTTTGATGGATATGTCACGGGCGTCAGCAGAGGAACTTGACTTTCCTGTGCTTTTCCCTGTTGCAGATATCCCAAACCACGGCTATGAAACCAAAGTTGAGTGGACATTCGATCCCGGCCACTTCAGTATCGGTGTCAAGGACGGCATCAGGGTCGGCAGCGAGGTGCTCAACAACTACGGTCCAAAAAGCAATGATGAGCTGTTACTCGGATACGGCTTCTGCATTCAGGACAACCCATTCGACAAAGTCCTACTACGATTACGACCGCCTCCCGAAGAACTCCAACGAGACCTTCGCAACATCCAGGCAGGCTACTTCGCATCACATGGCGAGTGGAACAGCGAAAGGGCAACATTCGCCCTGCAAAGACTCGAAAGCAAACCAGGCGCAGAGCACGAAGTCCTCACTCGTCTTCCAGATCCTTTGCTAGAGCTCATGATCTACATGCTCCGTCAAGAACGCGGTCTTCCCTTCGCCTTCGTCGACAATCCTCTCGACTTCCTCATGGCTCCCACTGGCGCAGGCCCCCAGTACCGTCCACACATCGCCCGCCTGATCGTCGAATCGACACTGCCAAAACTCACTCGCCTCAACGCCACGACGCCCTCACAACCAACACAAAACCTCAAACAGCACTATGCCCAGATATACCGCGCCGGTCAACTCGACATCCTCCAATCTGTCACGGGCGCACTCAGGGAATACCTGCGCTCGCTAGTGAAGTGGGATAGACCGCCCATCGCAGGCCCTAACGCCACGCCCATGATCGTCACGATGGAAGGCCTGTCCGCCCTCCTTGCGACACGCAACAACCAACACTCCATCGACTTCATCGCAGGCATCGAAGCCAATGCCGGCTCTCGCGACCTCGCCGTCCTCCGTGATGCGGGCTGGGAAGACGATATGTTCGTCTTGCTACTATGCTTCGTCTATTCGTGCTGCGAATTCGACGCGGACTCGTACCCGGAGTATCTCGTCCATCCTAGCGACTCGCGATCGTATGAGGATCTCGAGTATACGGCAGAGGAGCTCGAGCAGGCGGCGAGCGCGATGGAGATCGTGCAAACAGCAAGAGCGGCTTGTCGGCCTGGGAGTTTCTGGGCGGACGAGAGATGGAGTGCGAAGTTTGTAGCTGGCTTGGGTGGAAGGGTATTTCGGTACGAGTGTTTCACGATGATGTTGCCCACGAGTAATGAAGGTGGTGATGCGAGGTTGGTGATCTATCTATATCCCAAGGCGGCATGATGTAAAGCAGAAAGAGGAGCCTTTGCGGTTTTGCTGAAAGTTGAGTGATGTATGATATCAGCTATGTCCTATGATCTGTACAAAAGCACCTTCAAAACAATCTCATACCTACCATCTTCGCCATCCGCTCCCTCGCCTCCCTCTCCAGTTCTCGATCGACCATCCTTAACGAGATGAACTTATTCCAACATCCTCTCCAAGTCTGAAAGTCGGCCACTGTGTAAATGCACGAGCTCGGCATGACCATCTCCTTGCCATTCCAGACTTCCTCGAGCGCCAGGTGCTCCATGAGAGCCTCGATCTTTGGATCGCTGATATAAAGTTTCCGTAGCACAGGGAAGCCTTTCTCGAGGTAGGGCTTCGCTTTGGCGAAGCGGAAGTTTGAAATGCGAATGTCAAGAGTTGTCAGGTTGGGCAGACCGTTGGCGTACGTGAGAGTTGTGGTGATGGATCGAGTTGTGGCCTTGTCAACGACGAGATGTGTTATGCTGTTGAGATGTGAGTCTGTGATGAATAGGCGTGGCCAGGCAGCTTTTGTGATTCGGATGCGGTTGTTGGCAAGGAGGATGGGTAGGGTTTCGAGGTAGACCTGTTTGCTTGTCTGGAGCAGGGCGAGGTAGTGGGCATGAGCATGTTGCTGCTCCCGTGTCTTCTTGTTAGTGGAAGTGCGATCTCCAGCCCTTAATGTGATGATGCCCTTTCGGCTGGCGTGGAGTACGTTAAGATACATGTAGATAGTATTTCGAAGTTCGGCAGGCAGGTCAAGAAAGGTGGTTGGTTTCATCTCAAAAGAATCTGTTATCACTCCACGAAGGAACATTTGTTGGGAGATGTTGTTGACTAGTAGAAGCTGTATTCAACTGTGCTAACGTGAATGTTGCATCGAATGCTTTGCCTGGCCGAATTGGGACCGTCGGGCGTATGACGAACCCCGAGTGTGGAAGTCGGGGCATTCCGAAGGTCCGCACGCCATCGTTCGTCTGAGGTTTTCGTCCTAGTATGGATAAATGGTCGCAAACCCGTTTGACGCGGAGCCTCACGATGTCTGCGACACCGCTGCTGTCTCGTATCGTCTGCGTGATGCAACGCTGGCAAGCCTGAGTCTTGGAGTTGGCTCTAGGTTATTGACCCTCGACAATCCGGCGTGCATCCCTATACTATCCTCTCAACTCCTCGCGAAGCAGCAATTGGGGCCCTAGGGTTCGTATTTCAGCGGAGCTCAAACGACAGAGCGATCGATGCCTTTAGGAGCATGCATAGTGTAGAGACACGTGCACATGTCTGCCAAGCTCCGCCTATGGGTGATGCGTATATCCACGGCCACACCATTGCTGCATTCGTACGGCACGGTCTTGAATGCTACCGACGGCCACAGTCCACCGCTGATGTCGTCGAGCTGCGAGCGTGGTTTGCAGTTCAAGCACACGTGCTCGCAACACGTTTGGTCATGTCAAGTCCTGTGCACCCTGTCCCAGTGTCATATTGTGACAACTGCAGTCAATGCTTTCCCCCACCACGCGTCAACTCGACAGGCAAGTCCATGCCGACCCTCCTCGCCGTCAATCGAACCCTCTCTTCCTCGGTCATGTTCATGCCCGGATTGTACCTCTCCAACAGCGTAGTGTACGTTCTCTGCGCAGCCAGGTAATGCAGATACTGCTCGGCTTCCTGCAGTCGCTGTTGCGCTGGCTTCTTGATCTGCTCGGCCAGTGATGTAGATTCCTCGTTGCTGACTTGTGAGAAGTCGCTGCGGATGTGCTTTTGAAGAGGAGATGGATTCGCGAGGATCGAGGGTGCGCGGGCTGGGAGTTCACGGAGGAAGCGGCGGTAGAGAGAGCGAGCTTGAACGGCGTGGGTTGCCATGATGAAATTCGAGCGCAATGTGGAATGAGCGATGGAATGTGAGTGAATGTTTCGATTGACGGAGAACATCTCGACTGATGATTTGAGTTGATCTTTTGGCTTCTGGCCAATGGCATGTCGCCGGGAGTGAGTCCGTGAGTGCTGGCCGATGCTCAAGTGGACAGCAATCTCCAACCACCTTTCTCTTCTATCGAGTCTTCGTCAGGACAATGATACTTCTCACAGGCTCGCCATGGGACTGCTGGAAAGACAAGCGTAAGTCTTCGTGCGAAGATGATGAACCTCACCCAGTTGGCCTACGAAGACCCAGTGCCTGGACATGGCGATACTTACCCAGGACAACGTAGTCAAACCACGTCTCAGGCCATAGAATCGAGAACATCTAGACTGTAGACGCGGCCAAGTTTCGACACACCTGATAAACTCGGCCGAGTGTTGCTTGAGTAATTTACAAACCACTCGCTGGTATCCTGGGCTACTTGCGCCGCGGCCAACTGCTTCGCCCGCTGGACCTGCTGATATGAGGCTGTAGATAGCCGATAGGCGGCGGGATATATCTTGAGGAGAATGTTCTCGCATCCATGTTCGCAATCCGGCTTTCCTTTGCATACGACAACTCGCAGTCTGTGAATACACAGAGTCAGCGTCAACATGCCTCATCGCCTCTCAGATCCCGTTGCCATCGATACGGAGAAGCAATATGGCGATTTTCGAGACCAACTGTACAAGAACGGATATGCCGTCGTCAAAGGCGTCATGACTCCAGAGCGAGCAGCTCACTACGTCGAGGAAATGACCAAATGGTTGGAGAGATTCCCGCTGGGTTTCGATCGCAACAATCCGAGGACGTGGACCGAAGAGAAGTTGCCAGCTCACATGAAAGGAGGCATGTATCATGGCTATGGTGTACCTCATGAGAAATTCGTTTGGGATGCTAGAGTGTGAGTTCCCTTCTGTTCCGTGCTGTTGGAGACGCGCTGAGATCGTGGTTAGTGAACCAGGCGTACTGGCCGCGTTCGAGAAGATCTGGGGAACGAATGAACTTCTCGCGTCCTTCGATGGCATCAACTATACTTTACCACTCCCAGAAGGCCAACGCAAGCCTTCGACTCCGTGGCCTCACGTCGACCAATCGCCTCATCTTCTTGGTCTCCAATGCATCCAAGGCATCATCAACTTCGCGCCAAATGGTCCCAACGACGGTGGCTTGGTCGTGCTGAAAGGCTCCCAAGCCCTGAACGACACATACTTCAAGACTCACAGCAAAGACAAGAAGGCGAAGTGGGGGACCGTCCCAGATGACTGGCATGGCTTCGATCCAGAGGAGGTCGACTGGTACAAAGAGCGAGGAGCGGAAGAAGTCAAGGTATGCGCGGATCCTGGAGACCTGATCGTCTGGGACTCTCGAACCGTGCACTGGAATGTCCTGCCACAAAGTGACCAGACTCGGAGCATCGTTTGTAAGTGTCCGTATTTTTCACCATCCGCGAATGTTCTGACATAGTGTAGACGCCTGCTACACGCCAGCTGCTTTTTCCTCGCCCGAGGAGCTCAAGCAGAAGGGCGAGATGTTCCACGACCGCACCCGGACAACTCATTGGCCTCATCGAAACTTCTGGCATCAAGACAAGATCCTGCGATTCGGGAAAGAAGATTCATATCACCGCGACAGACCCTTTGAGGAGCCGATCGAGACTGAGCAGCTGCTGAAGCTGGCTGGCGCAATGCAGTACTGAAAGTTAGAACGAAGCCGTTCTCAGTCCGTGGCTGACTGATAAATGCGTTTTGGGAAGCATTCTGCGACCAGCTGTGTGTGAAAAGAGTTCTGGGGCGAAAAGGCGGAAAACGACTTTCCGCCTTTTGCTTTCCGCGGCTTGAGTAACGCGCCTGTTATGCGAGGTACGAGAAGAGTATATTCCGCGAAACATGCATCGTCGACTTACACACTGCGTTGTAGACGTGCCACATATCCTCAAAAGTGTAGAATCAACGATACTAAAAAGGTGTTTCACGTTACTCTGACGAATGTCACACGCTTATATCTTAGCGCCAACAAAATGAAGGTTTGCGCTAGCAACTCATGTGAAAACCCTCGAATTATTCTGCTACTATCTTCATCGTGTACATACTTGCACAATCCACGATTCCTACGAACGCGTCCATTTGAGGTTGGATGTGGACATCTAACTGTTCTCATGAAACATAACAGTTCAGTATATTGTGAACGCAGGAAAGAAAGCCGCGGAGAATCCGAATCGTCGGAGCTGATGTTCACAATAAGGTCACCTCCGAGCAATGACATGCTCACTGACGTGCAAGTCAAAACTTGAACCACAAAATGCCTCACCGCGGACGCTAAAACACCAATATATACGAGAGTCATGACTATATCCAACAACCACTTACTTTGCATCGTAAATGCCCACAAAACTAGTGGCGTGATACCAAGGTCAAGGAAGTAAAATTCCGTGGCTTGACACATGGTCGTGCACGGATGAAACACCCTGGCCATTCGGAGTTGTAGCCGCCATCTCACATGTCGGTGGGTCGATGAAGCAGAACTGTGCCCTAGAGATCTCGTCGTCGTGTGGTCGTCTCGCCTCTCGCTTACAACCTGCTCGCTTCGTTAATGATTATACGAGATACGAGATCGAATGACTGGACGCCTGTGAGACGGTCCTATATGGCCGAGAGACAGGCGACGAATCGCTTGGCCCTTGCACTACGGAGCATTGCGCTCCGTCTGCACTCGCCGTGCAGAAAGCAGCGTCAACATGCCTGCAAGCCCCACGGGGTTGTGCACCCCGTTTTGGGTATTCACCGCGCCTGTTGAAAGAACCTGATGCACTTCGCAATGACCTGTCGTAGCCTTGGGGGTCCATTTTGCACCTTTGCAGGCTGTTCATAACATCATGCTGACCGCTCGGAACCTCTGCTTCTTCCTCGGAGCACTGGTGGTTGTGGTCGTCTTCTACTCATCCACGTCGTTGCCTTCGTCGTCGGCGCTGGTACCAGTAGCGAAGGCGCCTTTCGGATCTCCTACGACGTCCGCTGAGGATACGGAGCAGAGCGACATCCACCCACCTGGCGATGGTCTACCGAATCCATCAGCTGCAGAACCTGCTGCACCAACACAGAGCCATGGGGAATTCAACGACTTCAAGTTTGGCTTCATGGAAGATCTGAACTTCTCCAATCCTGACTGGGACGTCCACCATCTGAAGAAGTACAAACCTCATAACTACCAAGGGCCCGGCCGACCCACCATTGCAACGTACCTCTCCACGAGGAACGGCACTCTCTATGACCCATACTTCCAAGCAGCGCAGCAACTCATCTATCGCGTCCTCTGGGATCCTCGGTCCAAGTCGAAGAAGTACCCGCTGACCGTGTTCGTGGCACCCTTCATCGAGCAGGACAAGCGTGATATCCTCACGGCAGCTGGTGCCATCGTCAAGGAGCTGGAGCTTGTCGACTGGCAGCCGACCGTGGACATTTGGGGGCGGTGGAGAGATCTATTCTCGAAGTTGAACATCTGGGGCGAGACAGAGTTCAGCCGCGTTCTCTTCCTTGATCTCGACGCCTTTCCTTTGCAGAACATCGACGAGATCTTTGACCTGGCCGAGCGACGGAGATGCAGGAAAGAGTTGCTGCCAGAGGAGGACCATACACATGCGGAGGAGATGTGCGACTTCGTCTTCGCAGGGACCGAGATCTCCGGCTCCAAGGAGATCAACGTCGGCGTGATGGTCCTAGAACCCAACAAAGCGATGCAGCAGCGGCTGTTGCGAGAAGCGAAGCACACGGAGAAGTTCGACAACAATATGGCGGAACAGGCATTCCTGAACTATGCGTTTGGCAAGGACAGCGCGTTCCCGACACAGTTCCTTGATCGCGAGTGGAATGGCTTCTTTCCGCAGGCCGGTGAGGAGGGATATCTGAAGATCATACACGAGAAGCTGTGGTCGATGAACGACCATTGGGCAGAGAACTACTTCGCGGATACATGGAAGGATATGCTGTCGACGTATGAGGCCAAGGAGTTCTTGAAGAAACGAAGACGAGATGGGGAGCGGGAGTTTGAGTGATGGACAGACGTGTAAAGATAGAAACGAATCTGATACATGAGTGAAGTTGAAATGCCGTTCATTAAAGTTGTGTTCTTGCCTGCATTCATCCTGGGCGAGAGCTTCTTTCCGCCCACGAGCCTGCCACGAGGCCACTCGCGATCGAGCACAGGCAAGCAGAGCCGAGGCATCCACGACTGTTCAAACCCCTAATCAAACTTGATTGAGCTCTTGAAGGGATGCTTCCCTTGGCAACCGTCGACACCACATCTCTTTAGGCTGCCATCCTCCATTCTCTCCGACACATCATCGTCGGTTCTGGCATACACACGCGAAAACACCACGTCGGCCATGTCCGCATTCAAGAAACTGCGCTCAGTACAGGGTCTGCTAAAGGATGATCACGCAATTCGAGATTTAGGTAATGGGTAAACCGCTTCCAGTTAGGCTTTGAAGAACTGTTGCAGTGGTTGTACCACTGGGACGTAACCTCACATCATCTCGTGCTCGTACGCGAATACACTCTACAAAAGAATGACTTTCGCAGTCCGACCCTTCTCTATGGGCCTGAAACCCTTTAGGTCAACATTCGACCACAAGCAGTCCAAGCATGGCGGACCTAGAGCTAGAAACCGGCTCGAAGGCCTTCTGGAACAAGACTCAGACCGACTTCGACGACAGGCCAGTCTTGGACGATGAAGCACCACCAGTGGCACCAGAGACTACTCAGCTTGCACGCAAGCTCTCTGCTCGTCAAGTACAGATGATCGCTATTGGAGGAACGATTGGAACGGGACTCTTTCTGGGCACGGGCAATTCACTGGCCAAAGGAGGACCAGCTTCGATGTTGATATCCTACGCCATCGTCGGAGGCATTGTGTTCGTCACGATGTTGTCCCTGGGCGAAATGGCCGCATTCGTACCGGTGGCTGGGTCCTTTTGCACTTTTGCCGGGTAAGGACGAGAAACACTCGTATCGTGATTCATCCTGACTTTCACAGACGATTCGTGGACGAAGCATTCGGCTTCGCCCTGACATGGAACTACTGGTTCAACGATGCAGTCTCGACAGCCTCGGACCTGATCGCTCTGCAGCTGCTCCTTCAGTACTGGACGGACAACTTTCCCGGTTGGGCATTGAGCCTGATCTTCCTTTTCATACTCATTGGCCTGAACATTGTTAGTGTCCGTGCATATGGAGAAGTTGAGTACTGGCTCTCTCTTCTCAAGGTCGTCACCATAGTCATCTTCATCATTCTGGGGATAGCGGTCAACTGCGGAGGCAACACGGACCACCAATACATTGGAACGAAGTACTTCTATATGGGCGACGCACCTTTCGTCAACGGCATCGGTGGCTTTGCCTCTGTCTTTGTCACGGCCTCGTTCGCTTACGGTGTAGGTACCATACAGCCATCATCCTTGTCGTTGAAGACATTTGCTGACCTTCTGCGCTTCGCTCGCAGGGTACCGAGTCTATAGCTATCACTGCTGGAGAGACAAAGGATCCTCATCGCAACCTTCCTCGGGTGGTAAGCGGCGTGTTTGCTTCTTAATGTCGATACAGTGACTGATTGGATTAGGTTCGCAATGTCTTCTGGCGTATCCTTATCTTCTACATCCTCTCAATCCTCATAATCGGCTTGAACGTGCCATATAACTACCCTGGCCTTTCATCAAAGGACAGCCATACCTCTCCGTTTACGATTGTGTTCGCCATGGCAGGCAGCAAGGCAGCTGGCTCCTTCATCAACGCGGTCGTCATGACTAGCGTGATATCGGCAGGAAACCACGCGCTCTTCGCAGGCTCTAGGTTGATGTATACGCTGGCCGTCAACAAGCATGCTCCTCGATTCCTTGGCACACTCAATCGGCACCACACGCCTTGGGTGGCAGTCTTAGCAACTGTTGCTATCAGTGGACTGTGTTTCGGAGCGAGTTACATTGGGGCTGGTCAGCTCTGGACCTGGTTGCAGAACATCGTTGGAGTCTCCAATCAATTGTCTTGGATCGCCATCGGCTTCGCCTCGTTGCGCTTCAGGGCCGGAATCAAGAAGCAGGGACTGGAACATCTGCTTCCGTTCAAGAACTGGACGTATCCGTACGGACCTATTCTAGCCGTCGTCCTGAACAGCGTGCTTGTCCTGGTCCAGGGCTGGAGTTGCTTTTCGCCTCACTTCAAAGCTGTGGACTTCGTCTCGTACTACGTGGAACTGCCAGTTATGTTCGTCATGTTTGTGGGCTGGAAGCTTCTCAAACGAACAGAGTTTGTGCATCTTGAAAATATGGACCTGGTGTCTGATCGATACGATCGAGGTTGGTCGCCCGAGGAGCGTGAAGACGCCTTGGAGAAGTCGAAACTGAGCCCGTGGTCGAAAGGGCAAGGCTGGAAGAAGAGATTGAAGACTGTTGGGTATTGGCTGTTCTTCTAAGCGAAGGAAAGCACTGTTTCACTACATTCGCGCGCGGAACTTCGACAATATCATTATTCGCTCTGGACAACGCACGTCTCGCTACGTACCCGACGACATTTTCGGACTTGCATGGATACATGATCGCTTATGTCGTGTAACCACGTTTATCTACGTCGCCTCAGCTCAGCTCAGTGGCATATACGGCCCACGAATACACTCCCTCGTTCTGCAACGACAACAATTTCTTCGCTATACAACGACAACGCCTGAAATCTCTGTTCAGGGCACCTGCGCTTGGGAAACTTTGTCGAAACTACGATCTACCCATAAGCGTCACACGATAAGCGTCGCGGGCATGCGGCGACTCCCCCTCTTTTGCACCGGAGTGCCACCAAGGCTTCGAGTTATTAGTTCACCGTTCGCACAGTCATACGTGCCTCGTTGGACTCGTCTGTATGGTGCGCGGCTTGGTGCTAAGGCTGTCCCTCATGGAAAGGCCGAAGCTGGTGACGAAAAGAGCTGGAAACCTTCGGCTATGGGTGTCCTTGGGATTCTCGCTGCTTGGACGGGCGTCGTTGTACTCACTGGGAAAGGTGCCATGTACTTGGCGACCTACACTCCGCTGAAGCCCGCATCGCGCGACAGCATTCTGCACGAAAGTCTGCCACCCGACATGCTGCCATGCGAACTCTTCCCACTGCCAGCTCTAGAAGGGCCAGAGCGCTGTCGAAAGCATCGGAAGCAATATTGCATTCAAAAGTGCTGTCGAAAGCACAGGAAGCAACATCGCATTCAAAAGTGCTGTAACATACGCAACAAGGAGCAGATGGAGCAGATACCGGACGACGAGCGAAAAGTCTACGAATATGATTACTTGCCGGACGGATACATTCGACTCGTCAAGATCAAGCCAGGATCCTCAGAGAAAGAGTTAGAGCTAGACATCTATCCTGTTCGCTTCTACACGCATGTGCCTGGGGTGAAGTCGGCCTCTATTCCCGTATACACGGCAATGTCGTATGTATGGGGAAACGACAGAGACCAAAAGACAGTGGACTGCGGAGGAGCCGTGAGGCCCATTCGTCAAAACATCCACTCATTCATGTGCGAATGTCGAAGCCGTGGCGAGTACGGGCCCTTTTGGTGTGATGCACTCTCTATCGACCAACAAGACGAAGACGAAAAGCAACGGCAAATCAACATCATGAACCTCATCTACAAATACTCGGACAGACTGGTCATCTGGCTAGGCGACGTTGACGACTCCGTGGACATCAAGGGGGCCAACGAGATTATAAATGCATTCAAGGCCAACATGAGACAGCCATTGAGAAACGTCAATAGCAAGCTGGAAGAAGTGGAAGTATGGAGACGAACTTGGAAAGGGTTCCAATGGAGAAAAGAGGAAACCCTTTCTTCGAAAGAGCAAGCACGTCGAGCAGATTTGAGAACGACAGACGAGTTACGCGAGGCTTTCAAGCTGACCAAGGACTACGATGCAGGATGGATCGCTATCAAAGACATGCTGGAAAGAACCTACTTTCAGCGCGCCTGGATCGTCCAAGAGATGGTTCTTGCTGCAGATGACAAACGTCTTATCTGGATCGGGCATCATGATGTATCGAATTTGTTCAGCGTAGTCCTCATCTTGGCCAATCTTTCTGAGATCGAAGGGCTGCTCCATGAGGATGTTCTCGCATCTCCAGAGGTACTGCCAAAGTTGAAGCGCCTATGTGAGGCGTCAGAGAACTATCCCACAGGCACCAAAAGTTGGCAGTTGGGCCCAATCGGATATGCCTGGCACGGGTTTCCACTGGAAGTCTTGTTGGCCGACTATCGAGGGAAGCAGTGTCAAGATCCTAAAGATCAGGTCAGAAGTATGAGAGGTCTGGCCTCACCGCTGAGCTTGCCTTCATTCCTTACACTGCCACACCGCTTCTTCGCAAAGTGGCTCGCGCCTCCACCTTGCATGCGCGAACCCGTGGATGAAGACCATACTTGTAGCTCGATCCGAAAGCGAAGAATCAAGACAGTGTTCTTCGAAGCTGCACGAGACATCATATCTACCGATAGGGATTTGAACATCCTTAGGCACCACAACCTCTACTTGCCAAGAGACGCTCTAGACTGGCCTTCGTGGCTCCCTGACTGGAGTGCTCCAAGACCTGAAAATGATCCACCTCTTCGGACGGTGATCGACCAGAATACATTTCCAAAGAACAGAAGAAACTTCAGATTTGAGGAGGAGGTACTTTTCATCAACGCACATGTGCTTGGGCAGGTCGGCAGGAAACTCGGAACAATCCCGTTGAAAGATGCGGTGGCATACAACACATATTTAGACGCCGAAGTAGGGGGCCCTGACTACATACCGCCGGCGTCACGGCGCGAAGCTCTTCGACGGTATCAAAGTGAAAGGGGCGATCGACTTCTCTCCGGGACAATGTATGAGAGCGCTGTCGGGGCGTTGCAAGGCCCGTCTAATATGCAGAAGGGCGATGTCATCGTTGTGGCAGGAAAATGCCCAGAGCCTTTATTGTTGAGGCCACGCGTGGGCTCAACAGGTGTTTACACAGTCATCGGCACTTGCTATATGTATTCGCTTCTGGACAGTCGCAAGGCCACGAAGTTCTGGCAAGGCATTGAGTGGAAGATTGAAGAGATGGAGATCCGTTGAGGTATTCCTTGGACGAACTACGAGGATTACAACATGCCAGATCATTGATCAGCATCTCTCGCGAAGCTCGCGTCTCTCGCAACTCGCTAGACTTTGGTAAGCTGAATAGGGCTGCTTGGAAATGTACATGTACTGTATACCACGCCTCGTTGTACAGTGACCCAATTACTAACATCGATGAGCAGGTCCTGCGGCACCTGCCAACCTCTTGACGAGCTATGAACGTTCGACGCTTTGCAATCAATGGAAGGATTTCCTGATGCAGGAATAGGTCATACCTGTGTTGGCGATTGTGCCAAGCACTGTCACGGACTTACTTCGACTTCCGGCTGTTACCACTTCGGGAAGCACGAAGAGCTATATGCGGAAAGAGCATTCGCCTGTCAGAGGAGAGCTTACGTGATGGATCAGGTCCTCTCGCATGTTCTCCCTCTTAGAGTGAAGCGGAATACTTCCTTGGACCAATGCTTGTGAGAAGTTCGAGCAGGAACAGGGTCGAGAACCATGATTCGCGATCCGCGGAGGCTGTGGAGGGCACTCTTATATAAAGAGCTTCAATCAGCACATCTGGCAGTAGCTGTGTGATTCCTTGCTCTTCTCGCAGCACTAACGTCTCCGTCAACACTCGCAACATGTCGAAACCAATCAAGGTCTACGGTCATGCTTCGGTCCGTCACATCGACAACCACTTTCCGTCTGTGAAGTGTTTCCTGAAGATCTCTCGCAGGGACCAAACCCATGGAAAGTCATCATCGTTCTCGAAGAGCTCGGCCTCAAGTACGAAGTAGAGTACATGGAGTTCGGCGACCTGAAGAAGGAACCTTACCTGAGCATCAACCCCAACGGCCGCACACCGTCCATGCAAGACCCTAACACTGGTATAACGTTGTGGGAGGTTCGTTGGATGGCGATACAGACAAGGCTTTGAAACACTGCTAACAGGAGAAGTCCGCTGCCATAATCGACTATCTTCTCCACAAGTACGACACATCCAACAAACTCCACACCACCAAAACCCCAGACAAGTACTATCAACAACAATGGGAACACTTCCAAATGAGCGGCCAAGGCCCATACTTTGGTCAAAAGGCCTGGTTCACATTCGTACGTCAAAGCCTCTTTCCGCATCCCCAATCTTGCCCACTAACCCAAGTCTCGCAAAGTTTCACCCGGAGAAAAACATCACATCCGCCATCGACCGCTACGCCGCCGAGATCAAACGCGTGCTCGGAGTCATTGACTTGCATCTCTCGAAAACATCTCAAACCTACTTGACCGGTTCCGAAGCGCAGTACTGCGATCTCATGTTCGTGCCGTGGAACGCCAACTTGTCGTTCGTGATGGGCGAGGCATTTGCGCAAGAGTGGAAGGAGACATATCCGAAGAGTTTTGAATGGCATGAGAAGTTGATGAGCAGGACGAGTGTAAAGAAAGTGATGGAAATCAAGGCAGAGCAGATGGCCAAAGGGCATTGAGCGGATGATGCTAAGGGAGCGAGTGAGAACTTTGGTTCACCCAAGTCTGCGAGTGTTGTAAGGACAATCTGCGACTCACCCTCGTATCTTGGTCAAAGACTCGAGTCTCACTGCTTTTCAGTCGCGGAGACGTATTCATACTTCGTTTCTACATGACTCTTCATATCTTCGTCGTCAATTGTCCGAGGACTATTCAGATCATCTCCTATAAGCAATAGAGTGATCAAGAATCCACTTGATGCCATTGGCGCGATAGGTGTCCGGCTCAGCATAAGCAACCCCAGTCACATTGGCATCAAAGACAATGTTCTGCGGATTCTTCAAGTCGTACCTGGGCCATGCAGGAGTCGAAGCATTCTTGCCCGCATAATTCGGGTCCAGATCGTGAATGAACGACGCCCACGACTTGCTCATGAGATCGGCGAGCTGGTAATAGCTCTTTGGCTTGTTGAGGAATGGGTTCACACTGCTGTGCTCAGCGTTGTATCCCAGACCCTGAGTGTTGTCGAAGACGAATGCGACTTCAGTGAAGTGCATCACGCCTTGGTTCCAATCGTAGCCCGCAGGTCGTGTGTTGAAGCGGTACGAATAGGCAGGCAGACCACGCGATGCCCAAGCCTCGCAGGCACCACGGCGGTTGGCTTGGAAGTATACGTCGCCGAAGTATGCCGAAGCCCGCCTGTATTGAGCACCATAAGGATCTGGATAGGTGTAATTGCCAAGTTCTGCCACGTTCGGAACCCAGTATGCTGGCTCGTTGGGATAGGCCTTGAGCACTTCTGGAACCCACCATTCGGCCAGAGGGTTACTGAGGCTGGTGTTGCTGATGAATGCAGCAAAGTCTGCCTCAGAGTCCACAGGCGTTGGGGCGAAGGAGTTGCCTTCGTCAGAGTTTGTGCCGTCAAGAATGGGGACCTTGACAAAGGCACCTTCCTGTAGCTGGATGCTGCCCCATCGCTGGATGAAGTCTCCATCAACGATTGGACTCCAACCACTCTGTAGTGATGTCGTATTGAAGATATTCTGGATGGTCAGAACTGGCACCTTTCGCAGACAGTCTAATCGATCGAGCGCTGTCGTGCAGTTCGTCCTGTTGAGCAAGTCGTCGAACTTTGGCTGGTAGTAAATGTTGGTCTTGTAGCTGTTGTAATTGACTGGATTGCCGCTCTCCATTATACCCGCGCGGAAGATACCATCGTCTCTTCCATTATATGCTGTAAGGTGCCAGCCCACCGAGCCAGCTCCAGCGGACTCTCCCCAAATGGCGACCTTCTTTGGGTCTCCACCAAAGGCAGCAATGTTCTCGTTGATCCAGTGAAGAGCCAACCGCTGATCACGCAGGCCGATATTCGTGTTGCCACTAGCACTGACTTCCTGTGAATTCAGGAAGCCCCAGGGGCCGAGTCTATATGCGATAGAAGCACCGATGATAGGCTTGCCGATCTTGACACTGTTCTCCACGATGAAAGAGAGGTTGTACCGTTCGTCTCTTGTCCCTCCTTCGTAGAGTCCGCCGCCATGGATCCAGACACCGATAGGCAAAGAAGCATTCTCATATCCAGATGGACGAACGATATTCAGGTACAAGCAGTCTTCCGATTGGGGATAGCCAATTTGGTCGCCCTAAGAGAACGTATTAGCGCTTCGCTCCAATAGCCTCTTCATAGCTGCTCACTCCATATCCGTAACACTCTGGTGCATACTCGTTTGCCTGGAGTACACCAGTGTAGGAGCTATTGACAGGCTGTGGATTGCGAAATCTCAGCTCATTGACCGGCGGCTGAGCAAATGGTATACCGAGGAAGTAGTCCTCATTATATGTGGTCGAGTGAAGACCTTCGATAGTGCCATTCTTCACAGAGACCCGTGGCGAGCCACTGGGTGCACGAGACTGATTTGGAACTGCGGCCACCAGGCCGAGTAGACCAGTGGCAGCAACGAAAGGCTTCATTTTGCAAAAGAGTGCTTCAAGAGCAGTAAGTGGCCAGTGAAGGATCCAGGTACACAAACAAAAGTCGGTCCAGATAAGCTTTATACAGACGTCACCTCCCATCGCGCGGTGCAACACTCCGCCGAAGCAAAGGTGCTAGAGAGGGTGGTTGCGCACTAGGGTAGCACTGCCATGCGAGTCGAAGTCGATTGCGTCGTGCGGAGACCTCGAGGGCGAGCCGATGACCTCTCCAGGCACGAATACTGGGGCGGCAGTTATGTTCGTCAAGCCTCCGTTGCACAAGACCGCACGCGGAGTCCGCCATGCAGGAACTGAGGGGGTGAATGTGTGGAGAGGACAAGGTTTCGGATTGGCCACCGACAATCGGCATCTCTTCGGTATCGGTTTAGCAGTAGACTATTTCGCCCACGGCCAAGAGCATGCATGATGCGGCTCTATCGCGTTTGGGTCTTCAGCTTAGCCGTAGCAATAGGCCTCGTGACGAGGGTCCGACGCCGCGGGATGTTACGCCGACGTCGACGTTGCCCTCGCGATCTTCCAGGATAAGACTAGTATGGCAGGGACAATGCAGCATCCTAGCATGAAGGTGGCAAGGAACAGGAACTCCAAGGGCCGGAACAAGAGACCAGATCCAGATCTCAGGCCGTTGGGCTGTCCTTTGCCAGTCCGCTTACCCAGTCGCGGTATGTGTTTCATGTCGAACTTGGAAGCGCCTCCGAGAGAGAATTTGGACGAGTTGCCCTCAACGATGTAGGCGTATAGGACTTCTCTTTGTAGCTGCTGTATGTCAGTCAAGTCAGACTTTTCCATCTTTTATTGCTCACATTGATCATCAAGCCGTCAAAGATTGGCAACAGTCTTTGTGCAAAGACCAACGTCCTCGCAAGCCACCTGAAACCTTGAAACGTTGCGACATCCCACGGGCTTGGGGTGCCTGCTCCAAGTGCCTCAGTCAGATTGGGTCCATTGATCGTGCGACTTGCCGCTGCGATGAAACCAGCCGATAGGTTGACAGGAGGAACATCTTTCAATGCGGTGATGAAGTTGTGACACAAGATCTTGGAGGTGTCGTTCGGCAAGCATTCGTAGATGCACATGGCCTCCATAATCTGTTTGGCATTGGCGACAGTATCGAAGTATAATTCGGGCACTCCGAGTACATAAGCAATGTATCTGAAGAGAGCGATATAGTCCACGACCTCGTCTGCCCGTGGAAATAGACCCATTGCTGGAAGTTCGATGAATATGGGATTACAAGCAAAGAGCGCAATGGTATGGACATCGTCGCATGTGTTGATCGGAAGGCCATACTGATCGACATCGAAGTAAGAATTGTCAGTCTCGCATAACCTCAGTATCCGCTGCCGGACACTGGCATGAAGAAGTCGGATCCGAATCAAAGACGTATGACCAGCTCCGTGCGGCTTGAGGTCTCGCAAGGAACGAGTGACCTGAAGAAGTCCTTGAAATGTCTCGAGAGCCCTACGCAAGACCACATTCGCCGAGAAGCCTCCCGTACGGACGAGTACCTCCGCGATTCCAGGCGTGGCAGCATTGCCACCCATAAAGCCCTGCAGCGCGAATCCGATCAGGTTGGCGAATCCATAGCGCCAGAACACCTTCTGTCCTCGCTCGAGCTGGACCCAATCGACCCAGTCCGGGACATGGTATACGTCATCCCACAGTTTACGGAGGGAGTCGTGATTCTCGTGATGCTGCTGGAGTAGCGCGAAAAGATCGAGCCTGGTGCCACCTGGTAGATCTTTCGCATATTCCTGTAGCTTTGTTAGGGTTGTATCAGCCACTGCATCGCATCTCTGCTTCAAGCTGTCGAGTTCAACCCGCGAAATGTGATTATGGCTTAGTCGGAAGGAGTAGTAAGGCGATCCTGGTACTACGGCAGTTGTGTGGGCGCCCATTTGTCAGTAGTAGTGCTGCTTGGCAGTCGCGAGACGCATTTCCTGGAACTAGCAGTCCTTCTCGTCCAAAAGAGCGAAGTTCGCAGGATGTCGTGTTGGCGGCAGATGACACGAGATGCCTCGGACGGGACTTCGACTCTGCCCCACTATTCCTATTCGCAAAATGGGCGGGAAACGCTAAGCCTGGGGACTCGTAGAACGCCAGCCACCGCTTTTACTAGTAAATAGTTCTTATTGACCCTAACTACTGTCCTATTGTCCTATACTACTGCCTATATTACTATCGCTACCTCCTCTACTCTTCTATATAGTTCCGCTATTATAGGAGTACTCTATACTACTTTTATACGCCGTCGCTACCCTCTCCTCCGCTCTATACCCTATACCTCCTCTCTAGTAGTTAGATTTAGCCTATATCGAGTTCCTATTACTTAATAGCTAGCTAGCTAACGAAGTTATTAATTATATCGTTAATAAGCGCCTTAGAGGTAGTAAGACGGCTATTTACTATAAGATTAAGAGGTTCTAAACCTTTAGCTCTATCTATAACGGGTATAGGTCCCTAGGCCGGCTAAAGGTTATTATAAGGGCTATAAGAGATACTTTATTAGAAGCCTACTATCGTAGGAGTATACTCTAGCTAGAGGAAGTTTAAGTCTTACTTGCTATCGAGTATTAAGAGTAGATTTACTTAGCTACTATTACTCGGTTTCTTAATATAAAGGAATAGATTTATAAGTATATATAATACGTTACTACCTAGCGTAATCTAGTAGCTAGATACCTATACCTATAGGATATATAGTAATATAAGCCGGAGATACTTATATTCGTAGATAAGAGCTATACTAGCGATAGACTAGCTATTAGGAAGAGAGGATAGGCACCTAAAGGTTCGCTAGCCTATAATATAAGGTATTAGTATTATAATAAACAGTTTAGTATCTTACTAGCTTATACGATTAATAGGTACCTACTAGATATAATAATTAAAGAGAGTAGTATCGATATAAATAAGTTTAAGGAGTTTTTACTACTTAACGTTCTTCCTTATTATAACCCTTACCTAGGCTTACGCTCCGTTATTATTATAGATAACTACTTAATATATAACCGTAACGAAGTAAAAGAGATTTATAGTAAGAGGGGCGTATTAGTAAAGTTCCTACTAGCCTACTCGCTAGACTATAATCCTATTAAGATATCCTTTAGTATATTAAAGTATTAGGTCCGTAGGTACTAGGAAATAATACCTATATATAGTACTAGTAACTAGAAGGAGGCGTTAAGGACGTTCTTATAGTTAGTAGTCGAGTAATAGAGTAAAAGGTAAAATTATAAGAAAATATTCGAGTATTATTATACTAGAAAGTTCGTCGTAGAACTTTAATTAATTACTACGTACCGCGTAGTCGCTTAATTTATATAATTTTTTATTCTACTTATAGTACTAAACTAGCGCTTTTATTAGAAATTAAAATTATATTATTACGTTCGGTAGTTATTATATTAAAAGTAGTAGAAGGTAGTATATTAAACCCGCTAGTATATAGTCCGCTTTCTCCGGCTATAGCCGCTCCTAATTTAAGCTAAATCCGAGGAATCCGAGGTAATTTTATAGGAGGAGAGTACTATATTAATCCTAGCCTCTCCTATTACTCTTACTAGAGTAAGCTCTACTATACTAAAAATTAACTACACCTCTATATAAATTAGTAGTATAGACGACTAGCGATAGGACGGTTTAGGATTAATATAGTACTCTTTTTAACCCCGAATATTTTAAAGTCTTAGTAGAGGTATATATACGCTACTACGTCGTTAATCTTTACGTAATTACTATATAATAACGAGTCGCTCGATTACTTATATTTTTAATTCTACTTATAGGCGTAAGTTTATACTATAATAGGAAATTAAAAGTATATTAATATAATACGTAGTTATTACGTAAAAATCGTAATAAGATAGGTACTATAGCTTATAAAATAAGCTCGGATAGCTCGGATTTAGTAAGTAGAGGACGTAGCCTAAAAGCGTTATAGTATAATACTTCCTCTAATACTAAATAACGTAATAATAACGTATTCCTATAATATATATATATAATAGCGGAATATTAGGATAATATATATAATAAGCTCCTCGAATATTAGAATATTTAATAGCTACGTTATAGCGTAGTTATTATAATCTAGCTATAGCTAGCTATAGTTAAAATCTAGTCTAGCCTAGCTAACTTTAGAACGTTAAAATCGCTCTAAATCGTCGATTACTACTATTTAAATCGACTAGCTAATTATAGGCCTAAGAACTCTGTTATTTATATCGATTATATAACTACTCCTTCGCTACTACTACTACTACTATAGCTCCTTAGCCGCCTTATACTACTACTATTCGCTATATTATAGAATAACTTAAGTTACTTTACTAACCTCTATCTAATACCCCTTATATTACTTATCTCGTATAGAGTATCCTCTATATACCCCTTAAGTATATTAACGTAGTAGGTACTATTAACTAGCTTAATCTCTACTTCCTTAAGTTATCTAGTTATAGGCGAGATTTCTCGTTAAGCTAGCTATCTATAGTAGTCCTTAATAGACTTAGTAGTATCGAAGTACTCGCCCCCTTTAACTAGTAAGCTTCGTAGCGGCCGGCTAGGCTTATAGCTACTTAGTTACTATAGTAGAGTAGGAGGAGGTAGAGGTTATTAATACTAAAAAAGTAGTTAGAAGTAGTATTATAGCGGAGAGTTAGCTATTAGAGGCGTAGACGACCTCTATTTCTTCTTCTTCTTCTTTATATTAGTAATATTATCTATAGTCTCTATTATTCGGATAGCGATCTTTATAGAGGGTATAGTAGTCGACGAACTCTCGCCGAGTAGATAATATCTATTAACCTAGAGTCTAAGTACCTCTAGCTATAGAGGAATATAATAGTAGCTACTATTCTAGTAGCTAAGATAATCTTTAATATTACGATATTCGTAGTTAGCGTTAATATACTTATAAGCTGTCGAGATAGCTTAGATTACGCCTATAGAGGTATTATATTCGTCTATATTACGTTTATTAGCCTTTTTACGCTTTCTCGAGCCTAACTACGTTATAGAGGGTAGACTTAATAGTAATACTTTACTATTATACGTATCTATAAGACTCTATCTATTTTCGCTACTAATATAAATAGTAGTTTTATTAGTAGCTATCTAACGCTCGTAGACAATAAGCTCCTACGAATTAGGCTAGCGTAATTAATTCTACTTAATTAAAGGTACTACTTTATTCTTAAAATCGATTACCTTTATAAAAGTGTATTATTCTTTATCTAGAGCTCGATTCTTAGCTATCTTATACCTTAATATCGCTATCTATAATAATAACGCCTTTACTATAAGGTTATATTTATTATAGTAGTCTCGAACGTCTACTTCGTTACTTCTTATCCTTATTCGAACGGGTATAGCGTCGCCCTTATAATATATCTTTATACTCTTCGTAAGACGCTTATTTATATAAAGATAAAACGTTATTCGAACGTTAAGCTAGTATATAAGGGTTACTATTAGCGTAGGCGTAATAGATAAAAAAGTAGTATAGTAGAGAGCGTTAGTTTACTTCTTAGGTATAATATAGAGCTTCTCGATTAACTATATAGCGTTAGCTATCGAATTACTACTACTACCTACTATATTCGAATCTAGTTATAGTATAGGAGTCGGTAATAGTATTAGAGAGGTTCCTCGAATTAAGAGCGTCGATTTTAGTTACGTAGTTATAGTTACTAGATAGCTAGAAGTTAATACTTAATCGTAAAGCCTATTATTAATCCCCGCTTATAAAGCTACCGGTTTTATTATAGATTTAGGCTTACCTTTAGACGTTTTAACGGGTTTCTTAACTAGACTAGCTAGTTAGGCTAGAGGCGCCTTTTTAGCTATAGATTTAGCCTATTTATCCTTACTAGTAGTCTTAGATTAAGGTCTATAAGGACGAGGCTAGGCCTTAGTAGATTTCGAGGTTTTAACGTTCTTTATACCTCCTTTAACTTTATTAATATCGCTTCCTCTAGACTTAATATCGATACCCTTTATCCTTACTCTTATTATAGTACCTTCTTTTATTACTATATTATTTAATAGTATTATAAAGCGGCTTTCGTCCCTCTATAAGGTAATATTAGCTAGATCTTATATTATAAAGTCGTAAGTAGTCGAGGAAGCTAGATTACTTAATTCTCGTTTATAGTCTATTAATATACGTATAAGTTCCTCCTCCTTTTTACGCTTTTACTCTTATTAGATACGCTTAGCCTCCTCTTTAAGAGCCTACTCTATAGCTAAATCCTCTAACCTCTACTTCTCTTAGGTATAAAGAAACTCTAGCTAATACTAGTAATTAAGAGCTCTCTATTCTACGCTTATACGCCGGTTCTAAGACGTAATATCCTCCTCCTCCGGCTTATAAGCCTCTATATTAATAAACTCGACAGACTCGTTAAACCTATTAAGCGTAGTAACTAGACGTAGCCTAAGGGGTAGTAGATTACCTAGTATAACCTCCTCCTACTAATCTAGCGGTATAGGTATCGAGGATAACTCGATAGTAGTAGTAGCAGCCGGACGAGGGGTAACGATAGGAGGGGACGATAGTAGGCTAGCGGAGGGTATTATAGGCGATATTAATACTAGCGGAGAGCGTAGTAATTTAATAGTACTATTAGAGGACGGCGGAATAAAGGAATTGTTTAATACCCGTAGCATCACTACTGTATAGGAGTGTATAGGTGCGTGAGGGAATGGTAGAATTATTTACTAGTAAAAGCGGTGGCGGGCGTTCCATGGTTCCCCAAGCTTGGCGTTTCCCGCCCATTTTGCGAATAGGAATAGGCTGAAGTTTGTATCGAAGCTCATTCCGAAGGTAGTCGCAGTACGATGCCAAAAGCCGAAAGGGCCACGAATGAGATGAAGGTCCTTGGTGTTCACAAGGCTCGGAAAGTAGAGGTGATGAGAAAAGAAAGCAGAGGATCACACTGGGGCCAGAACGCGTGTTGGCGGCTCACGTGGCGTAATGCCTAGCTCTCCACCATGATATTCCGGACACCTGCATAGCATCCCGTCACGGAAGCAGCCACTGAGTCCCCGAGTGTACGCTGCTGTCCGATGACATTGAATGTACCGAGTGATGAGGAAAGGAAGAGGTTGCTCAGGGAAACCAGCAACATGGAATCCCGTACTGACATATACGCCGTCATTCACTCACAGTTACCCGCAAAACAAGCTATCTCGCTATCGTCGGGAGCGGCTGATCTGCGAAAGCTTGCTATTCCTGTCAAGCCTCCACGAGGGAGGCTGGGGATCAGAACGTCACTCGGCTGAGACATGCTGTGTTCACGGCTGCATGCTCCGCTAGGCGGCGTGGATCAAAGAGAACGAGGCAGCCTCATCACTCGTGCTTTCATCTCTTTGTCCTTGACTTCTCACAGGCCTTCCTCGCCATCTCAACCACAGCTCACCCCAAATCCAGCTCATTAGCTATCCGAAACTACGACTACATCTCAAGACACATCAAGCAAGAATTCTCAACAGAAGATGCTCTCCAGATCAGCTCTCCTGGCCCTCGGCACTGCAACAACAGCGCTCGCGCAGTCCGGTAAGTCGCTCAATGAACTCTTCGCTCGTGATTGCACGGGCACGCCATGCGGCTACTACAGCCAGCTCTGTTGCTCGTCTGGCGAAGCCTGCACCACCGACGCCAACTACATCCCGACCTGTACAGCTACTGAAGGAAGCCCAGCAACCTCAATGCCAGTCGTCGCGCAGTCAGGGTCCGCCATCGTCACAATCGAAGCCTCACATGGCGGCGCCGGCAACGGCCTCACCAACACGACCATCACCGTACCACTCAACACCCGCTTCACAAGCCCCGCCCTCCAGACCGTCAGCACCCTCTTCTTGACAGGTGCCAACGGTGTCTCCCTCACCAGCATAACCTGCCAACCTTTCACCTACAACAACGGCACGGGACCCGCGTCTTTCACCAGCACCCGACCAAGCCTCCTGTCCACGAATACCGTGCAAGTGGGCTCGCTGCTGTGCACGTCGAGTGACAGCTCTGGTGGAACGTCAAGTACGACCAGCACCGGGAGCTCGACCACTTCGACGGGTGTTGTGATCACGAGCACGACGTCTGCGTCAGGGACGTTGACACCTCCGACTATGGCGAATGGGACGCTGGTCACTGCTCCGCCTCCTCCTTCGACCGCGACTTCGGTCTTTGTGACGACTTTGACGGGGGAGTCTGGCTCGGCGTCCACTATCACGAGTACGGCTGTGCTGGCTGTTGGTACCACGCCTGGCGAGACTTCTTCAGCGGCGGGTTCATCGACATCGTCTGTTTCGGCGAGTCTCAACAGCGATTCGGCTGGGTCGAGATTTGTCGCGGGTAACGGGTTGATGATGGCAGGTTTAGGTCTCATGGCGATGCTCTAATGTTTGATGGGTGTCGATGTGATCACGACCGTAACGAAAAGCTTGACCTTTAGCGAGGGAGCGGTAATCGGAGAGTAACAGAACAAACGATGTGGATGAAGGATTTCATACATTACCCTAACGATAACTTTTGGTGTGTTGCCACACTTCTTCCACTTTCGTGCGTTCAAAACACACTTCCCGCCATGACATCCCCTCTGCTTCCCAGGTGGAACAGAGGAATATGCTCCAGAGGCGCCGGCACCGTCACGCTTTGTCCACCCGCATACGTGACATTATTCCACCAGTACGTCCAAGGCTTCGTGCTATTCGCAGCTCCAGTTTGCGGAAGGTATACCGTCCACTCAGTCACATTCGGTAGTGTAATCGGCGTGACCAGCAGCTTCGGTCCGAACATGTACTGCTGCGTCGTGACGTTCGTGTTGAACCGGGTCATGTTCGAAATATTTGGATCCGTCAAGCTGAAGTCCATGTACAGTGGCCTCATGATCATCCTGCCAGTCATATGAAACTGATCAAAGATGGCTTCGAGGTAGTCATGCAGCTGATACCTCAGGTTGATGTACGATTTGATGATGGGTAGATTCTTCTCGCCATATGTCCAAGGCTCGTTGTTGCAAGTGTACGCATTCTGAAAGTTGCAAGCACGAGCACCGTGGTTCCTCATGAACGGGAGGAACGTGCCCCATTGCAGCCAGCGGACATAAAGCTCTCGATACGGTTCCTCGTCTATGTTGCCGCTCCACGATACAGTCGGATCGCTCTGGAAGCCGCCGATGTCCAGCGTCCACCAGCTCCAGCCAGTGGCGGCAGCTGATAGACCGCTCGCTACTTGGGCTGACAGTGTTTCCCAGACCGAGGTGGTGTCGCCAGACCAGATCATGCTGCAGTAGCGTTGACTGCCAATGTATCCGGAGCGACTCAGGGAGAGGTATTGGCAAGGCTCACCCATCTGTGTGCCCGTCGAATTTCGAAGACCGTCTTCGATCGCCAGTTGGTGAGCCCATGGGTAGTACTTGCCCACACTCATCTGGGTTCCAGCGTAATAGAGAACATCCGCGAACGGATATGGCAGAGATGTAATGAAGTCGGATTGGCCATTGTTGTTGTAAGCTTCACCCAGGTTGCCGCCGTCAGCTTGATCGATCCAGAAGTTCTTGATGCCTTGGTCGTAATAGTTGCGCTTGAGAGTGTTCCACATGAAATCTCGAGCTTGTGGGTTGGTGCTATCGACGTTGCGAATGTAGCTGCCGTTGAAGCTGTCTGTGATGCCTGATCCAGATCGCGTCGCAGACAGGAAGCCAGCGATCTGCATAGTTTCGTAGTTGGAGCTGGCGTCTTCGACACTGGGCCAAAGAGAAGCCATGATCTCAGCACCTGTCAACTCCTTCACCTTCTGCGACATGTATGTCACGTTTGGCCATAGATCATGCTGCAATGCCCAGTCTCCTTGATAGGCCCATGAGAGATAGTCAATCACCAGCATCGATACCGGAATGTCGTAGTCATGGAAGTTCTGTGCTAACTGGATGAACTCTGACTGGTTCTCGTACCGGAGCTTGCTGTGCAGATAACCCAGAGAGAAGTCTGGCGGAGTCGGCGCTCTTCCTGTCATGGCCGATAGTCGGCGTTGCAGTGTATCATAGTCGCCTTGGGGCGCTGACACGATAGCGTAGTCGACAAGCGTAGTCGATTTGGAGGTGAAGCGGTTTCGTAGTTGGCCAAACTCCATCTCGCCCTCAGCAGGAGAGTTCCAGACAAAGCCATATCCTCTACTGCTCATGAAGACAGGTGTTGGAATGTGAGTCTATATCGACAATCCTCTGTTAGCTGCGTTCATCATGGTGTTGCCAGGTCTGCTTACGTTGAAATTGATCAGGTCAATGACATTGCCTTTCTTGTTGATCATGTGGTCTTGCTGAGTGCCTTCACAACAGTATTAGAATGGAAGTGTGGAACCACCAGTTGAACGTCTCACCTGTTCCATATATCTGCTCGTCTGGGGTCGTGCTGAACGAGAAAGCCGCAGAGAATTCGTAGCCAGGTCCATTCCACTCGTAATATCTCGAATTCAAAGCTTTGAGAGGAGCGTATTCGTTTGTAAGGAGCGTTTCGCTACCATCCTCCTCGAGGCGGTAGAAAGCAAGCCTAACGATAGTATGATTGTTCCCGTTCGGACTATACGTCTTGGCAATGGTGTTGCCGTTGCGGATGATCGCAGTCTGAGTGCCGTTGACCTTCGTGTCGTATTGCATGCCAGAAGTGCTATTCGCCGGTCCCTCCAATGGCGGATCGTACAAAAAGCTGATTTCGTTCCCATTCGGTGGTCTAAAGGGCCATGCTCGAACTCGGAATCCGTCGTAGCCATACGGATGCACAAGCACACTCTCAAAACCGTGCTGTATTCGGAAGCCTGTCGAATTCGGAGCGAAGTAGCTGGTACTTCCGTTGCTGTACTGTGCAAGACAGGTCACGGGCGTGCTCAAGGCACCCAGTGCCGCCTGCCAGAACTTCATTCTACCGGTAGCGAGGACCTTCTGCGATAGATCTGAAATCGTCTATGGCGCATGATGGTGGTTACAAGTACAGTCGTACGTGAGGCCGTGGTGACGAAGTACCATCACGAACATCAATTTAGCCTATGCGTTCGTGAGCAGCTACTGCAAGGGCCCGCAGGAACGATGTTACGACAAATGAGGAGAGACTGGGATAGTGACGATGTGTAGAGGGCATGATCGGCAAGAATTGAAACCTTGAGAGGAGATGGCTCCATCTTCGGTTCATCGCTGTCCCGGTGAGACGGAGAAACTCCTTGCGACACTTCGATATGAGAACGAGGATGCCCATGCTTGACCCACTGCAGCGAGACGTCGATCGCAGAGACTGTGAACAGTGTTCAAAGTAGACTGGTTGGCCTCACAACCATGCAATGAGTCGGCCATGCTGCGAAGCGTGTTTGTGTCGAAGAAGCGACTGTCACCAGGTGCCAAGGAGAGATACTGCCGGCACAGAGCTTGTTCTCAATGCGACGATAGTCATAAAGATTGCTGGCAGTTTGATAAGTGGTGACAAGGACGAAAAGAAGGAGGCGGCTGGCGGCGGGAAATAAGAGCACTCGTTCACTCAGCAAGATCGTGCCCCAGTGCTCTCGGGTCGGGTTTAGCGTTGGATCTGTGCTTCGAGCAGATTTCCGCTGAGACAAGACTGTCCACACCACGTCAGTCGTCAACATCACCTGCTCTCAACAACCAAGACTTTCCCATCAGGTCTGTCTGCACACTTATCACGCCGCATCACCGAACCACAAATGGAGACATCATCCGCTGAGAACCGGACGGCCCAACAATGCGTTCCAGTACTAAGAGGAGATGAGAGCGAGCCTATCACCGTTCAGTCGTTATGGCTGACGAGACACACCCATGACAGCTTGATCAAGGCAGAGCCAAAGTACCTGACAACCTCAGTTCGGCCCGTGCACCAAAGGGCTATGATCTTGCAGCAATATAACCCTTCTCAGTGTTTCTAGACACCGAGACACACATTCTTTCTTGCCACCGAGGGATCGTTGCCGGTAATGTAGCCTTGTTCTAACCATGGCGCATGTCTCTTGGACGAGTAAGACGACGCATCTCTGCTCGGTGCACTACTAAGAAGCATTGGCCTTGAGGGGGCCGCTATGCTGTTCAGCAAGACTTCTTGGCACTCTCGTGGAGAGCAATGCATGCGGATCTGGCAAGCCGTCTAGACGATAATCGCCCTTCGTGGAACAACTGGGCATTGGCAAAGCGCTCAAGACCTCCTATTACCGCTCCAGACATCCTATTACAGCGTGCGTTCGCCAAGATAATGTGAATACACCAAGGATTCGACGCACAGATCGAGCGAAACAAAATTGTCCTACACGTCTGGGCCTTCACTAAGTGGTCCGCACCAGTCGATTGTTTCACGTTGAGGTCGTTGGCGTCCAGCTCGGAGTCGCAGTCCACCTGATTCCCATGGCGCCACCGCTATGTCTGTTCTCAGTCACAAGAACCCATCTTCTTCCAATCATGTCATGTTCCAGGTTTGTTTGTGATGGCTGGCCCCAATGCAAACGAAAGCTTAACCGTACCTTGATGAGGCGAATGAGGAGAATGCCCACATTGAGGCGACCTAATGCTCATCGATCTTGGCACAAGGTCCACACGCCAAGCATACAGCAAGATACTTGAGGAGCATTGCTGCTCTCATCTTCTCATCTTCTTTTCTTGCTTGCCTTGACTACTTTCGCGACCATATTCACGATGTCAAAGAGCAGCTTTTTGGCTGCTGCATTGGCAGCAGCAGTCTCCGGATCCATCATACCAAGGGACGATTGCTGCTTCCAGATCTCTGCATCTGGAGGTGTCACTGGAACTCTCGGCCAGATCTACGTATGCGTTTGCACCGCCAAAAAAGCGTCGAAGGAAGCTGAATGAAAACAGGACGGACAAAACCGTGTAGGCGGCGGACAGCCACCAGCTACCTACTGCCTCAAGGATGGCGGTCTCTACGACAAGGCTGGCCGTGGCTGCATCTTGACACCACCAACCACACAGTTCGTCGTAAAACGCAACACTCCATGGCTGAATGACGCTGATATTTGATCTTTCGCGCTTAGGTGGCAGTGTGATGTCGGCGCTACTCCGACCTATGGCTTCTCCATTGGACCCAATGGCAGCGCTATGTATCACGGCAGCGCTGAGTTCTGGGCATGCCCGGTCAACGATGCTGGCGAGTACAACATCTACACTCAGCCTGTGAAGGACCAGAAGAAGTGTGTTCAGGTCTCCCTGCACACCAGCAGCCAGTGTGGCGCCCCGTAAGTGTAGAGTGCCTTATGTACGTCTGGTCATATCGCTGACGAATTGCAGACCAGCGCCACCTGCTGCACCTCCAGCCGCGTCCCCAGCCCCGCCTCCAGCTGCTCCCCCAGCTGCCCCCCCAGCTGCTCCCCCGGCAGCTCCCCCAGTCTACCACGCACCAGTCAGTGCAGAGCCAAACCAGACCTTTATACACGAGCTGACCTGTCGCGTAGCCTCCTCCTCCACCTCCTCCACCTCCACCGTAGGCTTTCCTCTTGGCGGTCGTCGGTCGAAACCTTGCGTACTGATGCATTTGTGCAGACCACCAGCGCCACCGGTTTACCATGCCCCTCCACCTCCGTAAGTAAACCCCTGGAGTCTCTCAGGAAGAGGACGAATAGACACTGACCATCATCCCAGACCACCACCTCCACCACCACCGTAAGCTTCGGCGTTGCAGATTTACTGAGGAAGAGCAAATCACTGACTCTAGTCAATTGGAATAGACCACCAGTCTACCACGCACCCCCTCCTCCGTACGTATAAGAAGATCATTTTGTGCAAGAAGAAGTGCTGACAAGATTGATAGACCACCGCCGCCGCCGCCACCGCCACCACCACCGCCGCCAGCGTGAGTCTCATCCAATACTTCACTTTATAGCGCCGCCCTCGCTGCTGGGCTCAGTGATACCCTCACTGCTTGCCTCACCGCTAGCATCAGTCAAGCAAAGTCTACGTGAGATACAGCTTGCTAACACTCGTCTCACGTTTTAGGCCACCAGTCTACCATGCTCCTCCGCCGCCACCACCCCCTCCACCCCCACCGTAAGTTGCTCATTCTCGGCACTTCATGAAAGCGACTTGCCAGCGCTCTACGGAAACTCGCCAGCGCTTCACTTGGCAATGAACGATCGCAGAATCACGTCCTGACTGTCCTCGTGTAGACCTCCAGCCCCACCGGTCTACCACGCACCGCCTCCTCCGTAAGCTGCCAGAAAATCTTGCTCTGTTGAAAGCAGAAGCTGACAACATCTGTAGACCACCTCCCCCACCGCCACCACCTCCAACTACCACTCCTAAGTACGAGCCACCCAAGCCGACGACCAGTGCCAAGTATGAGCCACCAAAGCCAGAGACCCCAAAGTATGAGCCGCCCAAGTCGGAGACCCCCAAGTATGAGCCGCCCAAGTCGGAGACCCCAAAGTATGAGCCGCCCAAGTCAGAGACTCCCAAGTACGAGCCACCCAAGCCGACGACCACTGCCAAGTACGAGCCGCCCAAGTCGGAGACTCCCAAGTATGAGCCGCCTAAGACGGAGTCCACTCCCAAGTACGAGCCGCCAAAGCCGGAGTACAAGCCAACCTCGGCCGCTGCTTACCAGGCACCCTCGCCAGCTACTACTGCTGCGAGCTCGACTACCTATGCCTGCAACCCAGCTCACGAGTACCCAGAGGTCAGTGCACTGTTATCAATGTCAACACGCGTGTGGTCAAAACTGATATGTTCCACAGGGCGTCAAGTGTGTCAGCACCAACGGCTCGCTGGCTCTTGTCACACCAACTGCCAAGGCATAGAGGATCTCTGAGCAGAAATAGAGAGGAAGGTCCGTGTTGTATGACAAATGAAGACCTGAATTGGAGAGATATACCCCAGCAGATAGAGGGATCGAATAAACTTGACTATCAATAAGTCAACCTAATATTGTGGGTGTCGTTATGTTCGCAAGGTCGAGTAATGCAGTCTGCCCATTCTTTCGTCGATCAGATCTTTTTTGTCCATTGTACATGCATATTACTCGGGCCGGGCATCTGGCCTATCTCAAGGATGCGGCTTGGCAGAGCTTGAGCTTATCAACCTCGAGCAAGGCACTTTTCCGTTAAATGCCGAGCGTGGCCGGTCCCTGCCTCTGTGCGACCCTTCCTAATTCGACAGACCTTGCCTCAACATGAAAGACGAAACAGCTTCATCTTTGAAGGCCGACGAAGCAAATGGCGTCGATGACAAGATGTACGCCAGGGTTGCCACCAGCGGCTCGTCGAATGACGGGAGGGAGAATTTGGAAAACTCACAAGATGCCTTGAATTCGCCATTTGCGAAACGGGTCCTGCGAAAGATCGATTTCTGGATCATTCCCTTGTTGTTCGTGACGTATAACTTCAACTTCATGGACAAGACGATTCTTTCGAGCGCATCAGTGTTTGGCTTGAAGACATCCACGGTACGTGAATGGAGTGGGAGGATTGCCAATGCACATCATAGCTGACTTGCCCAGGGGTTGGAAGGCTCACAATACAGCTGGGTATCATCAATATTCTACTGTAAGTATACGTTGGAAGAACGTTGAACTTGAGCTGACTGGCACAGTCGGATACCTTTTCTGGGAATACCCAACATCGATTCTGATCCAGCGACTTCCTGTGGGCAAATATGTGTCGGCGAACACTTTCTTTTGGGGTGCTGTGGTTGCTTTGACTGCCGCCTGCACCAACTACGGCGGCCTCATTACGGTGCGATTCCTGCTGGGCGTGGCTGAAGCGACCATCTCGCCAGCATTTCTGTACATCACTTCTATGTGGTATACTCGAAGTGAGGTTCCAACCAGAGTCGGCATCTGGTTCGCTGGGAACTCCTTGGGAGGTGTCGTTACTTCGTTCCTGGCTTACGGACTGGGCCATGTCAAGCATCCGCTGGAACCATGGCAGTGGATGTTTATCGTCCTCGGTTGTGCGACCTTCTTGTGGGGTTTCGTGCTCCTCTTCATGCTACCCGACTCAATCGCATCTGCTTCCTTCCTGACGAAAGAAGAGAAAGAGTGTGCGGAGCAGCGTGTCATCCTGGCGGGAACCGGCAAAGTCAAGCATACTTGGAAGCCTGCGCAAACGCTTGAGTGTCTCATGGATCCCAAGACACTATTCTTCTTCGCCATCTCACTTCTCACCCAGATCCCAAACGGCGGCACACAGAACTTCGGCAACTTGGTCCTGAAAGGCTTCGGATTTACGAGTCTGCAGACGACACTGGTCACTCTACCGGCTTCTTTCATCTCATTCTTCACGATTTTGGGCACTGGGAGAGCAGCAGGCAAGTGGCCAAACATGACTCTGTTCCTGATCTGTGCCGTCGTGCTCTGTCCCGTCGCTGGCTCAGCAATTATCTACGCAGATGGACCAGCCAAAGGCGTGAAGCTGTTCGGGTACTATTTGCTCTCGACAGGCAACTCTGCCTTACCACTATCGATGTCCTTGGTCGGCGTCAACTACAGGGGCTCGACTAAGAAACTGACCATGACTGCGATCCTCTTCCTGGCCTATTGCGCAGGCAACATCTCTGGACCGCAATTCTTCAAGGAGAGCGAGGAGCCGCACTATCCGACAGCGTTTCGAGCGATCATGATCTGCTATGCATTGGTCCTGGTGATGGCGATGGGCTTGAGGGCGTATTTGATGTTTGAGAACAGAAGAAGAGATCGTGTCGAAGGAGCTGTGAACAACGATGCAGGGGCTGGCACTAGCGGAGTTGCAGGCGATGAGGGAGATGAAGAGCTGACAGACTGGAAGATGCCAGGGTTTCGCTATCGCATGTGATGACGATGCTCCTTCCGTTTGTGGATAACCTTTGGCGCTAGCTTCGTTAGCGTTGCAATTCTCACAGCACGAGCGTCCGCACAGCTCGGTACAGATATTTCATTCTATCTTATATGGGAACACATGAACTGTCAATATGTTCGCTCGACCTTTAGATGCGATGATCCCACCTGGAGCACTGGCCAACGTCAACAATCCCGCAGACCAGCACCGTTTGCCCGCTGACGCCTTCCTCAAATGCGGCGGCCGCGTTTGGCCAGTTCATCGCTCGGTACTAGCAGAGCGTTCTCCGTTCCTCAGTCAATACTTCAAGGACAATTCAAATGTAAGTGAAGGTCCATTAGAAGATAAAGCTTGACTGACCAGTGCGAGAAGCCACAATCAACTTTGTCTATCGATCATGTAGTCGTGAGCGCTGTCCACGCGGCGATACGCTATGTACACATCGATGACTACGACGACGAAGACTACGACATAGGCGAATATGAGAAAGCAGAGGAGGCGTACCCGATACTCTTCAACGTATACGTCCACGCCGTGGCTATGAAGCTCAAGATCCCCGGGTTGGTGAGCCTTTCCGTGGCCAAGTTCTCGAAGCGAGCTTGGGAGATGTGGGAAATGTCATGCTTCGCGGACGCCGTTCGAGAGATCTACACAGACTCTCCGGAGCTCAAATTGGCGCTGAAGAAACAAGTCGTGGACATCTTCAAAGCGTACTCTCCGGTGCTGTTTGACAATGGTCACGTCGCTAGGCGAGACCCCAAGACCTGGTTTACCAAGCTGAATCATCTGCGCTACGAGCTTCCGGCTTTCGAAGACGACCTTATCGCAGTCGGGATCATACCAGTAGACGAGGAGCAGAGAACGTGCACGAAATGCGGCGAGATCTTCATGGTCCTCGAGGGAGTGGTGGCTGACGACATGCTCAACTGGTGTGCCTACTGCAAGGCGATTGAAAAGAGGATGGAGGAAGCCCGAAAGGCAACAAGGTCTTGATTGTACCCATATAGCTTGCAGCACTCGCATGCTCAAAGAAATGATGAGGATTTGTACGAGACTTTCCAATCCCAGAGAACATCCTAGTTGCTGGAGAACCTGCCACAGTTGGCTATGGTAATGTAGTACAATGATCTTGCAAACATCGATTGCAGGTCGAGTTTATGATCAACGAGAACAATGCGAGTGCAAAATCACACGTGACTGGAGTGTGGGTGCCGTGAAGCCAAAGGGGAACTTGGATAGTACGGATTTGACATGTGACTGCCAAGCTTAGACATGCTTGCCGCCAAATTTGGCCGTCACTTCTGTATTTCGAACCACGACACTCACAACAAGCCACTACGATGTCGGCGTTTTCAGATCCTTGCCTTCCGGGAGGTTACGCACAGTACGTAAATCTGTCCCCACACAATTTCAACATCAGTCGAGTGCTCACTTGCTGCAGGTACTTCAACGATCCTGCCCTCTCCGACGTCACCATCCACTCCACGACCACCCACATTCTGGCTCACAAGATTGTTCTCGCCGCGCATTCAGAATACTTCCGCGACCTTTTCGAGAAGTCCTCCACCCAAAGCTGGGCTCAGGAGGTTCACTTGGAAGGAGATGATCCGGATGCATTGCACGGACTGCTTGCGTGGCGCTACGGACTGTTGTATGATAGGTACAATGAATACCCTCTCGACCATCTGGCTATCGAGCACGACCCACCATGCTATCATGGGGACGGCGGGGAACAGCATCTTCAATACATGGCCAATCTCTACGTCGTTGCCCGCAAGTACAAGGTCCCGCTGTTGGAAGCACATGCAAAGGCGGGGTTTGTCTCAGCAACGCGGGAGCTTGTTGGAAACCACGAGGACGGTCTGCTGGCTATAGACGAGGCGGAGTGTTCCATGCTCAAGCTCGAACGTTTGGCAGACCTGATCTACATCGGCCTGGAATTCGATGCAAAGGACCTTCGTCCCGTCCTCGTGAAAGCGGTCCACAGCGATGTGCACTATCTCATGATCTATGACAGATTCAGGGGGATGATGGTGTGTAACCCAGAGCTTTCCTTCGACGTGCTGGCCCTGGCCGCGCCGCCATCTGGCAGGCCCCCCAACAGGAAGTGATGGAGTCGGAAGGATGGTCACAAGAATATTCTGCTTTCGAAGACTGGCTGCACTTCCTTGCGGAAGACACCGAGTAGCAGGCGCTGACAACAGTGGGATTGAGGCAAGGCGCTTTGAGTGTAGACTTGCTGTCTGTTCTCACTATCACCTTTCAGCGAATTCTTTATTGAAAGCTCTCCCAATCACCAACTTTCTGACCTCACTTGTGCCAGCCCCAATCTCGTACAACTTCGCATCACGCATGATCCTGCCAGCAGCCATCTCGTTCATATAACCCATACCGCCAAGACATTGAATGGCATCCATGCCACACTCAGTGGCTCTCTCGGCGGCATACAAGATCGCGCCAGCGCAGTCCTGTGTCTTTATCTCTGGACTTTCGAAGCTTTCGTCAATCGCTCGAGCAACAGAGTAGGTGAAGGCTGAGCTGGCGCGATACTTCGTGTACATGTCTGCCAGCTTGCCTTGAATGAATTGGTTGTGCGCTAGTGGAGTGCCGAACTGTTTTCGCTCGTGCACATATGGAAGAGTTACGTCCAAGGCGGCCTTCATGAGACCCAGAGGGCCTGCAGACAGGACCAGCCTTTCAAGGTCGAGACCCTCCATCAACACCTTGACTCCACGGTTCAACGGACCCAGCATCGCAGACTCAGGCACGAAGACGTTATCGAAAAGCAATTCGCCGGTGTTGGACCCTCGCATGCCCAACTTGTCCAGCTTTCGTGCCACACTAAACCCAGGCGATGTAGTGTCGACCAGAAACGCTGTTATACCCTTACTTCCTGCGTCTGGTTCTGTCTTCGCGTAGACAATGATGACATGTGCATCTGGACCGTTCGTGATCCACATCTTATGGCCATTGAGCTGGTAGCCTCCATCGACCTTCTTGGCTGTTGTCTTCATGCTGACGACATCACTGCCAGCGGTATGTTCTGACATTGCCAATGCTCCAATCTTCTCTCCAGACAGCAGTCCAGGAAGCCATTGCGACTTCTGCTCGTCTGTGCCGTGCAACTGGAATTGGTTGACACAAAGTTGGGAATGTGCAGCGTACGATAGCCCGATGCTCCCTGATGCCCGACTAAGCTCTTCAAGTACTATGCAATGGGCCTGGTAACCCATTGCCAGTCCGCCATAGTCTTCATCGGCTGTAATGCCCAGGAAGCCTGCCTCGCCCAGCTTTCGCCAAAGCTCGTTGGGGAACTCATTGTTGTGGTCTGTTGCTTGTGCAAGCTCGTGTGGGATCTCTCTTCGACAAAACTCGATCGTTCGTTCTCGCAGCTCTTCTAGCTCGGCTGTTGACGGCGGCTCGAAGCCTTTGGGATGTTTCCTCGTGGAAGCATTTCGGGACCATTGCGAAGTGAGGAACGGCTTCGGCACAGTCTGTATGGTCCTGCGTGACGCCTGCAGCAGCGCTGCTCTACAAGGTGATATCGGAGGCATTGTGTGAAGGTAAGAACAAGAAACCGGGGGTCGTCGAAACGTGGAGTTGATGAATCTGGGGAAGTCTTGACCCGTCAAGAAGAGGACGATTCGTGGAGTTGATTTCTTGAGCCGTAAATAACCGCGCAACGGACGACATCAAGCTTCAAAGGACCACCTGAGCATCTCATTTCTGCTCGTATTAAGGGGGAGGTCGCCGCCGCCCTGCGAGATGTGAGCATGGCCTCACTTACCCCCTCACGCGCCTTCGTGCGAGCTTTACACCACGTCCCGAGACGACGAATCCCACCATCGCAATGCCTCTGCCGACGAAGAACGGCAGCAACGTATACGAGCCCCAAGCAAGCCTCTCAGCTGTCGGTTTTGCAGACGGCAGTTGACCAGAACAGCCATGGCTTCAAAGAGAATGCGGCGGCGATGAAGGAGTACATGGACAGGCTGGACGCTTTGCACAAGACTGCAGCCAAGGGAGGTCCTGAGAAGGCACGGCAAAAACACGTCGAGAGAGGGAAGCTGCTGGTCAGAGATCGCATTACGGCTCTGATAGATCCGGGCACCAGCTTCCTAGAGTTGAGTGCTTTGGCAGGACACGAAATGTATCCAGGCGAAGACGTAGCTGCAGGTGGTATCGTGACGGGCATTGGGACAGTGGAGGGAGTAATGTGTATGATTCTGGCCAATGATAGCACGTATGTTACGCGTTTGACGTCGACTGATACTGTCACTGACATTGTGAAGGGTAAAGGGTGGCTCCTACTACCCGATAACGATCAAAAAGCACATTCGGGCACAGGAAATCGCTCAGCAGAATCGCCTTCCCTGCATATATCTCGTAGACTCGGGTGGAGCCAATCTGCCGAACCAGGCCAATGTCTTTCCGGACCGTGATCACTTTGGCCGACTGTTCTTCAATCAAGCCAACATGAGCGCCGAGGGCATCCCACAGATCAGTGTTGTGATGGGTTCGTGTACCGCGGGCGGTGCCTACGTACCCAGCATGAGCGACGAGAACATCATTGTACAGGAGCAAGGCACCATCTTCCTAGCCGGGCCGCCTCTGGTGAAAGCTGCTACGGGTGAAGAGGTCAGCGCAGAGGATCTGGGCGGAGGCAAGCTGCATTCGGAAGTCTCAGGCGTGACAGACTACCTTGCAGTGGACGACGCTCATGCACTGATCCTGGCACGAAGATGCATATCAAATGTCAACTTCCCCACGGCTGCTAACCCCTCCAGGAAACAGGACTGGAAGGAACCTCTTTACGATGCAGAGGAGCTTGGCGGCATAGTCGGGACCAACTTGAAGCAGAGCATCAACATGCACGAGGTCATTGCTCGCATCGTCGACGGTAGCGAGTTCTCTGAGTTCAAACCCAGCTACGGCACAACACTTCTGACCGGCTTCGCGACGATCTACGGCCATCCAGTGGGCATCATCGCCAACAACGGAATTCTCTTCAGTGAGAGCAGTCTGAAAGGAGCACACTTCATCCAACTGTGCTGTCAGCGGAACATCCCCTTGATTTTCCTCCAGAACATCTCCGGTTTTATGGTAGGGCAAGATGCTGAGAAAGGTGGCATTGCAAAGAATGGAGCCAAGCTTGTCACCGCTGTTGCATGTGCAAGCGTGCCCAAGTTCACTGTTCTTGTCGGCTCTTCTGCAGGTGCAGGCAACTATGGCATGTGTGGACGAGCGTATAGCCCAAGGTTCTTGTGGAGCTGGCCGTCTGCTAAGACTAGTGTCATGGGTGCTGAACAGTTGTCTAGCGTCATGGAGGCAGTTGGCAGAAAGGTCGACCCCGAGTTGAAGGCACGCATCGAACGAGAGAGCGAAGTGATATTTGGAACAGCTAGACTATGGGATGATGGTGTCATACCGCCATCACACACTCGACGGGTACTCGGCATGGGATTGCAGGCAGCTCTGACAGGGAGTGTCGAGGCCAAAGAGACCAAATTCGGTGTTTTCAGGATGTAAAAATGAAAAGTACGTTGCCAATCACCTCTTCCCCCACAGAAACCAGCCCGAAGCTGGTTGATGTTGCCTGTAGGGTCCTTCGTCGCTCTGCTGTCGTCCGCTTTCCTGATGTCTCACAGCGGGCTGAGACATACATCGTCTTGAGTGTCCGCAGCAGCTGCCAGAATCATGCAGATGCATGTTCGACGTCCAGGCCACCACCAGAAGAGCTTCGAAGGACATAAAAGCACACGCAAACAGATTTGCAGGACTTTCTCCTTTATTAAATCAAGATCCAAGTGCTGACGACCTACAGCAGCAAAGCAAACGAAATGCACCTCGCTACATGGGTCGCCGCTGTCAAGCAAAGACTCAGCTGCAAGGACATCAACAAGCTTCACAAGTCGGACCCTACTGGACAGCCCGCGTCAGAGGAGCAGAAGACCTCAACGAGCGTCCAATCGGACTGGATCGTTCACGATCTCAGCACCATCTTCGAGGATGCTGAGATCTTGCTGAAAGTCAAGTCTTCGTCCGAAACAGCATCGATGATTTCCTCCAGCTTCGCAGACAACGGCTGGAGCCTTCTTGATGACCCAGCCATTCACCGACTTTGTTCATCGTCAACAATCCTCGATGATGCAGAACACAATGGTGCACATGACCCGAGAGCGTCCAGCAAGATCGTCATCGGCGCTAACAACCACTCCTCCCACCTTCAAGGACTCTTTGCAATCACATCAGACTCCGCCATAGCGGAACCCGAAGACATGCACACTACTCTTCGACGAACCGAACGCGACCTCGCCTGGCACTCGGCTGCACTTCGAAACGCTCACGATCAACTGCATCTCCTCCGCAGCCAGAACGCAGCACGCTACGACCAGACCCGAGAGTTGACAGCTCAAGTCCACGAGCTCGAACGAGTCCGTGGGTGGGGCAAGAAGAAGTTGAAGCGAGAGATCACGGCCTTGACAGGGGATCTGTTCGAGCAGGATGCGAGACTGACTATGCAGATGCATAGACTGAGAGAGCTGGAGGAGAGTTTGTGGGAGTGGAGGGAGTATGCGTTGGAGTTGGAGAGCACTGGTTGAGTGGGTTGGAACACAGTTCAGCGTTGAGCAGGAGGTCAGAGTCATGGTTGTGGAGTTCTTGCCAAGGAAGGAATGAGTGTCGCATCGTGACGGTGCTCGTGATTGTGCTTCGTAGCTCGCGAGCCGGTTTCCCCTGTTGCCAAGTATCAGCTGGGAGCCCAGCTGTACGTGTAAAGCAATGCCAGAGCCACCTGATGTTGAGCTGCAACGTTCAGCCGAGTTGCTTCACGAGCAGACAATTCAAAATTCTTGTATAGGGTATACTTACACTTGAGACAGACCGTAGGTTCAACTTGGTCATAGGCAGTACTGCGTGGTGAGCCACGATTGAGATCCGCCGAGTTGGCTGTACGTACGCTGTGCTGTTAGAGACGATGAGCCTTTGTTCGACCTACGGGTGCTCGCGTCGAGCTTTGGAAGTTGTCGATGAACAGATCGGTGAGACATGTTGCCTACTTCACTGAGCCACACGTACTTGCAGCATGCAGGTCTTGGGCCACAAACTATGACATCGAAGGAAACGCCGTGATATAAGGGACAGTGGTTAGGTTGTTGTGCAATGGACCTCAAGAACGATATACTCATCAATCAGTCAGATCTCAGACGTGCCATCAATCACCATGCATTTGCGAAAGTCTCGCAGTTGTTCCCGCACCAAGCTTTCCCTCAGCAGAGTGGTTGGCTTCTTCAAAAGGAAAGTCTCTGTCACGGAGATGACGGAGGCTCCCAACCCGTCACTTGAGGACTTCCTGCTTCGACGCGGCAGTGGTCACAATATGGACGATGAGTCGACCCTCTCAATGTGTCCAACTTGCCGTGAGAGGATGCTGGCCCAAGTCGACAAGCCGGACGCTGCGACGGACGGCCGGATCGATTCATCTGTTCTGCAATCTCCTGCTTTGGGCATCTCGCAACTCTCAGTGACATTGGTGTCAGGAGGCGAGCCACCGAGCCAGCCTGCCTCGCCAGTGGAGTACGCCTTCGCAAGACGACACTCGGATGCGGCTGCATTATCCACCACCACGCAAGCCGTCGAAAAGAAGCGTTCATCCTGCGATACGATCATGGCAAGTCCTTCAGCCCTTGTGCAAGCGTTTCGAGACTGCATCCCAACACATCCCGCGCTCATCGACCTCCCACCTCCTTTCAACAGACACTCCGATCCGACTTATCAAGAAGCTCCGGCTAAGCGAGCTGAGATCGTTCGAGTGGCGTCTCAGCGAGCCTTGAAGCGTCGATGCTCTGACTTGGATGACGAGGCTGAGAAGCTCGCCGACAAGCTGCAAGACACCGAAAAGGAGCTTAGCGATTCCAAAATGCAGCTCGAAGACGTATTGAGCGAGTTGATGGCCAGAGAGAAGGTCCATAGCGAGCTTCACAATACATGCTCAGAGCTTGAAGAGACCGTCGCATATCGTGTGCGACAGTACAATTCCCTCGACCTTGCCTTCAAGAACCAACAAGCCAAACTCGCCAGATGCCTTCAGCAGGAAGAGCGCGACCGAAAAAGGATCCACTCACTTCTGAAGTGCCGGTATCATCGACATTGCAAACTCCGCTACGACGTACTGCACCTCAGCGAGCAATTGGACGACGCTACGGTCAAGCTCCAAGACCTCGGAGGTGTCCAGAACAAGCACGATCTACTCCAATATAAGCTGTTTACGCTTAATGAGAGCCATGAGGCACAGCAGATCGAGAACGACCATCTCGAGACCCAACTCCAACGATATCAGGCACAAAACGACGCCCTCGGCCTGCGTATGCAGTCGCTGTGGGTTCAACGCTCCAGTGATGAAGACATCGAAGCGACGAGATTGGCCGAGCAAGAGGTGTACGTGATGCACGAGCGGCTGAAGGTGGCTGAACGGGAATTGAAGCAGAGACGGACGAGTTTGGACGTCGTGAGGCAGCACAACCAGGATTTGTGCTTGGAGATTTCGTGTTTGAAGCATCGCTTGGTGGAGGGACAGAACACGAGGAACACTCTGTAGTCGATGGTGCGATCGTGGGAGGTCGAGGTGATAGGGGCTGTTCTGTGATTTACCGGGTTTGTTGGTAGACGAGGCGTTTTGGGTTGATCGAGCATAGTCTGAGCCAGATGTCAGAGCTTCATATCAGCAGCTTACGTGCGGGTAAAAGTGTCCGCCATTCAATGTGACATGGTGCCATCATCGACCATGTGTCCACATCGGGGGTGAAGGGTAGCAAGCCGAACGTGTAGGGACTCTTTTCGACACCTCGTGGTTCGCAGCTTTGTACTATGACCGCTTCGCCTCCATCGACACCGTGTGCACGACGGTGATTCGCACTCCATAGCGGTTACTTCTGCACGCGCACCATCGGTGTAATCCTGGCGTGAGCGTGTCTGCTGTGTCATAGGCGCACATGTATGTCTCTGTCGATGTCGCACTCCGCGCGCAAGGCAGCAGCACTGATTTTGATATTTGCCTGCGCCTCTTGTAGCTCCGATTTGCGACGCCTATCCACTGCGCGGCAAAGCCAACATGTTGCGAAAGCTTAGAAGAGTGTTCAAGAGAAAGGCCCTTCTAGCCACAACCAGACGCGACCTTCGAGAAGACGTGCTTAGCTGCGATCATTCCTCAGATGATGCTTTCACATCACAGCACGACGCGCCCATCTTGAGGCATGTGATATTCGACCACGAACACCCACCACCAGCAAGACGCTGGTCGACGCAAACGTACAACCAGGCAGCACCGACCACAAGTCGCCCACTCCTCTATCGTGACGAATGCATCAGGCTTCACCGTGAAGTAGCGAGACTGCATCAGGATATTGATCGCCTAATCAGCATGAATGAGCAGCTGTCGCAAGACCACGAACGTGTTCAGCGCGAGCACCACCGTGCCACCACGGCACAAATCGTCTATTTGGAGAGCCTTCAGCGGGCCGAGTTTGATCTTGGTCAGATGAGAGCGCAAAACGAGCGGCTGCAAACGAGGATGGACTCGCTCGAACGCCACCGATGGAGGAGAGCCATGTCTGCGAGAGTCGAGGAAGCGGAGAATCGTGCGGGGATCGCTGAGGACGATCTGAAGGCGTGGCAGGCACTGCTTGAGAGCGTCTCGGCTGGATCAGATGCTGTTGGTCAGGATGGGCTCTCGGGGTGACGTATCGACCGTGAGGCGCAATCGAGTCTCGTGATGAGAGGTGCCATGGGTTCCGCTGCAGGCGATCGTATAACATGTCTCCGTCAACCTCCATGCACCCGTGTTCTTCGTAGCGCAGCGACTATCGTCAGCTCGAAGCTTTTCCATAAAAGTTGTGCCCCAGTCTCATAGCAGCCCGTCTTCTCTCTTTTTCGCAGCCTCATTCCTCCGTACGAGGATTTCACAGTCCTTCAACTTCTCTTCCCATCCAGCCCACCTCTCGCCCATGTCCAGCACTCCGCTCTCGTACCATCTCTCAACCACCTTGGCGCTCCTTGCTCTGAGTCCAGCAAAGTCGTTCGCCTGTTGCACTTGGCGAGCCTCAATCTTCTCGATACGCGACTGCAGTGCAATGAGTTTTGTCAACGCTGAAGGATCAGGAATATCTTTGTTATCGTTGAGTGTGGACAGCTGCGTCGAGGTCGTTCGGTAGAGATGGCCGTGAGCGAGGATTAGTTGTGCGAGTGATGCTGGAGGAAGCGTTGTTGGCACGTCCTTTGAATTAGATGGGTGGAAGAGCTCTGGATATGAGTGGTGCAAGGCTAGAACGTCGGCAACGCCTGGCGACCTTCCTGCAAGGGCATTCAAGGTACGCTCCAGAGCAGCAAGACGCGCCGATGCCGATGCCGAGGCGTTTGGCTTGGTGTCTTCGTCACTGATGTCGTCTCCATTGATGGCAAACTCGATTCTGGCTAGACGCTCATGTAGCATCTGCAGCGTATCGGTCGCTGTCTCGCGTGTCACGGCCATCTTTTCTTGGCCACAACAGTCGCATGCCGGGAGTGTCGACGAGGAAGAGTTGAGGTGAGGTTCAAGTCAGCAGGTGGTACGGCAACGGGCGCTAAAAGCGGTTAACAGTAATCCCGCCGTTTTGCCGCGGGAGTGCCGAACGAGGAACGATGCGTCGTCATCTTGGACATGTGCGACCACTTTAATTATTCCACGCTTCCTGGCGAATCTCCCACCTCGTCACGCTCATGTCAACGTTCGTTTGACCATGCTGCAAAGTTGAGAGGACCTTCGCCAAGAGACAGTCTTCGCAAGGAGCGTTCTCCGCGACAATGACGTCCGTGCAGCGCCAGGGACGACCCATGCGATACAGTACCAGGAAAGGATGGACGCCCTCACGGTCTACTACACTCTCTGTTATATCTCGCTCCACGTCCATTGGCACTCTTCAAGCAGCAGTCGTTGCATGAAAGCCATGTCCTCTCGTTACTTTACTCCTTGAACGCTCTTTCCGGCGCTACCAAGCGTCATGTCTCCCCTTTTGCGAAGATGGGCCATCGGAGCCGTCTTGTCCATCGCCTTCTTTCTTATTGCATTCCACACGCTTGCTGAAATCCATGGGCATCACCACCACCATCGACCACAGCCTATCGATCGAGTCATACGCCCTGGCTGGCTCCAGCCTCGATTTCGCTGGAAGAACGTTCCCCTTAGGCACCCCTTGGACAAATTCACCTCCCTACCTACAGGACCTCCTGTCTCCATACCGAAAGTTCAGCACAACTTCAAGAGGGAGAATCTAGAGCATGCCGTCGAACGTAGAAAGCGGCTGAAGGCAGTGGAGGAGGCTTTCAAGCACTCGTGGGAAGGCTACAAAACCAATGCATGGCTGCAAGATGAGGTCTCACCAGTCTCGGGGCTTTCGAGGAACCCGTTCGGAGGATGGGGCGCGACACTTGTTGACTCGCTGGATACTTTGTGGATCATGGGCATGAAGAAGGAGTTCAAATCTGCGTTGAGTGGGCTCAAGTCGATTGACTTTCAGACAACACCACTCAGCGAGCTCAACGTTTTCGAAACGACGATTCGATATCTCGGCGGTCTGCTGAGTGCCTATGATGTCAGTGGCCATCGATATGGCATCCTGCTTCACAAAGCGGTCGAGGTGGGTGAAATGCTTTACCACGCTTTTGATACGCCCAATCACATGCCGATTGCTCGGTGGGATTGGAAACAGAGTGCTCTTGGAAACGATCAGCAGGCTCGCATCCAATGTTTGGTGGCAGAGCTGGGATCGTTGACGCTGGAGTTTACTCGTCTCTCCCAGTTGACAGGAGATCCCAAGTGGTACGATGCGATTGCTCGCATCACCGATGCATTCGAACGACAACAGAACAACACCAAGCTGCCCGGTCTCTGGCCTACATTTGTCAACCCCCAAGCCGAGGACTTCACTCGCGACACCAGCTTCACGATGGGCGGCATGGCAGATTCGCTCTACGAGTATCTGCCAAAACAGCATCTCATGCTTGGCGGTCAAACCGATCAATACAAGAACATGTTCCAGATCGCACTTTCATCGGCCAAAGAGCACATCTTCTTCCGCCCCTTGACCCCCGACAACCACAAAGTGCTCCTGCCAGGAACGGTTCAGCGTCAGTCGCATAACATCATGAAGCTGCAACCCAAAGGCGAGCACCTAGGCTGCTTCGCCGGCGGCATGGTCGCCCTGGCTGCCAAGATCTTCCGCGAAGACCACGACCTTGAAACCGCGCGCGAACTCGTCGACGGCTGCATCTGGGCGTACGAAAGCATGCCCTCCCGAATCATGCCCGAGATCTTCTTCGCTCTTCCCTGCGAAGACCGCACACTCGAGAACTGCACATGGAATGAAGCCCTTTGGCAAAGAAGCGTCGTCGACAAAGCCAATCACGGCTACATTCCCGACGACTACGTCGACCAGGCGCAGGACGTCATCAAGAAGAAGAGTCTCGCGCCAGGTATCACAGAAATCACCGATGCTCGATACATCCTTCGGCCGGAGGCCATCGAGTCCATCTTTGTGCTTTACCGGATCACGGGCGATGAGTCGCTGCAGGATCGGGCATGGGAGATGTTTTCGTCGATTACGAAGGCCACAAAGACGGACATAGCGTTTGCTGCGCTGAAGGATGTGAGGCAACTGGAGCCTGACCGCAGATGGCTTGATAATATGGAGTCTTTCTGGACGGCGGGTGAGTTCACACATATCTGAAGTGGTATTTTGGACAGTATTGGCTAACAAGACTTTTGCAGAGACTCTGAAGTACTTCTACTTGATCTTCAGCGAGCCGGATGTCATCAGTCTGGACGAATATGTGCTGTGAGTGTCTGGACCAGAGTTGCTTGATGTATGAATGACGATGACTGACATATGATAGAAATACTGAGGCTCATCCCCTCTTACGACCGAAGTAGCCGGGACCTCGATCGCTATATGTTCGAACACTAGAACACTATATACACATAGATGCTCAATACCAAAGTGAAACACACCGAACGAATCTTGCGTCTTATGTCCTCGCTGTGTCCAAGTCACGTCTATGGACATCAGATCTCACAAACTAAATTTCTTGAGCGAGAGTACCAAGGATATAGTTGCATATCTCGTCCTTTATGAAGTATCATCATCGTGACATCTAGGTCTTTCCATTTCGTGGTATCACTATGTCATGCTCGCTATAGTGATATGTCTCCATATTCCTTTATCCCAGAAGGCCTTCAGTCATCCGCCTTCGTATGAGGAATTCTCATCTTGGTATCGTTGTTCCTTGCCCAGTTCCAACCAAGCCGAGCCTCGACCTCTTACTCCTCCTGCCGAGAACCCTCCCAAACTCCTGAACAACAAATCGCTATACACCCAATCCGGAAACGCCGGTCGTAAGATCCGTCCGTTTGATCAGTTCGTCCTGTCGTATCGATATCCTTCGTCTCGAAAACACCACAAACGCCAATCCCACCTCGTCCATACTCACCATTCCCCCTCAATCACTGATAAACCTTCAAAGCCGCACACCAGGCCAAGTACCACGTCCGACTCGCACCCCCATCCAGCCATTGCTGCTGGAAATTCGCTTGCCGAAAAAACTCATATCCATACGTCGCATTCGCCAGACAATAATCCGCCACCACAATCCCCCTCCATCCACTATCCAACGTCTCCACATAAGGCATCGTAGCCGGAGTCGTAGTATTCGAAGTGAAATTCCCAAAATACGCGTCCCATTCTTGTTGGATGAAGGTCGAGGGGCGAATGTATCCGCTAAAAGGCATGGTGGGAATCATATGGATGCCCTCGATGTATTCAGGCGTGGCGCCGAAGTACGTCGTATGGTCGATCTTGTTCTCGAAGAGGATGCCTGCGGCTTTGTTTCCGGCGAAGGAGGGTGGTTGGATGGGGGTGTTGGCGACGGTGTTGGTGGTGGAGGTGTTGTCGTAGAGATAGTACATGTTCAGGGCGCGTTTCTGTACGGCGAGCATCAGGTTCCCGCGGGCTTCCATCGCTGTGTCGTTGGTCACGAAGCCCCACATCTTGACCGCGTACGTGGAGAGGGTGTCTTCCGAGGAGGACTCTTGGTTCTTGCCGTCGGCAGAGGCGAAGAGGCCGGCGGCCCAAGAGTGGCCGTGGTACCAGTCGAAGGAGCGAGAGAAGGGTGCCAGAGGGTCGTCGACGATGGGGTTTGCGTAGTCGCGGACGAGGGTGTTGATCCAGGCTTTGTTGGAGCCTTCTGTTAGCCAGCTGGGGTCGAGGTAGGCGATTACCGCGGCGGCGTAGACGAAGTAGCCATAGTGGAAGTGGTGGTCGTTGTAATAGCCGTTGCCGAAATCTGCCAGAGGGTCGCTGGCAGTGTAGGCGGCTTCGCTGATGACGCCGCCCCAGGCGGTTTCGCGGACGAGGGGGTGTTGGTTCTCGCCGTTGATCCATGTTGCAAGTGCCTTCTTTAGAGGGTCAAGCTGGGTGAGGACTAGACTTTGGTTGCCAACGAGTTGGTATTGGGTCCAGAGGATTGTGGCGAACTTGGCGAATTGCTTGCCGGCATAGTAGAAGCTGTCGAGATCGGTGGCTGTGGCGATGTTGGTTTCGAGCTCCTGAAGGCCGATCTGCGAGATCAAGGCTTTGTCCTCGGCTGACAGTGTACTGATGCTGTCGATGCTTCCTTGACCGGGCTTCCAGGGAGCAAAGCCCACTTCCACAGGCAAGTCGGGCTCCTCGAGCGTCCATGAATCACCTCTGATAGCTGTTGCCAAACCTTTGACAGTCGTCATAAGATGTAGTCCAGTGACGCCAGCAGATGTGCCACTGCTGAGAGAAGCAAGTTGATGAGGCAGGGCAAACATCATCAATGATTGGTTGGGATTGCCCTGCTTGGTCCATGATAGCGTGTAGCTTCCCGTGCTGCCATCTACTTCGCCACTAATAGAGACATTCGAGGCGAAGGCACCTGCAGCACCGTCATATAAATCCTGCGGGCTGGGGCCGTTGTACGAGGCTGTCGAGTTGCCCGGTAGCTTTGCAACCTGGATGAGTCCATTGAAGCCCGAGTGGCCTTGCAAGTTCGTTGCGCTACCGTTGAGCGTGAACGATTCGCATGGGTAGTCGGGACTCAGTGCTCTGTTCGGCGTGACATATATCAGCCAGGTAGATGTATCGTTCAGCAAGGCAGTGTACTTGAATGTGTTGTTGCTAGCGTCCGCTCCTGTGTACTGCACCTGCTCGAATCCGACGCCAGACTGGATGAGAGGTGTGCCCCAACTGTAGTTGGCTGTAATCAAAGAGATGCCCTGCAAGAGAGGGAATTTGATCACGGGTGTCAACCAGCCATGAGGGAAAAGGTTCGCCGTGATGGCTCCCCATTCGATGTCTTCAGTAGTCAGGCCAGGTCGATCGCCTTCTGCTGTGCTATTGAGCTCAGCAGCGGACAAGATGATCGAATAGACACCAAGAGGATTGGCATAGTAGGCCCAGTCGCCAGCGTCGATTCTATAACCGGGGTCTGCAGACTGGCTGTCTCCAGTCTTGAACGGGGCAGATGCAAGCTGGCTGCGGTTAGTATGGGATATACCCATACCCCAACTCTGAAGCTCGCCCTGGCCGGAGACCCAAGTGACCGAGTACGGGAACAGGTAGACGGACGTATTCTGGCCGCTCAGAAACAGACCTGCATAGAACTTGTTCGTCTCGATTCTATGCGTCTGGTTCTGGATACCAATCCTGCTGAGCGGGTGATCATTATACACTGGAATCTGCTCAGGTGGCGAGTCTCTGGAGATTTGTTGGAAGATGTTGCTCGCAGAGATTGCCGAAGGGGCTGCACTTGCACTTGGTCCTCCATTCGAAACAGTCTCTGTGTTGACTAACGACAGGCTTGTGGAGGCACTGACTGGTGCCGAAGGAAGCGGCTGTTGTGTCGGATTACCAGACGACTCCAGAGATGTTACGACACTGCCAGTGCTGGTAGGCGCCGATTCTGTGGCAGTCTGTACTTCAGAAGTGGTAAGTGAAGTCAGGGCACTGTCCGAGATGGTGACGCTGAAAGAAGATGTCTCCTCAGCGTAGAGTTGTGTCGTAAACGAAGTAAATGGCAGACCAAGGGGCGGTGTTGTTGAAGTCGCGGTAGTCAGATCCCGAGCTGATAGTACTGATGTTGAGCTCGAGCTGGAGGACGCATCTCCAGTGACCACGATGACTTGGCCGTCTGAGATCTGTTGCACAGCATTATTCGTTGGGTAGGAATTGCTGTCAGGGTTGTTCGCGACTATTTGGACTTGTCCATCCGGAATCTGTTGAACGACGTTCGATGCTGTCGATGTGGTGCTGCAAGATATTGTGATCGTCTCTGGATAGATAGTACTCTCGGGTTCTGTAATCGTCCTGATGGATTGGAGAGGGTCTGTGTACGGTGTCAGTATGAACTCGCCTGACACATGATTGATACTTGGATGTACCATGGATGTCGAGTGGATGCGCGGAGCATCGTGGGACCTGCAATGCAACAATCAGTGAAAGAAGGACTGGCGCCCGTGGGCGAGAACGAGTTCCGCTCATTGCAAAAGTGACTGATCTGTCAGTCAGTGCTGCCAAAGAAGTCAACTGCGGAAATGAATAGCAGGGTATGGGGGCGTATCTGTTCAATTTGACTTCAAGATTTCTCCTTTCAAGTCAGCCTTGTGATCCTCGTTCAACGATCCACGTCTCGGCTCGTCCTTTGATGCCTGCGCCGTTGGCAGACAGGCGACCGCCCACTTGCTCCAGTGTAATCACTCTCAAACGATGATGGACGGGGTAGTACGGGTCATTCGTAATGGTCAAGTGCTGGTAAGACGCCGATTCGTGGGCAGCATCGCTTTGGTACAGTAGTCAGAGGGAACACGCAGGTCAATACTATCCAACATGGGCGCACTTGACGGGAAGCAGAGGCGTGATCTGGGGTGGAATGTCTTGTCTCGAAGACGACAGGTGTAACAATGGCATAGAACCCTTTCGGACGATGTGAATACCAGCGTCGTCTGACATGCGCGACCCATGTTGGGAAGGCGTCGTAAGGCCAGGTTCTGCCAGGTAACCGGAGAGTCAAAGCCGACGAGGAATGTAGCTGTTTCGATGGAATGCTGGAGACGTTGCACGGTACCTGCAGGTACCAAAGCTTGTACCATGGTTAGCGCCAACTCTTTGAGATTTGGATACAAGAGGCTTGAGGAATAGGCAGATTCAGACTTTGGGCGTGCGTGGACTGTGGTTCAAAGCCGCGTGTGGTAGACTCGAGCCGCACGACATGTCACGGAATCGCGTTTGGGAAGTGTATTCGTTGTAGAGCCATCGAACTCCACAGAACGCCCCTTCGCGGTCGAACAAAAGAGATCGATCGTGGTCTTGACTTAGCCAGGGAGTTTCCCCCGCCGCTCAGCTTGTACTGCCACAGTATTGCAATCGACGTCGCAAGAAGATCGCACATCAGATGGATGCAGGTCATGAGCGTTGTTGCTTGGTGTGGAGAAAAGCTCATGCACCAGTCCGTATATGTATGGAGCCTGGAGAAGATAGGGTTTCGAGAAGTGTTCTTGCACTACCATCAGCGAGCCTAATACGATGGCTATCGCTGGGAGTTGGCATATTAGCCCAGTGGAAGCGATTGGCCTCGAGCGCGTATAAGACCAAGTTCTCCAAGTGGCTCTTCGCCTTCGCATACAAGACGTAAATTCGCTGTTCGACTCGAACAAGCAGACTCGTGCGCCAATTCTTTTCTCGTCCGCGTCGGTCGCACAAGAGCAAACCGTCGTAGCTCCCACGGCCGTGGTGGCGTAGTCGGCTGCCGGCTTCGAAGTCGATGCGGTGACACGAATTGTTCGGCCAGTGATGCTTCTTCGCGGCTTTCCTCCGTGCGGTGGTTACACAGGCGTGTGACAGATGACTTGCAGGAGGCACAAGGGGCCATAAGACCTTGGGCAAGAAGGATGCCGAGGACTTAAAGGCTGAGAGCGCCTTTCGAAGAGAAATGCAAATCGTCATCGACCGGAGACAAAGATGGCCGTCGCCCACAGCCTTTCTGCATCTCCTCCACCATTGCGCCTGTGGTCATTGGGCGTGAAGCGAGCACTTGCTGCACGACGCGTGCGAAGACGCGAACGCGCGCCGCTGTGTCCAAGGATCATCGCCGTCATCGACCAACGCATATGCCTGCAATACAAACGCTGTCATCAGGCGGCAGACGTGCTAATTCGCCGTGCGGACGAGTAGGTGCAAGTTGTAGTGATTGTTGTTTGCAAGGCGCAGGAGAAGAGAAGAGACTTGACCAGGGCCTGCAGACGATGCCAAGACCCCGGCGGAATGCAGCAACAACGTCACCGCTAGCAACCTCTCCTCTCCTCCTCCGCCTTGCACACTATTGTCTTCTCGTCTCTTCGGGAACAGAACGACATACAATCGATTGGAGCACTGCCTCTGATCCTGACTATCATATCACCAAACTTTTTTGTTTGCAGCAGAGTACCATCCGTTTCTGACAGGTCATATCGCTCACCGCCACTCATACACTCGGTGGCAGAAACACGAGACGAGACAGACTTCTCCTGGCACTTCGGACAGTTCGAAGTGCTATTACCCTCGTTGTCCATGTAAGGCTTTGTTGTCTGCAAACGTCTCTGCTCAAAAACACTCACCTATGCCAAGCTCATGCCCAATGCCTAGACGTTGATCACAAGACATTGGTGAGTTCAGCCGTCTTTTCAATTTCAACCCACGCCTCACATGAATGCACGAGATGGCCAACCGGCTGCGTGACAAGAGGCACCTGACCTTTGCTACCAACTGCCTACAACCCTCCACAACCAGCTCCTCTACAACCCACTCCGCTACAACCAACTACCATACAACCAAGTACCATACAGCCCACTGCCATACAACCAAGTACCATATAACAGCACCTGTCCGAGCAGTTGCTATGCAGCCAAGCGCTGTACAAGCAGCCCGCTGTCACATTGTTATTGCCGACATTTCGCAGATCAACCAGCTGACCATTGCAATCACGAGCAGCTGTTGAGCGTCTTCGAAAGACATCACAACAGCACCACGATACAGTGGATCCAACCGAGTTTTAAACACTGAGCCATTCAGCTCGACGCTAGCCGTAAGCTCGTTTGACCCCATGACCTTAATGAAGACTATATTGACGATCGTGAGCAGTAGTTTAGGCGGCCTTTGAAGCACTCGCTTCTTCGAAATGTCGAGCAACACAGGACGAGGCCGCGGCGGTGGCCGTGGCGGCGAGGGAAGTGGGCAGAGAGGCGGCCAGCGTGGTGGCCGCGGTGGAGGCCAAGGCGATCGTGGCGGTCGCGGCGACTTCGGCTCCTCCAGGGGTGGCCGTGGAGACGGGGGCTTCAGAGGCGGTCGCGGAGATGGCGGTCGAGGTGGCGGTCGCGGCGATGGCGGTTTCAGAGGCGGGCGTGGGGATGGAGGGTTCAGAGGTGGTCGCGGACAAGGCACGCAGATGGCCTTTCGCGGACCCCCTCCAGGCCGCCCAGGGATCTACCTGTGAGTGTCATCGTCCCACCTGGCTTTGATGGTCGAGACTGACAGATATCAGGGCCGATTCGAAGCCCGGAGACCCTGATCCAGCTATCACAGCGGCAGAAGATGCTCTTGTCAAGCAAACTGCTGGCAAAATGATCGATGGCTTCCCTGGTAGATCGGGATACGGCACGAAAGGCCGAAAGATCGTGCTGAGGACGAATTACTTCAAGCTCACGACGGCATTCGAAGCAAAGCAGTCGGAAGTGGCCTTGTACAAGTACGAGGTAGAAGTTCGACAGGAACTTTCCAAACCAAAGACGCGACGGCTGTTCGATGTGCTACTGACGCATCCCGCCTTCAACGACATCAATTGGGCAACTGACTACGCCAAGATACTTGTCACCACCAAGGAGATCGATCTCAAGAAGCTCATGGATGGGCAGACATCGAAAAAGGTGACACTTCCACCGGAAGACGGCGTCGGCCAGGCCCAGCAAGGCAGTGGCCCAACTCCAGATTTTGTTCGCCAGGCACGCGACAGAAACACTTTTGAGGTTCGTATCACATATTCGACGTCATACGCGCTCAAAGAGATCGTTCAGTATCTGCAGAGTTCGTCTGCTGGTGCGGCTTACGCTGGTCGCACGGACGTCGTACAGGTTCTGAACATCATCATGGCCAAGGCTCCGAACTCAGCCAACGACGTTCGCAAAGTCGGGCAGAACAACTACTACCCGTACGGCAACCACCCAGGCATGGAGTCTTATGATCTTGGAAATGGTCTTGAAGCGCTTCGAGGCTATTACTCATCTGTTCGCCCAACCGTCAATCGACTGTTGGTGAACTTGAACGTCACCAGTGGAGCCTTTTTCAAGCCCATGCCCCTCATCGCTCTCATGAATGATTTCAAGGGCAGCTTGGATCAGCGTGAGGCATTCCTGCGCATGCTCAAGGTGAAGGCGGACTACGTCAAGGACGGAGAGTCGAAGCCCTTCATGTCGAAGACGAAGACCATCGTCGGTTTTGCGAAGGCTAACAAGAAGTCTGGCGTGAAGCGATTTGGCAATGCCAACGAAGTCAAGTTCAGCTACAAGGACACGGCAATGCCCAATGCGCAACCACGCCAAATCACTGTCGCGGACTACTTCCGTCAACATCATGGCATCACTCTGAAGCAGCCGACGTTGCCAGTGTTGAATGTCGGTACTCGCGAAGACGCCCAGTACTTGCCGCCGGAGTTGTGTCACGTTCTACCAGGTCAACCATACCGTCGACTCTTGAGTGGTGATCAGACTACGGAGATGCTGCGGTTTGCTGCGAGAGCCCCTAATCTGAACGCAATGTCCATTGCAGGTACAGCTGCTGCCCCTGGAAACGGACTGAGGCTCTTCCGACTGAGCGCTCCCCAAGGACAACCTAGCCCGCAAGCAAACTCGGTCCAACCATTTGGATTCCGCGTGGGCACGAGCATGATCTCGGTGCCAGGCCGCATTCTTGACACGCCAAAAGTCAAGTACGGCAGTAAGGATATTAGCCCTCGCGGAGGCTCATGGAACTGTGCAGCCGTAAAGTTCGTCAGGCCAGGCAAATTCCAGCGCTGGCAAGTCTTGGTCATCAACCGCCAAGGGCCTCGTGGCAATGCCTTGATTGAGAATCCGGACCCGCAGGGCGACATGCTTGGTCCTGAGCCCCTGATCAAGAAATTGGAAGGCTTCTTGAAGGATTATGGCATCAGTATGGGATCTCGAGGTCCAACTCAGAGGATCATGCTTGATCAACTCTCGCCCCAAAACCGTGCGAGCAACGACAGAACTCTGAAGCAGGCTTTTGGTAAAGCCGAGGACAACAAGGTTGACATGTTGTTCGTCATCCTTCCAGAGGTCGATCGATGGCTTTACGCCCGCATCAAGTACTTTGGCGACGTGGAACACGGTATTGGCAGCATTTGCTCGGTCGGCAACAAGCTGCAGAAGCCAGGCGGAGGCCAAGGCATGTACATGGGTAATCTGGCCCTCAAATTCAACCTCAAGGGCGGTGGGGTGTCCCACACGGTCCCAAACACTGCGATCAAGCCGGTGGACGACAACACGATGCTGGTGGGCATAGATGTCACTCATCCTTCTCCAGGAAGCACAGGCGGCGCCCCAAGTATTGCGTGCATCGTCGCCAGCACAGACAAAAACATGTTCCAGTGGCCAGGCAGTATTCGCCGTCAGCAAGGCAGGGTGGAGATGGTCGCGGGCCTCGACGAGATGGTGGAGGAGCGACTGGCTCTCTGGCAGAAGAAGAACGGACGTCTACCGTCGAAGATCGTCATATACCGCGACGGTGTCTCTGAGGGCCAGTATAACTTGGTGCTGGAGCATGAGCTGCCGTCCTTCCACAAGGCGTTCGAGAAGCGGTACGGAGCCAAGGAGAAGTGGCCGAAGGTCGCGATCATCATCGTTGGCAAGCGGCACCATACCCGCTTCTATCCAACACGCGAACAGGATGCGGATTACAACCCCCAGACCGGCAAGGGCTCGTGCAATCCACTGCCAGGCACTGTCGTTGACCGCGGCATTGCCAACAAGGTCCTCCGCGAATTCTGGCTGCAGGCTCATCAAGGTCTCCAGGGCACGGCGCGACCAGCACATTACGTTGTTATCAAAGACGACATCTCCTTCGGCGCAGACGAGCTGGAGCAGTTCACCCACCATCTGTGCTACCACTTCAACCGTGCCACCAAGGCAGTCTCGATCTGCCCTCCCGCATACTACGCCGACTTGCTGTGTGAGCGTGGCCGCGCCTACCTCTTCGAGACTCTTGCAGAGAACCACGCAAGCGACTCCTCTGTCTTTAACGAAGCCAATGAGTGGTCTCGCGACGTGCACCCTCGTCTGCAAGAGACGACTTGGTATGTCTAACGACCACGCGACCATCAACACCACATCCCACCACGACTGCCAGGTATCTACGCCTCACACATTGTGGTATCTCTGATTTGCAGATTACGTTCAGCGACTGACAAGATATGGACGATCTTTGACCATTTACACTCTTTTGAATCGATTTTGCCTTTGCAGACTGCGATCTGGCTTTGACCGATGGAATGACGAGAGAGTTGAGAAGGACGATCATAAACCCCCAAGGTGAAGCATGGACATTCTGAACATTGGTCGGATAGGGGCTGGTAAATAGCAGATGCTATGCTTGCCTTGGACGAATATTTATCTCACGTCTCAAGTACATGTACCACAAATTGCACAAGTGGCAGTAACGTGATCTTCTACCAGCCATCATCATCCCATCCTGAGACCACCCACGCCATGGACTCTCCTTTCTCCTTAGTCCAAGTTTTCGACTCTTCTTTCTCCTTAGCCTGCATCTTTGCCTTCATCTTGGGCCCCAGCTCCACCTTCTTGCTGCCCTCCATGCCACACGCCGTCAACATATTCCACCTCAACTCATCCACGCCAATCATCCTCTTCCTCCCCATGCCATCCATGACCTTATCGGGATTCCCGCTGCAACACAGCATATCCTCTACCGCTTGCCCCAACTGCATTTCCTTTGCCTTCTCATTCAGAACCTCTTGAATCTTCGTCTTCACTCCCTTCAACTCGAGTAGTGAGCTGCTGAGCTTCCCTGGCGAAGGACTCTTCGGCTTCGGAAACAGTATCTTATCCACTTTACTCAGCACAATCTGATACGAAATGCCTTTCTGCCGGAAATAGGTAATCAGAGAAATATCACTCTTCTTCAACCCATGCTCCGCATCCACCAAAACATACGTCCGGCGAAGTTGTTTCCGACTCTCAATGTACTTCATAATCTCCTTCCCCCAGTCCTCTCGACTCCCACCTCCATACCCAGGCATATCCACGACGATGATCCCATCTCTTCCAAAGGACTTCCAGAGCGCTGTAGGTTTCTGCTGGACATCTTTGCCGTCCAACCCCTTCTTCGCCTTCTTCTTCTGATTGTTGGCGACCGCGCCGTTACCACCGACGCCGTACCCATTGATCGTCCGCGTCTTGCCCGGCTTCTTACTCACGTGCGCGATGTTCAGACGGGGTCGGCCGAAGAGGGCGTTGAGAAGACTGGATTTGCCTACGTTTGAGCGGCCGAGGACGCAGATCTCGGGATAGGGGGAAGGTGGGGTTTCGAGGAAGCGCGCGGCGGTGTAGAGGAGGGTGGGGTCGTGGCGGTGGAAGAAGGCATTGGACTGGCGGAGTTGGAGCGCGGTTGGCGCGAGTTGGTGAGTGTAAGTGTTGAGGTTTGTGGAGGTGAGTTTCAGGAGGGGTGTATCGAGGGTTTCGGGTTTGGCGACGGGTTTGTCGGACACTGGTGATGATGCGGATTGTTGTAGGACATTTTCGGACTGCGGTTGTGTGTCGGACACTGGTGGTTCTGGGGCTTGCTCTAGGACATAGTGGGATGGCCGGTTTGGTGTAAATGGTTGCAGTGGGCTGTAGACTCCATCGCTGGTAGTCGCTGTTGAGATTGAGCGTCCAAGTACATATGGGTGCTGTAGTACGGCGCGCCGCAGGGCAGATGGAAGGCGTAGGAGCTCCATTGCGACAAGGTGCTGTGCTTCGAAGGTTTCATTCACTTGGTGGTCCAAAGCACAGACCACATGTCCGCTGCTTCGCCGCACCTTCCCATCGGGTACTTACCCCTGACGCCATCAACGCCTTCCACGTCTTCTTGACAGAACGATCATCATCACAAACATTACTCAACTTCTTGTCTGCGTTCAACACACCCACAAGATGCTAATGAGGCATGACGGTCTTTCGTGACGCGATTTCCAACATCGCGCTCTCGCCAGAGCAGTCAAACAAAAGTGTGACCAGGCGCCGATTCGAACTCATCCAGAGAGCGACACAGATCGTTTCCAAACTGGACTGCCGTGATATCCCGGCGATGCAAGACCGGCGTGAGCAACAATACGACAACTTCGAGGCACGAATGCTCAAGTTCAACTCGAGAGTCAGGGCCATCACCTCAACAAGCATATGTAACTCGCTGCATATCTGCGTTCCAAACCAGCAGCAATCGAAAGACGACGTCCTGGTGCTTGGAGTACACTCACTAATAACTGAGAATACCCCGCGGGAGGTTGAAAACCAACCACGTGGTCGACCAACGGCTACTTGCCATGCTGTCCGGCGGCAGCAAGCAGATCATCAGTGCTCAGACCCGTCTGCGCCTCCTTGGTATCATTCAACGCCCTGATCAACTCCTCCCTATGTTTCGTCAAATAAGCCTCGAACGAGCCCAACTCCAGACCATAGCTCCGCATATCATCCATGTCCACTTTGGCACCCAACGTCTTCTGCCAGAACCACATATACCCTGTGAAATCCTCACCTGCTAATTTTGCAGCCTCTTCCTCGTCCTGGAACACCGCCTTCACCTCGATACCGCTGACCCGACTGATTATCGCAGCTTGTTCTTCCAACGTCAGGAGCTCGCTCGCCAAACTCAGACCTTTGTGTTCCCAACGGGCCTGGCCCTTCTCTGCCAATGCGTGCGCCGCGAACACGCCAATGTCGTGCGGATCATTCAACTCGAACTGTGTGTCCGGCCGAACACCAGCCACGAGCTTCTTCTCCGTCGATAGTTTCGGCCAATGGATATACCGAATGTTGAAGTCCTTGTAATTGGACATGAAGTACGCCGGCCGAAGGATCGTCCAGTGCGGAAATCCACTTTCCCTCACAGCCTGCTCGACGGCGCCATTCATCATCCAATATCCGACCACGAAAGGGTGCGGAGTCTTGCCATTGGGCAGTCCTGAATTCTGACTGTTCACAAGTTTGGAAGTAGCGGCGTCGTTGAAGATGGAGGTCACGAGGACCACGACCGGATCTGGGAGACTGGACGACTTAAACGCCTCCAAAGTGCTGGTTGCGAACGATGCAGCATCTGGTCCCGGAATTGTCAAGAGGAATATTCCACTGCAGCCTCGAGCGGCGGCTGATATGGCCGCCGGCTGCCAGAAGTCGCCCTTGAAAAGTACTGCTCCCGTAAATGCAAGCTTTTGAGCTGCCGTTGAAGACGGATCTCGCGTGAAGGCATGGACTTTGTGGCCTAGCGAAAGGAGCGTCGAGACCACTGATCTGCCGATATTGCCTGTGGCGCCCGTCACTAAGTATGTCTCTCCCATGTTGGTCGTTCTGCGTAAATCTAGTACAACAAAAGGTCGAAGAGGCAGCCTAGAGGAAAGTCGATCTTTCAGCTCGACGACTTGCAAGCCATCCCGGATCAGTCGAAATGTGCGGTATATGCGGTTTTACTCATCGCAAGTATCGCTACATATAGCATTGCCAATTGCCCTGAAAAGCTAGCGTCACTAGCCCTTGGAGGAGCGGAAGGATCTGTTGGATGCTGGGCTGCGCAGTTCAGACTTTACGTCAACACACCTTGAGCAGGATGACCAAGCTTGCAGCTCGTACGATGCTAACAGATGAATATAATGTTATGAAGAGTCGGGCAAGGGAAGGTGAGTCAACTCCAAGTCTCTTGCAGTCTTGCCCAGATGATGATTGCAAAGCAGCCTCAGGGTACCCACCCCAACGACCTATCGCCGTACGAACTGGACCGTGGCATCTACATCAATCCAACGAGTCGTCGCTCTGATATACTGACATCTAAGGTGCACGCAAGTGTTCACCCTCGAGATTCGATCCCACTGTCTCACCTCCTGAGCCGCCAGCGATGAGACAGTCTACAACGAGCACCCGGCACCTCCAAGCACCTCCCCCACACGGCCGTATCCTCAAATGAGCCGCAAAGAAGCGATTCATGGATGTCTTTAACTGACTTATCGATTTTACGACCTTCTATTGGCTAAAGGCTCACCGTTGCTCGGGTCCTCCTCGGCGTACCGCTCCATTGTGTTCGAACAATGGCTTTGAAGCCATCCCTTGTGCACCCACAATGTCAACAGCACTGCTACGGACAATGTGTTATGTGCTGGAGGACTTCCTCAGTCCTATATAGGTAGGTTTGAGTCGGAGTAGGTCTTCTTCCTTCTCATCAACAACCTCAATCAACACGCTTCTGCATCCACCAACAATCCCCCAAACGACGCTTTCGACCACGCTCTCGAACCCTATCCCGTCGACTTACTGAATCTTCGACCTACGATCTGGCAGGACTAGATCGAACCACCACCTTCAACACTACCAACCATCTCAGCACACCCACCATCATGCAAGCCAACCACATCCTCAAGACCAAGCCCAAGATGAACGACCTTCGAGCAAGGTTCAGCGGCCGTGCGACTCAGGTGAGCACCACTGTCCATCAGCCTCTTCCTACCAACGACCCAAACCTCCGCAACAGCACCTTTCTTCTTCCCCAATCTCCACCTCCAACCCCGACCAGCACACTTTCATATCACCCCTGGACCGGCAGCACAGACATTGCTGACCAGCTACGCACACTCAGCGGTTTCGCCTGGCATATTCCTGGCGACAACGGCGAGGGCTACGAGAGTCCTGTGACACCTTCTGATTTGGTTTCGATCTGTGGTCTTTCGCGATCAACAACTGCTGCAGCTGCGTCAACAGCTTCGTCTTCAATTGACATCGCTTCAAATGTCTTCGCTCACATTGACAACGATTCCTGCGCCTGCTGTGGTCTTCGCCATGCCGTCTCCCATCTATGCTCCCGCGTCCGACGCAGCTTTTCCCGCACTGGACACTGCCTAGCCTCGCACCTCCCCAACGCACTCCTCGCTCTCGACGCCGCTCTTGTCCAGATTCATCTCCACACACGCTCGACTCACTTCCTCGACTTCATGACGTGGACCTACAACGCCTTCGACGTGTGTCGAGGCGGAGAGCGGGTGCACTTTCCAGAAGCACACCATCTACCACTGCCGGCGCGTGCGGTGGCGCTGTTGGTGGCAATTGATCTCGAGGAGGGAGTCTTGTGTGTTGATGGGGATGGGGAGGAGAGGGAGGTTGCGTGGAGTTTGGCGGTGGAGTTGAGACGGCTGCTTTGATGGGCTGTGGGGTATGGCAGGACGGGAGGACAGGTATCGAGACTTGTCCAAGTGATTTGCCTGGCGACTCTAGGAGGGACGCTCATCGATATGGAGAACGATCTGTACATTAGCGAGATATGGAACGTACTAGAGACGTGCTTTGCTGGTATTTGGCTGTATCCCTGAGGTTTCTCTACTTATCATTACGATATAATCATACACAGTGCCTCAAAAGACGATTGCAATACCAGAAGGTATATATGCTCATCGCCGTGACGAGAGATCAACAGCCAAAAGCGCCCTGCAGGAGGCCGCCAGCATTAGCGGCATCCACTTTCACATGCAAAGCCAATGAGAAACTAGGAACGGCACGAGGCGCAAACTTATTCTACTTCGCCCCCACTGGCCGACTTCAGCTCGAGGGACCAAAACGACTATTTATACGAGATAGCGTGGCTGGGAAATATATCGTCCTCTTGCCTGCCTGCCTTCCACAAGAACATGTAGCCTTGTCGAGATTTCCTCCGTTGAACCATGGCGAAGTCTACATCTCCTCGCCGCCTTCTACTACCTTTCTTCAACCTCCTGAATGGAGTCGGGGCACTGCACAGAACAATCGGCAACCCTGATGACGCCACGATCCAAAAGGTAGTGCAGCAATGCCTAGCATCAAACCCATCGTCCGGGTTTGGATATGGCAAATGTCCATCGCTACTTCGCTGCACGCTCGATAATCTTCCCTCGGACCTCACGGCTGGCATGCAGAGTGGGGCGAACATTGCTTCGCTGTTGCCGACGATTTTGGCGCTTATAGGTATGCATGGAACATTGTGATACGCTCTTCAGGGTGATCGTGTCTGACAATTTGGCTGGCTAACAGGCGCCTCCCCACTCGAACTCGTCACTCTGGCCTTCACCTCACCCCTCCGCGCAGTCGCAACCTGCGTCTTCGCCATCGGTCTCCCGGAAGGTCTCTTCCGTCAACTCTCCAAGAACCGTCCTTACCTCGTAACGAACCCTAACAAACCAGAAAAGTCCGAATGGCGGATCCCCGTGCCACGACAATCGTCCAAACCCGGCAGCAAAGTCCCTCGTCCCATCAGAACCCTTCTGATCGATCTCCTCATTTTGGGCTTGGCCGCCGTGATGCTGTGGCGAAACATCGTCATCGGATATCAGTCTATGGTGACCTGGCGGTGCGAGTATTCGTGGTTGTTGATCTGCTGGCCTGTGGCGTGCGTGGCATGGCTGATTATCGCGATTGGGTTGCTTCACCTTTTGGCCGAGAAGATCGACGTCACGTATAGTGAAGATGCCAAAGGGGTCAAAAGGAGTCGGCTGGATTTATTGATGCTGCCTTATCGCGAGCCGACGCTGCGAAGACCAGACACTGGTGAGACCAATGCGCAGGGACTCAAGTCGCCGACGCAGCAGACCGCCACTGCCACGATAACGGTGGATGCGGAAGATGTCCCGTACATGGCGGTGACAGTGCATATGCGGTACAAGAACTCCTGGGCGTGGTTCCAAGCCTTCATTGAGGCTCTGGCTGTGGGGATATATCTGTACGCGACATTCGTGCTGACGAGTTCGTTGTTCATCGATGGTAATGCTGGCATCGTGTATATGACAACCATGGTTTTGTGCCTTAGTGGTGTGAGGATACTGGAGGCACTGTAGCAGGAGAAAGCCGTTGACTGCAAAACGAACATTTGTTATTGTTGATCGTGGTCTAATCATTCTCGTCCCTTTCGAAAGACATTTTCTCGGGCCACATCTCCTCGAAGAAATCGAGATATGTTTGATCGACGCGCTCGCGAGCTTCGCCTTTTTCCTTGATATCGTCGTTCAAACACAAAAACGCCAGCGGCCCCTGCCCTTCACCCATCTCGGGGTTCCATGGGGTTTGCAACGCCGAAATTCCCTGTGTCGACGTTTCGTTGTTTTGTCCTGAAGACCATCGTGAAACCTCGTCCAGAGGGTACTGGCTCGTGGATTCGACATCGTTCTGCGCGATACGCCGTATCTCGTTCAGTTTCGAGACAAACGGGTCCGCTTTCTCCACTTTGTAGAAGTCGCTGCCAGTCGACCCAAGGACGTAAGAGTACCTCTGAATGAGTCGAGAGCACCACGTTCTGAGCGTCATGCCGGATCCAATGGATTGCTCTGGAATGGCCTGTGATAGCGAAAAATTGGTCGTCCTCCAGTCCGAGGTTAGAGGCAGGTGCGGCGGCACAGAGCGTTTTCTGTCCGAGTCTTCATCCTCAGAGATCGCTTCGGAGCTGAGGCGTGGCAGAAACTTGTGGATGCCAGTCACGCCACTTGCACCGATCAGCGCAGTGATGATGCAGTCACCGCACTTGGGGTTCTCGAATGCGATTCGCTTGAAGAAATCGCTTGCCGTCTCATCTGCATCTGCTGAGCCAAAGCATTCTGAATGCAGAATCCCACACATGTCGGCAGCCCGATGCTTCGGGCTTTTCAAGAACCTTGACTGCTTAGCTTCACCCTTTTTCACCTCACTTTGCGCAAGGCCTCTCGAAAGATCCGGGTAGCCGTGTCGAGGTCGGTTCCAGAACCACATGGAATCCACATAAGAAAGCGCATAGCCATCCTTGCTAGAGAATGAGTACTCTGTCGATGTTGGGACGTCCATATTGCTCTGCTTGAAAGCTTCCATCCTCTCGATTGGAACCCGCACGGGAACGCCGATCTTCAGGCCATACGACGATGGCGACCTTTGACCAGCCAGTTCCTCCCACATCAGCTGCTTTTGCACGGACGTCAGGACTCCGCCCTTCCCACCCCATTTTGCCACTGCCCAAGACCACAATAAAGCTTCGCGATGGCGTTCGACAACGTACCAGGAGCCTAGGAAGACCGCTTGGACGGGTGGAGGAACATCGGCTTGGGCACGAAAGCGGGACAATGCAGTGTTCGAAAACGCATCTGGAAAGGTCTGAGCCGCTTCAAGCAGGAGTGGAAGGCTGAGGGTCCTAGGGTGATGCGTGATGTAATAGTAGGGTCTCAATGAAAAGCGCTGGCCGAGGACCCATGCAGCACGCTTAATGCCACCTTCTTCGCCCGTGGGGTGCCAGCTGCGATAGAAGGTGTTCTTGGCGGGCACGTACATGCTGGTCATCCTTGTGAACGTCCTGATGACCGGGCCGAACAAGGGGGTGGTGAAGTCGGAAACAGCAAGTCTGCGCAAGGTGAGGAAGTCGTCGTTGTAATAGACCAGCTGGTCAGACGCGGCATTGTCGAGGTTATGAATCTGCGATTCTACCGCAAGCGAACTGAAGCTGGGTACTACAGCGCTTTTCCAGTCTGAGATTTGCTCCTCTGAAAGATCGACCCCATCTGCTACACCAGGCTTGAAGAAGTTTGCGTCGTGTTGCAGAAAGACTGATCCATTTCCGGTGAGGGCCAGGTCTTTATTGAGCCAGGAGGGTACTTGGCCTGCCATCTCGCTATCGCTATCGTTGGGCAGATGATAGGCGCTGGCAAGTATGTGCATTCGTTGCATAGTGTTGTTGCCGAGGGCTGCCAGAGCAGAGCGCATAGAGTATTGCAGCTCATTGTGCTCCAGATACCGGTGAGTGGGATCCATCTTCATGTTCTCGCTAGGTCGATAACGCCTCCGCGAAGCAATTTGCAAGGGATGTGAGCCATTCACCCACGCCCACACTCCATCTACCTTCAATCCTTGGCTGAGGTCTGTTCCAGAACATCGGGATCCCCAGACATGGTGCACCACCCATTCCTCCACGCAATCATCGCTCATAGCATCGTAGGCCCTCACGCTCATAGGCTGGCGGGTTGTGGGTACCGTGTCGGTCAAAGTGAAGATGTGCTGTGTCGAGTCGTCTTCCGTCGATATTATAGGCAAGCTCGCCTGCAAGCCTGCATCTGTGTTGTGCTGAGTTGGAACCACCAGCTTGTGGATAAGGGAGAGGATGATAATGAAGGTGGCCACGAGTAAGGCCGTCCTGAGGAAGGAACGCCTGCGTGATGGGTGAAGTGCCTGCCAGATGCGGGCTCGTTGTGGAGAGGAGTTCCTGGTCTGGAGCCATGCTGGCGAACGACTCTCCATGTTGTTGTGCTCTCGAAGAAGTATACAGCAGTTGGGGTACTGCAGGAAGGGATTCGCTTAATTCTCGACCACCCTCACCAGGACCGTTGCATTAACTTGTTAGAAGCGAAAATTGGCATCAGCTGCCGTGGTATGCAACGTCCAGACTCCGGTTGTGGCGCCGAACGTGTGGTATATGTAGTTGGAAGTGGTCATGTGAGCAGTTGCCTGAATTGCCCAGCTTGCAAAAGGGAGCACGCGAGCATCGCGATGGACGTGGGCGATGCGAAAGCTGAGTCCGTTCCAGGGCGCAGACAGAGCCGAAAATATGGCGGACACGCGCAGCAGCAGCAGTGCCCGAGGAAAATGAAGGTATGGGCGTGGGTGAGGGGGTAGCGCTGGTGGAGTGTCGCAGGCGTGAAGGATCCTGGTGCAAGTCACACACTTGAGGCTGTGCGCTTCCTACACAAAGGAAGGGGCAGCTCCCGGTACAGCTGCTACGCGCTTCCATTCAGAACGCCGCACACGCCAGCCAACCGCGGAATTCCCAGCCCGCTGCCGCTAGAAGCTGAGTCGCCGGAAAAGAGGTGCCATTGTTATTGTCCGTCACCCCGTACTGCGACAAAGGGGCCGCTCGTTGGCAAAGCGCTTTCTCTCTCCTCTGATTGATGGACGCTAGAGGCATCGAGATGCTTGTTGTTGTCAATTTTGCAGCTCCAATCGGGATAGCTTGTCTCCACATCGAACACCTCTCAGGCATCTCTGCTTCGAATTGGCAACGGCTCAACGTGCGCCGCCGCACGCTAACCTCGCTAAGGATCAACGAAGGAGTCGCACATGAAAAATACGACTCCTTTTACATCACCCCAATGCGAGTCACGCGACCGATTGGGAAGAGTTTGCGCTTTCAATCTTCCAGGCGGCAAGATAATACCATTGTTCCTGCCTGAGGCATCTGGCTTGCTTGCTGCACGCCAGCAACATTGAAACCATTTGCACTACATGTACCTGATACCACACGGCTCCACGTACGCCACAGTGAAACTGGCTTGCGACTGGGGGGCACGCGACCAGCCTTGGCACCATGCAAGCACTGCTCCACGATTCCCTTTGCAAACCCTCAACCAATCCATTGCTGCGTCTCAAGTGACGTTGCCTCATCTCCTCCGTCTTGGCAGCTGAAGGCTGAATGCCGGGTACACGTGTTAACGCTGCGACATTCGCAACACCGGTCAAGTATGAGCATTTCCCAGCCAAGAGGACTTGTGTCTTTCAGAGCTGCATTCGCAACGACGGCTCGTGTTCGGCCTTGGTCGCCAGGATACATCGTCATGCGGTACATTCGGTACTTTACAAAATCACAAGGAGATTGCTCCGCGGGCTGTAATAAAGCTGTCTTTGCTTTTGCTGCCAGTCGAAAGATCCACTGCTTGATCCTGCCTCTCCTCTATCACACACACAGCCCCGATCCCACCACAGGAATCCGAATACGATGCGATGCCCTCAATTCGGGTCTCACGCCCTGGATTCACAGGTGGACAAAAGCTCCGTCTTGCGTAATGGCGCCTTGCACAGCCCTCTGCAATGTGACATTGAACCTTTGCCAAGATGAGGAGGTTCACTTTCGGATTCGTCTGCTACTTCGAGAATAATAAGAGCTGGAAAGATAGTTGCTAGAGCTCTGCAGCGCGCCATCGGATAGGGCAGCAGTAGGAATGGGACACTTTGGCTACCGGAACTCAAACGCCGGTATGCCTACACTGCATCTGCGATGAGCAGTGAACCCTCGCCATCCAAAGTGCAAGATACCCCCAAGACTCTCACTTGCTGCCTATGCGGCTATTGCTGGAGTCGTGAGCAATGTTACGGTACGTGAGAGAAAATCTCTGCCGGATGATAGCAGAGCTGTCTCATGTTCTTTGCTTCCCGGCCTGTCTGCACAGCGCCTTCTGCAACGTGATATCGAGGGAATAACAAGATGCAATACCCGTGGATTCGCCTACCGCTTCGAGAGTAAGAGCTGGAACTACTTCGCCCTGACAACCTGATCGTCAAGTCACTGCCGGGGAACGCGTTCTGGCCCATTGTCGGTGTGGTGTCAGCAGATCCGCGAGTTTCGTGGTCGCTTATGATGTATCGAACTGGAACGGAAGAGCGGAAAGCAGAGCGAGAGATCGAGGTACGCACGGACCCGTTGGCACATGCAAAGTGTGACGCTGGTCGATGAACGCTGGTACACACGGAAAAAGAAGGTACGTAACATTCATCGTCTTGTATCTTTACATCGCTCGGAGATGTTGAATCTCGAGTAATCGCGATGACTCTCTCTCTCTCTCTCCAGGTCGTCGCCACACCTAAGAAGTTGCAATAACGCTGTATTCGCCCGCCAGCTCTCCATCTTCAAGCTTGTACGGCGTACAGACCTGACCATGCACTGAGTTACCACTGCATTGCCCCGTACCTGCGGCACATTCACGGATTAGTCAATCATCGCCAAGACGTACGGGAGTAAAGAACTTACCTGTGGAGCACCTCAAATATCCTGTCCATCCAACATTTCCGCTCTCTCCATCCGGGACGTTGAAGGTGTAAGCCTTTGAGTCAGAGATGGACTGCTCGAGTGAGAACGAAACGCCAATCATGACGATATCGGCAAAGTTAAGGCCTGCCATTAGGGTCTGCGTGAAGGACTGTTCGCGCGTGTGTGTGATCTGAACTGAGCTTCCCCCTGTTACGTCGGTCGAGACGATCGTTGTGTTGCTCGATGGTATCGTATATTCCACCTCGCCAGAATCTGGGACCCAACTGCCCGCAGTGCAAGCTGCGCTGGCACGTGTTTTGAGATTGCTGCCTCCAAGCTCCTGGCTCCTTGACTTCTTCTTGGACCCGGCACTCAGCTCTGGTGGATAGCCAACCTGAACTGGCTCGATTTCGGTGCCATCAGGACCAGATGAAAGCTTCAGGCTGATGATACCACCGGCACTTGTTAGGTCCGAGGTGCGGAACTTGGCTGACCGTTTCTCTGCTCCTGCCTTGGTGCAGTCCCCAGTCCCGCAGCAGAACTGGACCATGAACGTCGATTTGAGGTCCAGCATCGAGCACGTAGCATGGCCATAGCTTCCTATCGGAACACCGCAGCCTTCCATGGTAGTATCTGCTGGCGACTTGACAATGATGAAGCAGCCATCCCCTGGATCAGGAATGTCGAGGTAGGCTTGGGTGCCTCCTCCTTCTGATCCATTGAATCCTTGGGAACCGAAGACGTTCTCGGAGTTGTAGATGACGCAGTTCGGGTAGCCAGTTCCATCGCTGGTGAGTGACACTGGGCAGCTGCTGCACTGCTCGTCGGTGCAGAAGGAGAAGTTTGGCACCGCGGTGACCTGGTTGAGTATGCTGAGAGCCACGAGGCCAGTTGCAACGACACCGAGAGACATTTTCCCCAAAGGTAAGTATGAGTGATATTTTCGTAGCTGATGAGTAGAGATACTGATCGAGAATAGGTCTTGACAGTGGACGGGGACGAGCTTTTATCATGTTCGTGGGCCACAGAACATCGTGGCAAGATCAAAGTCGGCTAGCACGACTCTCTGCCATGCTCATGACGCTTTGAGGGCCATGAGCGATCATCAGTCCACGGTTGCAGCACTAAGATGCGTGTCTTCCTTCGCCCTGCACTGGGTGCGCTTTGAGGAAGGCCATTGCCACAAGAAGCAGAGCAGCGATCAATGCCGCAGCGACGTTGCCTTTGAACCCGTGCCACTGGACTGCTCCAGCATCGTCTGATCCAGCTTCCCAAAACCGGTGGTGTTACTCTGTGGGCATCTAGATACGAAATCTACGAGCGCATCTCTTTCCTGGTGTAGAAGTTCCCTATGGACTCATCCTGCACGTTGTCTCGACTGGACTTCATCGCCACCGCGAAGAGGAGCAACATCGGGGTCTACACTAAGCCTCGCGGAACTCCATCTGTGACTATACAGTTTCACTGTGTCGATGTCGAGCAGGCCGTGGAGTAACGTACTCGTGTGCTACATGACGAGACTCTTGTCACTGGTGAGCTCTGTACTCACAGAATATGAAAATGCATTTTGGACAGCTTAGCATCTTCATCTCAACGCCTGCTATCCTTTAGCGAGAGATGCAATACCACTGGTTGACTACAAACATATCTGAGTAACAGTTTGGGCCATCAATGTACTATAGCTGCCAACCACAAGAGTGCTCGATGCCTTCACTTGGTAGGTTTCCGCGCGGGACACAATCGTTCCGTGCCTAAGGAAATACATGTAGACAGCTAGCGCCATCGTATTCGCTCTGGTGCATATAGTATATAACACTAACGTCTTCCTGAATTCCTTTCGTTGAGCTAGCAGGATAGGAAGACACCACAAGTCATTCATGGACCGACCAAGCAACTCGATCCAAAGCCCTAGATCGTTTGCAGAATACCTGCCGTGTCATGAGCATCGACGATAGTTCAATGTTATTTGGAATCGGCCAGCTTTTGACGAGCTCGCCAATAGCGCTTCTTACGTTCCTTTCCTGCAGAATCCTACGAAGAACAGGCTTTGCTATGTGAAAGTTAGACGGTGGCCTTATTGGGAAGCTGGAGACCAAGCCCATGATATCTTGGTGGAGACAAAGATGTGCTGATCGACGCCAGCTCCGTTATGGTCAATGTGCTTGTCGACGCCAATGTGGACTGAGATTACGACTGGATCTTTGATGCCGGCGTCGATGAAGTTGTCTGTTCCAACAGCATTGGTAGCACTGAAAAGCTTTTGCCATCGATCGAGCCCTGGAGATTGATCTTTGGAGACTCGGTAGGCAGCAACAGTTCGGACGTCGACTACGATGCCCCAACAAACAAGTCCATCACGATCCGTGTGGCCCCGTAGCGGGATTGTGGTGTTCTCCACGACACAGGGCACGCATTAGGTCAATAGACTAGCCACGCCATCTATTCTCTCGACTTGAACGAGTACGGCCTATGTGGAGACCATGTGTGTTCGACGTGTTAGTTCGTTGAATTGAACAACGTGCTCACCTACACGTGGGCGATTGTGAGGTTGTGATAGAGCAGGGACCAGTTCGAAACACCGTATTGGCTCCAAGGAATGCATACGAGCCGCTCTCCGATCACATGAATGCCAGAATGCGGATCGTCGATGGTTGCAGTACCTCGATGGAAGGTTACATCGTCGTTCACCGATGTGGGCGATGAAGAGAGATGATGATGCTTATGGACGAGGGGCCGATGCCTCATGGACCAAATGCATATAAAAATCGTGCCCAGAATACTCAGTGAATACTCAGCAGGCATCATTTCAGCGAAAGTCGTTCCATCAGCATCCAGATATCTACAACAGTCAGCCATGAAGTTCGCATTCGCCACGTTCACTTCTTTTACAGCGCTTCTGGTAGCACAAAGTGTCCAGGCCTATGTTCTGAAGGAGAGACAAGATCCACTGTGGTTAGCATTGCCTTGTCTCATGCAGAGATAGAGACCATATTGACGAAGTGTCGAAGGGAACTGTATCTCTTCAATGAGAGCTGCCCATCCACTGACCCGACAGCGGGGAACGGTCAAAACTCCTTCGTCGCCCAGGAATCCGTGTACTGCGAGAGCACCGGCTACCAGAATGCACACGATGTCTACGCTATAGGCATTGCTGGTAACTACCAGGTGTACCTTTTCTCCGACGAGGCTTGCACGGAGCAGATCGGTGCTTTCGATACGGATGGCTGCTTCGCTGTCCCAATCGACACCGTGAGTTGACGTTACCCGAGGACTACAGGCACAGGTAACTGACTGTCGACCTTGCAGCACGGTGTTGTCGCGGTGGATGTTATAAGGAAGTCGTAAATGACCAAAAGAGATGCATCCGCAGTAAGACCTAACTGCCAGAGTTGAGCAGTCAAAAATGAAGCAATCGGATCGCACGCAAACGATTGTTGTCGGGTTAGTGCACCTGGCAATGCGAAAGATACAACCGTAGAGCAGATACACTCGTTACATTGACCATTCATACTAGCTCTCAGGTAATATCTCTTGCTGGAAGGCGGCTTTGCACCAGTGGATGAGGCAATTCGGCGGTAAGGAGGATTCGGCGGTGGATGCGGCGTTGGATGGCTTTCGCTGCCGCCGCAATGTTGTTGTTGTTAAGATGAAGTCAAAGTTCAATGTAATGCCTGAGGCATCAAAGCTGGGGCGAGATGTTATTGGCTCAAATTCGAGTCTAGACGTGAGCGAATCTAGAGGTCTATTTTCCGAATTGCAGTGCGAGGATATGTGAGTGCGACAGTCGTGGGTGGCTAATCCTCCAGCTACGGTGCCTTGGTTAACCTGTGCGAGAGTGCTGCCTCTCAAGTTGCGCCTTGGGGTTTGCACGTCAGGTTGAGCATTGGGCGCACAGTAGTGCCTGTTTGACACCTGAATTGCTTCAGACTTGTCGCTGTCGAGTTTATCGTGATCCGTTCCTTCAATTGGCCGTGACCATGACTCTCCTCAGTATCGGCTTCGTCTGAGGCTTCGACTTGTTGCTTGCACACATGGATCAGGTCGGTAACCCGGAAGAGGAGGCGGTCGGCAAGCGGTGCATCAGACGCAGCAACCTCCATTGTGCTACGGCGTGGGTGTGGTGCCAATCCCTGGTGAATATTCACTTCATGTGCCTCCTTGTTTTCGCTCTTCTTCGACCAGGGCGTCCACGACCTGGAACACACCTGTTACTACCTTCATAGTGCCCTCGTCTACACTTCCAACGAATCGCTGCTGGACCTTGTCTGGATGCCATTTGAACCGCTCCGCTTTCAGCACTTGCAGCCTCGACTTGCCCTCCTGCTCTGCTGGAAGGTGACGCATGAAAGCCTCGATATTGGGCCTGGTGACTGGCTTGTGTTGTAGGACAGGCCAAGGTATACGCTTTGAAGGTGTTGATCGACTTTCGGCTTTGGACTCAGAATTCGCCTCGTCCAGCAATTCGAGCTTCAACCTGTCCCAAGCGATGTTGTACTGGGACCAAGCTTGACGGTACTCGTTGGGCTCGGGCTTAGATCGTTTCGATCGTCCTGTGTCCCTGTCGCTGAAGTCAAAGACGTACTCATACCCACCATTCGCATCATCGCCGACTCCAGCAAAACGTCTCGCACCATCCGTCTCCGCCCGCTCCCACGCAGCACGCTCTTTTCTCCGGATGAACTCCTCCCGCTGTCTCTTCCTCTCCTCTTCTTCCTCTTTCCGCTGTCTCGCGGCCCGCTCACGTTCGAGGACAATCTCCGGGTTCTTCTTCTCCCACATCCTCGTCTGGACGTACGCCGCGTACTCGTCGTCGTTCATCTCTTCTAATTCGCCTCTGGCTGTCCTCACGGTCGGACGTTCGTAGACGTGGATCGGCTGAGAGTAGACGCTCTCCCAGTACGCAGCACCTTCATCGTCTGCGAGCGCGTCGAAGAGGGATTCGCGGAAAGCTGCATTCGGGTCTGCGTTGCCCTCTAGATCAGGTTTTGTCGGCTCTCGCGGAAATGGGTGAGCTGCTTGTTCGCCATCGTTTCCACCATCTTCATGGCCAGAAGTCGCATCTTTATCGCGACGCCTATGGCGGTGCTCTTTCCCATCTTTTGACCTTCGCTTCCTCTTTCTGGAGTCCTTGTCGCTCTCTGACGCGCGCGACTTGAACCGAAACCTCATGGAATGCTCGACGCTACTTTCGCGGCTACTGTCACGTCTCTTTGCATGTCGTCGTGATTTGGTGGAACCAGAGGAATTATGACGATCTATCTCGTCTTGCAGACTTGCAAGGATGGCATCGTGGTCGACTTCTGGAGCCTTGCTTAGCTCGGCTTTCACTTGCCTCTTGCTCTCCTCAATAGAAGGCATTTCTGCTGCCTTATGTCAGTCTTGAGAGGGTCCAGCATGTCGAGCGATGAGACAGGCCTTGCTGATGTGCAAGTAGATGTAATTGCAAAGAATCTTGTCCTTGACAAGCGAAGCTCTTCAACGGTGACGCCTTCCGCCAAAGAAGCGCTTCCGCTACTGACCCCACATTCCGCGGCCGCACCTCGGATACGCTAAAGTATAGCCGCCGGGAATGTCGCGTGTCTCGAAAGCTTGATATTGTTTCGCATGACATGTGATGAAGACAATGAAACGCAAGTGAATGCGTCGAGAACCTCCATTCGCACATATGACTGCCGACTCTCATCGTCCTCCTGACAGGCGCTCAGACCGGACCTTTGCGCAATAACATCGAGCAGTCCTATCTCCTACAACTCTTCCGCACAAGCCTGTCGATCACCATGGCTCGTCTCTCAGCGACCAGCTCCGCCGTCGACACCAACGGCCACATCAAGGAGCCCACGACAGTTCCTCTGAGCCCTAACGGCGATGTCCCAATCCCCAAGCGCATCGAGAAGGATGACACCGAAGTCGGCACCTCGCACAACGAAGACGACGATGACCCAGCTCCTCTCCCCTCCAGCGATGCCTACCCCGTCGCCCACGATCCGACTCTCCTCCCAGGGGGCAGTCGCGACCTCTCCTTCATAGGCCTACAAGCATTCTTCCTGGGCAACATGCTCGCATTCAGCATCTGCTTCACGGCCTACCTCGTCATCTCTGCGAAGTCGCCCTGGTGGCGCCTCCCCGCTTTTGCCGTGTGCTTCAGCGTGTTCCACTTCCTGGAATACTGGACGACAGCAGCCTACAACACACCCTCGTGCCGTGCATCGAGCTTCTTGCTTTTCAACAACGGCAGAGCGTACACAATGGCCAATGCCTTCGCTGCAGTGGAGATCATCGTGTCGGCGGCCTTGTTTCCGCACTACCAATCATATGGCGTCCACCCTGTGACAATTGCAATCGGTTTGGCGCTGGTGGTTGTTGGACAATTCGTTAGGAGCGTGGCAATGGTGCAGGCGAGCACGAACTTCAACCATATCGTTCAGTCGGAGCACAAGGATACACATGTCCTGGTGACGGAGGGCTTGTACTCATACTTCAGACACCCGAGCTACTTTGGGTTCTTTTGGTGGTCGATTGGGACGCAGCTGCTTGTCGGCAACAAGATTTGTCTGTTCGGGTTTGCAGTCGTGCTGTGGAGGTTCTTCAGCAAGAGAATAAATGGTGAGTAGCCTCAATGTTTTGGTGAGGTCGACAATACGCAAGCTAACATGATGTGACAGTCGAGGAGAAGCATCTGGTCATATTCTTTGGTGACGACTACAAGAACTACAGAAAGCGCACAGGCACCATGATACCCTTCATCGCTTAGAGAGCGAGATGCCATCGACGAGTAATCAAATTGATCCTCTACCCGCCATAGACCTGTAATCAACAACTGGTCCTCAACCAATCATATGAACACACCGGAAACCGACATATCGTGACAGTACGAAACCCAGCTCATTCGCATTTGTGGTATCTGACTACACGACCCAAACCCAACCTCATCCCCATCCTCCCCCACATCCATACCCAAAAGATCCCATCATTTCAAATCAACATTCGGGCACACATCTGCGGCCATCTCAAAATTCTCCGTCCTGTTAGACCCCTTGAACTCCTCGCCATAACGATGATACGCAAGGTCTTTCGCGCCTTGCCGTGGTAACATCTCCAATCCAAATGTACACAAGAGAGACCAGAAGAGGTTGTCGTGGTCGTAGTAGTAATAGTACAGCATCGCCGGCTGCGATGCGAGCTCCATCTAGCTGCAAGAATTGAACAAAGGGTATCTTATCGTCGTTCGTGCACAAAGTCGGTACAATGTATGTACAGATTGATCCGGATAAGCAAAAGAAGATGATCATCGTTGTATGGTTGATTGTGTGTTTGTATTTCTGGTTGTCATCATCAAAAGTCGTAAACGTCGTTTCGAATAGACCCTGAGAAAAGGGTCCGCAATGATCGATCTGTCCGAGTTGTATCGTTGGACATGTGTATTTGGTGCCGTGTGGTTCTTGTGCGTTCAGGTCTCCTCCATCAGCGCATCGTCGGCTTCACGCCATTCGCGGCTGCGGTCTGTGAGACGTCGTACTCCAGGAATTCGAATTGCCCATAGCGATTCCGAGGGCGTGCGGAAGGTACACGCACGTTGAGAGCTGATGACTCCGATTGCTTGGAGAACCGCTTTTCGCGAATCGCGCCCAAAGACAGCCGGGTGGCAGATCCATTCCAGGCTTGACTCCAATTCGGAGTCCAGAGCGGTCATGGTCGTCCGGTCGATTCCTGCCGCCGGTGTGTATGGACTGGGAGGCTCATTGGTGTAGCCTGGCGAGGGTGTGCGGCGTGCAGATGGTGGTGGAGGGAAGGGTGCGTCAAGAGGAGAGCCCCCGCCCAGTCTCGGTGTTGGAGGCAAGGCGCCGGTAGGCGGTGGAGTTGGCAGTGGAGGGAGTCCGCCCTTTCCAAGGCCTTTCAATATCGACCGAGTCTCGCCGAGGAGATGCTGTGCGCGGTCGTTCTGACCTCTCGAGACCAGACCCAGCGCTCTCGAAAGCATGTCCGATGTCAGCAACTCCATCCGCCGTTGCACTACAGAAGGATGAGGTGGGATAGGAGGAGTCAGTGGCCTCCCGTAAGAGCCCTTCTTCGGCGGTGGTGGTAGCATTGTGATCGCCAGCAACGACGGCCGCGGTAGTTGCGACATGCTGCCGTCGCGAAGGATGTCGCCCCAACTCAGGTCAGCCTGCAGAAGAGGGACCTCTTCCACGGAGGCCGGGCGAGTGTCCTCCTGCTCCATTGGACCCAATGCCTCTAAGCCAGAAATGATGTTCTCCCAAGGATCTGCCGGTACTGAGTCAGGGGTGGCGCTATCGGCCTGAATCGCAAGCTGCACGAGTATGTCGCGCTTGTCGCCAAAACGCAGGTCACCGAGTGATGCCTCTGCGTCACGCCCGGTCGCGCGCTTGGTGACTTGCAGAGCGCCACTCACTTTGACAAATTTGGCAGGAGATCCCTCTGGTAAACGTAGGCGCAGCTTGACGTTCTGATGTGAGGTGCTTTGCAGTGCGCCAAGGCAGCCTGCCAAACACTCTCGCAGCATCATCCAGTCCTTCACATAGGTGTAGCTGGCCTTGGTCCTTGTTGCCATCTCAACCATAGTGTCCGGCTTATGAGTGAGTCCCAGCCCGAATGAATGGATCGAGATCTTTGCTGCTTCTGCTCGCGAGACCACGAAGTCGATGCTCTCAGGGTCTGAGCTGGACGAGTCGCTGATGAGGACAATATGCGAGAGAGGGTTTGAAGACTTGCGTTGCATGAGCAAATCCACGGCGACATTGGCGCCTTCGACGACGTCTGCTCGCAGGTTCTTGTGAGGTACAGGTCGGATTGCATCCAACGCTCCTGACCACCCACGCCATGACTTTGTGGTCATGCCCACGAGTGGAATACCGCCGATCCCTGACCCGAAGCTTACGAGACCCATGCGGTCTCGCTCTCCCAGGCTTGACACGAGGAATCGTAGTGAGTCCCTGAGGAGGTTCATCTTGAGTCCGTGCATCGATGATGAGACAGGTATCACAACCACGATGTCGAGTGGGACATGTATTGATGACGTTCCAAGGCGTAAGTCTCGAGACGGAGTGTATTCGGTTGGAGCGGTAGCTTGTGACCGCGTACCGCCATAGGAGGATGAAGGTACTGATGATGCCCTCCGGCCATGTCGAGAAACATATTCGTCTTCATCGGTTCCTGAGTTATCGTGCTCAGACTCGAGTCGTTGAGGGGTCGGATGATCAGGACGATTGATGTTGACCAACGCCTTACGCCAGACTTCCAGTTGGCGACGTTCTTGGAAGTGAAGGTGAAAGGCAGGTAGCTCAACAACAGACAGTCGTAATGTCAAGACATCATCCTCTGGCGATGTGTCCACCTGCTTCAGATGTCGTTTGATCAAGATGGAGCCCTTCAGCGTGCAGCGTGTCCGTGGCTTTGGTCCTTCACCATCATCCCATTGCTGACTTGAGTTTGCCGAGAGCTTCTTCTCCTTGACGCATATGAGCATCTCGCTGAAGAGATAGCATTCCAACTCTTGCCATGTCTGCCGATCTTTGCCAACCCTCACAACACCGTGCATTACGAGTCTGCCGAAGCGTTCAAAGTCCAGACCGTGCCAGTTGTCAACCCGTCTGAAAAGCTCATCCTTCACCCCGTCCAACGCCATGTCCTCGTGTACGCTGTCAACCAGGCGCCGAGGCTCCTCAGGTCGTGTCACAGAGCGGACTGGAGGCCGTTCGAAAGTCTCCTCTGGTATCGTCGTTGGCATGGGCGGCGGACTTCGAAGATCTTCTGGCTTGGGATGCCATTTCCCCTCCACTACCTCCACTGTCACCAAACAGGTCAAGCTCTGTTGATGTCGAGATTTGCTGAGAGTCGGGAATTCGCTGCGAACAGTGACGATCGGTGCAGGTATCGGATTCCTGGACATATGTCTAGGGTTGTTCACGGACGCCTCCATGGACTGCACATCGTAGTCATGCCGTCGGCCCCCGGTGTGGTGAGTCTCGGCGTAATCGTTGCTTGATGCTACACCAGTCTCCCCACTTGCGTTCCTGGTGTGGGATGGATGAGATGTGTGCGATGTATGTGATGCATGTGGGGAGGTATATCGGTCGTGACGATGGCTGCTAGTTTGGACCTGCTCGGGTAATAAGTGGTCTCTCGAAGGTCTTTGCGGTGACGGTATTTGTTGACTGATTACACTCGGCCGTCGCAGAGTCTCCAGATCATGGTTTGTGGGTGTTGACTCAGGGTCACGCCGTTCCCGGAGATCTGGGGTTTGCACATTGCGCACGAGCTTGTTGAGATTCTCAAAGTCGATGTTGCCTCCTCGGGTTGTGTCGATTCCTAGGGGCTTCTGGCAATCAGGACAAGTCTCGGCCTCGAACTCCTTGATGTATTCGTAGAAGCAGGCCTCGTGGGCAACATGACCACAGGATAGCTGCAAGATGCGCTCGCCACGCAGCATGTGCTCCAGCGGCTCCTCGCAGGCGGCGCAATTGGTGCCGATGAACGTTCGCTCTCGCCGGCCGGTCCCTTTGGAGGCGAACATCTCGTCGTTGTGCAGCTCCTTGAGCTTCGACTTGCGGGACCAAGACCTGGCGATGGTGTTGGCGAGATGCGACCGGCCGGCCAGCTTGTCGTGGTGGGATGCGGTCCCTGCCGTATTATTGTGATGTTGGTCCAAATTTAGGGAGGCAACGAGACTTTGCCGGGGACCTGAGACACAGAAGGCTATCGTCAGCCATGGACGCTTTGCAGCCAAGACAGAGCAGGTGGAGGAGGGGCGGAAGCTGGTGGATGTTTCGTACTTATTTCTTTGACGCTGACCTTGAAGCCAACACTCTTCTTCTTGCTGCTGCGGCGCCGGTTGTCGGGCTGGCGGGCGGTTGAGTCAGGCACAACCAAGCCAGCTTCAATTAGGTTCTGAACAGTCCTCTTGGAGTAGTTCGCCTGGCGCAGCCGCTGTTCTTCCGCCGCCAGAGGAGAGGAGTGTCGCGCGAGCGAGGCGAGCTGCTGATCCGTATACATAAGGATGTCGAACAAGGCGTGCGGTGGGCAGTCGGTGCTCAGCAAAGTGGTTCGCGTAGTTTCATGGTCTAAATTAGAGTCGCAGTAGCCGTCGAACAGCACGACACATCCTGGAAGACGGGTGTGCGGTCTGGGTGGGTACCCGGCCTACAAGTAGTAGAGCGACCGAGCGAGGCAGGTCGCTGGCGGTTGTTGCGTAAGGTAATCTGGCTGCTCGCTCGCCGCAAAGGGCGCCGCAAAGGGCCGGGTCGTGGGCGGGCAGATGGTGCGGCGATTGATTGATTGATTGTGATGGCCACACGCACCAGCGCTGGTCGCCGGCAGTAGCAGTGGCAGCCACGCTGCATTGGGGTGGCAGCCATGTCCATGCCCATGCCCATGCGATGCAGCATGCGCGAGGCCGGCGGATTGGTGGACGGCAAGAGCCTGGCCTGCATTCACTTGCATGCGCTAGCCTCGCCCTAGCATCCGCCCTGGAGGACGGTCCAGCGGGCATCGGGCGCCGTGCAAGCGGCACAGAGCAGCATGCAACGGCAGCGCCAGCGCCAGCGCCAGCACCAGATGGACAAGCCTGCGAGCAACCCATGCGGTGCAGCTCTGCCATCGTCTGTCCCCACGCCGAACCTCTGGCGAAGCGCCCCGAAAACGATTCCGCGCCCAAGCATCTGAGCAGGCTCCACAGCGTGTTGCGTAAGGTCTGACTTCACACGCGGTGCCACAACATACTGCAAAACACGATCTCTGTGGAACAGCACAAAACCCAGAGGCGCAAAGCTACCGTGGCTCCGGCGTCTGCAGGCCCGACCAACAGTTGGTCGACTTCGGCGCCGCAGACGCTTCGAGCGGTACTGGAAGGCCACTGCCGAGCATCGTTACGTCTCTCCTCGCCTGCTGTTACATAGTCATGCGCAGGAACATGGCAGCTGCGGTGTTTGAGTGGCCAGTGTGTGCGAACCTTGTCCGTGGCGTTGTCCCGTTCCTACACCGTGGGCTCAGATCATGGTGGAGGCGTTAGGACGCTTTGGGGCCGCTAGCCGGTGGGCATCCACATGGCGCTCCCTCAGGATCAAGGCATTATTTAACACATCGCAACACAGAATCGAAGAGACGCCAGAGACAAGGGGCTTGTGAAGAGCGTCGCAGAGTGGTATTCTCCACCCCAAGCTGCATCCACAGAGCGATTGGGTTGCCAGCGTCACACCATCTCCCTTCGGAGAGATACATAAGGTACAGTGCCTGCAACCTTCGCAGCTGCATGATTGCATACACAAGTCTACCGGTCCGGCAGATCCCCCCTGCTGGAGCAGCCGTCGCGCTTCCTGCAACAGCCACCGATGATGATGAAGAGGCACGAGCAGCTCCGAACACTGCTTCCATGTCGTCTGCAGCAAGACAATCAACTTTACAATCTATAATATCGCTTCCGCAACTCGCTTGGTATCCACCGCCAGACCCTGGACATTGTAACCATCCGCGCCCTGAATCATATCTTGTCGGGGTTCGGCATAAAGTGCCGTTCAAACATCACCCTTGGTACTTCATCAGCACCGCATCTCGCTCATTCGCAAGGTCTTGTCGCGACCGCGGTGCCTTCTCTCAACAGACTTCGACCATTCCTGCAACCGGGAATGCGTTGGCAATCTTGTGACCATGATGAGAGCAAAGACCTGCGTGAGCTCATCGAGCTGTCAAACCGTCGGACGGCACCGCCAGCTCTTGAAGGAACGAGCTTGTCAGTCTCATATCGACTTCCTAAAGAGCTTTGCCGTAGCTTATCAACTGTAGCACTTACGCTACAGACCAGAACCTGGTCAACCCCACGCGTGCGAGACTTTCGCAGTCTTCATCTTTTCGAGCGTCGGCGCCAGCGTCGCGCCAACGCTCGCGTGGTCATTTGGCTAGAGATAGAGGAGTTAGTTGCAGACCTACAGCGCCCTGCAGACTGCAGTTGCTCTAGCGAATGCAACAATCGTCAGCACAAACACTTGCGACTGCCGTTGACGGATGACCGCCTCGAACAATGCTCCCCAGGTTTGTTGTGATGCGTCTGTATCACATTGATAGATGCAGGTTGCACCGTCGGAATCCGCGAAACCCGTGTGCATGGCGCAGGAACAACGTGTGCGTCGACGCAGGAACGTCAATCTATTGTTGCATGAACGAGCCAGCATGTTGCTTGCCGGACCAAAGGGGTGCAGCGATCCTTGCACGACATTCGTGCCAATACACGTGGTCAAGCGAAGCACCGTAGCTGGCGACAGCGCCTCAAGACTTTGTGGCTGCTGTCGAACAACGACGTTTGTCATCGTCAAGCACCGCCGACCTCCCGTCGTCTTCATCTCATCAGCGAAGTGGGATGAAGAACAGTAAGGTTGGAAGCATTCACCTAATAAGCTCATGAGAGTTGTCGCGATGCCAACCGGCCCGCGAACTTACCATGCTTCTTCACAGATCCTCTCTGGGTCCTGCCGCGGTTTCTTTCACATGCCGTGTTTCAGACGGTAGTGCAACGCAGAAGAAGTCTATTGCTTCTTGAGAGCTCCTGCAAGTTGGGTCGGGCAGCAGCGTCCATGTTCTTTGGCCCTTTCGCACATGTCGGCCCCTAGTGATGCGCAGAGACGCAATGGGTACCATCAACGATGTCGGTGGCTAGCAGTGAGGGCATACGTCCGACAATACGTCGCGACATGTGGTCGACACCGCCCGAGCGAAGACCCTCTTCTCGTGATGCCGTCGAAAGGCATTATTTCCACATCCAATTCTCGGACCCGTGTGGAGGGTGGGCTGGATCTTGCTGAAGTCCTTCGAACCGGTTTTGCTTCATGCGCGGGCAACGGCTTTCTCGCACTCCGGTCTGGCCTCCGATGGCTGTGTTCGACTCCTTTTCGCAGGCGTGAAACGAGGACAGTTGGTTGATCAAAGGAGATCAAGGCTGCTATTCTGAGCGCAATGGCAAACTTTTCGCGGCACGGGTCGGGAAGAAGTCGAGTCAGTGAGAGTTTGGAAGTCGCGCCGGCCGTCTCCTTCCAAGCGCGTGCTTCGCAATCCACACCTCTCATCAACAACACATCTTGACCAGCGAGTCGGCCATCATCTCTGCCTGCTGAACAACGTTCTCCACCCCTACCCGACATGTGCGCGACCACGACACCGATTGGCGTTGGTAGCTCAGCACCAGATGTGTGGCGGCGACGGCGCGCGCTTTCACAGAGTACCATGTGTCATTCCGCATACATGTACGGGTTCAGACGGCATTGGCGCCACTCGTGCCTTAGCAGCACGCCTCCCTTCTTCGTGGCTTCTACGGCGACCCCTCCAAACGACACCAAAGCCCGAAATTGACCACCTCAATTGCTCCTCGACTCCTCGCGGCTCGATGAGAGCTCTATCCCATATGCAGGCATGTAGACGACGCGCAACGTCACAGCACCCGATCGAAGCCCAGAGTAAGGCTTGACGTGCGACATGAGCAGAGCGATGTAACCTGCCTTTCCTCCAGACAGCTGTGGAACCGAGAGCAACCAAGAGATGACCCTCCGGACATCGACCCATTGTGGGACAGGGATGAAAGGATTGCGCAACTAGACCAACCGCCACGTGGGATTTACGACATTGCAAGAATTCTACGAAGGCGTCGCTCCTTGTGAGCAGGATCATACGAACTGTCGCCCGAAGGCGAACAGACGAGCATTTTCTCCCAGCAAGGACCCTTTCTGCGATGCCCAAAAACTGCAACTTCGCCTACTGAGTTTATCACATGTCCAGGTAATGATGACTTTGTGTAGGGTTCTCTATCGGCACTCCACCTCCCTCCATCATTCGCTTTTCCGCAATGCCTCCTTCCTTAGCCCAGGCCTATTCCTACACGTGGCGATTGGCGCCTCCTGAATTGCGCCATGCAGAATTCTGGAACAACCTTCGATGACAACGGCATACCTCAATCATTGACGATGCCGCATCGACAGTGGGAAAGCCAACTTGTCGCCTCTGACCTGTGGTCCACGAGAGCCAGATCAATCTGTGGACTACTAGTACACATCGAAAGCAACGAACGACGCCTAGTTTGGTGACGAGTCTGTCGGCAAAGCTCACTATTCTCTCTCCGGGCAAGGCCACAAGGCAACGTCATCCGGCGAATGTCCACGGACTTCCCAAGAAGGAAGGAGAGATTGGCAGGTCTTGGAAAACCATCTCAAAGACATCTGGCGCTCGTCGTCGTTGATTGGTACATGTAGGTGAGAAGATCGTGATCGACACCACTGCATTTCTCTTTTCCTTTTACAGTGCCATAGTTTTATCGCGGTGCCAGGCGTCCTGTAACAACCACAGGTCCCTGTCTAAAGCCCGTAGTAGCCGGCTGAGTGGTGGAAGAAACCCATGAAAGCTTCTTTCCGCGTGGTCGCCATCCACGCCATTGCAAGACGGCGACGAGTTTGTTCGTCTTCCGCAGGAATGTCACCTCCTCACAAGAGGTACACGTCGCTGCAAAGACGAAGATCGCTGACCACCAGAAGAAAACGAGACGGCAAGGGAGTTGCCGAAACATGTTTTCAGACGAGCCATGGATTCAACAAAGCTCGTGCAAAGCTCGACCGGCCGTGTCTACCGCTTTTGGTGGTGCTGGAGCTCTTTCGCTGCCGCTATCGGCATGATTCAACCAGGTCGTCGGGTCCGGTCGACGTTCACGAAGAGTCTTGCGAAGCGGGCGGGTGTAACGACTTTTATGGCAGGTCGGTTACAGTGTTGAAACTCGGCTTTGATCCTCGAGGATGGCCAAAAGCGCCTCATCTACGACCGGCCGACATCATTCTCAAAGCTTCTAGCATACGGCCGTGACTTCGTAGCAAAATGCGACTTGTCGTGCTGTGTCCTTCTCCGACCACCAACTGCGGCTGCCTTCGAGACTACGATCGCCTTCTCATCAGCATTGCTGCGAGTGCATGCCAGACCAAACACGCACTGTCACCCTTGACTGCCACCAGGGACGACGAAGCCTCCTCTCGCAATATTTACGCGAAGCGGCTCGTGTCTGCCACATGGCTCAATGGCGTTCACTACGTGCCGTGGCATCCCAGGATGTCGCATTGGAGGTTGATCTGAGTACAGGGATGTTATGCATCGTCGCGAAGCGAAGGGGCTCCATCAGGTTGTTTTTCGCGTGGCTGACTGTGCCGCATTCGTCCCTGCATCGAGAGAGTCCACGTCCCGTCTCTGTCGATGAGATTAGCCAAGGTGTCCCGCCCACGGCAGAGTCGACGATTTCTTTTGCCGATGCGGAGGTCACTCGTCAGTTCACTGAGCACGACTGGAATGACTGCTGTCTCGTCCGCTCGAGGCTCATCAATCAGCTTGATCATGAAGGAATTAGTGGCATCAATGACTGAGATTGCTCCTGGAAAGAGAGCTCGCTCGCAAGTCAACAGTTCAAGCAGCCTGAGCTGTGTGTAGGTAGCACTGCAAGCAATACGTCCAATCTTCATAAAGTCATTGTATCCAAAGCGATAGGGGTATCTTCCAAGAATCAATCTCCAAAACCAAAACTCCATCCTGCTCGTGGCAGGCACGTCCAATCTACTGCCATCAAGTTCCGAACATAGCAACAGATGGCCATGCCCGTGGCCCCGACGTGGAGGCGCTTCAACAACTAAGCTTCGGGCCTTGGTTGGCCAGCATCCTAAGCGCCAGACGCAATACTGGGCTTACGAGTCGCGGCTGGCATAGCTGAAGCCATCATGCTTCTTGCACCAGGCACAACGCTGCCTCGTCTGGCGTGCACCATGCCATCAGAGTCCACGGCAGGAGCCTGTGCTGTCGCCGCTGCCGAACCGAAGAAGCCTCTTCCACCACTAGCAGATCCAAAGAAGCCACCTCCACCGCGGCTACCAAAGGCAGACTGCATCATCCCTTGAAGACGGCTCTGTTCGTACTTGCGGCGGAGAGGAACAGGAGTGTTCTCGTAAAGGGGTCGGCCGCCCCAGCAACGACCGATGGCAGACACAACCGCATCCTTCTCTTCCTCGCTGTCGATGGGTCCAGTTGGGAGATTATCGTCATCTGGATTAGGCGCGTTTGCGTCGAAAGCTGCTTTTTGCAGCTTGGCCTGGTTCTTGCGCTGGTATTCCAGCAACAGCTTGTCGTATGGCGCACTTCTGCCAGGAACCGCGCGCTTCGCGCCCATACTGTGACTCTTGCATGTCAAGCTGCGTGCGCATTGTCCGCCTTGGGGAAGTTCGACACCACACTGCTTCTCGACGTCGACCGGCGCCTTAGGCCTTGGTGCCTTCGTCTTTGCCTCGTCCTTCTTCTTTTTCTTCTTGGTAGGCGCACCTTCTTCGCCTTCGTCTGCAGCCTTCCTCTTCTTGCTGGCCGTCAAGCCGGTCTTCGTGGCAGTTTTCTTCGCACCGTCGTTCTCCTCGTCCTCGCTTTCGCCAGCCTTGTCCTTCCTTGCCGCTGCATCGCGCGCATCTTTCGCTTCCTTCTTCTTGCGCTGCTTTTCTTGCTTCTTGTTCAAACAGCCCTCGATGTGTTTGGGCATCGTATGTCTGGACACGGCGCGCTTGCAGTGGTTGCATTTGAGGACGTCTGGCTTATCGGACATGGGTTTGCCATTTGGGAAGGCCTTGGCGATGGTGGAGGGGATGCTATTGATTGGGGGAGTCTCTCGCGCATTAGGATCTTTCGGCTTGAGACCTGGACATACTGTTAGGATGAAGCACGCGACAGTGCATGTATGTTCAGCTCCAACATACCACCCATGACATCTGAGTTCCAGTTGCCTGGATTCTTGACCTGAGGAAGCTTCTTCTTGACATCTTCGAGTAAATCGGAGGCTGTATCATCTTGGATATCGTCGAATAGATTCTCCAGCGCGATGCTCTCTTCAGACTTGATGGGCTTTGGCGCTGCGCGCATGTCAGTATGGGCGGCATGGGAGGGGAACATTGCAGGCGCACCTTTGCGGCCGACGGCACCGTTGGGTGCCATGTTGGCAGGTAGATGGATCGTTTGAAGCGACTGCGGCGCTCATGTATATAAGGCTCTATTTGCGAATAGATCGCAATGGGAGAGTGATGGTTGGCGCATAGATGTGTGGTTGGAGGTGGAGGTGGAGGTGGAGAGGGCACGTCAGGTCGGCCGAGAAATGCCCGAACACACGACTTCACATTGTCGACGAGTGACTGGAGTTTGCTTCCTACATACATCAACTCACCCACTCTCAAAGCCGAGAGCGAACAGTATGGAACTGCAGTTCATATCGGGCTGACGACTTCGGATACATCAATGGAGGGCAGAACACACAGCTTTCAAAGATTGAAGCCGATATGCGTCGCTTTAAACCAGGCCGCCCTCGAAGTCACTGGACCCAAGGCCAATATCGATGTTCTGACCCAACGACTGGAGGATCTCAAGCATACGCTTTCCTCGATCACCTCCAAGCCAGACTCTCTCGATGAAAAGATAGCCGAATATGTCTTCGTTCCGCTCTCATACGTGCTCAAGGCAAGCCAGCGAGTCTCGATTCGATGCCTGGAATTGACATTCCAATGTCTGGCCATGCTCATCGACCAAGCATGGAGATCGCGGATCCCAGCTCAGCTCGCGGCACAGATCATCATTCTGTGTACGCTGATGGCCGAGAAGAACCCTAAGGGCATGTCCTCTGCTGTCTCGACGCCCGAACTCCAATCGAGCGCTTTGTGGTGTTTGTTTCATACTTTCACTGTACTGGGTCCTTCAGACGATGCAAGGGAGACCCTCAACTCCGAGTCAAACTTTCCGCAACTCGGACAGACTATTAGCGTCATTTTGGACGCCTTGAGCGAAGGAGGATCCGTCGAAGCCCAAGTCGCTGCGATGAACGCCCTCAAGTCACTCGTACAGAACATTGCAACTCGAGACGTTCAAGCTGCGTTTCTACCAGGTACCGTGTCGAAGCTCACCAAAGTTCTGACTCCTCAGACGAAGCAACGACGCAATCACGTCGTCTTGGTCGGATCCCTGGAGATTCTGCAACTTCTCTTCAAGAACACGTTGGGTACTGTAGTGAGCGACGATCGATTGAACGGTCATAAATATGGGAACCAAAGCAGTCGACCATCTGTGATTGATAAGAAGTGGCTCGAAAGTGCAGCAGATCAGCTGAAGCCAGCGATCGCAAACATTGTTCGCTTGAGAGGTCACAGTAGGAGCGATGTGAAAGAGGCACTGGCTCAGCTTTGTCTCCTGATCCTGAAAGAGTGTCAACCCACATTGGCAAAGTCTACAGAAATGGCTCTCGAGACTGTGCTCTTACTCTCGGCAGACGAGTCAGACGATTCAATGAAGTTCAGACTGGAGTCACTCATCATCGGACACCCTTCAATATCTGAATTGCTACAAACCATCTTATACAGCTGGCTGCAGTCTCTACCGACTAAGATGCAGGGCGCTGACGATCAGGCAAAGGTTGAAAGACTGCAACAGATCAGCACGGCCCACGATATCCTGAGGTCAAGTGGTGCTGATATCAGCACTCTCGATCGCCTGCTCGGTGGTATTCTCCGGGACAGCATGGTGGTCACGCTTCAAGATCATACTCTATCGAAGCAGCAGGATGTTCCGATTTCACCTTTACATTCCCTTGATCTCACCATCGTCCAAAGCCAACACAGGAACACAGAATTCGCGACGTCTCTTGTCAAACACAAAGGACAAGAAAAAGTCATTGATTCCATACGAAAGCTTGCTATATCGACCAGTCAGTCACCAGCTTTGAGCTTTGCATCAGATATGGCGAGGTCGGTACGCCAGTCAAGTGGAGAGATGCAGATAGCCAGCTTTTGGTTACTGCTCGATATTACGAAGAAGAGATTCGAGCGTGACTCTGATGTTGACGCCCTATGGACTCTTGGTGATCGCTCCTCTAATGAAGACTCGGACTTTCTCGAAGACTTATACTCTTTCTCCTTGGAGGTACTGAGCGACACGTCTGACGAAGCGCCTGACAACCGCCTTCAGGCCTTGGCTCTTCGCACGCTCGCATTCAGAGCCCAAATACTAGGCAGAGAATTTCGCCACGAGCTAATTGATGCTCTTTACCCGGTGCTCCATGCACTGGCCACACCAGACGAGATGCTACAGCAGGACAGTATAACAGCGCTGAACATTTATGCTGCTGCTTGCGGATATGACGGTGTCAAAGACTTGATCGTCGATAACGTCGACTATTTGACCAACGCTGTGGCGTTGAAACTGAACGCCTTCGATGTCAGTCCCCAAGCGCCGCAAGTCTTGCTCATGATGGTAAGACTCGCGGGCCCAAGTCTGTTGCCATACTTGGAGGATACTGTTGATAGCATTTTTGCTGCTCTGGAAGACTTTCACGGTTACCCTTTACTCGTTGAGCTCCTCTTCCGGGTGCTCAGTGTGGTCGCCGAAGAAGGGGTCAGAGCTCCTCGATTGAGCATCACCGATGTTCATCACAAGGCCCGTCCAGATGTGCTCGACCAGCGGCCGATCAATCTTACTGAACTTGCTGCTTCATTGCATGATCGCGCCACCACACCTTTGCCGCTCGACTCGACAGAGAAGGAGTCCCACCCGCAGCGCCCATGGAACACTCTCGAAGACGCCGACAGAGACGGAGAGGAGGACAGAGAGGAGGATCAACTACAGCCTGTTGATGAGGCCGAAAAGCCGCCCCCTGCGCCCAAGACATACAAGTTACTGCTCAAGATCTCGGAGTTGACACAGCATTTCTTGCCTTCAGCCTCAACGTCTTTGCGAGCATCGCTGCTGGCTCTGATCAAGACGACCGTGCCTGCCATATCTCGCCATGAGAACTCATTCCTGCCGCTCATCAACACGCTTTGGCCAGAGATCACGTCGAGACTTGACGACGCAGAGTCGCACATCACCAGCAATGCACTTGACGTTGTCTGCTTGCTCTGCGAATACGCAGGCGACTTCATGCGCAACAGAGTGCTACAGCTGTGGCCGAGACTGGTTGAAATCCACGGACAGGTCGTCAAAGACATCGTTCAGAATTCGTTACCTACGAGAGCCTTGCAAATGGATAAGCCAACGGCATTTGTCTCGAAACCGTCACATCTGAAGCAAGCCATCGCCCGGTTTCGATCAGCTCCTGCCGACTATAGCGACACTGGAGTACGGCTCGTCTGGAACTCGTTGATGCGTTCGATTACTACGATAGTGCGCTACGTTACGATTCCTCCAGAGCTGTTCGAAGAAGCGCTGGAGATGATGAGCCCAGTGCTTGAAGATGCTGAGGTCATGGAAGCATTCCAAGCTCACAACGCAGATGCTGTGTGGCTTGCTCGAATGCGGGCGGGCACAGTGGCCATTCCAAAGCTTCCCATGCTGGACGACGGCGTCCATCTACAATTTGCCATGGTCCAGGGTTGAACGCATGCAGACTTGTTGGCGCAGAGAGGCTATAGCTGTCAGCAAACCGTCGGCATGCAATGCCCTCGGTATAACTTCACAATGTTGCGCAAACGATTGCGAAGCCGAGTAAGTATCGGACATGTCGGTTGATATAATCATGCGTTCAGCTGCAGAAAATATCCCTGCAGGACGCTGTTTGCAGTGATGTTTGAACAATCAGTGGTGTTTGTTGAAGTCTACCAACCCCGTCTCGGCAAACACCTGCAATCGAAAATCAACAACACCAAACATTGAGGTGGCACATCAACATAAGAAGACGCCAGAGACATTGCGCTCGCACTCGTCCATTTGTCAACAACTCATCGATTCGACTCGACTCGCTCACCTCCCAACGTCGGTGTTGTCCACACATCTCATGCCATAACACTTCGCGTTCCCACCGGCGGCTGTCTGTATTACAACTTATCACTTCGATTCGATCGCGACCGCCACACACGAACCTATCCATCACCATTGTACATCACAGAATCACTTCGATTCGATCACTACTCGATATGTGTTACCACAAGTACACGCATTACCGAGCATGCTCCGAGCATGTCCCAATACACACGCACATGTGTCCGAAGAACGTCAATGAAGATGCGTCGAGGGTCATATTCTGCGAGGATTATCGAGCCATTCGACAAGGCTCCGATACCGCCTGCCCACACTGTCCTCCGCAATCCATGGTCACTACACCAGTCTCTACCTCGACACGACCCCCTTACCCTACACCACCTAAGACGGGGACGCCACCGACGAGGTAGTGGGGCGAAGGAGGAGGATCCGTGTGTGTTGTCTAAGATACGAGGGATGCGAATTTATGCAAGGTCTGTCTCTGCGAGGATTGTGCACAGAGACTGTGGGAGGTGCGAGCGTGAGGTCTTCAAACGAGGCAGATATTCGCAAGCACAAGGTCTCAAGGTCTCATCAGGGCGTTTTATTCCATACGGGATCACATTCGAGCGGTACATGGGCAGGACATGGGTCTTGGATTGATGAGATTTCTGGTGGCTTGTTGTGCCATGACTGGCTTTTTGGCACTCGTCTTCGTTCTGCGACAGGGGCAATGTAGCAATGAAGGTGTATCACTTTCTAGTCCCTCAAAGCGTATTGAAGTCAGGTTCCGCGCCGCGTTCTGTCGCTCTCGCTTCGTCTCCTTGATTCAATCTTGTGCCACCATGAGATTCCTTCGTGCTCTCGATCGGCAATGGCAGGTTGGTGCACGTCCCAGCTATTAGGTGTGACCTTTCCACTTTGGCGGATTTTTGTTCTTTGCGCATTTGACGCCTTCCTTGTCGTGGACGTGCCATTGGCAGAGGTCGATTTCGGCGAACTCTTGCATAGTAAGATACTTGGGCCTCGACAGAAGCGCAGCCGTCAGGTCTACCCAGCTTTCTTTTGGCCACTCGTCCGAAATCCCTAGGCTGTCCGTTGTATTCACACGCATGGCGTAGCTCCGAATGATGAACTGTCGAAGTTTGGAGCCCTCGCGGGTGTTGTCGTAGACAAATCGAAACACATACGTGGCCACCTCATTCGCCTCCACCATTAGTCTATGCAAGGTCGCGACGACCTCGTTCTGCAGCAGGGGAATTTCGCGCCTGTCACCGAAGCACCAGAGCGCGCAAAGCAACTCATAGGTGTTGTAGTCAGTGTCAGATGGTATGTGGACCTCATGTGTGTACAGCCACCCCTTGAATGTCTCAAAAACACCTGGGTCTTCTTCTGGTAGAGTGACGACCCCATTCTCGGACTCGGTGAAGCGGCCATTCTCGATGTTTGCGATTGCTGTTCTGAAATAGCCAGAGTAGAACTTCAGGACACCCTTGTAGACCTCGTAGGTCTTCGGACTGTCGGTGCCAACTTTGATGCGTATGATTTCGTCAAAGTCGCGGCTGTTGAGCATTGGTCAGTGATATAATGGCCATCCAGGGGGTGGTGAGGCCCGCATGTGACTTACGAAGTCGGCTGCTGGTCCCGAGTGCTGGGTAGGTGTTTGGCACTCATGTTTCCCTGTCCCTTTAAATCGGTGGTCGAATTAGCCGTGTCGGAAGAGAGCGACATGTCGGCAGATTTTGCAGGTTGGGTTGCTGGCTGCTGGAGGAAGTTCTGCGACAAATGCTGCAAGAAGCGAGCGCGATGACTAAGGGTGACGCTAGCGGCCGAACTAGCATGTGACGAACCTAAACTTGAGACAATTGATGCATCGACGGCACAACAGACCAATCTTCAGTGTATGCTCTCACACGAGCGCACTTTCTGACATGTGCAAGCAAGTCCCGCTCTCCGCTTCTCCACACTCTCGACAGCTCAATGGCATCAATCTCTACATTATTTGACTACTACCAGCGGCATGTTAGTCCATGCATACTCGCCAGGCTATCTACCAGGTACCGCCCATCTCCGTTCGTTCTTGCTTCAGATATCGTGACGAGCGTATTTACTCGCCATCCGCAGTCTCTTGCCATAATACAAAAGCGCAATCGGCATAGGGATGAAAGCGATTGAGATGAAGCCTAAAAGAGAGCAGCCCCAATCTATGCCGAGGGCTTGGTACATCTACTTGCCATCAGTAGCGAACTTCTTGACAATCAGCTCGGTCGTTGAAGCCTACCTGCGTGGCGAACAACGGAAAAGCCGCGCCCATAGAGGAACGGATCAGATCATTGCCCGCCAGCACAGATCCCACAACTTTGGGATAAGCGTCGGCTTGGTAGTTCAGCAGAGCGTTGAACACTGGTGCGGCGCCGATGATGAAGAAGCTGCTGCCGATTATGGGCATGATCCAGTGGATATCAGGGCGAGCGGACCAGCCAAACCTATAGACAACTCTGTATTAGCAGTGCAAGACACTGACGGAGTGGAACAGATCAGAGCGCACCAAAAGAGACACACGGGTATGAAGAAAGAGCCGACAATAGCTGCTGGGAGACGTTTCTCGGGCTCGATGGTACCATCAGGCTTGCTTTGCGGCTCGATGACCTTACGGATCCAGTACATGTAAGGCGGCGTGTATATGAATGCTCCAACGAGGATGCCGATGTAGGAGAGACCCATTTGGCCTAAAGCACGACCATAGTCAGCACAAGATCCATCTCTTGTGGTGGAAGCGAGAAGATGAACGTTACCAAGATTGAAGCCATGCATTCCCATAAACACTAAGGGAAACGCATCAAACCAGCAATACAACAACGCATATACCAGTCCCAGGTAGAGGTTCTGCGCCAGAAGTATTGGTTCGCTGACGAAACACAACCAGAATGGCCGTACCAGCATCATCATGGCAACTTCTTTAAGCGACAAATTCTCCATCTCGATCTCCGCTGACGTCTTGAATCTGTCGTCGCCGGTTAATTGCCTCAGCTTCTTCGCTCGGCGGTAGAGGATGTTATCAGCGCTGGTCTCTGGCATTGCAAGGATCATAAATACGGCGCAGAGACCATTCAGCCAGATGAGGATCCAGATGGACCACTTCCACCCCTTTGCCATGACCGCGAAGCCTGAGAGAAGGGGACCGAGCACGGGACCGCAGATTCCAAAGTTGCCCCAGATGGATACCGCATAGGGGAGTTTCTTGGGAGTGAACATGTCGGCTAAGGAGGCCGCCCCAGTAGCTAGGACAGGAGAGCCGATGAAGCCCGTTATGAAGCGCAATGCGAGCAAGGTGCCGATGTTGGGGGCGTAGATGATGGGAAACTGGAGGGCGAGGAAGATGATGTGCGTGATGATGTAGACGGGCATACGGCCGATGGGAGGCATTTCTGAAAGTGGCACGAGAAACATGGGCCCCTAGAGGGAGAGTGTGGTTAGCAATGACGAATCTTCTGCGAAGAGAGCAAAGGCTGTTCGTTGCCTACCAGGCCGTAGCCTAGCACGAAAAGTGAAAGGCCCAATGTCGAGACTACTCGAGAGACGTGGAATCGCTCGTTGACACCTTCGATGCCGGTAGTGTATATTGCAGAGCCAACCTGTCTTGCATTAGCAACGATACTCCAGAGACTTCCAACATAAAGATTAACACACATATATGGCGAACGTCAGAAGGCTGATCATGCCAGTCGTCCACACCTTCAGCCACATAGGCCAGTTGCGCGGATTCTCAGGATCCTGTGCACTGTTCCAGTCAACCAGGTGACTGTCCTGGGCCCCTCCCACACCCTGTTCTTGGTCTGGCGTCGGCACGCCATTGTTTGCCCACTTCTCATCGGTCCCAGTCTCACGGCTAAGTCGATCAGCCAACTGTGCAATGGCCACGTCTTCGTTTCTTGTGGCACCGTCGGTTGACAGTCGACTGCTGACGCCACTGGCTTTGTTTTCAGACTCTGCGACAGTAGGGCTGTCTGCTGCGTGGCCTATGTCCGCGGATGGTTTGTCGGACTTGTGGATAGGTACGTGTGGCTGTGGCGCTTTCAGACATCGGTCGCCAGAGAGTATGTTGATCAACCTGCCGGCAAAGGTCTCGCGAAAGTAGTACTTGAGCATCGTCGTGATCGTAAGGCAACGAACAGTACTCCTCGTGGAAGATAAGGGACTTGTGGGGTGCTCAAGAGCCTGCGTATATATATTCGTCGAAGCTCCAATGATCCATCGCAGGCCAATTTGCTGACGTTCCTGACATCTTCATCGCCAGCGTGGTCTGTAGCAAACCTTATTGTTTCCAGCCTTTTGTCATCCAACATACACACGGTCTTCAACAAGGACCAAGCCGACTCCGTTCCATTGATGATAAGTGAAGGTGTTAGTCCAGGGTCGAGTACGTGTACCAATGACGCCTATCGAGAGGTCATGGTGACCAGGATACCACAGTGACTTGATCAACGGGAACCCTGTATTGCTGACAATCGGACTGACAACTGACCGCAACCGGGAACCTAGGTGAACATGAACCTTGCTATGCACGTTCATAAGTAGCTTGTTCAGATTTGTGCCTAGGAAAGGAGTGATACAGACGAGTGAGGCTACATGTATCGTGAACCACGATACGTGCGTACGCGCCTATGCGCACATTTACGATTGCCGTTTCGAGCACTGTCAGCATCATCGGCTGTACGAAATGCTTCTCGTAAGAACCGTGAAAGCAGGATGTGTGTAAATCCTCAAGGAACTTCCGCACGGCAATTCGATCTCAAGCCTTGAGCCAACGGATGATGTTGCTGCTGCCATCTGGTTGATCCGGTGGAAGGTGGAGCGGTCGCTTGGCAGATCTCTCCCAGTACATCAGGCTCCTGGAGCTCACACCTCGCTCGTTGTCAACCAAAGCCTGGTGGAAAGTTTGCGCGACCTGGTCGAGGCCAAGTATGCGCAGGCACCTTGGACAGAGTCAGCTTCTCGGACTTGGACGCGAGGTTGGATGGCCAGCGAACCTGATGATCCGGGTGATGCGAAGATGATTGTGATCTATCGACGTCAACCAAGTGTTGCGCGCTTTCTTCTTGAAGTTCGTGGCCGGCGAGAGTGTTAGACTATACTCCATTAGCGTATTCGTACAGTCGAGTCGATGAAGCGGGTCTTATCGCATTGTGCGAAACGTACTTGGTCTCGTCACCTTCTATGTCGAAGGCGTAGAAGCGGGCCATGAGACTGAAAGAGCTGAAAAGCCGCTTGCGAAGATGCTCATGCTCGAGGAAGGCGTCTCGAGTAGGCTTGTCAATGAGAGGTGCATCACGATTGACTCCAGAACGCTCTGGCAGCTGGCTCACAGTCAGCCAGAGGACAAGAGAAGTAAGTCTGGATTCTGACCGGAAATATGACCTGGATGAAGTCGTGGTGATACTCAAGTTGGTCGTCGTCGAATGCGCATATGGCCTCAAGCGTGCGACCTTCGCTGTCCGCAGCGTTCTCTTCCCCATAGAATCTTACGATGAAAGGGGCTGGACGTGATGGGACGGTTCCGCGCTCGTGGTCAGACTCTGTCGATGTCGATGTCAATGTCTCGTAGTCTTCCTTTTCTGTACTGTCCGCCATAGCTGTGTCGTTGCTATCTGTGCCATTCATCATATTTGACATGCTCCTCTTCGTCGAAAATGCAGCAACGCGATGACAGGCGGGTCTGGTGTTTGAGCCACTAAGAGCTTTGGTCGGCGAGGCGGGCGGTGTTTGTCGTCCAGGGAAAGCGAAGTGAAGCAGACCCCGCCAAGGCCGCGCTCTAGAGACCAACAAACGCGTTTGCATGTGATTTTCGCCACCACGCACAGTTTCGAGTGAAGAAACGTTTCGAGTGAAGGAAAACGATCCAACACCTTTACTTCAAGACCGCATCAGTCGCCTGCTTGGAAACACTCCAACAACATGCCGTGAGCAAGAACATTCGATCGAGATTGTGCTTCCAACGCATCCCAGCGTTTGTCGCCACACGTACCTACCGTTGCACTGCAATCGCCTTCAGACGAGCTCCACTGAGCGATCACCGACACAATGGAGGAGGACTGGTGCGAGATATGGCGGGACGAAGGTAAGCAAGAGAGATGGATCTGTAAGGCATCGGCAGGGAGTGTCGTTTCACTGGCGCTGCGTCATGGGCGGAAGGAACCGCGGTTGCAGCGTCCAGGCCAACCACAGCAGCACCGGGAGCTTGACAGCAGCAGCAGCAGAGCAGAGCAAGCAGGCGGACGACGACTACTACTACTCAGATTCCAAGGCTGCATGAGCTTGAACCGCTTCACAGCCTGCTCTACTGACTCCCGCACCCAACACTGACCTCAAAACAGTCTCGTCTTCGGGACCGCTGCTCGCACCCGACACAGCCAGGCCGGACGCCATGTGGGACGACGAAGACAATAATCCATATGGCTCTTTCCACCGCCGCGACTCGGAGACCTCGGACATCGCGTCGCCTACTGAACGTGAGTTACACTCTCCATGTGCTGCATTATGATGTGAGCTTACCGTGTTGACAATACAGGCTTCAATCGACCTTCCACCCCACCGTCCGGGCATTCGTCGCCGGAACACACGCCGCACTTCATCTCCCGACCAAGCGATCTCTCCGACGAAGAGCTGGACGATGAACAACCAAAGGGACCAAAAGTGCAACCGAAAGAGGGAGGCTATGACAGTCGCATCGAACAGATCCTCTACGAACACCCCGAGCTTGAGATTCAGATTACGCATGCGGGCAAGAACACCGAGGGCGGCGGCAGCTACATCACATACACCATACAGACGGGAGAGATTCAAGTGAGGCGACGATACAAGGAGTTTGCATCGCTGCGGGAAACACTCGTCAATCTACATCCAACTCTGGTCGTCCCGCCTATTCCTGAAAAGCACAGCATTGCAGACTATGCCGCGAAGCCCACGAAAGCTAAGGAAGATGCTGGAATCATTGAGCTACGACAACGTATGCTTGCGACTTTCCTCAACCGATGTCGGCGCATGAAAGAAGTGCGGGAGGATGGAGTCTGGTGGAGATTCCTCGATCCGAATGTCAGCTGGAGTGAAGTGCTGCACTCGCACCCGGCTGCAAGCGTCCCCAAGAACAACCTCAAGGCTCCTCCACTCGATCCAGCGAATCCCACTCAAGCACATTCCTACTTGCCGGTACCATCTCAGAATGCGAAGCTGCGTTCCACATCTGGTTCTTCGGCCTCTGGTACTCCTACCTCTCCACCACCAGCCAGCAATCTGGCTTCGGCTGCCTCGCATAGCACTCCCCAGGTTCAGTATGCGCGATTTCCGCCCCTGTCGCAACAACTCAGTGAGACCGACCTCGACCCATACTTCTCATCCTTCGAGAACAGTACCAAAGAGCTCGAAACCCTTCTCACCGGATCCATGGAGAAAGTCAATGCTCGCTTGCTACGCCATATGTACAGTTTAGGCGACGATTTGATGGACCTTGGAGCGCGGTACAATGCATTCTCACTCTCAGAGCAGTCGCAAAGCGTAGCACATGCGATTGAGAAGGCCGGCCAAGCTTGCGATTTCACCTATATCCAATCGCGCGACCTCTCATCATCTCTCAGCGCCGGATTCGCAGAGCCGATGCGGGAGAGTGCTCAATTTGCAACAGTCGTTCGCAGCGTGCTAAAGTATCGCGTACTGAAGAGAGTACAAGAGGAGATGACCCGTGACGAGCTTGAGAAGAAGAAGACCACGCTAGAACAGCTGGAGAGGAGCGAGATGGAGGCGAAGAGGATCGAGCAGTACATGACCTCTTCCGGCATCCAGAGCTCGCAATATACCCCTAAGCGTAGTGTCAGCAGTGGCAGCAATCGCAACCGGCCAGAGTCCAGCGACGGTGATAACGGCTCCGTGGATAGCGACTTCCCGCCAGGTGCTGTTACTACCCAAGTACCAAGCGCGCAGCAAGGTGGACCTCAGCAAGACGAGTCCTACGCCTCTCCGCCCAATTCACCACCGAATGGCAATCATAGGAGAGGACCAAGTGGCGTGGCAAACAAGCTCTTTGGGCGTCTGACGCACGCCATACAAGGCGTGACCGATCAGGATCCCGAGCGAGCTCGCAGAGATCAGCTGGGCAAGACGAAAGAGAGCTTAGTCCATCTCGAGCAGGCGCTGGAAGTAGCGCAGAGTGACGTGAAAGATGCGAGCCAAGGTGTTCTACAGGACCTGAGGCGATTCCAGGGACAGAAGGAGGACGACTTGAGAATGTACATGGTGAGTGCCCAACCGGTCGGTCAATCTTGAAATCAAACACTAACGTGAACACAGCTCAACTTCGCAAAGGCCCACATCGATTGGTCGCGGCGCAGCTTGGACGAATGGGAGAAGGCCAAGACGGAGATTGAAAAGATCGAGGTGCGGTAAAGAAGTTGGAGTAAAGCACCAGGGCGTTCTTAGCGAATGATGCGCCAGTCCATGCGCTCGATTGTATAGTTTGTCACGCCACTAATGATATAGTGCCAGCTGCAATATGCGGCGAGGGCCTTGCGATTACTGGATCTTACGACTTCCCTCTCTCCTTCCATCTTGCGAGAACCTGGGGCGCCTTGCTCTCAAGGTGCATGTGCTGAGAGCAGAGTGAAGATCTAGTCTCGGCGAAGTGGTGTCGACTGTACGATGACAGCACTATAGCAGTCCACCGCGAAGGCCAGAAGTGCCAGAGACATTCCATCACATGATGACGCAAGTCTGAGAGCGATTCATGTCGTCTCTCTTTTCTATTCACGATATCCTGGTCGTCCCAAAGTCCACACAGCCAGACCCCTTCATCCAGCTTCTTCTTCCCAAGCATCTCCCATCGAAGTTTGCTCTCCCCTTCGCAATATGATATCAGCGCTCACTCCGGCACCTTCGTCCTCAACTGAAATCCATGCCACTGCTTCACATCGTCCCCCAACGCATCCTTAACCAACCGATGCTGCTTCAGCAACGTCAACCCCTTGAACTTCTCCGAAGCGATCTCCACCGCGTACATGCTTCCACAGCCGCCCGAGACGTCTTGGACTTCGAGCTTCGTGGGCGAGAAGGTTGAGGAGAGTTTTGTGAAGATGTCGCGTTCGCGCTCATCGAGGTAGGTCGGTGGTTCAACAGCGGCGGGGGTTGAGTAGTGTCGGTGGGTGGAGAGGAAGGGTTGAGGGTGTGATCGTATCGAAAGTGCCTTGCTCGTTGGGAGGTGTGAGGGCATTCGGCGGGTGAGGATGCGTATTGAGGTCATTGTTGCTGGGAGGTCAAGTCGAGACCTGGGAGATGTATCGAAGTATTGGTGTGTCGTTGAGTCCTGAATCGAGATCCTTGGGCTCCAGACTTCAAGTCTTTAGTTTCTGCTGTTTCTATCGTGATGTGACCCCGGATTTGGAGATGTACAACGAAAGGTCTACTATTGATCAATCGCCCGATCAAAAAGTCGCCCGATGTGCTGTGAGTGATCCTTGATCCTTGACATGACCGCGGTAAGCAGAATTAGACTTCCCGTCTCCCGCAGAGCCGCCACTTGGCTTCGGTCACGTGAGTGCTCTCTCGCACCTCACCCGAAATGAGGTACCATACCCAAGGCTGGAAGCCATCATCCTTGTCTGAGACATTTGCTGACCTTCCCCCCTTCGCTCTGGTAGGGGTTGGGAAAGCTGAGCGTTCGGACTTCCTAACATGCACCATACCACAACACGAGAACCACAATACTCTCAGCAGCGAGCACGAGACGCCGTGTATGTGTAGCTCCTCGTCTAGAACAATGTACCAGAGCCCAACACCACACGACCTTGCAAAGTCCGAGTCGTGAATCTTTCTCCATATCTCCACGGCCCACCAACGCACTAATCATCAGCAGCATATGCACCCCGCGCAATCCACCCAGATCAACGTCGTGAGATTCATGACAAAACACACACCAGCAGATACGTACCTCTGCCACGATCGCTGCGTTCACGCAAGGGCGCGGTATATCGAACGTGGTTTTCTCAGATGCCCTGCATATCCGGGAGATATCAGATAGAACTATGTCTATCTCTTCAACAGTCTTCACGCTATAGCGACGGCGTGTAGTGAAGAAAAGTCCCTGCGCCGGCAAAAAAGGAAGATGGATGGTGTAATCAGTCTTTACGGGGTAAGAGATCTTCAACAACACCAACCTTGTCGTTTGTGGGATGCTAAGGTTTGTTCTCAAAGTAGAAGCTGCTAACAAAAGAGTCGAGCGGACGGGAGCTTTTCTTGCACTCTCACGTTGGCGGCATGGACTCAACATGTGAAACGGGGACGCAACGCAACCGCTCCAAGAGTCCAAGACCTGGACACAACAGAGACCCTGCTTCTAGTCTCGCGTGTACGTACCTCCGTACCTGCCCTGTGTGCCCTCATTCGCCTCCGAAACCCCGTGAACGACTTCCTCCTTGGGTTTAAACATGCAGCGTTGCACACACACCGCTCGTCTTGTCGAATATGATGAGCAGGCGCATGTCGCCATCGCCTCTCGAAGGTGTGTCTGGAAGCTCTGTCAAAGGATGCGAAAATGCAAGCCATAAAGCCGCACCCGCACTGCCAACGCCACCAGGGTTCGCGTACCATGCAGAAATGTCCCATCGTGGACGAATCAACGCGTGTGAAAGACAGCCACGTCTGACTGTTGCGCATGCCGCATGGAGACTTGGGGTGTGCATCGCGACTCCAGCTGTTTTTGACATTTGACATGGTCCACACTTCGACCCCAGTTCTCCACAATTGTCGCTAGTTGTATGTACTCCATCTGCAACGCGACACTGTGCCTTTCCTCAACGCTCGTCTCGGATCATAACCCCAGAACACATCCCGACGGAGACCGAAAGCAAGACGACTAGCGTCAGACATAATAGATGTCCCAGCGCAAAGAGGGAAGCGAAGTGCACCATTATGTTGTCTAATCAAAGTGAGAAAGTGAAGGATGCGTTGTTCATACTTACCTCCACCAACCAAACCTTTCAGGGTCCGACAACGGCACGAGTAACGGCGCGCTTGGGTACGTCGATACATCTTGCGTCCATGGCGCAAGCATCCTTGCTCTCAGGTAGAGCTTTCGTAGGCTTTCCCAACCAAAATTGCGACTGCAGACGTGTTGGCCGGCGGGCGCCCTTCACACACGCATGGCGGGGACGGTCTGGTCTGGGGTGCAGGACCAACTTGCAGCTGTCCAGGTCCGTCATCTCGCCGATTGATCACTCTCTGCTGAGGACTGATATTTGTTATGGCACGTCCGCGACTTTCCGCCAGGGTATGCTATCGTCAGCTTTATCCAGATGCGGTGAATCCATCATCAATCTGCTACTGTAATTATAAGCAGGGTCTGAAGTTATACGGGCGCTTATCTTGGTGTCCGGGCTATCCGTTGCCACCAGTGCTCAACCTTGACGGGTATCTCGCAGTCGGCCCGAAGAGGCAGTATGGAGAGATTGAGTGTGCGTGGAGCCGTCGTCTTTGTGGACCATGTCGAAGATTGAAGAGCAAGGTAGGGAAGTGGACGTGGGGTACTACCATCCCAATGAACGCGAGATACGAACACCCAGGGTTCTGTGAAAGTGTGCAAGAGAGTAGGCGCTTGCTGGCATGTTTCAGAACATGGGCTCGTTTCGTCGATCGACGCATTCGATGCAGCACAGTGGTCTGGCTCCATGTTGATCACATTTGCGGAGTGCATCATGTTGTAGCACGACTGATGATCTGATATCCCATCAGTAAGGCATTGATGTCAAGCAGCAGAACCCCAAACGCCCCAGATGTCATATCGCAGTCGACGCAGTGGCATGTGAAAGTCTCCTGCGATATGACCACCTCCAACAGGGTCTGGTTGTATCAGAAGCTGGGTTCTCCGCATTGCCAAACGTAAAAACCTGTTGAGGGCTGGCATGCTATCGTGTTGGGGAAGCGCCTCGCCGAATAGGCGCCGTGTGCAGTCCTCATATCGCCATCTGGAGATCCCCAGACCAGACCCACCGCTGTACAGGAAGTCGACGTGGAGGTTGGTGGTAGCAAGATTGTGAAGACCCTTCTCGATCCAAGGATGCACTCCATGGGCAGACTTATGTAGACGTTGTGGGTCAACTGCGGTGCCATTGAGGGTCGAGGCGTCGAGCGAGCGAAGACGGATCCACGTTGGGTACTTCGGAGGTACTTGCAACGGGAGCTGCCAGGCCCTTTGATAAGACGTGAGACGCTGAGACGCTTGTGGCGGTGCAACTCCTGTTGTATGATTTCTGTGGTACACTTGTGCGTGGGTGAGATGAGAGTAAGATACTAAGCTTTACCCTTTCTCTCGCGCGTCGAGAGTAGGTCTTGCTCCTTTTGACGCCGTCAGCAAAGGTGCCGGGCGGATGATGTAGATCGTTGGTCCTTTTTGTGGTATCTTTACAGACAGTCGCGGGTATGGTGTCGTGTTGATGGTTCGCAGTCAGACCGTTTGAGTGCTACCAAACTCGCTCACCGAGACTTTGTCTGGTGAGACAGAAAGGAGGCATCCCACATTCTCCTGATGTATCAGTCAGTCACGTTGTTGGTGTTCATGGTTGACAAACGGTCGAGGGTCTGGAGCTGGCGGAAGCTCCAGTGGCCTGACACGACGGCGAGTTGTCTAGTCAGTGACACTTCCTATTTCATCGCACGAGACTGGCGGTCTCTTGATTTTCCTCTTCTGTGACCTCTTCCCCGCGTTTTGTGCTGAGTGGTTGCATCCAATTGTCCCGTGGAAGAATGTAGTAGCGGCCATCAGCAGTGACATGGAGATGCCTGGAGCATCTGAATTTTTAAGGTTCGCTAGAAGAGAGCGGTGAGCGCGCGGCTTGCGCGCTCGTCCCGAATGAGCTGCCGTGTTTGTGCTCTTCCAGCATGTAGCGAGTCGCGACACGTCGAGCTTCGTCGCTGGCGGTGCTGTGACTGGTGGCGGGCGTGAGACCGCTGCTGAGGCGCTCGCCGAGCTTGGGTGCCACGTTGCACGGCTTGAGGCTGATCTTGTCCTCGGGCAACAGCAAGCAACAGCAAGCGGGGGGGCGTTGTTGGCCTGGAAGTTGTGGCTCGTGGACCTCCGCGCGGAGTGAAAAGAAGAACGGGCGTTGCAGCAAATGACAGCTGCCAGCGCCAGTCTCATGACTGCTGCCGCATGCCGGGCAGAAAGCAAAACCTCACGCCTTTGCGCTTTGCGCTGTCATTGCGTATACATGCGGTCATCGTCGCTGCTGGTGAAGCCTCGTGACAGTGGATGCTTTTGCGTCGGCCTCATGGCTTTGTAAAGCCATTGGAAGTAAATTCGATCAAAAGTGCACCACGACCGGATCTGATTCCGGCTCAGATTGGCGCGCGGACTCAGCCGCACCCAAAAACTAGGTACAGCGGCCGGCGAGGGGCATCGCCAATCTTTTGTTGGAAGAGCACGCGCTTGTGAGACAGACAGGCACCCTGGTCTAGTCCACTCACTCAAACCGGAACATCATCTGCCCAAACGAACCGTGATCGACGATGTACCTAAGTATTCGATGGAATAGCGGACCTTGAGCGAGTTCAGCGAGTCGGGCTACACGAAGATGCCCGAGCCGGCACGAAAGCCGACGTGTTGCCTGGCGGGACGAGAGATGGAATACGCTGCAGGTCCAGTAGGAGAGCTACGGACGCAGCATGCTGGTGCAGCTCTGGCAACACGCAGCAACTCGATAGGGTATCTCGGCTGGACAGACCAGGAGCAGGAATCCCTTGGCTTTCTTGGAGGTGTCGTACTCCGCGGAGTCGGTAGGTTTGCTGTTGCTATTGCTTCGGGGGAATGAGCTGTCGGGTAAGCCTGGTCTACACGACGGACAGCGTAGGTCTTAGGAGAGGCTAATAGATGATCTAGCACAGGTAGTGAGTGTATGTTATAGTCTACAGTTGGAGGCGAGGTAAAAGCCTAGGGTCAGCTGGAGTGAAGCCTATGCTCTGCTGTAGAAGATGAAGGCCGGAGTACGCATGATGATCTGAAAGCTGCAAAAACGAAGAACGAATTGACGGGTGAATTGGAGATTGGATCGAGATACGAGCTTACCTAACAGCAAGACACGGCCGACACGACCACCAGGTCGATGGATGGTCCTTGGACCTCCCGGCTGCTGATGCTGCTACAAGAGTCGGTATGGAAGTGTAGCGTGGCGTGAGAATAACGCAAGCACAGGCACAACCTGTGGCCACACAAATCTCCCTTCCTTGCACAACATGACCCAATGTGCGCCCATGGGGAGCTGCCCTCCGCGGTGGACCGCTGCGCTGCGTATGGATATTGAGTGAGATGAATGGGGGTGGGACGAGGTGCATGGTACAGAGATTTCGTCTCTGCAGCTCTTTGGCAGAGAGGTGCCGCGCGGCGAACTGCGTAGCGAATCAGACGCGCCAGCGCAAGGCTTGACCAAGCGTTTGCTCGCGTTCTGCGGGCCAGCCTGTCACGACATTTGTGGTGGTGACACGACGAAGATACAGTTGCCGAAGCCGGGTGTCGCGATGCCTTTTGACGTGCAAGCCATGCGAGTCCCGTCTCACGTCTGTAGTCGCACGCTGATGGTGAATTCGGGGGAATGCAGCGGAGGATGGGAGTATGCAATGCCGGTCAGCTTAGATATCTTTCGAGCAGGTCGCGCTGGTGCTTCCTTGGTAGCCGCAATTGTGCTGGGATGCGAGAGCTTATCCACGCGGCGCTTGTCGGGAAAGGGCATGGCGGGAGTCGAGTAAAAAAGGTATCCATCAGTGACGCGCCACAGTGCCCGGGAGGAGATGGAAGTGATGCTTGGCCGGGTCCGTGGGAGAAGTGGGCACTGTGTGAGGTCATTGCGCGATGTGGACGAGACAGTCTCAGCGCGAGATGAGTGCTGGTATGAGTGAGTTCCAGTACGACGTGGAGGTGTTTGGATGTAGGACTGTCGATCTGGTCAAGGTCGAGTCGTTGAGCGCTGGTGTGGCGCGGCATCTAGTACTCAGCAGAAGTACAGTTGTACCAGGCAGGTATCTCACCACGCTCGCGCTAGGCTGGAGGCGCTTGGCGTGCCCAACATTTTGGCTTCCTCCACGCTGGAGCTCGCTTGGGGGTGGAGACTTGAGCCAGACTACCGTGGCCGCCGCATCCATGCAAATGCAATCATCCTGGGCCTGCCTATCCGCCTGCCCTGCCAGAGACGCTGAGAGATGCTCAGCCTGCAGCCAGTCAATCAATAATCACTGCCCGCTCCTCACCCGTTCTTGCACCTCCTCTCAACCCCGGCGCCCTCTGCCGTCTGCCCTTCTAGACCATCTCTTCTGATATACCCTCGCACGCCGCCGCGAGCACTGCAGGCGACTTCTTTGTCACTTTTGCTGGGGATTGTGTTGCTTGTTGTGGCCGGGTCGGGATTATCGCTGGGCCTGCGACTCAACACACTTGCTTGCACGCTGCTTGCGCTCTCGGATCGCCGCCACCCCACCAGCAGCTCTGCCGGGGTCAGAAATACATACAACCTGGCAAGCGCCGCCGCGCGCTTTCCCATCGCTTCTCCAGCACCTCGATCCTGCTTTGCGCAGCGACGACGACGACCAAACCGGCAGGAGTGTGCGTCTGGTCTGCCCGTTGTCAGGCCACTCTGCACCTTCGCATCATCGCCGTTGTCCACCTCTTCCCTTGCCGCCTCCGCCGCCGCCGTTGTTGTCGAGCGTCGTTGCGGCTTTGACTAGCTGCACGCACCTGTCCACGGCCCCGACCAAAACTTACCACTCTTACCTATTCACGCCCTCCCGCCGTCCATTTCTCACGCATCGCCAGCGTCACAATCGCACTGTGCACGCTGTTGTTGCATTCTTCTGTGAGTCAACCCTTCCATCTGTGCACCTACAATTGCACTGCCTGCCGCCGCAATCGCCATCGCCCATCGCGGCCATTGATCGAATCTCATCGTCCAGACAAAGAACCGCGCTGACCTATTCTTTCGCACCTACAGTCTTGTTAATACTGCACAACACCCTTTAATGCCCGTGACGGATTGACGCGCTTCGCCCTCGCCCTACACATCCTCTCTCCGCGAGGCAGACGATATGCCATATACCCCGCCGTCACAGCAGTCGCCTGCCTCGTCCAAGCCCAACAGCCCCGTCATCAGTCGGACTTCCTCATACCATCAGGATGACATCCCACGATCACCCGTCTCCTCGAGGCCGCAGCCGCCCCGCTCACACTCGTCGGCGTCGTACCTGCACAAGCACCGCCGCTCTCCCTCAATAGGCAAATCAGATGCTGCTCCGCCAACACCAACCGACGCTGCCGACTCGAAGGTGTCTGCCCAAGACTTCGCCAGTCTGCGGCAGTCACCGCCTCCTGTCAACCAACTCCGCATCCCAACAGGAGCCGTCATCTCTCCGCCAGATTCTTCAGAGAACTCAGATGGCGATGAGACGAACGCCGAGCGCGGTCGAGAGTTGGAGAAGAACTGGGATCAGCTGCAGCAAGCCGTACGGGCCCTGCCTCAACAGAGGGATGGATCACCTGACAAAGTCGGCGTTGACGTGTCCCAACAAACCGCGGCATCAGAGCCAGTATCGCAGGTATCGTCTCCCACGGCCTTGACGCAGGAAGCCCGTAAGATTGCGCATTCGAGATCATCGACCGAGACCAAAATCATCATGAGGACGGCTTTTGCAGATTCGCCAACCCAGACGTCGGACGATAGTGACGAGGATGAGATTTCGATGAGCAAGCCTGCCCTAGTACGGAAAAAGTCCGGCGAGTTGGTCAAGCCGGCATTGAGACCGTCATCCAGGCGGCGTTATTCGAGCATGCCTGGCACCCCGACGTACTCAAAGTCGGTGCACTTCAACGACAGCGACAACCAAACCAGACATTTCCTCCAAGTCGACAAGCCAATCGCTGTCAGCGCCGGTACTTCACCCGTCGAGACATACGACAGCGAGTCCGAGTTTCCTTTCGAGGAGACGAAGAAGTCGGAATTGGAGATTAAGGTGGGCAACTTCCCCCCAGAGAGCTTTGAACGAAAGTCGAAACCTGTGCGGGTTGAGCGGATCTTCTTGTCCTCCGACAAGTCGACACTCGTCGGTGTCTGTGCTGTGCAGAACATTTCTTTCCAGAAACTCGTCGTGGCTCGCTTCACCCTCGACTACTGGAAAACCACGTCTGAAGTCGTGGCCGAGTACAACAACGACCCCCGCAATCCACCGAAAGATGGTTGTGACCGTTTCATGTTCCACATCAAGCTCACCGACCAGGCGAACATTGACAGCAAGACCCTTTTGCTGTGCGTTCGTTATAATGTCGGCGGCACCGAGTATTGGGACAACAACGAGGATAGCAACTACCAGATCGACTTCACCAGGACTGAGCAGAAAGTGAGGACTACCAAGCCGATGCAGAACAGCCCGCTTGGTGCACGTCCACGCAACGCCATCCCACGCAGCAAGCACACAGGTCCACGTGGCAGGCCAGAGTCAGTCGACGACGACTTCGTCTCACGGCTCGACACCACATCTGCATACCACTTTGGCTCGCCAGACAAATTTTTGGGTGACCCTCAGTCATCCATCAAGCTCAAGACCAAACCAAAGCGACCCTCGATGTTTGCAACTGGCCCACCGCCACCAACGGCTCCAGTCAATGGTCTGGGTAGCCGTTACGACTTCGGTAACTCGCTGTCAGCAGCGCTCTCAACCGCACAAGACAAGCTTGGTCGTCAGAGTGGCCTTATGAACAGCTCTGTCGCCGCCAAGCCGCAGGCCAATGGTAGTTACTTTGGCCCCGTCGACCGTACCGAGCCAGCGAAGGTGGATGCCAAGACCGAGCGACCGGATGCCCTCACCACTGACCGTCCTGCCATGGGTTCCGAGCAATATAAGGATCTTGTCCAGAAGTTCTGCTACGTAGGTTCCGCCCGCACCAGCCCCAGCACCACCAAGGTCTAAGGACATCACGAAGCTGACCGATGTTCTCAGTTCACTCCTGGATCTGGAAAGGGAGTTACATCGCCTTTGAATGCTCCCAGGTCTGTCCCTGCGCCTGCCTCATCCCAGCAGCCGCAACAACCTCCTTCAACGGATGGCACAAATGATACGCCCTCGGCGTCTACATCAGCATCCTCATCTGGGTCTAGTTCGCCCGAAGAGCAGTATGATGGCGCAAACGAGCGACTGTCACATTCGCCAGCACTGGGGCCCTTCATGTCACGCTCCCAATCGCCTGTGCCAATGACAGGCCAGGGACTGGGCGCTCGATCGGCCTCACCAGTCAGCTTTGGATATCCATATCACAGCCATCGAGATGGATATCTTTCCGACACACCTACACCTACGGCGATTCACGGCTGAAAGGCCATGACATTGATCGTTACGACCTCCTGCCTCTCGCCTCCTCTTCGACCTCGACCCTCGAAACGAAGCACGCAGCGATGTTGCTACGATCACGAACTTTACGATATACGATTAGCGAACGGAGAAGACTGTTTTCGCTCGCTTCAGTTATGATGCCTCCCTCCAAAAGTCTGCACCGTAAATCTGCATACACTTTGATCAACTGTATGCGGACTGCGATGATGCGACGAGTCAGGAAGAAGGTTGCATTGGCCGAGCGAGCTGTGTGTTGTACTCTTTTGGTGCACTTCTAGCGGCTCCAAACATGGATTTGCTTTTCACGGCATGGCGTACCGGCATAGATGAGAAGCTTCTTGTAATTCCTGCGAGTTTTGATGTTTTCTTCATTGTTTGGACTATCAGGGCAGTGCGCCGAAAACGTCCAGCAAACACCTTCTTGGGAGAAAACTTTGGGTTGTTTGTTTTGCATTTTCAGAAAAGTTGTTCTTTCTTTTTGGCGGGATGGGCTCTTCACTCTCCCCATGTCTACGTCTATACCAAGTGTTGGGAAGACGCAGACTGGGAAACTGTGGATGAAACATTGTGCATACCTGGGTTGGGGAAAGGGGATAGGAATAGGACGGATGGGGAAGGGAGTTTGAGAGAGGGTGGACTGGAAGGAAGGTGCCAAATGGGACTTGTGACTGCTTTCGATGAAAAGAAAAGGGAGGGAAGCTGCTTTCTTTTCAATCCTCACTAGGACGCCTGCTGTGCATGTGGTTCGTGAGAGGGTTGGAGGTAGTGGCAGCTTTTGGTGCTCTGAATGGAATCTTTCTTCAAACCATCAACCTTCATCGATCGTCAATACTGTTGGCGCTCTTCACGTCTTTCCCCTTCCCGATGGCCATCTTTGATGAGCTGCTACATCCCTGCTTTGCCCTGCGCTATATGTACCCCATCTTCTGAGACATGTTCGCATCGACGCTACCTTGGGTATGCACGGTTTCGCTCTTCCCTGTCATTTCGCTTGCTTGAGGTGCGTGGTCTAATTAAGCGGTGTGTGTGGAGAATTTTCCCTGACGAACTTCGGCTTTTCTTTGCCCCAGGTTTTTGTGGTGTCGTCTTGGACTTCACCTCCTCTTTTGCGACTTGTCATTGCTTGGCCGATATCGGCATTATGCTCTGGTTGGGGAAGTGCCGTGGGAGGTGAGCGACCGTGGATGAGGGTTCGCATGAGCAAGGAGAAGAGCTTGGAAAGTCGGACGTTGGTCGCGAAGATGGGTGCTCGGCACTTCTGGCGGGTCGCATAAGGTACTAGAGTTGAAGGTAGGTGGGTGTGAGCTATCGGTTTTTCCGATGTTCGATGTACACGTCTTTCTTTCTTCGCCACTCTTTCCACCGAGCATACCTACTCTCAGAAAGAAAAACCTTTCTCTAGCAAACTCTCTGATTGATCTACTGGAAGAAGCGAAAAACTACTGCTATATCTGCCTCGAGGAATACACACATCGACTCCCCCGCATCTACTCCTCAAGAGCCCCGATCAGAATGGCATCCATCACCTCACCTCTCGACCAAGATTGGGACATCATAATCGTCGGCACCGGCGCCGCCGCCCTGTCCTCAGCCCTCTCAGCCGCCACATCCACCACATCTTCCCCAAAGGTCCTCCTAATCGACAAAGCCCCCTCCTCCTGGGTTGGCGGTAACGGATACTTCACCGCCGCAGCCTACCGCACCGTCCACAATGGACTCTCAAACCTCCTCCCTCTCGTCTCCAACGTTCCCTCGGACCTCCAGGACAAGGTCGACATCGACCCTTACACCTCGGACAATTTCCTGGGGGATTTGGACCGGGTCACGAGCGGACGGAGCGATGCAAGACTGGGCGAGGTCGTGGTGAGGGAGAGTCTGGAAACGGTGAAGTGGTTGAAGGATGTGGGTGGTTTGGAGTGGTGGATGAGTTTCAAGCGCCAGGCGTATGAAGTTGACGGAAGGTGGAGGTTTTGGGGTGGGTTGTGTCTTACGTTGGAGGATGGTGGGAAGACGTTGATTGGGAGGTTGTTGGAAAGGGTGAAGGAGGTGGGCTGTGAAGTCTTGTATGAGACTGCGGCGAGGAAGGTGCTCGTCGATGAGCAAGGTGGTGTCAAGGGGTTGGAGGTGCAGAGCAAGGATGGGAATGTTGTGGAGTTGAAAGCGAAAGCTGTGATTCTTTGTGCGGGAGGTTTCGAGGCGAATGCGAAGTTGAGGGGCGAGTGGATGGGCAAAGGGTGGGAACTGGCGCATACGAGAGGCACGCCGTACAACACCGGCGACATGCTGCTCGAAGCGATACGACTCGGTGCGAAGCGCGTGGGTGATTTCAGCCCGACGGGGTGTCATAGTACGTGTTGGGATGCGGATTCGCCGAAAGATGGAGGGGATCGGGAGAAGACGAATGAGTTCACCAAGTCTGGATATCCGTTGGGCGTGATGGTGAATTCATCCGGGAAGAGGTTCGTGGATGAAGGGGTGGATTTGAGGAATTATACGTATGCGAAGTTTGGGAGGGCGATTCTAGAGCAAAGGGATGGGGTTGCATGGCAGATTTGGGATAGTGATGCGGTGGGGTGGTTGAGGAGCGAGGAGTATCGGGATGAGATTGTGAGGAAGACGTGGGCGGGAAGCTTGGAGCAGTTGGCGGGGAAGTTGGAAGGGGATGGCCTGAGGGATGGTGGGCAGTTCGTGGAGACGGTTAGGGAGTATAACGAGGCTGTTGCGGCTCATCGAAGGGAGAATCCGGATGTCAAGCTCAACCCAGCGGTGAAAGATGGGCTTTCGACGCAGTCTTCGGGAAGGAAACTGGAGCTGGCCAAGTCGAATTGGGCACTGCCTATTGAGAAGGCACCGTTCTTGGCTGTCAAGGTCACGTCTGGGATTACGTTCACGTTTGGGGGGTTGGCGATTAATCCGGAGAGTGCGGCGGTGGTGAGGGAGGATGGGACGGAGATTGACGGCCTTTACTGTGCTGGGGAGATGGTGGGTGGGTTGTTCTATGGAAACTATCCTGGTGGTAGTGGATTGACTGCTGGAGGTGTGTTTGGGAGGAGGGCGGGAAGGGCTGCTGCCGAGAGAGCGAGTAGGTAATGGAAGGATTTGTTGTGAGTTGATAAAACAAATGGTTCACTTCGACATTGCAGTATGCCATCTAGGATGAGATGACGAGTCAGTGCTACTCAAGTATCGATCAATGCCAGGTTGGTCGTCCAAGGGTCGCTTCCAGATCTCAGCTCGTCTGCACACTTGATGGAGTGTGTATAGACCTTCGTCTACATGTATGCAGCTGTCCTGATAAGACCTGACTGTGCATTGCAGTTGGGAGTGACCGGCACCGCCATCGCTTGGAGCTCATCACGAGACATCTAATTGAAGAAAGTAGTCTCGTGCTCTTGTAGCACATGAACGCTGGCAAGACGCATGAATCGCAAAGGTTGTGGCATCTGGCATTGACCTGACGTCCCACGAGGAGCGATGCCGGCATACCGTAGCTCCATGCAGCGCCCGAGCTTCAATCAGACATACATGTACTTCGACCGGAGCCAATGGCATCTCGACGGTCAAGATTGGGTACACAAGCTACACGTGAAGCTGCAGACGTTTGCATGCTCGCCAACGTGATCCTGGTCGATGCTGGTCTGCCACTCATGATGTACCTCCAGGTGTAGTTGAAAAGAAGAACAATCGATGACTGATCTCCGACTTGATGAGATCGGAATCGGAGCTGGAAGAAGCAATCCAATAGGAACAGGCTGGCCCGGCAGATCTAACTCATCTCAGCAAGGCGCAACGATAGCGGCCGGTGAAACCTTGATTGCAAGATGGTGGATCGCGCGTGGCCAGTCCCAGCGGCAAGCACGAAGGCAGCATGGGAAGGTGCGAAAACCGGGCAGCCACGCCGTGAACTGGTAATGGATGGGAGAGAGCAGGAGCGGAGGTCGACGCTGCCAGCCGGGCATGTGGTTAATAAACGTGGTCGTACAGGCGAGCGCGGGCAGCGGCGACAGAAACGGCAGGCGCGCTGTCATTGGGTAATTGGCCAGGCGCTTTGACGGCGACGGAGATGAGAGCAAGAAGCGCTCAAGCCACCGCTGCCGGGCCTGGTCCGCCGCTGTGTGCTGCTGCTGCTGCTGCTGTGTGTGTGGAGGCTTGCCTGCCTGTCTGCTTCCTCGACCTCAGCTGCGGCCGAACATTCAACAAGCGTCTTCTCGTTGTTGCTGCGACACGCCCGATCGCTGTGTTGCGCGGCAGCTGTCCGACCACCCTCCACTCAAGTTCGCCACAGCTGCCACTCCCCACTCGAGCAGCAGGCGCGACTGCCACACCTTTTGCACAGCCGCTTCGCGACCGACCCGGATGCACCCTGCCCAGCCCAGCCTGTCTTCGATCCAGACCTCACCTTCAAGCATCGCACTGCATCCCCGTCATCCGCCCACGACACGCTCGCTGTCGCGCACCACCCACACCGTCGCTAGACCTCACCGCCGACGCACTATAACCCATTGCCGCACCGAGCGCACCTCCGCCCGTCTCCACCGCGTCGCCGTCAGCGAATGAGTACATGCTCCGCCGGAGCTTCGAACACCCCCCATGAGCCAACAGGGCGTCCAGCCCGCCGCTGGAGGAAACGAACAAGGTACGTTGCGATGCGGTCGTGGCCATGTGTGCTGCGCACATGTCTCTGCACGTGGCAAGGGGAAAGCTGCCGATGAGGAAGGCGCGCAATTGATGGTAGAACCGAATGCTGATACATCTCTTCAGGCTCTTCAGCAACCTCACAGCCGTTCGTACCGCCTCCAAGGACATCGTCGCGTGAAGTGCAGCTGACTCAGGACGGGAACAGTGTCCCCAATGCTGCATCTAGCGGTCAGCCCAATTCATCCGACGCGACGGCATTGCCCATCCCGGAACAGCCCCCAACTGCTCAGCAAACATCGAGTCCACAGGAGCGATCGGAGAGTATAGGTCGAGGTTCAAGAAAGAGCTTGAGGAAGGGAAGCAAGCGGAAAGACCAGTCAGGTGAGAAGTCTCCTCAAGCACCAGCGGCAGAGCAGGAGCGGCCGAAGAAGAAGGGCGGGTTGTTAGCGTTTCTCAATTGTTGTGGTGGGTCGGATGATGGGCAGGAAGCGGGACAGCAAGATGCAGCACAGCCGGCGAAAGTGAACACCAAGCCCCAACCCACGCGAGTACAGCAGCCCAGGAACCCACAGAATGTCGGCACCACCGACACCAGCACCACCCAGGACTCGCAGGAAGTAATCGACGAGAAATCAACTCAGAAAAAGCTCTTCGCAAATGGCGACTCACGGCAGCCGGGCGTGGACTCGGAAAAGTCGCAACCCAGCGATGGCGCAGTCGACAAGCTTGAGGCAAATGACGCTGCCGCACCAGTACCAAGTGCGGCCGCCGATGCATCTGGGGCCTCACAGACCGCCGAGACAACACCAGACCTGCCGAACATCATTACTTCCGGACCATCAGAACCTGCCGAACCCAATCCGTCGACCCCTGATTTGCGATTGATTGCGCCCACGCCGACAGGCCCGCAAAACGAAGACCCAGTAATCTTTGACCGAACGCCCGAACAGAAGCAACTCGATGAGGACATCGAAATGTCCCAACAGCTTCCTTTGTCCGAAAAGGAAGCTCACCAGATTGACGAGGAGAATCAGCACGCCACTGAAGCAGCCCAACAGGGCCACAGTACAGACACACTACCGCCGCCTCCACCCTTGCCTCAATCACATCAGGGCGCCGCGGACAATACTGGCGCGAGTCATGAAACCTCCTTGGTGTCTACACCTGAACAATCTAGTAAGTGGCTGCTACCCCCCATGCGGCCGGAACATCGTGGGAGGAAGTGCTTGGTGTTGGATCTCGATGAGACGCTGGTGCACAGCAGTTTCAAGGTAAGCTTGCCCCCCTAGTGACATGAGGAAACCCCCAGTTTAATGTTTCGCAGATACTCCACCAAGCCGACTTCACGATCCCTGTCGAGATTGAGGGACAGTACCACAACGTCTATGTCATAAAACGACCTGGCGTGGATCAGTTCCTCAAGCGAGTGGGCGAGCTGTACGAGGTGGTGGTGTTCACGGCGTCTGTCTCGAAGTACGGCGATCCTCTCCTTGATCAGCTGGACATACACAATGTCGTGCATCATCGACTATTTCGCGAAAGCTGCTACAACCACCAAGGCAACTACGTCAAGGACTTGAGTCAAATTGGTCGGGATCTCAAGGAGACCATCATCATCGACAATTCGCCAACGAGCTACATCTTCCACCCTCAACATGCCGTACCGATTAGCAGCTGGTTCAGCGACGCACACGACAACGAACTTCTGGACCTGATTCCGGTTTTGTACGATCTATCTACTTCGCAGGTTCAGGACGTCAGTCTCGTGCTAGATGTCGCTCTATGATGACAGATTCATCAAAGTTGTACTGGACTGCCAGAAGCTCCTAGTGCTTGTACTAAGGGTACTGGCGGATCTTCGCGCTCTATTGAAACGGCCGACCGAGATACCCTCTTCGTTTCTGCATACGTGGTTCAGAATGATACCATACGCATAATAGCTTCTGCGGCGACTCGCCAAGTCGCAACTCATCGAGTCTTCCACCCAACCACGTGGCAGGTTCTGCTAGAAAGCTCGAGGTCCAGAAGCACCACACATGTACAGCTAGCGGCATCAATTCAACTCGACTGCTCGATGCGGAGCCAGGTCGAATCATTCTTCGAGACGACATCACCGACCCCAGACCCATACCCTTCATTTGTCACCTACCGATCACGAGCGCAGGCCAGGCGCCCGTCTGAGCGAGCGAACGAAGCGTTTTCTCAATGTATTACATCATCCAGGGCTACGGAGCAGGTGTTGGTGTATCATCATGCACGCATACCGCGGGCCTTGAACTGCATTTACACGACCTGCGGCTGCCTTCTCCTTCATTTCCTTTGTTAGACCAGCAACATCATCGCGAGCGCCCTATCGGCCCATTGGCCCACAACTCATACACCATTGCCAGAAGTGGGAGAATACGGTTATGACATTGGGATGGGTAAAAGGAGGGGATTACTTGTTGCGTTGGGCGGGTTTTCACACGGAGATACCACTGGACTGTGTTTGTTTCTCTACTTGTTGCAAGTTGGATGGTCTTGGTTCGGATTACAGGCGAACGCCAATCAAAAGAATGGGGGTTCCTGGTTGTATCATCAGCATCATTCCGAGAGAACAGCATGGACCGACCGACGATTCAGGACAAGACCGCACAGTACTTCAGCAGCTGGCCGAACGACACAACGCGACTCGACTACTGCTCCAGAAAGGCGGCAATCTCTATGGCCCATTGATCTTTGCAGGTACCGACGAAAGCCAGAGCGAGAGCGAGAGCGAATCGACTGTCAAGACTGGGGTTTTATCGCCGCCGTGTACTTCGCCCGCAGAGACACTGAGCTAGGGAGGAGAAGAATCCGCAAAGATTGGACGAAACGCATGGAAAGGCTAGCATGGGTGGGAAGCGATTGTGTTGCTGTGGGCTCTGTCGTTGAGTCGGTAGCTTATTATACAGGTATAATCAATCACTACTACTAGTTCTTGCCGGAGGGCGTGCAATCGAGCTGACATGGGCTGATGGCCTGGTTTACTCTCCTCCTGGCTTTCCCCTACGTGTGGCTTGCTGGAGATGCGATGTGAGCAGGAAGATGGAAGTTGGAGGTGACCTTCCTGGTTCTACTTCGTTAGAAGCTAGCCATTCGATCATCGTATCTGGCAAATGTGGGCTCCCTGACATTGTGCTGTCCGCCGTGCGACGATTGGACACGCATCGTCCTCGAGCTGTGAGCGTAAAGGCGAAACGTTGTGTCGTGGCAGGCAAGATAAACAACTCAGAGCCCCGAATGAAGCAGCAATGACTTGTACGTATCAGCCGACGGCCAGGCAGGGCAGGGTAGCTTTGCTATGTTTGCTTTCGCACGAAGCGATCTAAGTGTCTAATGGCGATTCTGAAAGAAATATTCATGTCTACATGCCATCTCATCGAGCGGACAACCGCATCAACAATCGAAGCTATAGTACGTATCCTACATCCACTTCTGATGCTGCAAATCCAGAAAATCATTAGGATCAAACGAGAAATCATCAAGAGTCCACTCAGCCAAATCTCCAAACCCAGGCAACGGAATGTCCTCCAACCTCTCGCTCGTAATGGTATCGTCCGGTCGTGGCACCAGAGGCATCATCTGATCGGTGCTGGAAGTCGTCCCGTGCTGACCGATGGAGGAGAGCATAGGGTCGCGGGTCAGCGCCATGAGTCGATAGAATGGTCGGGTGAAATGGTCCACGGCTCTTTGTACGAATGTCGCTCTTTGGCTTGGCTCGGCTGTCGCTTTCATTAGCCCGTCGGCGGCGCAGATGTACCAGAGATCGAGCTTGCTGCCGCCAAATCGCATGACCTTTTCGGTGTACATGGCGATGGCATTGTCCATCACCCGACTGGCGGTGTGCTCAATGGCAGAGATGAGGAAGCGATCGGCGAGAGGATCCGCGGTGACATAGGCATGACAGATGGACAATGCGGCTCGAACGTGGTCGTTGTAGAGAAGTTCCACTAAGTCGCTGCCACTGTCGCGCGCTGCTTTGTGGGCGTCGAGCATTTGAGCGGCACTGTCGACCATGATCATCCGTGAGAGCTGCTTTTCAACCGACGAGGTGGAGTTGAGGAGTTGTTGTTCGTGGATCGCCAGGATGAATTGGTGGATGTTGATACAGATTAACGCCCGGGCTGCAGCCGACTCACCATCATTCCACTTGGGGCATGCTTGATGCAGTTGCTTCAGCGTATTTGTGTACGCCACTGCTCTGCTATGAGGCGTCACCGTACCATTCATATCGTTGAGGATCGAACACAGCTGGTGTCTGAGGTTGAGTGATCTCCATGACACCGCGAGGTACGACGTTTTGGTAAAAGTGTTCAACGACAACACTGTGTCACTATCGTCATCTTGGACGTTGAGTGGCGGTCCAATATCGCTGTGGATCGTCCATGGAGCTGCTGGCATCCCGTGTTCAAAGGCAGCTTGCAGCTCGAATTCGATCGCAGCGGCCCAGAGCCGTCGGCGCATCATCTTGTCCACAGCAGTCGTTTCCTTAGCTAGGTCTTCGGGGTCACGGTGCATGCCAGTGCACATAAACGTCCTTATTACGCCGCCAGCGTTGGCCCATGTGCGCTTGTTCCTTTTGCCATTGAGTTGCCGCCCCAAGAGAAGTAGGAACTGGATCTGAAAGTCGAGTATTGATTCGTACTGGTACACCTTTGCGTGCACCCATTGCTCGATGGTGTCCAAGATCAGCGTAGCTTTGGCGCGCGACACCTGTCCAGTTGACGCTGTCGACGTGAAGGGTGCGGACGTCAAACAGTCGGCAATGGCGATGATCAGTAGTACGACAGCCACAAAGCGGGTATCGACCTCATCCCGGCCAGACCACAAGTTCTTGTAGTCCTCATCAAATGTTGGAGCATGAAGTACAGGATAGATGTAGTCGAAGCTATCCAGGTATACACGCACCAGGCGATCTGCCTCTGCCTGCGATGGCAGCAGCACTTTGACGTTCTCATCTGGGGTCAAGTTAGGCTTGAAGGCGGTCAACGCTGTGCGATGCTCCGTCTTGTTGAGGTATTGCTGGACCTGGTCGAACGCAGGAAATGTTGAGAGCGCATCCTTCTTGAACGTGCTGATGCCGGGGACGTGCTCGGCGAGAGTGATTGTGCAAGTGTTGCCGTTGAACTTGGTCCGAAAGGCCGAGCCACGTAGCAGTATGTTCGTTGTGTCGACGGCAGCAGTAGCAGCATCAGTTTCGGCGTCTTCGTTCGTTCCCTCGGGTGATGGAAGCTGACCAGACGCATCTGTCTGTCGTGGCCCTGGTGCGCCTGGCTTGTTTGAGGATGTCTGGAAGCTCCAGAGCGTTTCTTCTAAAGACTCCACACGAGCAAGCAATTCGGAGTCGACCGTTCGAGCAGCTTGATTAGGTGCAATTGGGCGTGGGATATCCTCGACGGCAACAGCCTGGGTCGCAGGTGCCCGTGAAGTGCTCGAGTTGGCGGTGGTTGGACTTGCAGTGGCATACACACAGCTGGCAGCGGATCCTGCTCGCGTACATCGACCGCACGCAGGTAGTCCGTGGTCACATTGAAGCTTCTTCCGCCTACACTCGAGGCAGGACCAGATTTTACGGGGCCGTTTCCGCACGCCATCGCGTTGTGCCGCATTTCTCGACTGCATGCTGATATGCCTCTTGATCGATGACAAGGCGTCTCCACACTTGTGACACCTGCCGGAGGCTTGGGGTCTTCCACAAGGGTCGGGTCGTCCGAGAAGCGTGTGGACGTTCGCGTGTCCAGTGATCCACACGCGGAGACGTGATGCTCAGGCTGGCGAAGACTGTTGTTCGGGTCCGACTCGGATCTGATAAGGTGGATGCAGTCGTAAGAAGGAGGAGAAGCAGTAGAGGTTCTAAATGGAAACACGTCCGACTTCGGCACAAGCGACGAAGTGGCACATGCAAGGACGCAGTTGACTCATACGCGAGGTGTGTAGCGGTATGCCAGATATGTAGTAAGGATTGTGCTCAGCTGCCTAGCTCAGGACGACATCATGGATCCAAGCAAGGTTGATTGGCGGCAAGCCACGCGAGACGTAGAGACAGAGCACGAAAATGACAATCGCACTGATTGCAAGTCTATTTCGCTTTGGTCTTGTTCCAGGGGACTTGGTGTCTGCACTTCGTGTTCTCGCAGGTTTACAACAGAGCTTGTCGATGGCTTGATGGGCGCCGAGACTTGGTCGTCTGTGTCGTGGTAGCAGGAAGGTCGAGTCTGCGTACGCCGATACTTCGCTGGGTCATACGTCTTGATCGAGGACTGTCTGCTTTGTCACTGCATCCTTCGATTGCTCGAGCGAGAGGAAAGTCGTTGCAGACGTTGTAGGCGAGAAAGCCGCTTCGGCTCGTACGAAGGTCTCGGCTGTTGCGAGTCGACTTCGGAGAAGTCGTTACTCCTGCTATCCTCACGGCTAGCTGCGACCCATCCGACCTTCGTCTGAATATACAGTCGGACTCGTCCATCGGTACTCGTGAGTATGTATGTGGGGCACTATGTGCTTGTCTGGCGATGACTTAGGAGGTACGTCTGAGGTCAAGTGGAAACGGCGCTAGCGGCGTGCACGGATCATGCTTTCCTGACTTCACCTCTTCACTCTTCACAATTTACGAACATCCACAAAGTCCATTATCCAGGAAAAGGCATCGCGAAAACTGAATTTCACACCGCACTTAGGAGTGCAGCAGGTTATATCACTATACATCCCACCATGGCTCCAGCGAACGCACAAGACTCTCCTCTTCTGTGTGGTTCCTTTCGGCCGGAGCTTGACATTCCCATCGACAGTGTCAGCATCTCTTCAGCGAGGCGCTGCTCGATTGTGGGCGCCTGCCAATGGCTGGACACACATCGACGGTCGCAGTGCAGTCGTTTGGTGATGCCGTTGTCGTCATATCGTTCAGTCTCGAGGCTTTGATCATTCGCCAGTCTCCGGGGCCAGATGCATTCAGCGTCAAACATCAGGCCCCTCTTTCGCTCTTTAAAGTGTTCTTTAACCTCTACAACAGTGACCTATTCACACGTTCGCTCCAGGTTCCTCTCCATTAGCCCCTCGGGCCACTCGGTCAACAGCTCTCGCATGGGGGACGGGTCACACTCAAACATGACAGCTACAGCTCGCCGTGACAATATGCCTCCTATTGTCAGCATAATGCCCCCACACATCACGAAAGAACTCGAGCCCGTACGCACTGGAGCTGACGCTTCAGTGGCTCGCGATGATGATAGCGAAAAGATGGGGAAAGACAACACACTGTCCTTTACAAAGCAAAGCGTGGAGTCAGCAGCTCAAGACTCACCAGTCTCAGGTCACGACGGTGCGCCCAAATACCCGAGTTTAGTTGAATCGAGTGGTCCTGCAGACCCCGAGAACCTCCAAAACTGACCAAGATGGCGGAAATGGCTCATCACATGCATATTGTGCATGATTGCGTTCGTCTGCACTTTTGCGTCCTCCAATTTCAGCACTGCTTGGAGAGTGACATCGCAAGAGTTTGGAGTTAGCACAGAGGTATTTACAAAGCTTCGATATTTTACGGAGCCCGATTGACATAGGACACTAGGTCACCACACTGGGAACCTCACTGTTTCTTGGTGATCCTTTGCGTCAGTATTCAGGGCGTTCTGCGATTATGAAATGTGACAGACAAAAGTCTGGGGCCCTGGCACGGAGCTTCTTGGCCGCAGGATACCGCTTTTCTCTGCTTATGCAGTATTTGCTGTATTCGAAAGACCCGTCGCTGTTGCGCAGAATCTACAGACCATCATGGCCTGCAGATTCTTGGTACGTCTCGTATGTCGTGCAAAGCCTGGAGACTTGAGCAGCGATTGTTAAGTTCCTCTCACAGTTCGGTGTTGCGCCTCTCGTGATCATACCTGGGTTGCTGGCAGATGTGAGCGTTTTGATGTCAAAGTACTATCAGATGTGCTCACAACACGCCAGATCTGGGATCCCGTCACGCGTGGTCTCGCCATGTGTCTTTAAAGTGCACCACTCTTCATCAGCCCTTGTCTAGTGGGTGAGTCAATGCCCAAAGACTTGAGCAGCTTCTGACATCGAGAAGGCACCAGTCATCGGCGGCTTCATTACAGACTCTTATCTTGGCTGGCTATGGACAGCCTGGATAACTTTGATCATGGCTAATCTTTTCGGCTTGATAGCTCTTGCCACAACTCCCGAGACATACGCGCCCGTTCTGTTACAGCAGCGATCCAAACGTCAACGGGTCGAAACCAAGATTTGGGAGCTGCATGCCAAGTTTGACGAGACTCAAGTTACAATCAACGATGTCATCACAAAGTACTTGACCGGGCCTTGTGTGATGCTTGTGCAAGAGCCAGTATTGTCTTTGATGATGCTATACTTGTCGCTGGTTTATGGTATGCCACGATCGGCTGCTCCGCTCAGAGATGAATCCTGACAAGTCTCACAGGTCTCTTGTACCTAAACTTCGAAGCATTCCCAATCTCATTCCAGCAACAAAGATGTCGGAACGAAGGTGTAGGAGGACTCCCATATCTCTCCTTCTGCGTTGGCTGCGTCCTAGGCCTGGGATTCAATGCCTGATTCATCAGAGTCGATGAGTACCAATACGAACCCATCAGTCGCCGCGATGGAAAATTTCCGCCTGAAGAGCGCCTTCTCAGCATCATGATCGGGGCCTTTCTTCTTCCTATCGTTCTTTTCTGGTTCGGTACGTGTTCAGTCTACTGCATTCGCACAGTGTTTGACTGATATTTCCTTATAACACAGGCTGGACATCGTTCCCATCCATCAGCCCCTGACCGCAAATCATAGCGGCCGCGCCGATTGGAGCTGGCATCGACTTATCTTCCTGCAAGGTATTAACTACATCATAGATGTGCATCTAGCGCTTGCAGGCTCGGCGATCGCTGCCAACACTTTCGCAAGATTCCTCGCTGGTGCTGGATTCCCTATGTTTGGTGTGGTTCACGATTACAGAAGTGTGAAGCTCATCCGAGTTACTGAAGCTGATCAGGAAGTCATAGCTGCCCCAATGTTCCACAACCTTGGCGCGTCATGGGCGTCTAGCTGGCCTTTCCTGGCCCTTGCACTGGCACGGGTTCCGTTTCTGTTCTACAGGTATGGAGCGAGGCTGCGGAAGTATGTACGAGCCACTGTCACGAATAGCTAACGGCTGACCGAGAGACCAGAATGTCAAAATTCAGTCCTTACTAGGCTCTGTGCACTGGCAACCGCACAGCGAATAAGTAATGGTGTGGAAATTCGACTTGCGATTGCAGCGAGGCGGATATGGATGTTACTGGCGTGCCAGAAGCTCAGGATTTTAGGGCTCAACCACCAATTACCAGTCGTTCATTTGCACCGGTAAGCAATACGCATTACAGCGGAGGCTTTTCGCAGAAGCTCATACGCCAGCTCACGCATATTGGTTGCTTACGCAAAGCCTGACAGAGTGTACCAACTTACCACTCCCACGCATGGCTAAAATGTACCGTGGCGCTATTCGCGTGGTTTGCACAAATTGTGGATATGCGATCTATACTTATATCACTATTTTCGACCTTGCTCGCTCATCGACCCTCTCAATCAGCAGCGCCCAGACCCTCGAATTGTGTGAACAACAATCACGCAGCACCTGACTCTATTGATGACCATAGTACTCGATAGCTGGCCTATAAAACAGACGGGCTGTTCAACGGTCAGGGACCTTGCGGCGGCACACAAGGCAAGCATGACACGGACGGCCCCTTTCCAAGTTTGCCAAAGGACCGAAGCTACTATCGAGGCAAAGGCTGTGGTCAACATTAAGGTGCCATGATACCTGATCCGAACAGTGCGTACCTCAAGCTGACTGTGATATAGAGCAATGACGCCATCGAAAGTGTTGCCCAATCTCAACGGACATTCTCTCCAATCTTGACGAACACGTATGCCTTAGCGCTTGGCATCCTCTGCGGTCGCTATCCGGACACGGCCACGCTCGCTTTCACAATAGCGGGGCTGACTGGAATTACGGTGCTCTTGTCGAAGGCCTATGACAACGAATACTGTCAAAGACCGAAGACGATGAATAGTGTTACAGAACCTGGCCAAGCAGAGAAGGGAACCTTTCGAACAGCATCACAGTTTGTCCCGATCATCGGCTCTGTCGCAATGCTCTTGGTCTTGTTACCTTGGCGCTTCTCCGCGCTTGTTGCTGGGTTCACGGCTCCCATATGGTTGTTCGTTGATACCGAAATTCACGAAGCTTTGACCGCCGAGAGTTACCTGCCAGAGTTGAGGCAAACGTGGAAATGCGCACAAGGGAGCAAGTGTGTACCTGATGCATGCATGGAGGGTATGGAGTCTGTCGATCCGAAGATAGAGATTGTTACATGGATTGTGTTCGTATGGTTGGTGTCTGTGGTGTTAAAAAGCCCGGGCTGGGTCGGGATAGTCGAGTCTGCGCTGACGCACGGCTCTTGATCACATTCAGATACAGTATTCTCGAACATGCGCACTGCGTCACGCTCTTTGCCTCATCACACCTTACACCTTTGACACGATACTACGCGCCAAGATCCGGCCAACCTTGACCGGACGCTTGGAGCAGTCTACGAGCTGTGCGCTTCTACCCGGCGCTGACGGCCCTGTCAACCTCTCATTCTTTATCAAGTCCCACTTCGATGTCATTGTTTTCCATCAGCGCCACGAATCTTGCATAGCAGAGTGGCAAGAGCCGTGCTAGAGGCGTACTTTACACCATGCTTGAGCGGCCAATGGCTCGGACGTGCGTCATGGGCCGCATTCAAGACACAGGAGCTGCTCTTATATGTGCTTCGACTTGACCCAATAACGTCAACATTCTCAACCTCAACCCCTTAGTCCACTTCACCCGCTCAAGACAACATGACTACGACGGATCGACGAGTTCTCATAGTTGGAGCCGGCATTGCTGGATCTGTCGCCGCATACTGGTTAGGCACGGCCGGCTTTCAAGTAACTGTGATCGAGCGCGCAGCACAATTACCCACGGCAGGACAAGGTATCGACATTACAGGACCCGCTCTTGAGATCGTGCGCAAGATGGGCCTGGAGGACAAGATTCGGTCTCACACCACCGAGGAAGGAGGATTCGCCATTGTGGACGACCAAAGCAATGTAATCGCAGCTCTGGGCAACGCTTCCGAGGGTAAAGCGACCCTTACACAAGAGATCGAGATCATGCGTGGCGAGCTCACGAGGATTCTTGGAAGTGCCGCCGAGTCATATGAGAACGTGAGACGCCGTTTCGGCTGCAGGATCACCGAACTCAGACAGAGCGAGAACGGTGTGACTGTGGTATTCTCCGACTCAAACACGACCGAGGACTTCGACATTGTCATTGGCGCCGATGGCTTACGCTCCAAGACTCGCGAATTAGCACTTGGGAGCGACATCGCCAGCAGGTCGTTCCGTGGTCGGGATCAGTACACTGCTTTCTACTCCATACCTGCTGACGCGTCCGACCGGCCGAACTCACGATTTCAGCATGCTCCTGGCGGAAGAACGATTCTTTTGCGCCCATGCGACTCTCAGCGGTCTTCCTGCTATCTCAACCTCACCGCGCCGTCTCAGAAGCTGCTGGACTCGCTTTCGAGATCGCAGGACGAGCAAAAACAAGCTTGGACCGAGATCATGTACGATATGGGTGGTTCCATAGGCGAGCGTGCGCGAGAGGGTCTGAAGTCGGCCAAAGACTTCTACTTTGAGAGAACTGCTCAGATAAAACTGGACAACTGGTCCAGCGGGCGTGTAGCATTGGCGGGCGATGCCGCATATGCACCCTCGCCTCTCACAGGTCAAGGGACTACATGTGGCATCCTAGGAGCCTATGTCTTAGCTGGCGAGATCTCTGCCAATCCTGATGATCTGTCAGCTGCGTTCTCGATGTATGAACAGAGGATCAGAGGCTACATTACAAAGTCACAGAGCATACCACTTGGTGGATATGCACCAAACCTGCTCAATCCACGAACGAACTGGGGCATTTATGTCCTCAGGACAATCTTCTGGTTCATTGCCTGGACCGGCCTTTGGAAGATTCTGGACATTAGTTCGCAAGGCGACGACTTTCAAATGCCACAGTATGACTTTGCACAGCGATGAACGAATAAGCCGATATGCACAAGAGACGAGTAACGGTCCTTTGTCGGCAGAACAGGTGACACTCGGCTACCCCATGGGCTGATGGTGCGGAGAAGCACATGCGTAGGTGGGGGATCTGCAGAAACCCACCTGGAGGACGAACCAGGTCCAAGGACTGAGTATCCGCCAAGACGGGCTCCGTCTCGAGCATGTACTGTCTGGCGTGCACAACCACACAGTGGCAATGAGAGAAGGTTGGCCGAATTACTGCTACGTTAAATACATGCGCACTGAAGTTCGTGCTTCGATCTAGCCTACACTTTCCCTTCCTTCCAAACCACTTTGAGACAAGATTTTGCCAGCTTTTGCTTATTAGTATCAAGGCAATATGGACATCAAGTCTTCTTCAGGAAATGACAGTGACGAGCTCTCGCAAGAAAAGCCCAGTGCAACGCTCCATCTCGAGACCAGCGACCAGAAGGTATCCAGGACGCAGCAGATTCATGAGATCGAAGCAGCGGTCACCGACCCGAATGTCACGCTCGAGTCTTTCGCCCATCTCGACATCAAGAAGATCCAGCGCAAGATGGACGTTCGCTTGATTCCCATGCTCGCGATACTCTACCTGCTCAGTTTCTTGGGTGCGTACGACAAGGGATAGAAAGCCTTGTTGATCTCCAAGTCGCTCGCTGATATTCGCTTCCAGATAGAGGCAACATCGGAAACGCAAAGGTTGAGGGCCTCGCTGAGGACTTGAACTTGACCGGAAATGACTACAACTGGTGTCTGACGGTGTTCTTCTTCAGCTACGCAGCGTTTGAAGTACCCAGCAACATGCTGCTCAAGAAGCTACGACCTAGCGTCTGGCTACCTACCATCATGGTTGCTTGGGGAATCGTGATGACGCTTATGGGAATTGTACAGAATTACAGTGGTCTACTTGCAGCCCGATTCTTCTTGGGAGTCGCTGAAGCTGGTCTCTTCCCTGTGAGTATCATAGTGAAAGTTGAACGCAACACAGGTTGACAGTCTTGGCTAATGTGTGTGTTAAGGGCGTCATCTACTACAATACCATGTGGTACACAAGATATGAAGTTCAGGTACGCCAGGCGTACTTTTTCTCTGCAGCTTCAATCGCAGGAGCATTCTCGGGACTGCTGGCCTACGGCATTTCTTTCATGGACGGGGTCGGTGGTCTTGCTGGCTGGCGATGGATGTGAGCAGTTGCATCTAGCGGAGTTGATGGTGCAAAAGCTAATGATCGCAGTTTCATTCTCGAAGGTATCCTCACTGTCTTGGTCGCAGGCCTTGCATATTTCATAATCTACGACTTTCCCGAGACAGCTTCTTTTCTTACCCCGGAAGAGCGAGCATTTGTGACATACCGCCTGCGTTACGACGGCCAGGAGAGCGCAGCGAATGGGCAACGAGTCGCTCAAAATGAGAAGCAAGATTGGAAATCCGTCAAAGCTGCGTTCCTCGACTGGCAGATTTGGATCAACATCTTCGTCTACTGGGGTTATGTCTGTCCTTTGTACGGCGTCAGCCTGTTCATGCCGACCATCATCAAGGAACTCGGCTTTTCGACGACATCCTCTCAGCTGCTTACAGTGCCGCCATATGTCGTCGCCTCGATACTTACGATCGCAGTCGCCTTCGCCGCGGACAAAAAGCGAATCAGGTCTCCATTTATCATGGTGTGCTTCGTCTTCCAACTCGTCGGCTTCATCATGTGTATCTCAAACGGATCGTTTGGGGTCACTTATGCAGGAGTTTTCATCGCTGCCTGTGCCATCTACCCGGCACACCCGACCAACTTGACGTGGCTATCGAACAACTTGGCTGGCTCATACAAGCGTGCTGTCGGCGTGGCCATACAGATCTCTGTCGGAAATATGGCCGGTGCAATGGCAAGCAACTTTTACAGGTCGAAAGATGCCCCCAGATACATTTTAGGCCACGCTTTGGAGATCGGCTTCATCTGTGGTGGTATGATTGCGGCCACGATTCTCATACTGAGCTATGATAGAATCAACAAGAAACGAGCCAAGCAAGTCGCAAACGGTGAGCACAATGGTTTCACTCCAGAGGAGCTTAGTGACTTGGGTGATCGGGCCATCACTTTCAAGTACACCCTCTAGTCACACAGACTGGACGCAGGGCTTCAGCTGTAGTGCGCGCGACTTCGCGTCTCCACCACGACCGACATGGATACTCTCCAGTCATCTTCAAGAGAGCAACTGCCGAGATTCACTCACATCACGTGCTGAATCCTTCGTTCGGTGGAGAACGCGCCGAACGCCTTAAACGGCGATCGACGATGCTGATCGATCTTCGCTTGGACCGGATCTTGCTTGCGAAGGAAGCAGATGAAGTGAACAGACCGCCAGACTACTGTACAACTGCTCTCATACGCTCGACGTCGCCTTGGACTGCCTCGTGTACAATCTCGTGTACAACTGGGTCGGGTTGCTCTCGACTCCAGCCGCTCGTGCTGCTGAGCTGCTCCTTGGCGGTCATCAACCGCACCGGTCAACGGTTGTACTTAAGACCACACCATCGCCACCACGATCCTCAGCGACATTGCCTTGTGTCAATAAGGCCATTCCAAAGGCCCAGGCAGATCCAACTCCTAGCGATTGGCGCTATTTGGTCGTACGGAACGGGGATGATAAGATGTGTTGGCAGATTCGCCTGCAGCAGCCAAGGAGGCGCTCGGTAGATGTGGTCCGTCATCCTGATGCAAGACACAGAGCGACGAGCTACGACCTCGAAGGATAAAGCCACGCTGAAGAAAAGACGGTCAGATCGGACCGTACACTACAATCGTATCATGTTTGCTCTGTGGACCATGCACGCAAGTCTAGAGTGAGGCACTGTGCTCAATATCGCTGGTGGTGAATCCTGGCCTTGTGCCTTGATGCTGTGAGCCTCAGCGGGAAGCTGCATGTTGATCGATACCTATGGAGGTTACAGTGAATTGGCGGCACGAGCTCTCTCTGTTTCACGAATGTCTTTCCACCCTGGTCTGCATAAGCGTCAGCGAGCTTTTCCACCAGCGCCTTGGATTCCACACGGAGAAGCATCCGAGGCGATTTCGAGATATCACTGTGACTGGACTGGATACTTGTAGCCCGACTCTGTGGCGTGGCTGTTTCGCTTCGACATCCGATACACGCACTCAGGAGACTCTGGAGGCCGGCATCCTCTTCACTTGCGGATGCCGCGCTGAGTTTGTTTGCTCGTCGTCAGGCTTTGACATGGCTCGAGTACTCCCTCTTCCTCGCAGTGAGTCAAAGGCTCATTTCATGCAACGCCTCGGTCTCAATCGCCATGACCCTCGGCACCGCCAGATCTATAATGCGATGAAGGTGCTCACTGCTCCGTGGTGGTGGTAGTGCTTGGCACTGGATTATCGCTAACACGTCACTCCAGAACGATGCTATCGAAGGCCGTCAAAGAATCATCGCCACCCTCAGCCAGCGGCGCCATGTGCCTATTGTTGGGGGCGCGGTAACGACGTCGCAGATCCCTGCTGCCGTCATGGAGCAAGAGATACACCGAATCTATCAGACTGCCCAGAGCTTGACGAGACACATGTACAATCTGGCTTTGGACCTCACCCACCCTGACGAACCGAACTGGATCATTCGATGGATGCTGTGGCATGTCATTCGCTACCGAGATAGACGTCAGCACCATGTTGTCGAGCAAGCAGAAGAAGACGAAGACTCAGATGCTGGAAACAACACATCAGTCTTGACCATCTCTCCGCAGGTTGCAGCGACCGTGAAGGAATTGAGCTCTGTCCTAGAAGCATCTCTTACTGCGACAAATCAGGCACCCAGCACCTCGAGATACGACCCTGTTCGCGATCAGTGGAAAACCTGACCGAGAGAACTCAAGGTATTCATACCTACGTGTTCTTTCAAATTTCCTTCACCGCACCGCGGCCCTTTGCATTCTTTGATGCAAGGAGAACATCATGTTCACATTCAGCCATATGCAGGACGGCAATGAAACACCTTGCGCAACAATATACAACAGCGCAACAGAAGTTCAGAATACACGCGAAATTGGGTGGTAAACACACTGATTTCCGAAGCCATCAGCGGCTATGAGTATTACATGGTGCTATGGAGTGCAGATCCAGCCGTCCCTATTAGATTGGCTCAAGCTTTCTTGCTTGATATGGAACACGTGGGCGTCGTGGGTAAATGAATACACTCTTTCTTCCTATAGCCGAACCAGTTGGTCTACACTCATGTTGTCCATGACACCACGATATCGCACATCCTGAACTTGATCCCAAGCTATGTTGATCATGCAGCCAATTACCATGGAACCATCGAAGAGTGGTATGATGGCATAGCTCATGAATAACATGATCGGATGATAATCCGTGTGACCCGTGCCGCCGGTACAGATGGGATGACGTGCAGAGAGTCTAGACTCCTATGGAGCGTGCTACGCTCCTGACTATTTGAATGTAAGGCTACATGCTCGGAGACGCTTACCCCTATTGAACCTAGTAGTGGTCAAGGTGCTCATAGACTTGCATCTCGAGAATGAAAGAGTGCATGAGTATAACGCCACAACCGGGCATCATTCAATCTCTACCATCGACTCGTACGAAGCGATCACTGCGTCAATCATGTGATGTGCCTAGCCTCCAGGAACATTGTCTGACAAATGTGTCGCAACACAATCGACGCCTACGATCAACAAGCTGCGATCGATCAATATGGAAGTCCAATGCCATCCCTTTCACGTATCCCAAGCCTTGTCCAGATACGCCAAGTGTTCCTTCGGTGCCAAAATTCGTTCCAGACTCCCAGTCCAGTGTGCATAGCCTTTTGTGTCCCTCTCATCTAGCTTTGGAATCTGGTATTCCTTCAACTCGGTGGTCTCTTTCTCGCCGCCTCTCAACCACTCCAAGACACCCGTGTTTCTCACGTCTTTGATCCACGTGAAACCCTCTCCTGATCCATTCGCTACGCGCGTCCATCCTTTCAGACCCTCAGGTCTGTACGCAGACCAGCCTCGGGCACGCGCAAGCATACGATGGTGAACGGTAGGATGTATCTCTTCCTTGAAATGCTTGTAGTCGACCGGAGCGTTGCCGTCTTTGGCGAACCAGACTCCTGGCTCGCGGTTGTAGCCCCGACGCCAGGTGGTAAAGAGGGAGGCGGCTTGCCAGAAGAGGTTATTGGTGGGCATCAACCTGCCGTCAGACCACTGGATGCGACGGTTGTTGACTTCTTCAGGGGTAAGAGGCGGGAAGGAAGTGATGGTATTGGCGTCCAATTTGTGGAGACGATCGAGGATCGGGTATTTCAGCGCATTTCTGTCAAACTGGAGAAGCTGCTCGCGCTCGAGTTGATCAACCATCCAGGCGAAGGTGATCTCGTTCATACTATTCGTATCCATGAAGGAGATGGCGTCGCCACCTATATCGCCGTGGTATCCCGGGAACCAGCATTGGCGAAGATTGACGCCTGCTCTGCGGCAGGCCTCATCAAGGTAGAACAAAGTAGGCGGAAAGTTGCCACGGGACTCGTCGAGGGCGAGGGCGTGGAAGGCATGTTCGATCTCTGTAGGTACATCAGCATTTGCTAAAAAAATTCTGGCGGAGGCACTCACTTGGATGCAGCGTAGTAGAGTAAAAGCCCACATCCATTCCGGGCTGCTCTACCCATCCGCTAATGCCTACGCTCCCGACTGTATCGAAGACACCCACGGCCTTGATCTTGACATGCATATGTGCCCACTTTCGGATATAGTCGATCCTCGTCATCGTCTCGTCTGGATTCCTCGTCGCATCCATTCCCAGCTCGCCTCGCACCGCGTTGGCCCTAGCCCATTTCGTGTCCTCGAAGTTCTTGACGTTTCCACGCCGCTTGTACTCGTTGAAGATCTCGTCGAAGTAGTCCATCATGGGAGGGCTCAGCAGGCCAACCTGACAGATAAAGCCTGCCAGGGAGCGGGCAGTATCTAGTCGAATGGTCAGCCATTATTACCGAAGAGATGCATACTTTTCTTTGATGCACGTACAAGCGCCACGAGAGAACCCAAACAGAAATATCTCATCATTGGGCGCGTAGTTGTTGACCAGGCTGTGACTAAGTTAGTGAAGCCAACGATAAATGAGCCAAGCCATTACGCACAAGTTGTATGCTTCGCAGACCTTTTCATTCAAGCCTCCGCCAGATCCTCCTGCGGGTATGTCAGTCTTGTTGGCCTTGACTTCAGGTTAGAAGTGGACGTCTTCCAGACTTCCATACCTTGCATCGCTTTGGTCGCCAAGCTCGCCGCCCCTGTGCCAACGCCAGCCTGATAAAAGACAACCTGAGGGATAGGCGTATTCTTCGGGTCATCTTCATCGATGCCCACGTTCGCAATGGTGCGGCTCAGCAGGGAGATGTTACTGGCATTGGTGTTCCGTCCGGTATTCGAGGCAGTATAAGTCCCATCGCAGGCAATGATTAGGCGCTTTTTCACCGTGCCTGCTCTCTGGATGGTTTCGCAGATCTTGCACTGGGGCTCAATGGCGGACGGCATTGTTGTAAAGTCCAGAGACAGCTGCAAGTAGGACCGAATGAATCGAACAGCGCAGTCGTGGTGAGACATCTTCTTTTAACATATTTCCACTTTCTCGCCAAGGTCATCTCGGCTGGAAAGGCTGCACGCACCATCGGGGATGGCGAGGCAGATACTCACCGGCGGTGACAGACAGCTGAAGCTGACGCCGTCAAAGGCAATGGCTGATTGAGTCCCTTGACACTTTGAAGGTGAGGTGACAGTAGACAGATCGGAATGCCCTGTAATCCTATCACCCTGGACCCGAAATAGCAAGCGAGATTCTGGCTATCCACAACCATAGGTTGACAGCGATACAGGCCTTCGCTCTCCAAGGGTCAATAAAGCTGAGAACTGCAGTTGCCTTCTGTACGATTGGCTGATGTCGGTCTCTTGATTAGGACAATTTGATGTGTCTGCAGGGGTGAGCTCAGCTGAGAGACAATGACTTCTCGCTCGCCTCAAGGTACAAAGGCAGCTTCTGTCTGCCTTGTTGCGGCGCTCTCACCGGCGTCAGATGCTATCGCTTTGTTGTACACAGGGCTAAGAGCTGAGTGTGGTTGTCCCAAAGCCAAGGGATGCAACGCAACCGCTGCAAGGATGTGGTCTGACGACAAGACAAGTTCCGTGCTTGGCAGCATGTGAGTGCCATGAGACCAAGAGCGTTGATGCAATAAGCTGCAGCAGAACCATACTTTTCGACCTCAGCACGGAGCGTCCAGGAGGCTGCGGAAATGGCATCTCTAGAAGTTTTGGATCAAGCCCAGCCACATGCCAGACAGAGATGTGGGACTTACTTATCGGGGGCTGAGATTGACCGATGGTCGAGCCATACATGCAGCATGGCAAAACGCATATTACGTACCGCAGCGTTTAGCTGCACATATTTGAGGATCAGGCGACTCTTCCTGCAAGGCTTTTGCTTTACTTCTCGCTACCGTCGCAGCTGAGGTCATGTACGTGAAGTGTAACTCGTGTAAAAAGTCGTGACTCGTCCCATCTTAGTTAGTTGCGTGAGCACCCACATGTGATCATGGCAGGCTCAAGAACAGGCGCAACATGGCGGGATAGTTTGGAGTGCCCAAGCCGGTGACTGGATCCCAGCCAGTCGATGCGGAGAATCCAGAAGAGCCTATTGTGACATTAGGATGCGCCAAAAGGCCCATGGGTATGTTGGGTACGTACCGCAATTGGGGTTCGACCCATTGGTGATGTCGTGAAGCACCTCGGGATCTGTCACATGTCAGTCATCCATATCGCTTTGCTAGAGGGGACCAGAAATTGTGGCCTTACGCTGGTAGAGCACTGGGTTCACGAATCCCACTGGACCCTTTCCAGCAGCTGTTCTCTCCTCGTTGATGAGAGTAATGATGGCTCCGAAGATCGGCGACGACAAGCTAGTGCCGAAATAAGTAAACTGGGTGAGATTTGTAAAGAAAGGCTGGAATGCGCCGTTTGCCGAAACCTGAGTCCATCGATGTCAGCCTCAAGTTCACCTCCTTTAGCAAAGATCGAGACGTTGCTATGCCTACATCTGGATAGCCTCTCCCAGCGCGGTTGTACACACCGCCATTCGCACCGATGTTTGAGGCGTCGGAGTTGACGATGTAAGATGGCACGTCGGGCGAGTGTGCGGCAAGGTACCTCGAGACAGCCTTTGCCTGATACGACGGGGGTTTGAAATAGTTAGAGAAGCCACCGCCGGTTGCAAAGTACGCGAGCGCTGGATCGCCCGGAGGCCGGCCTTCATCTATATGTACCTGGGTCAGATTGACTTGCATTGCGCTTTCCGGGTCGTCGACGGTCTGGCCTGGGTAAAGTCTCGTTCCGCCAACAGCCGTTACTGTCGACGCAAAGGGCAGTCAGCCATATAGTCTTACGTCTCTCACTTATGCCGTCTATGCTTTAGACTTACTGTAGGGGCAGCCAGAGGGGTAGTCAGGATTGTAGATCGTGCCTTGGAAACATGTTAGCATTCTATCTGTTGTAGGAGTTGCAATCTGATCATACCTTGCTGTCCATTACCAGAGAGACAACCATATGTGTCATTGTTTGAACCTGGAAAGGAAGCAACGCCGTAGTCGCCGCTAGCCACAAAAATTGAGTGGCCCTGAAGACCAAGTTTCATGATCTCATTGCATTGGCGTTCGACATATGCCTTTGGTAGGTCGATTTCTGACTCGCCGTAGGAGATGCTCACGACTCTGGTCAGCTGGTAAGTCCCGCACTGGCGCTGTCCCATGTAACCGCCTGACGTATTATCGGGGTATGTCGCATCGACGCCTGAGCACATTAGTTCCAGTAACAGAGCTTCGATAGTCGCGCGTGATGCTTACTTGGACTATCGCCTGTGATGCCATAAGCTGTGTAGTTGCAGTAACTTCCGTCAACGCTGTCGAAGAAGGTATTCAAGAAACCTGCTTTGCCGAAGTCGCCTTCCGCATTGGGCGGGTCATCCACCTGGTAGACTGTGACCTTCTGAGGGTAGATGATCGCATAGGCCAGGGATATATCAATGTCGGATTCTCCTCCGTTCCTATCATCACCAGGAGCGACTGGAGCCACGCCGCCATCGACAGAGATGACAGTCGGCGATGTACCCTGTGGGACGTAGTGAACATACTTCTGAAAGTAAAGTTGCAAGTCTTCGACAGAGAAGGCGTCATATTGCTCGTAGACTCCCATAGCATTGACCGGGTCACTGTGTTTGGCGCGTGGGAAATTATACAGGGCGTTGAGACAGTTTGGTGTCAGGAGTGTACTGCAATTCTGCAGATCCTTCGGCAAGTGACCAGACCCTGGTGGCGGTCTCCAGTGAGGGAATGGGTTGGGTCCAACGTGAGGAGGGCCTGGTGGCCATGATCCTCGCCCATGCCCTCCGAAGCCACGAGCCTCGATGGTGCGCTTCTTGAGTGGAGGAGAGAGCTTGACGCCAGGTTTGATGAAGTCAATGTGTGGAGAAATATGCGCTGGAAGATAGTACTGGTCACAGCCAATCCTGGTGCTGCCGGAAAAGGCGTGTTCATAGTACTCCGTGGACAGCAGTCGCTCGGCAGTCTGCGCAGGCATATCCACGGCGAGCCAGCCTCTGTTCTCGTAGTGAACAACATCGTCTTTGTTGACGCCAGAATTGGCCAGCCAGGTCAAAACAGCATCGAGAGTCTCGTTGGCAGGCGCAAATAGATCGTGGACCTCTTGCGCGGACAAGTGCTTGCCATACTTGGAGGATGTCGGATGTGAGACCTCCATCAGACGGTCGTATCCAGAGTCCAGATTGCTCTGCTTGAGGCCAATTCTGACGGGGATAATGGCATCTGGAGAGACACGTTCTTTCGCATAAGACTTGAGTGGGACATGGCGGCGCTCATGGAGAACACGAGGAGCCGCCAATGCACTGGCCGAAAGTGCGATTGTCGCTAACAGCTGGAACCAAGGCATCTTTGTTGTTGACTTCGAGCAGAGAGAGGGGAGGTCACAATGAAGTATACATAAGGAACGTCATGGTGTCGCTATCGATCCGTACCCGTTCATACCCTGTTGGGGAAGGTCTTGAGATTGGCGCTCGATCCCATGATCTAGCGTGACAAGACACCTTCCTATTCTGCAGCCTCTGGGACTCGGGATAGAGGCGATTATTAGTGACATTGAGAGCAGGGGACTCGACTGGAAATCAGCTTGGAAGCCGATTGTCAGACCTGGAATAGGCCATCGTTCTCGATGGTTCGCAGATGATCATGTCGTACCACAGGCAATTTATTCTGCAGATGCGGTATCATTCTGGCTGCTGGCAAGGTCGCACGAGCAGCAAGTGAAAGGCCCCGCATCCTTCATGGGTATATGCAAACCGAAAAAGTGGTGCATTCAGACCTTCTAAAGGCGGCTTGGCGAGAAGTCTTGTAGATAGCTTAGCCGTCTGAGCCAATAGTATGAAGCTCTTCGGCGTTCACGCAACCGAGATCCCTTACTTCAAAGACAGTATACCAGCCACCACATTTCGATCAAGATTGCCGAGTCCTCTGCTTGCGAAAAGAAACAGATCTTTCATGTTTGCTGTCCATTCACGACTGCTGGTGTCCGTCGAATGCTGTACCACCGAGCTGCAGCCATAAGAGCATGGCCAGACAACAAAGCAGATCAAATGTGTGACTCCAGCTCACGCTCGTATCGCATAGGCTTCCAGAATGTCGTTGTTTGAACACTTTGGGGCCGGTCTATCTCAGCCTGGTCGTTCTGCTTCCAGCCGTACGACTGTTCATATATACGACGAGGATACAGCTCGAACGTTCAAGCTGCAAGTTCGCAAACATCGGAGGGCAAAGTCCAGTGCCTCCAGTCTACCAGTCAGTACGCCACGATTCGTAAGCTGAGCCTTGGCATCTCTGTAAGCATGTAGGTCTTTGCGACGCATTTACCTCTGTTGGCGGAAACTTATCCGTCGGTCAGAACTGTCGCTCGAGTATAGAGGCGCGGGAAGGCTGCATCGCTGCCGGCTGATCGTTGCCCCTCCGGAAATTCGCTGTTGGCTGAGTAGCCGTGGCTGGGAAGGGCATTCTTGACTCCGGCCTGATTTGACCGGTTGCGAATGCGGTGCTTGTCAATCTGCGGCTGAGGGTGAACAATAGGCTGCTTCGCTATGATACATGGCGTGGCACTGGATGGGGCATCAATAGATCAGAAGCGGTGGAGGTAGGCCAATGCGAAGATCCAGGCACACCACGTAATGGTACCGTGATTGCGCACCGCCTGCTGTCGATGCATATAGATCACTTCTCCCTTCTGGTCCAGTCCTTCAACGCATTGAAGGCGCAACAACGAGAGCAACCACCAGCATGTCTTCACCCTGGGCGGATCAACCATATGCTCTCATCTCCACGCAGGAGTTCTCGAAAGACACCTCTCACGCAGCATACTATGTCGCAACGCAGATGGCACTGGCACACAATGGCATCCTGCGCGGAATGAATGCCATCTACATTCAAGCACCATACGTCCCAAAGGATGCCGTCAGAGACTTCCTCACGTACTGCCAATGTTGGTGCGAGACAATGCACCACCATCACGATGGCGAAGAGGAGAACTTCTTTCCCAATATCGAGAAGATCACAGGGGTGAAGGGGCTAATGGAGCGCAACGTCCAGCAACACAGAGCCTTCACGCCCGGGTTCGAGGCCTTCCAGGAGTATGCGAACAAGTGTCGTGTCGAGGACTTTGAGGGCACGAAGGTGCAGAGTCTGATCGAGGCATTCGCAGAGCCATTGAGCCAACACTTGCACGAGGAGATCGACACTTTGCGAGCTCTCGACAGGTACGACAGTGCAAAAGTTCGACAAGCGTACAAGGACCTCGAGAAGATCGAAATGGCCGGAGATAGTGTGAGTCGGCCCTCCCTGGTGTCTTTCGTATATCCTCTTGATTTGCTGATCGAGTCGTTGAGTACCGGAATGGCCCAATGGTGTTTGGAACGGCAGACCGAAGTTTTGAAGGCGGTGCCCACAACTTCCCACCTGTGCCGTTCTTTGTTCCGTACATTATGCACTACGTGCTGGAGCGAAGACACCGAGGTGCCTGGAGATTCAACCCCTGCACGTCGTGGAGGGAACGCAGAGAGTTGCCGTATACTAGCGGGAGGTCGAGCGCGAGAGCATTGCCTTGAAATTTGCTCTTCGTCGAGTTGACGTGCAATCAGTTCATTCGAGGGGTATCATATCATTCGTCGTGTTCCATCGTCTTTTCCATGTTCAGAGAACATGTTACCGACCCTCACTTGCTGGCGATCGCCATGCCCAGCTTTTCCATCTCTTTTCGTCTCTCCTCCATCTTGCGCTTCTCCTCTTCAATCATCTGCTCGAGCGTACCTTTGCTCTGGTCTAAAGACGAAAGCAGCTGTTTCTCGTATTGTACGCTCCACGCACCTCCAGCACCTAGACCGCCCGCAGTGGTATCCGCCTTTTCAGGAAGTTGTGCAGTCGGTTCAACATCCCCCTCAAACACAAAATCCGGCTTCTTGCCCTTGCCTCTGCCCTTCTTCACTTTCAGCCAATTGAACTGATCCTCTGAAGTTAGAGTACGGAAGAACTCTTGTGTAGGCTCGTTGAATTCAATCGTCTCTAGTCGCTCGGCGACAATTTTATTATCCTTCTCCTGCTTTGCCTTCTGCTCGTCGGACCCATAGGTCTGGAGTTGAAGGAAGTGCTCGCGATAGATGGCTTTCTCGCCGCTTTCGGGCGCGAAGTAGAGCCTAATCTCGACACCGAATTCACCATAACCAGTTTCGCTGAGCTCGAACGGGCCAGGCGCTTCTATCGTCCGCGAAGGGTCGGCGTAGGTATGGTGGAGTTTGAATTGGACTTTCTTCAGCCATGTCGTGATGTCTGGGCCGTTCGGCAAAGGGCGCACGTAAACTTTCCAGCCTTTGGTGTGGCCTTCTGGAGGAGGATCTGGAAAGCCAGGGTGTGGGAGGACATGTGCTTCGTTGCCGATGATGAAGTGGCGGAATATCTTCGCGCCTTTGACGCGTTTTGATGTGGCGGCGGGCATGATGAGATGATCGAACGAACATCCACGGAAGATGAACACGAAAGTCGAAACACGCGATCACATGAAACATGGAAGGAAGGCGGGGGCGCTCTGACCATCTCGGCTGAATAAGCAATTTGGTCTTGGGTGCATGTGGAAATGCCCGGGAACGACAACATCATCATGGTCACTGGAACCTCCATCCTCCTCCATGAGCGAGATCCACATGAGCCAAAGAGAAGGACCTCGAGAAGTTGTACAGCGCCATTCAGGCAGAGAAGAGATAGCTCTAACTATACAGGTAGTATTCCCAAGCGCCATCGCCATGCCCATGCCGATCTGTTACTACACATATCTATCATTCGCAGAGCGTAATCAGCGACTGCCCACTGACGGCCCCGTATAGGCAGCAGAAGACGGAAGTAAGCCCAGCAACCACAAAACGCCACGCTTGAGATCCCCAATCGACAGATAGGCCTAAACGTAGACACGAAAAGCTTTGGTAGCTCATTCGTCGAACACGACCTTTCGGGTCAGCTAGATGTAAAGTCAGCGAAAAGTCGAGGCGAGTGTTCCTCGTTGTCTACACTCACTGCCCAAGTACCTGCCAATGATGCGACAATACCTCCCGAGATCATCATAGGCCGCACGCCCCTCGTGCTCTTGAACAGCATGCCGCTAATTCCACCTGCTGCAATGCTGTTCATCGCATCGTGTTTCCCCCTGTAGTATCCAATTGTGCTGTTGATTCCGTTGTACATCATGGCGACCACACCCGCCGAGTTGCCCAGGAACGGCCCTCTCCGCGTGATAGCGTTCAAAGCCGAGTTCAGTCGGAGCTTGGGTGGTGCCGTAGACGGCAATCTGTTTAAACCCTCTGCAAGACCCCATGCTCCACCTATTGACAAGCCGGTAAGGTATGTGACGCCAGTTCCATAACACAGATCGTCTGACCATCCTCTTGATGGGAGTAGTGATCGGGAACCGGGCAGATCTGAGAGGACATCGTCGTCAAGCTTGATGTAGTCGAGGGTGTCTTGGTTGAGGCCTGCTAATGGGTGGAGCGCGGCGGGATCGAATGCGCCGGGCTGGCTGATGAAAGAACCTACATCATCTGCTTGGAAGGTGGGTTGTAAGGTGCTCTGGTGGGCGTCGGAGAAGGAGTCGGGCGATGGCGATGCGGTTTGGGTGGACTTGCGGCCAGTGAAGGCGTCCCAGACACCCATGCTGATTATGGTAAGACCGGTCGCGCTCGGGGGAGGATGGACTTTCTCGCGCACGAAATGAAGGGCAGCGTGGACGGGCAGATGATGATGAAAGGAGTTGATCGAGTCGGCCTGCGTGCAGACGGATCGGCGCTCTCTTTTTTTTCGGCCCGCTGCATGTGACGGTGACCTATTTGGCACTTTTGGACTTAATTATTGGTCGTTCAAACCACCGAAGATCGTGCCGGAGAACCATGCAAATCCTATGAGCAAGATCAAATCTGCCTTGGGAGCAGCAACAAGTCACTCCAGCGGACCAGAACATCTCGTGCTGGTCAGCTATCAAGACTCCAATCATTCCTGTCCTTCTGTGAATTGGAAGGCAACAAATAAGGTTTACATGGATCATCACGTCACGAAAGGCAAAATAGCCGAGCCAATTTTTGACCACATCCAGTTCAATCCGAGATGTCTGCTATAAAACGACATGCCAACACTCTTGCGATGGTCGACGCTGAACATACTGCGGCAGACTTCATCATCGCGGAGGACCGGCTGAAGCAGATCTCCAGGTCAATACGGTCCTATCTGCCCGCCGGCTCATCATCAGAAGAACCTCTTCTTCAACAGCAACTAAAGTAAGGACCGCAAAACCCAGCAGCAATGCCAATTTGGGTCGCCGACTGCCTTCCAAGCGCTGGGGACTGATAGGTGAGTAGAGACTTCAAGACTCTCTTCGATCGTGTCTTTCACACAAGCTCTGCCACAAATTTGACTGTCACCCATCGAGTCGCAGCATGGAACACTCTTTGCTCGCTGATAGATCAATCTCTCGGATCGACGTCACCAGTCGTGCGCGAGACCATATGGACTGATGGTATCTGGAGTCGTGCCTTTGAGCTTTATCTCCAACATGCCCAAAGTGCCCGGCCGAAGTCCTCGCGCCAGCTTCTGGCCACCTTGACCAATGCCCTGAAGAAGACGACGGAACGAGATTTGAGAAGTCTCAAGACTCATGCCATTGATCAGCTAGTGTCTTCTCTGCTGAACTACGAAGATGTCCCCTCCGCGAAAGTAGGCGCGCAGCTGTTGTCGCACATGCTGTCGAAAGACGTGGTCAGCACTAACGATGTTCTTCGAGTCTTCCGTAGCAAGGCCAGCGATCGTCGGCCAGGTCTTGAAGCCAATGATTTTCTGCTGAAGCTTTTCAAGTGGCTCAATCAAGGCGACTTCGGGTCTACAATCGCACACCTGGTCTCCGTCTTTCTCGACAGGCTGGAAACTTCGACCAGAACAGCGCTTGAACAGCCAGTATGGGCTTATCCCCTCCAGATTGCCTTCATCGATGGCGCTGTCAACACTGACGACTTGCGAGCGCATGTTCTTCCGGTGCTCTTCAAGCGAAGTTTTGGGGACTTTGTTGCCTTTCTGCTGGGTCAGGGGCTGGACTCTCTCTTGACAAGCCCCGAGGCCAACGACTCGTGTCTTGCCAATCAGGAGCTTCTATACGTTGCTTTGCAGACCGGGAAGGAGCTGGGACTGATCGAAGAGACCGATGCCACTGTGATATCGCAAGCTCACGATTGCTTGCGCATCCCGCTGATCATAATCAGTGATCTGCTTTTCCAAGGTTCGCGGCTTGCCAGGACCACTGGTCTCTACCTTCTGGTGATATCGCATACCGCGACCAGGCCGTTCTCGCGCAAAGCTCTTCGACTGCTCCAAAAAGCACTGGGTGTTGTCTTTGCAGACGTCGATGCGGATTTCCGTGGCGACGTCTTTAGCACTTTTCAGAAGCTCGTCGATCGATGCCGAAGCATTTCTGCGACTCTGGCGCGAGGAACAAATACAGGAAATGGCCATGACCCTAGCGAAGCCACAGTGCACAAAGAGCAATCGAACGGCGCACTTCTCTCGGCTCATCGCTGTTTTCTCGAATGGCTTCGAAGATTCCTTTGCTGGCAACTACGACCAACCGCGAGCTACCAGAGGCATATTTCTGCATTGAAATGTTTGGCTGTCCTCGCAAAATCAGGCCTGGATAATGCGACTCCTCGATTGTACCTTTCGAAATCTGCGACGAGCGGCACGAGATGGCCTTTTCACATGCAGGTTATCACTATTGACATGCAGCGCTTGTTGTTGGATCTTGTTCTTGACCCATTCGACGACGTAAGGCAGATGGCATATTCGAACCTAGCACTTGTCTGCTCTGGAGTGGACGATAAGTTAGACAACATGCTCGCCCTAGTCCTGACGCGTGGGGAAGACACGATGTTGGCGACTGGACGTGCAGATCACGCCGATGGCGTTGCTCACCTCTATGCGCTTCAAACTCGTCCGGATGACTTGGCTTCAAAAGGTTCCCACCACGCGATTGTTGTACGACTCTTGGATCAACTGGAGCAAATGTTGGGGGTCGCTCGTCGCAGTCTCGAAGAAGCTGTCGCAAATTACCCAGTACATGGCTTGCTTACGAGCATTCGATACGTCTTGATTCAAAGCAAGGCTATAGACAAGGGTGTGGACAACCGGCTATATGACGATCTGCATCAAGTATGGGAAGTTGTCAAGCCCGTGCTCTGCAACGATGCCCCTGAGGGCTACACACCTGATCAACTGGAGGAAGGCCTTGATTCAACTAAAGAGACTCTCAGCTACTGCTGGAGAGCGTTGAAGGAAGCTAGTCTGCTGATGAGCAGTCTGGTGACAACCCACCAGCTCCACGAAGAGGATCTGCAGCACATCGCGGACTTGTGCTTCAAACAGCTCGCGGAATTGCGGCATCGAGGGGCATTCTCTACAGTCGCACAAACATGGATGACGTGCTGCACGCAATGTAAGGAAATGAAGTCTTCCATGGGTGTCTCGATGCTGGTTGTCTGGTATACCAAAATACTGAGTATGCTGCGCAAGAACGTCACCATCAACACGCGGAGATCTGCTGGAATACCCTCATTGCTGTGCGGCATCTTGATCGCAGACAAATCGGGCAAGCTATTATCCCATGCCATGGTAGACCTTGAAACGATGGCTCGCCATCCTGTCAACGCCGCATCGGCAGAAGAAGGGAGCCTACCACAAGTCCATGCTATGAATTGTCTCAAAGATGTGTTGAAGAACACCCGGCTCGGTGAGCAGTCCGAGAAGTATGTGCCCAGTTCCTTACAGCTTGCAGCTGATGCATTACGGTCAAACGTCTGGGCGATTCGCAACTGCGGCCTGATGCTGTTTCGGGCTGTGATTGATCGATTGCTGGGAACAGACCAATCGCACCTCGATGACGATTATGCAGCTCAAAAGCTGATCTCCATATATCAACACCCGCAGCTTATCGATGTGATTCTTGACCTGCTCTCGAACCCCGTCAGTACGCAGAGTGGCCTATCGACGGGGTTCGAGGGAGTCTTTCCCGCATTGCAACTCTTGCAGCATATTCAAGTTCCTTTGCACCGACTTAATGTGGTCAAGCGAGCTGTCGAGAGCCTCACGGGAAAATCATCATGGCATATTCGAGACAAAGCTGCTCGTTCACTTGCTGCTCTTACAGCACGAGAGCAGCCCACACATGCCGTGCAAGACATTCTCAATCTCGTTCTGCGCAACAAGAACAACCACAATGCTCTGCATGGTGCGCTACTCACCGCCTTGCATCATGTCGCCAGACTCAAGCTCGCTGCTGAGCGTTCACCGGAGGTGAGAGCCCGAATGAGCAGCCTTCTCTCGGAGGACACCTCGGCCTTGCTGCAGCGCTTCCACGCGGAGATGTGGTCTCTCAGCTGTGGATCGCACTGCTTCGTGACTCAGGCTGCCGCTCTCGATGTGATCAGAGCATTCGATTGCCTTTCATCAACTCTCGAATTCGATGTCATTGACTCCAGTGTTGACGAGTTGATGGAGACACATTCTGCGCAGAATTTCGGCGAGCTATGGCAAGCTACATTACGACAAGCTTCAGCCCGTCTGATGGCACAGAGGATGTCTTCTGATGAGACCACGTGCTCGAAGGACGAAGCAGCCAACCAAATGCGATGGGTTATGGATCTAGCACGGCAAGATCAGAATGCATGCGAGCATTTCCTCAGATCTTTGGGCTGGCCCAAGACTGTGTCTGGCGATCTCCGTACTGGAGTCGTCTACACTATTTGTGCAGAAATCATTGGCAGCGAGCTTGGGGTCCATCTGAAATGCGAGGCTCAGCAAGTTCTCCTGGCACTGCCTTCAAACGACTGGCCGCTAGGCGTGCGATTGACTAGCAGCACAACTGACTCGAAGCACTATCTCTTAGAAGACGACTGCAATCAACGATATGCAGATCAGTGGCTGCAAATACGTGCCGTCGAACTTGATAATGAAGCAGGAAATGCTTCAGGAAGCGACGATAGTGGAGTTGCTGACGTTGTCGCTTGGGTCGACGACTGTGTCGCTGCTGTTGACGGCGAAGGACTTCACAGCAGGGAAGCGGCTGCGTCTGCTATCGACCGCCTGGACAACATGTGGCGTCGCATGGTCGGAGATGCAGTCTTGCATGACCAATTCGTACGGCTGTGCGTAGCTGTATATGATCTTCTAAACGACGACGACGAAGAAACGCGCTTGCGTGCCGCCGCGGTCGCCAGGAGAGTGTTGGCCGCTGGCTCCACAGCAAACGCAAAAGACATGGAGCCAATCACAGCCAGTCGCAAGCTTGTCGCCTTTTGTGTGCAAACATGGCCGTCGAGTTCATGGCTCGCCAAGATTGCGTTCAAGCGGGCTTGCGACGCATCTCATGTAGCGCCTGACCCCGTGTCCGAGCAGCTCCAAGCGCTCTCGCACGGCGATACCGAGCTATTCGTGGAAGAGAAGCAGAATTTGTACATCGACGAGGCGTCAGAGGTCCGTGTCTGGTCACGAGTCTTGCAGATGCTATCACATGCTGCCATTGACAGGCGGCTTATCAAGCATTTCGGCGCTTGGGTGCTAGCAGGTCTACAAACGCTCGCTCACCATGCAGATATGCACCCCGACGGAGCGCTGGGCTGGAGCAGCAAGCCTGATATTTTCAAGTTGGTGTTGCAGGTCGTTGATGGCGCTGCGACGCTTCTCTGCCTGGCCCAGCGCGGTATCAGGTTGTCCGTGAGGCCTTCTGAGATCAGGCTGCAGTTGTTCCGCTGTGCTGTCGCGTTCGATAAGGCTAACGTGTCCTGTCTGCTTCGGTGGGAAGTCCAGCGCGTGCTCTCGGATTCCGTAGCTCGCAAACTTTCACTAGTACGTGAGAGGATGTTGATGGTAGTATAAGTAATGTGATTCCTCAGGTTCACATTCTCAATTCCGATCTTGAAAGTATATCAAGCCAAACCCAAACCATGACAGACCACACCTTTAGAGGGTCACTTTTGCTCCACCAACGCCTCGCTAATTTCGTTCATCAGAAATAATTTCTCAATAGTCGTCATATTCCAAATGCTTCCTCCTCTCATCTGCTTCCTCCAACGCAATCTGGTAGTCGTCCTCATCAACCTCACTTCCCTCTTCCCACAGCTTCTCAAACTCCATATCCTGCGCCGAGCTCCCACTCGGCTGGGCTATCGCCCATATACCTTCTCTCGCTCGTTTATGTCTCTCGCGATCTTCCTCGATCCGCTGTTCAATCTGCCTCTTATCCAGCCTTATCCCCACCCCAGGATATCCCGCCACATCTCTCGCGACAGACTGCGGGGTTGACCGCACCCCGCTCATCGCCGTGCCATCCCCCGCCATCTCTCTCGCCGCAGACGAATGCGCGACCCCTCCAGGCGGCGACGCAACCGCTCCATGCAAAGAATCCCTCCCAGCAATACACTCCTCCAACTCCCTTACCGTCTGCTCCGCCAGCACGCCCTTCCCCTGCAGCTGCGCCAGCACCTTCCTCACAACCTTGACATTCGCCGCCCCGCTGCCATCATCCGGCGCGACAAGGTCGATGATCCGCAAGATATCCCTCTCCATCATTCGCACGTAGCTGAGATCGTGGTGCGCTTTGGCGGTATCGCAGAGGGCGGGCAAAAAGTACATTATATTTGCGCGGTTGTTCATGTTGTTGCGCTCGAGCTGTTCGAGGATGCAGGAGTGGAGATCGTCGCTGAATTCGAGGTGTCGGAGGGCATAGGTTGCGGCTTTGATGGCGGAGGTTGTGCTGGCGTTGAGGTGCTGGAGCTGGGAGGTAAAGCGCATGCGAACTTCGAAGGGGTCGGCCATTGTGATTGTCTGGAGGGGTGTGAAGGTATGTGGTCTACATGTGGTATGGCGATGGAGCGATGAAGTGAGGTCGTGGTGCTTTGTGGAGTCGGCACGTGGCGAGCGAAGCTTAATTAAAACGCTTAATCAAATTAACGGTTCTTGCTTGATGACTGCACCTGATGTCTATCTCTCTTGTTCATCAACCTTCAGATCCACTCATCTATTTGCATCAGTGTTGCCGATGTTTTCGTCGACCTCCGTCTTTACTCCGCTATGAGCTGGGCAGCGCGGGCTGAAGATGTCTCTGTCAAGAGAGGTTTCGAGGCGTTGAAGAAAACACACCCTAGGCTCGAGAGTCTGAGGGGGATGAATGAAAAGAATAGGTCTTGGCAGAAGGGAGAAACCATCCATCAGTTTGGTTGTTGACAGAGCTGAGCAGGATAGAAGTCGTAGCAAGCTCGCCTGATGCTTGCACTGACATCGCGATCAATACCCGTTACGCGGTCCCTTGCAGCACCATATCGACCATCTTCTCGCTCAAGCCAAGGTAATTGGCTGGGTCGCAGAGTCTCTCAAGCTCTTCATCTGACAAGCCAGCCTTCTTGATCTCTTTATCTTCCTTCAGCAACTCCAGCAACGACCTATCCTCGACCTGCGCTTTACGACACAGGTCATACACAAGGTCGTGCGCCTTTTGCCTCCCGATCGACTTGCCCAGCCCCATCATGACCGCCTCCGACACAATCGCCCCTTTCGACGAAGCAAGATTACGCCTCATCCCCTCCTCATCCACCTCAAGATCGCTGAGGAGGTAATTCGTGTGCTTCAAACAAGCATGACTCAGCGCACAGATCTGGGGCAGCATGATCCACTCGATTTCCCACGGTCCAGTGCTACGTTCATGATCTGCGACGATGGCTTCGACCATGCCGTTCGTCATACTCCTGACGCTACTGGCCATGGAGCAGATGTAAGCACTTCCGATTGGGTTGCGCTTCTGTGGCATTGTGCTGCTACTTCCTCTGTGGGCGACGTATGGCTCTCGTGCTTCGCCGACTTCTGACTGCATCATGAGCTTGAGATCTGTGGCGAATTTTGCACAAGTTGCCGTTAGGATGGCCAAAACGTTGGCTACTTCGGCGAAGTTGTCTCGCTCGGTGTGCCACGCAATCTCAGGCACGGCAAGGCCAATCTCCTCACAAAACAGCTTCTGACACATGATACCAAGAGGTTCGTCCGACGGAGGAGGCGTCCCAAAGCAGGTTTCCTCTGTGATAGTCGCGAGCGTTCCCGCTGCGCCCGAGAACTGTCCAACCAAGAGCCGAGGCTTGAGTTCCGCGAGTCTTTGCTTGTGCCGTTTGAACGTTGCGAGGAGTCTCGCCATTTTGAAGCCAAAGGAGATTGGCACGGCTTGTTGTAGGTTTGACCTGGCTGCCATCGGCGTCGTCTTGTGTTTCTCACATATCTGCACCAACGCGGCGATGATTCCGTCCAGAGACTGCTCGACAAGAACCAGGGTATCCCTCAGCTGCAGCACCGTGGCAGTATCAGTCAAGTCCTGGGTCGTGGTGCCCCAGTGGATCCACTCTCCCAGGCCATCTTCGACACGATTGATCTTCTTGACCAGTTGCTGCACTACAGGTAGAACAGGATAGCCGATCAGCTCGGTCTGTGTCCTCAACTCGTCAAAGTCGAGCTGGTCACTCGAGCAGTGCTTCACAATCTCATCGCATGCCTTCTGCGGGATGATATTGAGCCTAACCTGAGCTCGAGCAAGCGCTGCTTCGAAGTCGAGGTAGTATTGAGTTCTTTGCCGGTCGGACCATATCATCAAGATCTCTGGACTGGAGAAGACATTGCCGAAGATCTGAGAGTCGATAATGGCCGTCATGGTGTTCGGTTAGAGGCAGGATAGTGGAGTATACTCGAACTTATTATGGGGTTGAACGTCGTCGTACACGAGTGATGTCTTGATGCAGTAGCTTGCGCGGTCACCATCCGGCTTCGGCGTTGCTGTGTATACAGTCGCTTGCCTGAGGAAGTCGTTACGCCGAATCTTTTCCAGATAATCCGGAGTCATGTCCTGCAAGGTCGAACAACATTGTTGACGGATGCATATATACTCGTTGTTCGACTTAATGTTTGAACGGAAAGGAGTCCGGTCTCGGCGCCGTTGATCCTGGTCGGAAGGTGACTTCCACTCCTTCCTACACGTAACCTTCATCTTCTCTTCACCAACACCATCGACCGCACGAATGAGATCCATAGTAACGCAAGGGTTCCGGGAGAAGATCCGAGTCATAACCTGTCCATATCGATGACTTCCATGGGTAAGGGCTAAGTGAATGACAATGCATTTCGCCCCCACGGCCACCCCCTCTCACCGCCTGCTCTAGCCTCCGCCATCGTTCACCGGAGCTCATCTCAGCTCGGCCTTGGTCTCTTCTGCCAAGAAATATCTCCACATAAAAGGCATCGCCGAGCCGTCAAAAGCGAACAGCTGAGTGCTTGTTCATGCACAGCCAACTTCTAGCCATCAAGCCGCTGCATGATTGATAGGCCGCAACGCGTGCGGCTCTACATTCTCCGCGAGGTCCGAAAATGTTACCCTACCTGGCGTCTCGTCTCTCTCAGCCTCTCCAATATCGCCATTTCATTTCCTTCGTGCGACATGCTCTTGAGCTTTCCGCTTGCGTTCAACACCGCGTGCCGAAGCTATGGAGAGGCAGGACCAGATTGATCAGTTGCTCAGACAACTCGATGCTCATCGGGATGCGTATCTCGATGCATATCAAAAAGCTCACGAAGCCCTTGCGCAGACCTTGGCCTCTGCCGCTTTGAGTGCCGGATCTAGCACGTCGCCGACGCCATCGCTTCCACCACGCACGATATCGAGAGAGCAACGCTCACCGAGGCCTTCTTTGACGTTTTCTGAAGCTCAGACAAGAGTCTCTACCGGCATATCTACCCTGCAGGCTTCCTCGGAATCCAAGGCCACTGGGGAAGAATCTGAGGACGACGAAGACGAAAATCTATACGTTCAGCAGCCTCTAGAGCATCGATCATTCGACCACGATGGTCTTCGCGATCATCTTCGGTCCTATAAGTGGACGGATGCTGGAAGAGTCATTTTGGACGGGATCATCAATTCGCCCACGCGGATGCAGCAGCCCACGCTGTTTCCTACCATGTCTGGACGGGCCGAAGATCGAAGTCATCTGAGCCACCATCAGGTGTATGACGTTGGACCTGACGGTGCGCCTCTGCAAGTCGAACTACCTGAGAGCGAAAGTGGCCCCTCGAATGCTTTGCGCATTTGGAACACGATCAAGGAGATCAATCGTCCTACCAAGGTAAGTAAATGAGGTTTCATAGTGCCTTGACCATGTCGGTTCACGAGTCCGACAGTAGAAACCAATCGCTAATATCACAACAGGCCCGCCGTGCCGTTGGTCGCATCACGATCGTCAGAGAACCAAGTCCAATATTGTTTGGTGCAATTCACTACGTCTCAAACTCGACATTCGATATCGACGGCTTGTTTCGCAACCTCGTCATGCCTGGTGCTTCGTCCGCAAGCTTTCGTGGTGCTTTCGACCAAGACACCAGACGTCAGAGGAGCTTCGTATTTAACTTCGAATACTTCACTTTGATTGGCGACAAATGCCAACCGCAACCGTGGCAGATGGCCGACCGCGACGAGACTGACTCGTACCAGATCAAGATCACAAGATGTAGTTCGGTGGTCGCGTTGTCGCTTGGAGGCGATCCCATCAGGAAAGTCCCGAACCACTCCAGACAAGCGAAAACCAAGTATGGCTATGTGTACGACCCCTTTGGGCCGTGGCAGGTGCTAAACGTCCAGTGCTATCCGGATTGGAGGTCGAATACCCACGTGCACGACAGCACAAAGCACTATGTGAATGGCGTCGAAGCGTTCCTGATCACAGTGCTTAGCGAGTTACGAGATGCACAGACTCGTTTCGATGCTATCTATCATGCGATCACAAAACTCATTACACCCCCAGCGGACTTCATGTTTGATCTTAGCATTCGAGATGCTCTTCAGTTCGAAGACGCAAAGTTCACCTACACCCGGCGCTACGTGAGTAGGACCGTGACCGACATCTGCTTAGAGTACGCACTGACTGGACGAACTAGTTCTGGGCCTACCAAACGCTCGGCATTATGAACGAATCGATCAAAGCAATCATCGACGCATACGAGGATACGCTTACAGATGACGTTTGGGAAGGAAAAGATCATACAATCTGGCCGCTCAAGGAAGAAGAGACACAGAGAAGTCAGTACTATAAGAAAAAGCTCGCCAATCTGCGGAAGAAGTTTGAGATCGAAATGGAGAGGCTAAGGGCTGTTGTTCGTGAGAACTCTGAGCGTCGCGAGGAAATCAAAGGCCTGCGAGAGGAGCTCTTCAGTGGCACTTCCATTCAAGAGTCGAGAAAGAGCGTCGAGAATACCGAGATTACGATTCAACGTGAGTACGTCACGAGACCGACCATTGTTATGAGGTGCTGACACCACGTTCTACTAGAGGGACACAACATCAAGCTGCTGACACTAGTGTCCATATTCTTCCTTCCCCTGACATTCGTGACCTCAGTCTTCGGCATGACAAACATGCCCACCGAGCAGCACTACTGGATGTTTGGACTTGTCACTGCTACCGTCTGCGTACCATTCTTCGTGCTCATTGGATCTCTGAACACTACCCGTGGCATGGACTTCTGGCGCAGTCGAACAGCAGGATCTTTCACTGCGCTCTGCCAGTTCTTCAAATGGCTAGCCACTTGCTGTGGTCGACGACTGAAAGCACCAGCTGTCGCCAAAGAAGAGGATGAGCTGGGGCCGAAACTGGAACGAGCATCAACGACGATCCATGATGGGCCTTCCTTACGTCTGAGACGGTGGTCGTCGACCCAGAAAGCGGATGGCTCTTCAAAGGAAGAAGACGATGTAAACCGGCGTGGTCTTGTCGAGCCCATCTCGCCGGTGATGGATAAGGCTGCTGCTTCGATGATTGCACGAATGTGGAATGAGGAGCGACAGAGAAAGGTTGCTAGTACGCTTGACGTTTGAGAGTTCAGCGAGGCCAGATATACTGAGATGCCGGCACGGCCTCTCCTTTTGCTGGCTATCCTCCCTCTAATGGAAATGGAATCTTTCGCATTGCTCGCGGAGTGCCTGATCATAAGCTTAGTCGGCCTTGGAGTGTTAGAGAACGCACACTGCGGGTGCCTTGGATTCTCGGCGGACGTCCCAGGTTACTGCTAAATTCACGCTTCTGACGGCTTGATCGGCTTGGGCGCCTCAACCCAATCGAATTCGCCAAGCGGCTTCAACAAGAACACATCCTCTGGTCCTTGCGCCGCCTTCGGTTTGGCCTCGTCATCGAACAAAGTGCCGCTCAGGAAAGTATGAGGGAAGCCATGGTCGAACGGACAGGCATCCTCGATCTCTTGAACCTCCTCCTCCGTCAAAGCAATCGACAAAGCCGACACGCTACCCTGAATGTGCTCCAGCTTCCGCGCTCCGACTATAGGGAACACGTACGGCGTCTTCTGCAGCACGTATGCCAACGCAATGTCAGTGACATTCTTCGCTCCCTTGGCATTCGCAAGCTTCTCCAGCGCTTTGGAGACCTCCCGATAAGGACCGACTTTGGCGTAGAACTTTCGTCCCTCATTGCTCTTCTCCCGCTCCATGAACCCCGCCTCGGTTTGGAACTGGCCCTGGCCCAGCACGCCGTACGGAGCCAGACCCATGCCTTCGTCCTTGCACATCGGTATGATGTCTCGCTCGAAGTCTCGCATGGCGGCATTCCACATGCCTTGGTAGACGACGAATTGTCGCAGGCCGTGGTCTCGCGCGTATTGGTTTGCTTTGGCTACGACCCAGGCTGGAGTGTCGGAGATACCGAGATAGAGAACTTGGCCTGAGACAACGAGGTCGTTGAGGGAGTGCATGAGCTCGGGAATTGTGGTCTGATGTGGTCAGCATGTATGCAGAGGTATGCGAAAGTCGAGAGTACTGACCGTATAGTCCCACCAGTGGACGTACAGGATATCAATGTACGTCGTCTGCAATTTGCGCAACGATGCAGCCACCGACACTTTCATCGACTTGGAACTGTTTCCACCGAAGTTCGCCTGGATCTTGTTCTTCTCGTGGTTCATACTATGCAGAATCAGCATTCCCACCCGCTATCACCAAATCTACGATCCGTCAGAATCCTTACTATCCTGTCGTGTACTTCGTCGCCAGCACGATCTCGTCCCTCACGTCCCTCTCCTTCATCCACTCGCCCACCCAGACCTCGCTCTCGCCGGCCTGATACCCATTCGCGGTGTCGATGAAGTTCCCGCCTTGGGAGTAGAAATGATCCATGATGCCAAAGGCAGTCTCTTTGGTGACGTCGCCATAACGATAGGCATGGGCTTGACCAAAGGTCATAGATCCCAGGCAGAGGGGAGAGACACGAACGCTGGCGCTGGGAGCGAGTTGGCGGTGGTGCATGCTACGCGAGTCGGTGACCATGGTGCCGAAGTAGTTCTTCCTGGTTTGTGTTGGGGCCGTCATTTTGGGAGGTTGTTGTCGTGTTGCTCTGGAGTGAGTGGGTAGCAGAGGTGGTGGCTGAGCTGAACATCGATCGTGAAAGGGCGCCAATGGAAGTGCCTTGTTGGAGAGAAGTGAAGACTTGAAGTAAAGTGAAGTTGACGAAAGCCTAAATGAGTGCCACAAGTCCTCCCACAAGAGGAAGTAGATCAACAGCATATGTAAACTCCACCTATGTCCGTGTAAATGGAACGGAGTTTACCCCATTCGTTGTGCCCTGCCTCTATCGAGGTACAACGTTTACGCGGACTTCGTTGCAACTTCGGATTCTGTTAGAAGACTGGAGACTGCAATACGTGGGAGTCGGGACATGGGGTAGCTCTTTTGCTATAGCAAGGCTGACAGGGCCCAGGCAAGATATACCGATGTCGAGAAAGCAGTCACATATGTTAGGAAGGTACTGTCAACTTAGGCTCACAATCTCATTGACTTGCTCGAGGACGGATGTCTTTAATGGCACAACGCCACAATCGTCATCAGGGGACTCAAGGGACTTTTGTATGATCAGGAGCAACCGGTGGAGCCATCTACGTTGGCTGCCGCGAGCCTCCGCACTGTAGTCCGCGTTTCAGTCGTCATCTTTATCGTCGACGCGGACGCGGACGCGGAGACGCGGCATTGACCTGTACAATCAGATAAGACTTCAATGTCAGACCCATCAACATAACCCCATCACCTCGCATTGCCAAACATCTTCCCAAACACTCCATCTCTCAACTTCCTGCCTAGCAACTCCCCGCTCCCACCCTCAACCTCATCCCTAACATCAAAATTCCCACTACCCTCTCCCTTCCCATCCTCCCCTTTAACCACACAAACCGCCCTCCCCTCCACCAGCCCATCACAAACACACCTCATCCCCGCATCAACCACATCCTGCACGCTCGCAACCCTCGCGCCCTCCAAACAAGCATCTCCTCCAACGGCGCAAGCATCGGCGTAGACACAAACGTCGGGACAAGGAGGTTCGTCTGAAAGTCCCCGAAGAACTGAGTAGTGTGTCGGAGGGATTTGAAGATTCCTCGGATGCCGCTTTGTGAGGCGGCTAGGTCCGGATTGAATTCTTGTTCCATGTAGGCGGAGAGGGAGGTTATGAGGAGGAGTTGGGGGCGGAAGGGGGCGGGAGACGGGGTCTGCTGTCGGACGAAGTAGGAGAGGGCAAGGTGGGCTGTGTAGAGTGTTCCCAGGAGGTTGACGCCGATGGCTGGTGTGGGTGGTTCGGTCGGTTCTCGGGGGATGGGATCGCCTTCGGGCGGTAGCCAGGCCAGCTTGATGTTTGGTGAGATCACGCCAGCTGATGCCACGACGATGTCGATGCGAGAGTGTTGAGACCATGCGACGACTTGTTTGAAGGCTGAGAGCTGGGCTGCCCAGGATGTGACGTCTGTTGGGATGAATTTGACTTGAACGGCTTGCTCTGTAAGTTGCGCTTCTGCTTCTTGGCCTCGGGCTTCATCGATGTCGAGAACGGCGACTTGAGCACCGTTCTTTGCTAGAGCGGTGGCCAGCCCAAGGCCAATGCCGGACGCTCCTCCAGTCACGATGGCCGTCTTGCCTGCTACGACGCTGAAGTCGACACACCTCATGGGGTCGAATTCGGTTTCTGATGGCATCGTGGTATAGGAACTGGTTGACAAGATACGTGGTCACATTGAATTCGCTCGATCCAGGACTTCTTCGTGCCTTTTTATATTCCTGTCGACAGGCAGTATGTCGACTATGTCCGAAGGCAACAAGCCCATGGAGAACTGAAGCCTCATTTTACGACCCACTCCCATACCAACGCACAGAGTGTAGACGAGGCTTACAAATGGTCTTCCCGAAAGCGAATGGCCAAAGGCTAGGCACATCCCGTCAAAGACTGTTGCCTCAAGTCAGACGAACTTGCCGAACTTGCCCTGAGGTCATTACGTACCCATCGTGCGTGGCACGTTAAAGGACTGCCTGCTGCAGTCTCGGCTGTTAGTGTTGGTCCCGTGAGCACGTCGCACTCATTCGTGTGGGTTGCTCCCAGACATTAGCATGCCACCGACTTGCCAAGAAAAAAGGTAAGAAATGCCCAGAAAGGCGCTTTCGTCTCAACATCTCACATGCATTTCTTCCAGGTCGATAATAGGAGTGCTCAAACAAGCCCACCATACAAAGGCGCTTTCAAATCCCGTCCCAATGATAGTTCGCACTGGCTAGAGCTCAAAACACCGAACGTTTGCTCATAGATGTGAACCATAACCTTTGCTGTGTGCCTTGCCTGTGTCACACAAGAACGTATCCCAACAGTGACGGCGTTCCCTCACAGTTGCTCTGCCCCGCTCTTCGTCCTTTTTCGCTGCTTGCGAAGAAGCTTTGTGTTTTGAATTAGATTCCTCTCGCACATGCCAATGCCTCGATGATGAAGCTGTTCGTACCTGACAGCCCAGGGATCTACTTTCAGCCGTATAAATGTCATGTTTCCCGTCTCTCGTTTCCTCTGAAGGTTGATAGCGGTCCTGTGGGATGCAGCTGATATCGCTTCAATGGCCAGTTTGCTCGTGCTTCGCAAAGCTTCATGGCCCAGAATACAAGAACTGCGTATCGCAATTGAGCATCTAGAAGTCTGGGAATTGATGGCCGTAACTTTAATATCGTTAGTTTTAGTCATCGTGGCAAGGTTTCAATGTTCCTATCACTTACGGATCATCGCCTGTTGCGCCATATGCTTCTTGCTCTTCAGGATACTTGTCAAACAGACTGGCGTCACCTGCACCTCCACGCACTGGAGGCACATAAGGTGCGTCAATGTCTTTCTTTGCTAGCCTGTCCCACGTGACTTCTGCGAACCATGGATGGTTCCTCACGTCCTTGCTGCCTCCGTGCAAGTTGCCCAGTCGCTTGGTCAGATCGGCTGTGATGAGCTTGGATAGCAGGTCCTGCGCATCTGGGTGGATGTATGGAGGATACTTGACTCGGCCTTTGAGGATGTTTTCGTAGATCTTGAGCGGCGACCCAGCGTCCCAGAAGGGAGTGAATCCTGCCAACATTTCGAAGATCAGGATGCCCAAGCTCCACCTAAGATGATATTAGCACGTTGAAGAATCATTTCAGTATTGTGACTGCACCCACCAATCCACACTTTTGTTGTATCCTTTGCTGCTCACCACTTCTGGAGCCAGATAGTCTGGTGTGCCGCAGAGCGTCCATGTGATATCTGGAACTTCCTTGGCGAACCCAAAATCCGTGATCTTGATGTGTCCGTGTCGATCTAGCAGAAGGTTCTCGGGCTTCAGATCTCGGTATATGATGTTCATGCTGTGGAGGTATTCGAGCGCCAGTGTTACTTCCGCGGCATAGAACTTGGCGACTGGGTTTGGAAAGCGTTGGGACTTTCGTAGCAAACTGAACAGCTCACCACCCTCGATGAAGTCCATGACCATGTACAGGTTCTTGGAGTCCTGCCATGTGCCCCACAACGTAATAAGGAATGGGTGTCTACACCGTTGCAGCATCTTGCGCTCGTCGTTTGTGTGTTCGACCTGCTTCATCTTAATGACCTGGGCCTTCTTAAGAACTTTGACCGCGTAGAAGCGCTGATTGTGTTTGCTCTGGACCAAATGTACTCTTCCGAAACTACCGGTGCCCAGCGTCCGCGATATGGTGAAGTCTTGCAGAGTGTATTTGCCCTTGGTCTCGCGCAATGGGTTGGTAGTGGGTTTGCCGGCGGGGGCATTGATGATAGGCACGTTGCCATCGCTGTGACCAGAGTAGGCGGAGTCGTGTTGCGAGCCGTTGTAGCCAGGCTGATTCATGAGGTTTTGGATGGAGGGCTGGACTTGGGCCCCCATCCCGCTCGATGGCTTGGCCGAGGTGTCTGTGGGAGCGGCGGCAGAGGAGGCGTGGTGGGGAGTGTCGGCGGAGTCGGGCTCAGCGAAGAGGTTGGTGGTCTTGGAGAGTGTGGGGGTAATTGGCGAGCCGCCTTTGTCAAGGGTTGGGGAGGTGGGCGAGTTTACTTGATCGGACCCTTGCGAGGAGTCCTTTGTGCGCTTCTTCTTGAGGAAGCCGAGAGACGGCATGGGGGAGGCTGAGGCTCTGCGCTTGGACGAGAGGGCGGCGGCGGTGGGCGGCGGATCGGCTGGCGCCAATTTCGAGGACGCCGTGATGGCGTGAGGGGTGGAATGGGTTGGATGCCGCACGCAGGAGCAGCAGCAGACGAGCAGGGCAAGGCCAGGTATGCGGGCGGCAGCGGATCCGGCCGCGAGCCAGATACAGCGCAGTGGTCAGCGAAGGATATGCGAATGAGGAGGTGTAGGCGGAGGGGCTGTTCGAGACAATCTCAGGTGGTGGTGCTGATGATGTCGGCGGGCTGTGACGCAAGCAGTGCCGGTTTGGCCGGAGCGGAGCTTGGCCACGACGAGCAGCAGCAGCGACGGGTGTCTCTGCCTGGTGTCTGGTGTCTTGTCGCACAGCGCGTTTGCGTACGACGGCAGAGTGTTGGCTGGGATCAGGCTGGTGGCCGGGATGGTGCTGGTGATGCTTTGGCTGGGTACGGCACAGCACCGCACAGGCTGCTGCAGGTGTTGGAGCTGCTGGAGCTGTCTGTATCTCAGATCTCTAGCTCGGCCCTGTCTCACCGCGTCCAGAGATGCTGCACAACGGCTATCTTTCCCCCGAAAGTCAGGCTATAATATGGATTGCGCAGGACGGCTATAGCGGCGGAGGGATGGCAGGGCGGCGGCGGTGGTCTGGCGGTATCTACCAAGGGAGAGGTATGCGCCCGGGTCGTAGCAACGGCGAGCTGGGACAAAGGGACGGGATCAGGAATGGGCGCTAACCGAGCTGTCGTCAATGGCTTGCGCAGGTAACAGCAACAAGGGCGACCGTACTGCGATCTATTACCCAAGGGCTGAGTGGTGATGGTAGAAGAGGAGGTGAGGTGTCGTTGTCGCCAATGGCCGATCCGATAATGCACCTCTCACCGACGATTGTCACGAAGGAAGCGGGGCCATCGTTGGTCGATAGATGCCTGAGGTATCAACCAAAGCCGCATCTATATAGAAGACCTAAATCCTTCCACAGCACCGTATAGATTGCTCTTTCTGTCAACGAGCCTCGTCGGATGCAAGGCTCGACTTCTTCACGACATGAACTAGTAGATGTGCCGCCTCAGTTTATCATCACGTCCACCCAGCTATGTTTCGTTTTCTGAAGCGTGACAGTGCAACGTTGACATTAGTAGCTACCACACAGCCTTCGTACGTCCACAGTACGACCGAGGTTTCTTATAATAATTTTCGCAACGAGACAATGTTATATGTCTCTCCAGGTAGTTCAATGTTTGGGCACTCGAGAGACATGGATTCTCATTACGTCAATATCTTCTAGTGCCGACTGTTACTTCCTAATGAGGTTAAAATACTCGCTAAGCTCGTCGCCCTATCTCGACCTCTCCTCCTTCTCGAGTCCTATATGTATGAATCGCAACTACTTCCTCAACCTGAAGCCACTCTTCGCCTGGCGTCTTCGACTGATCTGCTCTCCTATGCTCGATTCCATGCCTGGGAGGGAAGGTCTGGATCAGCTGTGGTCATTGTGATACTCACCTTTCACCATGGCTATACCCATCATTCCTGTCACAGCAGGTGTTGCCCTGATACTGTTCGGCATTTACAAATTCGTCTTGTTCCCCGTATTCATATCGCCCCTCGCTCGCATACCCAACGGCCATTGGACGGCGCCCTTCTCTCCTTTCTGGATCTTGTCTCACAGACAACAACAGAACGACACGACGACTATACATGCGGCTCATGCTCGACTTGGCCCAGTCATTCGACTTGCACCAAATGAGATTTCCATCAATTCAGTCGATGGTGGCATCAAGACAGTCTATACTGGTGGTTTCGCAAAGGGTAATTGGTATTCCAATGTCTTCTCTAATTACGGCGTAGAGCCGATGTTCGCCATGGAATTGAACAATCATCATTCGAGGCGAAAACGCATGCTTTCGAATATTTATGCAAAGTCGACTCTGCAGGGAAGTTCAGCCCTACACAAGCAGACGCACATCCTGCTTCGAGAGCGGCTCCATCAGCGGCTGAAGGCTGGAGCAGATACTCGAAACGGCGTTGAGCTATACGACATCTTTGCTGCGGTAACCATGGACTTTGTCTCGGGCTACATCTTTGGGTTGAAGAACAATAGCGATCATATTCGACAGAAAGAAAAGGGCGCGCAGCTCTTTCAGGACTTCAAGGCCAGGCAGAAGTACACATTCTGGCCTCAAGAGATGGCCGGCTTCACTAGGTTCATGAAATACATTGGACTGAAGTGGATGCTGGTACCCACATGGGTCGACAAAGCAAACCAAGAGATCGAAGATTGGGTGATGAGCATGTGTGATACAGCTGAGAGTACCCTGAAGGCGAGTGAAAATGGCGAGGAAGTTGCTGTCGAAGACTACCCGACGGTGTACGCGCAACTGCGGAACACGCTTCTGAGGGACGCCATGAAGTCAGAGAAGACTGACGAGGACGTCCCTATTCATCAGCAAGTGCAGAACCTGCGACTGCAGATCGCAAGCGAGCTGCTGGATCACACTCTAGCGGGCTTCGACACTTCAAGCATCACGCTAACATGGCTAGCATGGCAACTCAGTCGCCCCAATCAGCTCCACTGGCAAAGTAAGCTACAAGAGGAGATCAAGACCCTGAATGGCAGCCTCGACGCAAAAGCGATTGACAACCTCCCTGTTTTACACGCAATCCTGATGGAGACCCTCAGACTACACGCCGCGATCCCAGGCAACCAGCCACGAATGACACCAAATATGCCAACAACCCTGGGAGACACCGAGTCTGGCATCACATTCGCCTCTCTACCGCCAGGCATCCGCGTTCAGGCACAAGCATGGTCACTCCACCGCAATCCAAAGGTCTTCCCCGAACCTGACGTATGGTCTCCTGACAGGTGGCTTGACAGCGACGTCCCGACCCAACGGGAGATGTCTCGTTGGTTCTGGGCGTTTGGGTCAGGGGGTCGAATGTGCGTGGGAAGCAATCTTGCTATGCTTGATATGAAGGCTACGCTGGTTGGACTTTGGGGCAGCTTTAGTACACAGATCGTGGACGATGATGGTATGGTGCCGAACAATGGGTATATGGCTGAACCACTTGGCGTGGGACCTGGTGGCAAGAAAGGAATTGGGAAGAACAGGAGGTTCTTGCGGTGCAAGTTGACCGAGGTGGATACGGGTGTCTGAGAACAGCAGGTTTCTGAGCACACAGACTACGACAATGAACACAACGAAACGAACGGAGAGGAAGAGCTCAATCTCACTCGAGCTTGATCGATACGGCACCTTAGCCCGAGCAAAGACGACCCAGCAGAATGTAACCTCTCTTATCAGGGTAGCACAGCAGGGCTACAGTAAGCTACTGCAACATCGAACCTTATCCTGAACAAGCACACGACTTCAGTGCTTGTCTTCGCCTACCCGCATCAAAAGAGGAAGGCGCCAAAGGGGTTGTACTTCACTTGGGCGGAGGATGAGCCGCGACTTGGCCGAGTGCTTACCATGTGGTTGTCGTTGAAGTAGTGTGAGGTTGACTCTTCGAGTCGCACTCAACAGCACTGGCGGATTTCTGACAGTTGCTTGTATCACAACCATGGCTAAGGCAATCCTTCCCCTACTTCTAGCAAGTCTTACAACCCTCACGGCGGCTCTACCGCACGACTCTGCAAGATCTCCGCCCTCAATCGGCCACATCGACGTTTCAGTCGCCACACTCTGGACGGATTCATCCAAACCGCGAGCGATTGATGCTCCAGCTCTCGAGAACCCGGCCAAGATCGAACAATGGCTCGACTCCATGACCACCGCCGAGTTCCTCGATCTGACGGACAGCGACAGAACGCAAACACAAGCCCTCTACGGGGCTCAAGTACACATCCTGAACTCCACGGATGACTGGTACGAGATCGCAGTGCCAGACCAGCTCACGCCAAAGAACGCCTTGGGATATCCAGGCTGGGTGCCAGCCGCGCAGATCAGCTTCAACAAAGGCTACGGTCGCCTCCTCGCGAACAAACCATTCGCCCAAGTTAAAGCCGCAGCGACTGTTCCCCTATACCGCGATCCCTTCCTCCGCAACATTATCACAAACATAACTTATGCCACTCGTCTGCCAGTCCTCAGCACCACGCCATTCTCCAGTCATACAATCCAGGTCGCCCTCCCCTCCGGCGGCGTTGCATATCTTTCCGCTCAGTCCGCCAAAATCCACACCTCCCAATCCACAATCCCTTATCCAACGGGTTCCAGCCTCGTCCAAGCCGGCACCCTCTTCCTCTCCCGCCCCTATCTCTGGGGCGGAACTTCAGGCTACGCCTTCGACTGCGCCGGTTTCACGGGAACGCTTTACCGCGCGCATGGTATCACTATCGCACGAGACTCGGGCGCGCAAGCGACGTATACGGGGCATGGTGTGAGTGTTGCGGCGGCGGATCTGGAGATGGGAGATCTGTTGTTTTATGCGACGAATGTCAGCAATGCGAAGACGATTCATCATGTGGCGATGTATGCAGGGGATGGGGAGATGCTGGAGGCTTATGGGGCTGGGGTGCCGGTCAGACGTACGGAGGTGAGGTTTGGAGAAGAATTCTGGGGGGCGGAGAGGTATTTGGTCTGAGAGGTTGTGAATATGATCGACTAGCAACTTGAAAATCCCTGTCGACCCCGAGGCTGGCTTTTAGATGACCACCAGTAAGCTGCCCTTTGCTTGTGCCACTCGACTCCGATACGATATGCTCCCAACTTGGCCATGACCGCATTTGGCGCTGCTGGCATGATTGCCAGCACACGCTCCAGGACCAACGAAGTGGCAAGCTTCGATCTTGCCGGCGCAGCGAAAACGAAAGTCGCCACGTCGTCCTGCTCGGTTATGTGAGGCCAGAGCTGAGAACAAGGCTGTATGTAAGACTTGGCGCTTTTCAGCTCGCCTCGCATGGAACGAGTGGTTGTCATGAGCGGAAATGCTATCAAGCCAAGAAGCAGGCAACTTGTGTAACTGCGATATGTTGCGTGTGCTGCCGCAGCAATTGTTGATACAAAGCCAGCCGGAACCCCTCAGAGCATTTCTTCTTCCTTTCCGTCAAGCAGAACATTCTTCCTAGCACCTTTGAGTCAAAAGCAGGTGAGTAACCTTGTACCAGCTAACTCATCGAATGGAACTAACCTTGGCTACAGACACAACCGCACAACATGCCCGCGCCAGCCAGACGTCGCAACTGTCCGAGCTGCAAAGGCAACGGCAAAGTTCGAGTATCATGCCGAAACTGTGCCGGCCAGGGTCGTCTCGCGGGAGGCGTGACTTGCGGCCAGTGTAAGGGTGATGGGAAGCAGATGACTACATGCACTCGTTGCAATGGTACTGGCGATTGGTATCACTAAAGGGGTATGTTGGCGTGCTGGTCGATGAAAAAGGGGTAATGCTGAGAACCTGCAGGTGATCCGCTACGGGATACATTTAATGACAACGACGGGGGATGGCCATAGGATGCATCTTGTTGAGAGGATGAAACACGATGGAGTGGTCGTCGGTCATTGAGATGGTACCTGCTTAACTGCCATCTCGGGCCCCTTTTCTCCGAATGCCGAAACTCCAAAACAACCCTCCACTTCCCTTCCATCTCCTCTTCTCCAGCCTCCACATCCCCATGTCCCCGCTTCATCTGCTTTTTATTGCGAGCCATCATGACTTCCATAAGCAGCCAGATCACCATTTAGACGTGTGCGACCCGCGATGTCGATTGGCGGATGATTTTCCAGGTCCTGGGATGACTTCTCTTTCTGTGCTTGGAGAACAACAATACATATCCTCCGCAAGTCACAGGTAGGCTCGCATGCTCCATTTGTGTCGAAAGACATCTGCTCAAGATGAGGCTCTTGAGTTTACTTCTCGCTACGTTTGCGGCGCTTGCTTTTGGTCAGAACAGCAGCAGCATCGTCACCTGGGACGAGTATAGCTTGAAGATCAACGGCGAGCGGGTGCTGATATTCAGTGGCGAGTTCCATTATCCACGATTGCCGGTTCCTGAGCTTTGGCAGGATGTTTTGCAGAAGTACAAGGCGAATGGTCTGAACGCAGTTTCGGTGAGCTGACAAGTGATGCGCTGGAGTGTGTGCGAGAGCTGATGCCCAAAGCTCTATTTCTTTTGGAGTTACCACAGTGCTCGTAAGTGTGGCATTGAAGACTTGTCAGTCAAGGAGACTTAACATCTTTCAGGCCCTGGGGTGTTCGACTTCACGAGCCCAGGGAAAGACATCCAGCGACTGCTTGATGTTGCCAAGGACGTCGGTTTATATGTCATCGCGAGACCAGGACCATACGTCAACGCCGAAACAAACGGCGGCGGTTTCGCTCTATGGGGATCGGATGGGAGTCTCGGCTCTCTCAGGACAAGTGACGAGACTTACCATCAGGCCTGGCTCACCTGGATCTCTGCCCTTAACGAGATTTTAGCCAAGAATCAGATCGACAACGGTGGCCCGATCATCTTGTATCAGGTTGAGAACGAACTTCAGGAGACAGTCCACGCTGCCGATAACACTCTAGTGCTGTACATGGAGCAGATCGAAGCTGCTGCACGGGATACTGGCATCACCGTACCACTCACGTCAAACGAGAAGGGCATGCGATCCCAGAGTTGGAGCACCGACTACCAAGATGTTGGAGGTGCTGTCGATGTGTATGGACTGGACTCGTATCCTGGAGGCTTGAGCTGCACGAACCTAGACAGCGGTTTCAACTTGGTCAGGACATACTACCAATGGTTCCAGAATTACTCCTATACACAGCCGGAGAGCATCCCAGAGTTCGAAGCAGGCTATTTTCAGCCTTGGGGAGGTAAGTGAGACTTGTTGCTTATCTGAATTTGCTGAATTGACACAAGCAGGCTACTTCTACGATCAGTGTCTAGTAGAACATGATCCTGCTTTTGCCGACGTCTATTACAAGAACAACATTGGCCAACGAGTCACCTTGCAAAGCCTCTACATGGCATTCGGCGGTACGAACTGGGGAAATCTAGGAGCTCCCGTCGTCTACACTTCTTACGACTACTCAGCTCCTCTTCGGGAAACGAGAGAAGTGCAACTCAAGTTCAAGCAGACCAAATTGCTCGGTCTATTTACTCGTGTTTCTCAAGATCTCCGCAAAACAGTCATGGAGAGCAATGGGACTGGCAATGCCGTATCATCTTCGGACATCTTCTCGTGGGTCTTGAGGAACCCAGACAATGGCGCGGGCTTCTACACCTTGCAACACGCAACCTCGTCGTCCAGAGCCTTGACATTCTTTGACGTCAACTTAAACACTTCTGCGGGCGTAGTGACGCCTTCAGGCGTGCAGCTCAACGGCAGGCAGAGCAAGATCATCACTACCGACTACCATTTTGCAAATCAGACGTTATTGTACTGCACCACAGACATCTTGACGTGGGGTACATTCAATGGCCACGCCGTACTTGTGCTGTATGCGGAGACAGGTCAGAAGGGAGAGTTTGCCTTCAAGCACACTACTCGTCACATTGACTTTTCTGTGCATGGCAATACCATGGTCTCGACATCTGCTAGTAACAAGACAGGTCAGAACAGCTCGACCTACGAGAGCTTCACTTACACACAAGGTAGCGGCCCTACAGTCGTTCAAATCTCGAATGGTGTCACTGTCTATCTACTGGACACCGAGACCGCTTGGAACTTCTTCGCTGTTCCTTTGACGAATGATCCTGATGTCTCTGCCGACCAACATGTCTTCGTTCTTGGTCCATACAATGTACGAACAGCTCAGATCGAAGGTGGAATGGTCAGTTTGATTGGCGACAACGCAAATACAACGGGACTGGAGGTGTTCGCTGGACGTGGCGTTCACAGCATCTCCTGGAACGGAAAGAAGCTGAAAAGTACAACAACGCCGTATGGCGCGTTGAAAGCCACGTCACCTGGCTCTGTTTCCCGTCGTATTGCTCTGCCAGAGCTCACATGGAACGTCGCGGACTCGCTACCTGAAACAGACCGGGACTACGATGATTCTAAATGGACTGTGTGCAACAAGACCACGACTCGAAGCCCTGTCAAGCCCCTGACCGTTCCGGTTCTGTTCAGCTCAGACTACGACTACTACGCCGGCATCAAAATCTATCGCGGATACTTCGACGGAACTTCTGCTATAGCGGCAAACATCACAATACAAGGAGGTGTAGCAGCTGGGTTCAGCGCTTGGGTGAATGGCCAGCTGGTAGGCTATTACCCAGGCAACGCTTCAGCTACACGAGTCTCTTCTCTACTCGAATTCCGTAACACGACACTCTATGCGACGAATAATGTGCTGACGGTCGTAACGGACTACACTGGCCACGACGAAACGTCGACGGGCCCCGCGGGAGTGGAGAACCCTCGTGGTATTCTTGGAGCTACTTTATACAGTGGCAATTGGACTTTGAACTTTACAGAGTGGAAGATCCAAGGTAACGCTGGAGGCAGCAATAACATCGACCCTGTTCGTGGTCCCATGAACGAAGATGGGCTCTACGGAACCAGGCTGGGCTGGCATCTTCCTGGGTTCAGTCCTACTGGATCCGACTGGACTTCTGGGTCGCCTTTACAAGGTATCAACAGCAGCGGCATCAGCTGGTATATCTCGAAATTTGAGCTGGACCTAGACGAGGATCTGGACGTCCCTATTGGTATCGAACTTGACGCTCCAGCAGGTACAATTGCCAGTGTCCAGATCTACATGAACGGGTACCAGTGTAAGTATTCCAAGCTCGTCGTAGATATAGTTCTGCCTAACACCCTCTGCAGACGGAAAGTATCTACCACAAATCGGACCTCAGACAAGATACCCGCTCCCACCGGGCGTCGTTAACAACCGTGGGAGCAACACGCTGGCTCTGGCCCTCTGGGCTTTGACAGACAATGGTGCAAAGCTTACGAATGCGACGTTGTTTGCCTATGGGAAATATCAGACAGGCGTTCAATTCAGCCAAGACTGGAGTGACCTACAGCCAGCGTGGTCGAAGGACAGGTTGCAGTACGCTTGAGGTACCTCATAGACGATGTCGACGCAAGACAGACCAGCTCAAACGCGCATCGCATTCCGCTCTTTAACAATCGAAGCCATCGCATCTCCCTCAGCAGACTGCAAGTCCTCAAATCCTGCTACCACACCCTCAACATCCTCATTCGCCAACTCCTGACTCATTTTGAACTTGCCGCCCAAAAGCGTCACCTGAATCTCAATGCCAATGATATTGGTTGCCAGAAGCTCAACATACTTCTCAGGTGCATCTGCCACGGTCCAAGGCTTGCTATACCCCATGATACTCGTCTCAGCCTGGTGCGAAAGGTCTCGAATCTGCTTCGACAGGAACCGAGTCGTCTCAACGGCTTTGTGGTCGATGTACACGGTTGCTCTTCCGTAGGCTTCGACGGCGGAATAGTTCCATGTTGGGACGACCTTGCCTGTCTCAGGTTTGGTCTTGACGTAGAACTTCGGCGTAACGTAGTGATGGACTGGGCCATTGAAGAGTACCATGACCTCGCGTTCGAGAACGTGTGGTTTTGAAGACTCATTGCTCGATCTTTGTGCTTCACTTGTGAAGACCTTGGCCTGGGGGTTCTTGCGGGCGATGTGACCCCTTATGATGGGCAAGCAATGCTCGTCGTTCGGGTCGTCGACGTCCAGGACCCAGGGAATATGACTCGATTGTAGGAGTGGGAAGTCCTCAGATTCGATCGCTGTGGTGAGGATGCCTAAGGGGTTCTGCTTAATGAACTCGCGGAGGAGCGGGATCGAGCGTTCTGCGTGGTCAGGTCGAAGATACATCGTCGTGAATCGAAGGCTTTGGTCATATGCCGACGCTTAACATCGAGTACAGCCTGTGTAATTGTATGGTATCCATCTTTGCACGCCCTATCGTTTGTACAATGGATCAGTGGGCCAGTTGCTCGCCAGCAGCTGCCTAAACAAGTAATCAGTAGCGAGTCATCGACCACCATTGTTGCGGTTGGCAGTGTCCTCTGAAGGTTACTGGAGACAAACAATTAGGGGCTCGTCGGATGTATGCGAGTATGTGTCAGGCCGTCGGTAGGATCTTAGCCTCAACTTGGGTTGTTGCTGCTGTCGCAAGCCGACAAGGCTGTGGTGGGCTTCTCCTTCCTGTTCCGATCTCCCCGCTCACCGCCCCCGTTTCGGACCTCCGCTTCTCTTCTCCTTCTATACCCACAGCATCAACATGCCGACATCACAACCAGTCTTCTCAACCATTCGCTTCGTTCAGTCTAGCGGACAACCTTCCGAAAGTAAGAAGCGCATAGCCTCAAAAGCATGTGACTATTGTCGGCGGCGGAAAAAGAGATGTTTTCACGCGCCGGAAAATCAGGATGGATCCGGCCAAGAAACCGACGATGATAGTGCCGGAGGCCAATTTGCCAATGTTACGTCCGATGGTCGAACTTCTGGAGCCATGCATAATCGAGACCAGAGAGAACGGGACTCTTCAAATGCACAGCAGACCGCCCATGTTGGAGAAAAGATCACGCCATTATCAGGTCACAGTACAACTTCGGATAACTCAGCACATCCACGATTCATTGGAGATCTCAATCCTGCGGTCGAGCTCCTTGCAGCGACCAATGCGCCATCAAGACAGCCAAAGAACAATGTAGGTGTCTGGCACACCGAAGCTGCCGAGCAGGCGTATGCCGAGGGAGATTTGGACTTGTTCTCGCCGATGAGTTTGTTCCATGGCTGGGCGCCTTCTGTCAATCTGCAAGCCTTTGCGAGAACCCAATGCCTGGATGTGCGACCTCGCTGGCAAGAGTTTGAGATATTGGAGGCATTCTACTTCGAGCATGTGCATCCGATTTTGCCCTGTGTTGACAGGGACGTATATTGGAACAGTCCTGTTGAAGGTCCGGCAAGGGCTTTGCAACAGCAGATTGTTTGTCTAATCACCTGTCCGAATAATACAGTGGCAGGAGTCCTGAAACTTCCTGGTACCGAAGGAGTACTACCGCCGGCCAGCTTTGCGCGCAAGATCGTGGCTGCCATGAGACTGAACGTAGAGATGGCTCTAGTTTCCGACAAGACTATTGCGATACAAGCTCTGACTGCCATGTCTCTGATCGCTTACGGTCGAGAGAGTCTGGAACTGACATCTCAATTCTTCGTCCGAGCGGTTCAGCACGGCTACACGATTGGCCTACATCAGCCAGGTGACGCTCAGAGAAACGAAAGGTTAGCCGGACTGTTTTGTAGCGTGTGGTCGATGGACAGGCTGCATGCCGCAATGCAAGGTCGACCAGTGATAATGCATGAAGTGGATATGGCTAAAGCCCCTTCAGAAGAAATGGCCAGCCAACAGCCTGGATTCCGTGTCCTAATCTCAGTTGCAATGCTGCTTGACAAGGTAATCAGTCTATACCGACCAGGTGCTTCTTCCATCGAAATTCCAGATGAAGACTTCCCATCATTTGGAGAGATTCTTGATGAATGCGTTGCTGTTGATCTGCCAGCGCATCTCATAGGTACGTTCATGCGCAATATGTGCTCTTTCCGACATACTAAACGCTGCGACAGCCACTCTAGAGCTCTTCTACCACGCCGTAGCGATACTGTCGTGCCGATATAGCTCTGGGCCGCTCCTGGAAACACACAAAGCTCGCAACAACCGGCAAGCGTCATCAGCCATGCAAATACTTTCCATCATGGAGGACCCAGAAGTGGCAGACAAGATCATCAACATGCCTTGGGTGCCGTATGCAGTCTCGCTATCGCTGAGCGCTGCATACCGCGACTTCAAGCACTCCAAAGTCTCAACACATCGTGCCCGTGCGAAACAACGTCTGGTGCAGGCGTACAAGCACCTTCTACCATTAGGCCAGGTGTTCTGGTCTGCTGCATTTGTGGCGGACATGGCTGGCAGGATTTTGGCCGAGAGACAGATCGATGGTACAGCAGTCGAAGAATCACGAGGTACAAGCCGTCGTGCGTCGATTGCGCAGAATACCGAGCAGCCATTGCCAGAGCATGGATTGGTCGATTCAACCGCCTCTTTTGACGCAGCGCAGCCTCTTTTCGACATTGGCAACAATTGGAATCTCGATGACCTGGACGTCTTTCTGGAGGGCAACTTGGATCCGAGCATCTCGTGGTTTCCCCAGGATCTTCAGAATCTCCTAAATATTGACTCGCACTGATTAACTGTTTCTCCGAATATTGCCGCAGCCCTGTTTGTTGCACAAACATGTCGTGATAACGATCTTTGGCCACCCAGGCGAGACAAGGAGACTGCCGCCTGTCCTCTTCGGGGGCTACTGCTGTAACTCCTTCTAGAATCTTGGATCTAACCCTTCCACATTCGGCCACAGATGTATGAAAATTAGCCATCCAAAAAACACCCATACTTCAAATTCTGTGGGGAAACGGTCACCTCATACGGTGACCAGTCTGGCGTTCTCGCTTGTTTTTACCTTCATATGTGGAATTTGAGCCAGGACAAGCACATTCGGCCATAGGCATGTGATCATAGACCATCCCGTCCGCTCTGGTGTACTCAAGCACATGACCGCCTGACTAGTACTGCGGTGGGTGACCACGTGGGAATCCCGGGTGCTGAATGTTTTGCATTTTCTTTTGCTCGGGCTCGTGGCGCCAGGGCTAAAGCGAAGCCGCTTTTTTGCCGGGAGAGGATCTCGCTCCAGCAACAGTGAGTGCGATCTTTCCGGCTTACGAATGTCGGAGGTCCGTAGTTGCTGCCCGCTCATGTTGAAATGGAGTGTTGACTTTTAGGTTTAGGGAAGCCCAAATAAGGTTTGAGGTAAGTGAATGAATCGATTTGGGTGCCTCAGGCAGCAAGATAACCAACCTTTTGCCAGGCAGTCTTGACACTTTCTCTCCACCAGAGTACCTCCCACTTGAGCTTCTGACCGCTCGCTGGAAACGGTGCCATGAGTTGCCAGGTGTCATGGTTGGTCCCCGGAATCTCCATAATTACAGGCCCGGCCCTCAATCCACGAGAGGGCCCATGCAAGATCGTGAAGCGTAAAAGCTCGCCTGGATGATGAACTCCAGTTCTATCAAACGACGATAGCCTGGCTTCGACGTGTACAATTTCGAATTACTGTGAAAAACGGTGCCTTTGATCTGTAGAGGCGAGTCGAGTGACAGAGTATGGGCAGAAAGTGTATTGCCTTGTTAGCCTTGTCTCCAGATTACGTGCGAATACAAGGCGTAGCAATGACTAGACTTTACCAGACAGGTCGCTATAGGCGAGTGAATGAAATCGGAATTTGGAAAGTGATGGAGTGAGGTGGTCGCAGGTAGGAACGGTGGTCGGTAGCACTTCCGATGCGAATGCGAGCTTTCAGGAGCAATCTCCCGCCGGCGGCACAAGCTGTTCTACTTCGGTTACCACAATGCAAAGATGGAGCGACTTTCTAAAGCAATGCCGTCTCTACGGCGTGAACGTCATCGACAAGACACGACAAAGTTAGGTCAAATTCCTATATTTCATTACTTGACCGCGCAACCTTCCAGCCAGCAGCAGGATCACAGAACCAGGCACCTAGCAAGATGAAGGTCATACTCTCTGGCGCGACAGGCTTCATTGGCGGCAATGTCCTCACGCGTCTCCTTCTCCTCCCATCGATTACTTCCGTCGTCGCGCTTTCCAGACGACCTCTCGCCTTCACCGATCCCAAACTGCAAGTCGTCATCCTCAAAGACTTCCTCAAATACGAGGAAGAGACCTTGGCTCAAGTCCGAGGTGCAGGAGCTTGCATATGGTGCCTGGGAAAAGCCACGAGCGGTGCAGAGGTGCACATGGACTATACAATGGCAGCAGCCAACGCATTCGCCAAGAATCTCTTGGGCGAGGGACGGAGTATGAGGTTCGTGTACCTCAGTGGGGCTCTGGCAGAGAAAGATCAGGCGAAGACATTGTGGCTGTTGGGGAATGCGAGGAGGCTAAGAGTATACATCGCTTGACTTTGCACTTCGAACATTGCGGACGTGCTGACTGTAGCTTTCAGGGCGAAGTTGAGAACAAAGTCGTTGCGATCCAGACGCAGCACCCTTCTCAATGGCAGTCCTTCGTTGCGAGACCGGCATACGTGACAGTTGGAGAGCCGATTTTACGATTCGCCATGCCGGGTAGTTACATCCCAGTCGAAGAGCTTGCTGCCGCGTTGGTCGATACGGCGTTGAATGGGTCTGAGAAGGAGAGGTTGGAGAATGTGGACCTGAGACGACGAGGACAAGCAGCAATCGCCGTAACGGCTTAAATCAAGTGTGCCAACTAATTCTCTATCAAATCGACAGCTCTTGCTCCAGCCAACCAGACGCATTGCCGATATCGATTATGCAAGTACTTTGCAAGGTTCAAGGGAGCTTGGGACAGATCCGAAGCTTCCATCTGCACCTCAATCCATGCGAGTCATCCATTCAGCAGCTGCTTCAGCTCCGACGGAAAGACGAATTGATGGAATAGACGTGACGACGCCGACTCCATCGAGCAGGCAATTCGGCATTGCGGTGAGGTGCCGGTGTGCGCGTACAATATAATCCCGGTGGAGACAAGCAAAGGCATCAATTGTGACTCCGCCCAATGCAGCCCACCGCCGCGGACGTCACACATCACAAACGAGGCTGACCTTGGTAGACGGGCAGCATGCATCCACCACAAGCACCAAGCTTCCCGAAACCAGATTGATTGCGCACGCGCATGACAAGTAGTAAGTAAGCTCCCAGCCTTCGACTTTTGTACGACTTCGTTTCTACTTTGCCGCGTTTTCTCTTTCCTTCGTCTTCCGGTATTTCAGCGCAACCAGTTTGCTGCACACAGTCTGTCCTTTTTGAGGGTTGCTTTGCGCCGCTGGAGGGTTTTCTCGCGCAGAGGTCGACAATACTCGATTTCCTGAAGAAGGCACAGATGCGCTGCTGAGGAACCGCCAATCCAGCCACCAGCCTTCCCAGCCACCAACACCGACCTATCAATTTCCTGCGCGACAATGGCGGCCACTTTCATCGGACGCAAAGATGTAGTGCAACGGAGCTCAATGCTGACCCTGTATGCACTTCTCGTCTGGGCCCTGCTGAGCTCGCTTGCAGCTGCACAGAACGGACCAGAATACTTGATATTGGAAAGAGACGACGGAGAAATCTTGCTGGAAGAAAGGCAGAACTACCAATTTACTGGCGCTCTTGCGATTTATGGATCTGGCGGAGCTGTGCAGAGTAGTGGGAGCAGCGGCACCGAGAACCCCAGTGGTGCGGTGCAGGCGCAATGTCCTGCTGATCATCCCGTGAGCTGCACGAATATTCAGGAGCCATACTAGTAAGTTGCGACTTGAAGCGTCTTTGGGAAAGGACAAAATTGACCAGACCGGTATTGTAGCTGCTGTCCAGCAAACAACTACTGCTCGTGGGCAAACAGCGTAGTCGCCTGTTGTCCCAATGGCGAGACCTGCTCTGGCAACGTCGGCGCAGCGCAAACAACGACCTGGTGGCAACCCTCAACAACCTGGCAGCAACCCGCGGCGACAACTGTATATGCAGGAGGAGGTGGATATGTGGCTCCGGCAGCGACCACTGTATACACGAGCCCTCAAACCACAGTCGGCTATGGCGGATACTGCTCGACGCTGATCGCCGTCGGACCTGGCTTGCCAACGACGGAAGCTGGCTCATGCGGGACGATTCTCATTGCAGAAGCAGAAGCTATTCAGGCTGCTGTTCTAGGGTGGACGAAGCTGATAGCCATGTTGGTCGGTTTGCAAGTGGTTGGGGGCCTGCTGTTTCTGCGAAGATGAGATGGCAGTTCGCAAACACAAACGACAGCTGTGAGGGCGCAAAGGCGTTTGAAAGGTGGTTTATCCACGACGGCTGTCATTGGAACAAGTATATACCCATGATAGAGTGGCCTTCGACAGCAATGCATTAATGAAAGATGAGTGTCAATATGTGGAAGAGCAATTCACATTAACGTGGAGAGGATCGAATCTCCGGCCAAAGCAACACGAATACGAATACGCGGCTACGTCACTGTGATCCTCTCGCCAGGAACGCGAATCTTGCTTCCAACATGAACCTTGGAAGCTCGCTGTATTTACCTTTTCTCTTGTTTGACGGGCCCAGGGCACTGTAGTCCTTGTAATCATTGACTGCTTGGCTTCAATGGAACCTCTACTGTCGCGCCTCATCGTGCAGGCAGCACCCCGATCTAGCACCGTCTGCCAACGTACCTGGCCGCCGAGCTGTTGTACCCCATCAGCTACCTCGTCACACGCGACACCCTACACACGACCGTTCTCTTCGTCACCATCCTCACTGATCAAAGAGCGAAAACGACCGTACGACACCGCTTCCGCCACCGACAGCTCATACTCCAAGCCAGCAACCGAGCAATCCCAAAATGTCACAGCTGAGGAGAAAGACCACTTCTCCGTCATTGAGAAAGAGTCAAAGAAGCTTCAGACACGCTCGCCATGGATGCACGAAGGCGCCGATGTCCCTCCCGTGCAGCGATACCGTTCCGCAGGCGCAATGACCAAAGGCAAACTTTTGACAACTCCCAGCCGCATGCTGAAGCTCATCCTACCCATGACCACACGAGACGCGAATCAAGACCGCAAAGATGTGGAACCTCTGGCGCTGTTGGTGCATCCTCAGCAGCCGTTAAGTTATCTGGAGAGGTTGATACAGAGTGAACTGCCTTTTCTGTGGGATGAGAAGAAGGGGCGGGAACGCGCGCCGGAGATTGTGTTTCGGGCACAGGATAGTATGGAGGAAAGCGATGGGAAGCAGCGTGTGGAAAACAAAGACGATCAGGAGGAGTTGGAAGAGGAAGAACTGCAGGACGCTGAGGAGACGGTCGTGGATGGGAAGGTGGAGAAGACGGGAAAAATTAGTGGTGGGAAGGAGGAGACTGTCAAAGTAAAAAAGGATGACCAGGAGGTGAAGAAGCAGGAGGAGGGTCAGGAGACACAAAATGGGCGTTTTGTGAGGTGGAGTCCTAGCACTGAGATTGGCGACTTCATCCGTGATGCTGCGACGGGCAAGGAATTCGCTGTCGATATCGAGGGCGCGCCTGAGCCCATCTACGTTGGCGTTCCATCATTCCACGACAGGACCTACTACCTCCGCATGCGCCTTCGAAAGGTCTCGAAGCGCATTTCCAACATGGCAGATGTGAAGAAGGACTGCGATGAGCTGGCCCACCGCGGTGCAAAGAACGTCGCCCGACTCGGCTTTGGAGGGCTTCTGGGCTGGTGGGGCATGGTGTACTACTTGACCTTTCAGACCGACCTGGGCTGGGACGTCATGGAACCCGTCACATATCTCGTCGGTCTTTCCGGTTTGATTGGTGGTTACATGTGGTTTCTCTACCACAACCGTGAAGTCTCCTACCGCAGCGCCATGAACTTCACCGTCAGCCGCCGGCAGGACCAGCTATACAAAGCCAAAGGCTTCAATCTGCCACAGTGGGAGATGCTGATTGAGGAGGGCAATCGTCTGCGAAGAGAGATCAAGCTGGTCGCGGACGAGTACGATGTCGAGTGGGACGAGACGCATGACGAGGGGGATGAGAAAGTGCGAGAGGCGCTTAGGAAGGATAGGAAGAGAAAGGGCGAGAAGGAGGAGGTTGGAAAGAAGGAGAAAGAAGGAGATGAAGAGGACGACTGAGGGACAGCCGGCTGGCATTCTCGTTCGAGCGTTCTGCATAGCCCTGGGCATTTTGCATGGTAATCGTATACCCCGAACTTCTGTTGTTGTGCATGCCGTTTGCGGATTGGGTTGACGTGAATGTAGATTTGTTGTACATAGTCGACCAAGATCAAGAAGCCCTACTCGCGCTTCTACGGTATCTCCTCGAAATCAGCCCACATCTGTATACTGAATCTCGGCGCCGGATCTTTCGACAGGCCGCCATCGCTTTCCAGGGTAGGGTAGGTATGGACAGCTACATGTCCTCAGCTTACCACCCAGGCGGGGGCAAAGTTCCTATCAAGGTCGGGAGATCAGTCGGCAACTAGTGCGCAGAGCTCAGATCATACTTGCAGTGACATCAATTGACCTCGCTATATGCAAGTCCTGCGGTATTATTAGCCGGAAAGGCCTGCGTTGCTTTTATACCATGACTTTTGAGCATGCCCTAACAGAGCCTTACGCGTTCGGGTACGACATCAGCATGCTGTTCAACAAGGACCATAAAGACCAACTTGGGGCTCACCTCATCATTGGATCGCCCAGCAGATGATCTCAGCGTCGATATCCGAATTCAAAGGAAGAGGTCACCACTATGCCGGTTGCAATGTGTATTGGTCCATGAGCCGAGAACAGCGTACACCAGATCGGGAAATATAGGGCAACAAACCTTCCCCCGTCCAGGCTACGCAGTAACACCGCACGCCTGGCTGGGTATGGCGAACTCTGCGTATTGCCCTCTGCGGAGTATGTCTAGCGCGTTGGCCCTGCGTCATACGATCACCTATCAGCTGCTGACCCATCTTAAACGATGAACGAAGCTCAGCTATATACCAACCGGGCCAACTTTTCTGGTCAGCTGGAACATACATCCAGTTCTTGGCCCATTCGCGTTTGACCGTGCGCCAATACGGACGACAAGCAAGACACTGCAAGCGACACCATGGACCACCTTTCGACCAGCCCAACGCTCCTCAGTCTCTTGGTTATACTACCCTCGGCAATAGTCATTGCGGTCCTTTCGTCCCTCTTTCGAAGTCACTACCGACTACGACACATCCCAGGACCTCTCATACCCTCTCTGACGGATTGGTGGGCAACACTCAACATCTGGACCGGCCGTCGTTACCACATCTTCATCGAAGACTTGCATGAAAAGTATGGACCTGTGGTGAGATGGGGGCCGAACAGAGTTTCTTTTGCGCAGCCAGCTGCCGTGGCAGATATCTATGGCATTAATCACCCCTTTCCAAAGGTATGCGCTCTGTGTGCAGAAGCATGTCGGCAAGAGATTGACAATACCAGGCCGCCTCATACGAACCCATGGTCGTAGTCAACAACGGCCGTCCCGTGCCCTCTCTAATCGCCACCCGCGACGAAAAGCACATCACGGAGCTGAAACGCCACATCTCCATCGGCTTCTCCCAGTCCACCTGGCTCAAACAAGAATCCCAGATCGACACGGTCCTTTCCCTCCTGATCTCCAAACTTCGCTCCAAGGCCAAGGCCGGCGCCGAAATTGACCTCAAACGCTGGCTGAGCTTCTGGTCCTTCGATACCCTTACCACGGTCGCGTTCAGCGAGAGTCGTGGATACCTGGAGAAGGAAGACGATGTCGATGGGGTGTTCGCGGGTGGCAGTGAGAGATTCAAGCATTGGGGGCTCTGGATGTCGGCGCCGACGATGGAGAAGCTGATTTATAAGAATCGATGGGCGCAAAGAGCGCAGAAGGGCGGAAGTGCTTTGGTCCAGTTGGCGCTGAATCGGATCAGGGAGAGGAAGAAGGTGGAGAAGCAGGCTGCGGGTCATGACTTGCTGGGGCGGTATCTTGCTGCGAGTCAACAGGCTCCGAATGTCATTGCGCCGAATGATGTCCTTGGGCTGACTATCTCGACAATCCATGCGGGCAGTGAGACGACGGCGACGAACGCCTCGGTGGTGTTGCTGAGAGTCCTGCGAGAGCCACGAATCTGGGCGAAGTTGGAAGAAGAGATCCTGGAGGCGAACCTCTCCGATCCACCGACCTTCACTGAAGTCGACAGACTACCTTACCTCAATGCCTGCCTCCACGAGTCTATGCGAATCACCATCAACCCCAATTGCACTGAGCGAACTGTCTCGCCCACGACGGCGGAGATCTGTGGCGTCACCCTCCCGGCCGGCACTGATGTCTCCATCAGCGAAGCACTCGTATGTACCGATGTCGAACTGTACGGCGCAGACGCGAGGGTATTTCGACCGGAGCGGTGGTTGGATGTCGACAAAGCGAAGTTCGCGGAGATGGATCGGGCGAGTTTTGGATTTGGTTATGGCAGGAGGCATTGCATAGGCCAGCACCTCGCCAGGATAGAGATGAAGAAGGTGATCGGGGCGATAGTGAAGAACTTCAAGGTGAGTCGTCGTGCTTCCTCTTTTGGCGTGACTGTTGACTGACGTTATCGGGTAGATCTACGCGACCGAACGGCCGGAATTCCAAGTGAGGGACAACCAAGCCATGATCAATCTGAAGGTGAGGCTGGAGGAGAGGCTTCAGTAACGAACTAATCTCAACCTCCGCCCCCTAATAAGTCCTCTCGAACATCTCCTTAGCCAGCCCCGCGAAGTCCAACCCCCTACCCTCATCCACGACCTCCCAAAGATTCGGCTGCGTAAACACCGCCAGGGTGTTCCTTGCAATTCTACCCTTGCCCTTTGGCCCCCTTACAAAATGCGGCACAGCCCGGAAACTTCCCCTTGTGATGAGCTGCAATGCCTCACCGGTCTGGAACGCGAGACAGTCGCGGGGAATGTGCACTTGGGTTGTACGGCCGGCGCGGTCTTTGATCCAAAGGCCGGCGTTGGGGTCTGGGTGTGAGTCGAGTTCCGGGAGGTCGGTCATGCCGTGGGAAGTCATTGGGGAATGCAGAGCTTCGTCGACGAACATGTTGCTTGTCAGGCCTGTGAGTGCACCTAAATCGTGGTGCACGCCACACCAATCGTCTTTCCCTGATTCTGATCTTGGAGATTCTGATCTTGGAGATTCTTCCTTGAGCTCTGAAGGTGGCGGTGGGAAGTAATGCAACAATCTCGCCTTCGTACTCACACTCCCCCTCACAATCCTCTCCAACGTCCCCTCCTTATACCCATCCAACTTCGCCACGCCATACCGATCACAGCTCCTCGCCACCAGAGCCGCTACATCAACAATCAAGCGACAAAGCTTCTCGAAGACCTCCTGAAAGCCCGACAGGATAGTTTCGTCAGGCCAAACGTTCGGACTCGTCATATCTGGGATCTGAGGATATAGCTCTCGCGCCTTGGCTTCGAGTCCCTCGTTGTGAATGGGCTGTACATAGTAAGACCCCTTGAACGTGTCAGGCTGGCCGTTGGCGAGTGTTTCCTTGCCGCAGGACCAGCCGACGTTGTAGCGTGCTTCAGGCTTCTCGAGTTTTGCTTTCGATGCAATGTTAGCATCGCTATACCACATCACGAACAGGTGAATGATTACGTACTCAACTCCTCATCCGGTAAATTCGCCAGATAACTCGAATAGCTCAACAATCTCGTCCTCAAACCGGCAAACTCCTCTGGCAATCCTGAGACGATGATGATCCCCAAAGATGCTGGACCGAATGCTTGTTCGAGGGTCTCGAGGGAGACCGTGCCGTCTTTCAGTTCCTGAAGGCTCACGCTGATGGCGTTGGGGCGCTCATCTTCGGTCACTATGGAGCCCATGACAGCGTTGATGGCAGGAGGCAATCTACAACAAGTGAATGTGAAGTTGAACAACAGACGAATGGACGCGATAGAAGAGCGGCTTAGTATTGCTCTTGTCGGCGCTAAAGTGAGGGAGGAGTTCAGCCGAGCATTCTTACGCGGAGCTGGCCGACGGACAGGAGTCTGGCACGCGAACGTCGACAAGCACGAGACAACACTGCAAGGACATATTGGATCTTTGAGTTCATTGCGCTCTATCCAAGTCGAGAGCTGCCACATTACCTGCCGTATTCAGATCTGCGTCTAGTCTGACCGTAGCGACTATCACTCTCGGCATACCATCACTTTCCTGCCTTTGACCTGGCACTTCTGGTCCTCTTTGCAGGCGGAGCAGGCGAAGGAGCTTCTGGTAATGGACCAAGATCCTTCAACTCCCTCATTTTTGTCTTCTTGCCCGCTGGCTTCTCGTCTGCAGACGATGCCTTGCGCTTCCGACCACCTTTTCGATCGTTGACTTCCTGCTGCTCGACTCCCGCCGAGGCTGCTCTGTTTGCATCTGCCGCAGCCACGTTCGTTGCCTGTGCGTCCGCAATGTTAGGCTCTGGTGGATCTGCGCCCGTGGGTGGCTCTGCTGTCTCGACCGGCCCATGATCTTCAGTTGCTGAGGAAGGTACGCGAAAATCGACTTTTTTGTGCTTCTTCGTTGCTTGATGATCATCGTTGGGTGCTGGTCTCTTTTTCGTAGACGCCGTGGGCGACCCAGAATGGAGCGGCATTTGAGTGCTATCACCCTTTGCTTTTCTCATCTCAACAGCGCTGTCCGGCGGCGAAGTCTGCAGCGCGGGTCGATTGCCTGTATTAGAACCCTCTGCGACCTCGCCGGTGGCTACGCTTGATGCGTCATCGTCTTCGAGCGCGACGCCTTGCTGAAAGAGCCAGCCAGATAGTGCTTCATCGCCAGAACCAGACGTCAATTTGCCAAGGAGTGCGTTGGCAAGATCTCCCGCTGCCTCATCCCCGTCGCCATCACCAGATAGCATCTTCTGGATAGTCTGCATGAACGCAGCCTCGTCCATGCCTTCGAGACCAGCTGAGCCAAGTTTCTCCCGTAGTATAGACTTCAGCATCTCCGGGTCAATGGCAACGCCACCTTCGTCTTCGTCATCTTCCATCTCGTCCTCCCAACCCTCATCTTCGCCTTCAACCTCTGCATATGCATCCTCGCCCAGTTGACGTGCTTTTGGCGGTGTCTCGTCCTCTCCCTGCGCGGCTTTACGCATATCTACTGGCATTTTGACGACCGGTATCGGCACCGCTTCGTCTGGAAAGCGCTCTCGCCAATCTCCAAGAAACGAAAAGGCAGCTTTACCTTTCAGCAATGGTGCATCCTGCTTGTACATCCGCAATCTCTCGCTTCGGCTGCGAAAGACGACGGGTTCTAATCCACCGGCGGTTGTATCGTCGCCATTCATCTTCCGTCTCTTGCCAGGGCTGCCATTCGCTTTTGCAGATTCCCGTTTCCTCTTCTGCCCTGCGTGCTCCGATGCATCGCTCTTTGCATTGGGAAGACCGTACTCCCAGTACGCATCGTCTCCGTAGGCTAAGTCATCCCAATACTCATACAAGTCGAATTCGTAGCCATCCATGTCTATTTCGTTGTTTGTGCCGCTGTAGCCAGGCTCCGGCAGCTGACCTTCGGCGAGTTCGTCCTGATACAGTATCCCGTCAGCTACTGATTCGACAGACCAGGCCCATGAGCGGATACCAGACTGCCCGACTGCACGGAAAGCGGGAGGCAAGATGCACCGTACCGAGACACATCGAGGGGGGAACGTACCGGCAGATCAAACTCATCATCGACATAGAGCCAGCCATCATCGTAGTCCATCCCTCCATCATCGTATTCATATTCGTCGGACATATTCAAACTCTTTGCAATTCAGACGTTCGAGGCCAGGGTGGGTTGGCAGCTTTACTTGACGGCGAAGTCGTGTAGAAAGGTCGCCAAGGGCAGACGGGTAGCTGCTGCCAGCCGGGTGTCGAATGTACGCCGAATCATGTGGATGTCGGGGATGTTGCTGCAGCTAGGCGCGCGAGGCAGCACAGTCCACGCGTTGGAAGAGCATGTGTCGGTAATGATACGGCGGTGCGAGTCGGTCGGGGTGAGTGGTGTAGGCGGCGTTATCAGGTCATTCCGAACGGCACGAGGCAACGGCGCTACGACGACATGCGGTGCGGCGGTGGTGCAGATGGGGAAGGGGTTTGGCTGTGGTAGCTGAAGTACAACAAGTACCTGTATGGATTGGGGCACGTTCTCGAGTGGGGACGCCACAAGCACGCTGACCTCATTCCGACACGAGACACCTCTTTGGATAGCAAATGCGTGCAAAGATTGACGTGTCAAAGACAATCAATCTCATCTCACAAACACCGTTTCCCACCTTCTCGTCGATACCCCTTCCGGACGACGCGTCGCGTATTGTTGTCGTCCTCGGATCCTGCCGCACTGCCCCAAGATCTTGACCCCTTCTCTGTGCCTTCCCCACGCGGAGACGGCTATTCACGGCCTTCCTCCCACTTAGAGTTCACGGCTCTTGCTTCTCACTTCACTTGCATGTAAACATGTTCGTGAAAGATTCTGCTCAGGTCATGGGAGCGACATGTCTTCAGTAGCAAGAGTTCGTGCTCTACGCAGTACCGCCGGTGCTGCTGTGTCCAGAAGAGGCCGACGATGGCAGTCAACAACCACCACAACACCAGAAACTGTCGAACCGCTGCAGTCCATCCTCATAGCAAATCGTGGTGAAATCGCCTTGAGAGTGGGCAGGACGGCATCCCAGTATGGCATCAGGACTACCACGTTATACACCGATCCTGATCGATTGTCACAACACGCTTTGAGCTCGCCATTCACCGTCAACCTAGGCAGTACCGACCAATACCTCAATGGCAACCGCATTATCGAAGTCGCCAAAGAGCAAGGCTGCCAGGCCATACATCCTGGATATGGATTTCTCTCTGAGAACGCTGCGTTCGCGAAAGCATGCACGGATGCTGGGGTCAAGTTCATTGGCCCACCCTGGAAAGCAATCGAAGCCATGGGAGACAAAAGCCGCAGCAAGGAGATCATGATCGAAGCTGGTGTGCCTTGTATCCCAGGATACCATGGCTCGAACCAAGACTCGAAGTATCTGGAGCAGGAAGCCGAGAGTATAGGCTACCCGGTATTGCTCAAGGCTGTCAAGGGCGGTGGTGGCAAGGGCATGCGAATTGTGATGAAACCAGACGAGTTCCAGCAACAGCTCGAATCTGCCAAATCGGAAGCCAGGAGCTCATTTGGAGACGACATTATGCTGGTCGAGAAATACATCACTACACCACGACACATCGAAGTCCAGGTCTTTGCCGATAAGCACGGCAATTGCGTGGCACTTGGCGAGCGTGACTGCAGTATTCAACGAAGGCATCAAAAGATATTAGAAGAGTCACCAGCACCAAACCTAGCAGAGGACATTCGGCAGGATCTGTGGGAGAAGGCTCGACAAGCAGCGCTTGCTGTTGGCTATGAAGGCGCTGGTACCGTGGAGTTCATCTTCGACAATGACTCGGGCGAATTCTTCTTCATGGAAATGAACACGAGATTGCAAGTCGAGCATCCCGTCACCGAAATGGTCACCGGCGAAGATTTGGTCAGGTGGCAGATCATCGTTGCAGAAGGTGGAAGGCTTCCTCTCACACAAGCTGAAGTTGAAGAACAGATCAAGAGCAGAGGCCACGCCATTGAAGCGCGAATATATGCTGAAGATCCGAGCATGAACTTCATCCCGTCTACAGGCAAGCTCCTGCATCTCCGCACACCACCTGAAACGGATGGCGTACGAATCGATGCTGGTTTCGTCCAAGGCGACGAAGTATCAAGTCATTACGACCCAATGATCGCCAAGCTCATCGTCAGCGGTCCGGACAGAACATCGTGTCTGCAGAAGATGGTCACTGCATTGGAGCAGTATGAGATTGCTGGACCGATCACAAACATCGATTTCGTCAAGAAACTCTGCCAGAGCAAAGACTTCATTGCAGGCGAAGTGGAGACTGGCTACATCCCCAAACATCATGAAGAGCTGTTCGAAGACAGACCTATCCCGAACGAGGTCTGGGCACAAGCTGCAATCGGTCTCTTTGAGGCAGAACAAGCTCGACAATCAACACCAACCTCTCCCATACAACCACTTCAAACCGTCGGCTTCGGTAACACTCCACAACCAAGAGAGTTCCACCTCGTCCAAACCTCCAGCGATCCCCAAAAGACGCACAAACCCGTCACTGTCGCCGTACTAAAGACATCACCATCCACCTTCTCCCTCACAATCAACGATCAATCCCTCACCACAACCAGCACCTACACTCCCTCCACCCAAACTCTCACCTCCTTCTTTCCCCACACCCGCCTCACTAGCACTCTAATACTCGACCCGGACACCCCCAACAGCCTGACGCTCTTCCAACAAGGTCAGCAACACCGCCTACACCTCGCTCTGCCCAAATGGGCCGAGAAAGCGCTCGGCATGAAAGACGTTGCCAACAGCGTCCTCGCACCTATGCCCTGCAAGGTGCTGAGGGTGGAGGTTGAGGAGGGCCAGACTGTCAAGAAGAATCAGCCGTTGGTGGTGATTGAGAGTATGAAGATGGAGACTGTGATTCGGAGTCCGCAGGAAGGGAAGGTTAGTCGGGTTGTGCATCGTGTGGGGGATATGTGTAAGGCGGGGACTGCGTTGGTGGAGTTTGAGGGTGGGGAGGAGTGATTTGTTGCATGATGTGACAAACAACGCATTAGCAAAAGTTGTCGAATGTGTCACACTGAGTGATCTCGTTGGAAATAGTCACTTTGTATTGTCATGTGGCCTGAGGCATCCACACCTCTTCGGCTCCAGCTGAGGTGTGCTATTCTTGGCCATCAATCATCGACCTCATGTCGTCCTACGCTCCCCTCCAATTCTTTCTACACCACACTCTTGCGAAACCATGTCTAGCATCACATCGAAGTTCTCAAAGCTCAATCTTTTCGGCAAGGCCACAGTTGACAATGAAGACTTGGGTGAGAAGATCGATGCAAACACAATTGCCGGCGGAGGCCACGCCGCTCGTCAAACACAAATCACGAAAGAGCAGCTGCGGGTCAGCCGTGCCATCAAGCAGTTCCTGGTCGATGAGGCAATACTCCAAAGTGCTGATGTAGCACTCGACTCCGACGGGACCACCCACGTGCTGAAGGAGCTTCTGGACAAGCCTCATGTCGAGTTGCCGCGAACCCTGGCTTCTCGAGGCCATCCTTTGACCGAGTATTTCATCAGTTCAAGTCACAACACCTACTTACTGGCCCATCAATTATACGGCGAATCCTCGGCAAACGCATACGAAATAGCTCTAAAGACCGGCTCACGATGTGTGGAAATCGACGCTTGGGACAATTCCGAAGACAAGGAGGAGCCCAAGGTCACGCACGGCTACACACTAGCCTCTCACATTCCCTTCCGGAAGGTGTGCGAAACTATTCGCGATGTCTTCGACTTCGAAGCCGCCCAGCCACGGTTTGACTCTGGCCATCTGACTGCAGCTCCTATCCTTCTCTCTTTGGAGAATCATTGTGACAGTCACGGTCAGCTGAGGCTGGTGCAAATCATGCGGGAGGTCTGGGGCGATAGATTACTGAGCAAAGCCGTGCGAGACAAAGGCACCGTCGAGCAAAGAGACACAGGTGAACATGTGACCCTCAGCGAGTTTGGTTCCAAGATCGCGGTCATCGTGGAGTATCATCTGCCAAATGAACCTGACTCGGAGTCGAGCTCAGAGGAAGACGAAGATGAGCAAGTACGGCAAGACCACAAAGAGTACAGGGAGGCCAAAAAGCAGGCCCCAGACGCAGGCATCATACCAGAACTGGCAGAGCTGGGTGTCTACGCACAATCTGTGAAGCCTACCAACAACTCCTGGTTCGAAAGCCAGCTTGAACACGGACCTCACAATCACCTCATCAATGTCTCCGAATCTGGGCTACTCAAGCTTTTGCCAGCAGAGAGTACAAAAATCAGCAAACATAACTCACAACATCTCATGAGAATTTTCCCAAAGGGCACTCGCATCTCGTCCAAGAATCTCAACCCTGTGCCGTTCTGGGGCGTGGGAGCACAAATCTGCGCGCTAAACTGGCAGACCTTTGACGCCAGTATGCAGCTCAACGAAGCCTTGTTCGCGGGCTCAGATGGATACGTTCTGAAACCACTGGCTCTTCGTGGCGACGGCGACGGCAAACTTCACTCCGGTGGAAAGACCAAACTACGCCTTCGCATCGCGGGGGCCACAGACCTACCCTTGCCCGAAGGCCGCGAAGCAGAGGACATCCGACCCTATGTGACCTGCACATTAGTCCACCCCGATGACCTCGAAGAAGAACCACCGAAGTGCAAAACGGATGCATATAAACAGCACAAGCTTGGCATGGTACATAAGGGCCAGAAGTCACCCAACATCGATCCTTTCTGGGATGAGACGCTGGAATGGGAGTACGATGACAACGAGCTTACTTTCTTGAGGATCCTTGTGAAGAGCGACGACAAGTTTGCGAGGAATCCAGTCTTTGCTGTTGCGGCAGTACGGTTACTCTGTGTTGTCGAGGGCTGGTCTTTCATCAGGCTGCTGGATCTGAAAGGGCGGGAGACGCATGGCACGTTGCTGGTGAAGTTCGATATCCAGACGATTGGAGTATAGCGTGCTCCTTTCTGCCGGAACCCTTCGAGCTGGCCTCGTTGCGTAGGCATTCGATCATGGCGCAACGGCGCAGACGCATTCGTGGCTGGTCACAGGGTTATGAGAAGAGCGACGAGCCCACCTCTGATGATCTTAGACGTGCCCAGCAAGGACGCAGAGAAATTTGGCGATGATGGTGTCGATCTCATGAAAAGAGTGCCGAGCGCACCTTGGTGTATAAGAACCGTCGCCGTGTCAGATCCGGCACTTGGGCCAGCTGATACACGAAGTCACTCTTGGAAACGCCTGTGGAAGCGGTGACAAACGGCACGAGTGAGCTTGCACTCGGACAGGCTGCAGGAACTAGTCGAAGACGACTATTGAGGCCACGAAGGCACCAGTCCCCAGAATTGTGATCTTCATGATAGCACAGTACGGTCATGTGTATGGCCGGCAGCGACGAAGAAATGACACCGATGACGACTTCCTCTGCAGTGACTGCTTTGGATCATTGTCAGCGATATGATTAGCCTTCACCTTTCACCCCCTAGTGAACCCTCGCGAGACGTATATGCAGCTGTGACTGCAGTCCGGCTTCCAGGAGTTCGAGCGAGAGCATTATGGGCTCAGCAGGATCGCAATGCCGGCGTGCTGCTCTGTGCGTTTAGGGTAGTGGTCTCGTTGGACATCAATGCCATTTTACCCGTACATAGCCGAAGTGCGGAAACCGCGGAATTTCTGCCGTTCGTCTCCTTGGTCTCAGGGATTGCAACATTGATGTCGTTCCACCTCTCCGCAACAGAGTACGTACTGGAGGGACCAAGTGTGTCCATAGAAGACGCAGTCATGGCAGACACACTCGGTGAGTCTCCTCTCCTGAATCCTTCTTCCGTGCCTAGCAGCAGCGATAACGGCAATGCTTGCTCAGGTGAATCAAGAGCCTTTCGCAGGCGAACTCGTCCTGTACACTTACTTCCGCTCGTCCTGCTCCTGTCGTGTCCGTACAACTTGTCGGCTGAAGGACATCCCACTCACCTACCGTTTCGTCAATCTCCTGACAGGCGAACAGCAAGCACCGCCATACATCAACGACGTCAATTCGAACGGTCTCGTACCTACATTGCTGGTTAAAGATGCTTCTGGACGTACCGTGACGACGATCTCGCAGTCCATCGCAATCCTGGAGTTCTTAGAAGAAGCATTCCCTTCGAAGAGAGCACTACTCCCATCGCATCCACTCCAACGGGCCCGTGTCCGAGAGCTGGTCAATATTGTGGCGTGCGATATTCAGCCGCCCACGAATCTGAGCATCCTCAAAAGGGTCAATGGCCTGGGTGTTACGAGTCAGGAGTGGTTTGCCGAGTACATGGAGCGGCCGCTGGCTGCGTACGAGAAGAGCTTGAGCAATACGGCTGGGAAGTACTCGATCGGGGATGAGATATCGCTGGCTGATGTTTGTCTGGCACCAGCTATCGAAAACGCGTTGCGGTGGGAAGTCGACATGACCAAGTTCCCTAAGACCATGGAAGTCTTTGAGACGATCAGGTATCTACCGGAGTTCAAGGCGGCGGATTGGCGGCATCAGGAGGACACACCGGAAAGTCTGAGGCCGAAGCACTAGATAATGGGCACGATGCAGTGTCAGCATTCTGGAGGGGTCAGTCTCTGTGAACAGTCGCAAGATTGAAGAATGTCGAAGAGCAAGTTCGCAGTTACTCCATTTCTGGCGTGATGATATTGCTCTTCCCTCCGTCAATCAGAACATCCCTCATCGTCTCGCAGCTCTTGACTCTGATATCGACGAAGCTTTCTGGGCTGTAAAACGCTGTGTGGCAAGTCAACACCATCCTCCCTTCCAACCAAGGCTCCTTGTCGCGGTATGCTTGTATTAGAGGATGTACTCGATCCTCGGGTATGGGCTCTTCGGGCAGGACGTCGAGTGCCGCTCCAGCGATGATGTCTTCTTTTAGACATCGTTCCACACCATCCAAGTTCAGAATCTCTCCACGAGCCGTGTTGACGATCACGGCACCTTTTGGTAGTAGCGACAACAGTGAATAGTCAATCATGCCTCTGGTCTCGCGGGTGCATGGGCAATGAAAGCTCAAGACCGAACTTCTTCGAAAGAGCTCTTTGATGTCCTTGGTCCGTTCGATGTCCAATGACTTGTCCACTCCATTCCCGAGGTATGGATCGTAGAACAGTACTTTGAAGCCGAACGCCTTTGCTCGCAGTGCTGTGGCGGTGCCTATCCGGCCTAGTCCTAGCACTCCATACGTGGACTTTTGCAAGCGTGCTACAAGGGGAGTCTCGATCGGCATCCATGGAGCTGGCGGCGTTGCACGCTGACGTTCGTTGTGTATCAGGATCCCACGACGCATGGCCAGCATTAGTCCGATTGCATGATCCGCAATCTCAGCTGTGCCGTAGTCCGGTACGTTGCACACTGTGACGTTCTTCTTCGCCAGAGCCACGCGATCAAGTCTGTCGTATCCAACGCCCATGCGTACGATGCTGCCCTCCCTTCAGCGCTTGTCCTTTCAAGGTAGTGTTATACGCAACTCACACCTTCAGCTTCGGAAACAGTTCCACATCTTGCTCCGTAAAGCCAATCTTCAAAACCATGATGCCGTCTATCCTGCTTCTTACATCTTCTGGTACTGCGGACCATGACTTCGATTCGGGCGTGCCTGTGGGCCATAGATCTGTGGACAGGTACTCTAGCTTGTAGTTCTGGCCGTCTCGAGGGGCGAAGATGTCTTGTTCGATCTTGTCGTCCTAGAAGGGTTTATTAGGCTTTACATTGACGATTGTTGATACGTGTATGAGCCGAACGTACCGGGTACAAGCCGTCGGCCTGGATGATTGTGAACGTCGGTACTGTTGCCTCCGCCATGTTGATTTGCTCTGCTTGTACCCTCCTCAGCGATCAACGTGAACTTAGTAAGAGACAGCCTACCCACTCCTTCTATACCTCGTTGTGGGATATCAGATGCAGGTACCCCCAATCGTCAGCATTCGCCTACGAGGCCCGAGATCGGGCGGGCTACATCATCGGATGTGAGTCTGTGTTGGCCGAGGGCATCGATCAGTCGCCGAACGGCCAGCTACAGATGTCTCCTGAAGCGCCGATGGCGCAAAGCTGCCTTGACATGGTCAACGATACGTTGCGCTGATGAAGTGTTGTAGGATGCTGCGAAATGTTGGTGGCAGGGAGGTCCCAGCGACGCCGCCGCGACAGCCGTTCCATCCCACTCGGATGCTCCTTCTTTTCAACCCGTCTCACGGCACGTCGAAGCGATAGCACGACATAAGGACAGCCGCGTAGCCATGCATCGTCCACTGAAGATATCGATGCTCTCAGCAGAGACTCAGAGCTTACGTTCGCACCATCTGCCTTTTTCCAACGAAATTACCTGGAATCGACCATGGCAGAGAGCCGACCAAACTTCCTGGTGATCCTCGCAGATGATTTGGGATTCAGCGATATTGGCTGCTATGGTTCCGAGATCAAGACGCCACACATAGATGCACTAGCAGCAGAGCAGAACAGCCTGCGGTTTACATCCTTCCATGTAGCAGCAGCATGCTCGCCCACACGATCCATGCTTCTGTCTGGTGTGGACCATCATCAGACCGGACTCGGACAGCTTGCGGAGATGATACGAATGTCCCCAGCTCACCAAGGCGCACCAGGCCACGAAGGGTTCTTGAACGACAAGATCGTGACACTACCACAGCTGCTCAGCAATGGAGGCTACTTCACTTGCATGTCCGGCAAATGGCACCTTGGCTTGAGAAGGAAGCACTTTCCGGACAAGAAAGGCTTTCAAAAGAGCTTTGCAATGCTCCAGGGCGCTTGCAATCACTATGCATGGGAGCCGTCGTACGATGACCCAAATGCAAGCTATGGGTTTATGGACGTCAACTCGGCGCCTCACGTTGAGAATGGAGAGCATGTCAAGGTGCCAGAGGACTTCTACTCTTCTGACTACTACGCCTCGAAGATGATTGACATGTTATCTGGTCGCTCAGACGATGAGAAGGAGAAGCCCTTCTTTGCATATCTACCTTTCACCGCACCTCATTGGCCACTCCAGGCACCCGAGGAGTCAGTGAAGCCTTATCACGGTAGGTATCAGAAAGGACCTGCCGCTTTACGACTGGAACGACTCGACGCTTTGCGAAAGCTAGGCTTGATCCCCGCAGATGTGGTTGCTCACGAAGTCATCGCGGTTCCGGGCGAGCAGCCAGAATGGGACCAATTATCACCTGAGGAGCAAGCCAAATCAGCTCGTGCAATGGAGACGTATGCTGGAATGGTCACTCGCATGGACGAGAACATTGGCCGGGTGATTGATCATTTGAAGCAAAGTGGCGAGTATGACAACACTTACATCTTGTTCATGAGCGACAACGGTGCCGAAGGGGCGAGCTTCGAAGCTCGACCGATTGTGGGCCAGACAATGATGGAACACATTCACCAGTACTACGATAACAGTCTTGACAACATCGGGCGACCCAACTCGTTCGTATGGTATGGAACGCGATGGGCACAAGCTGCGACTTCGCCATCGAGACTGTACAAAATGTTCTCGACCGAAGGCGGCTGCCGAGTGCCGCTGGTAATGAAAAGTCCGAAGAATGGCCACCAGCAACACGACGGATCGATCACCGATGCGTTCTGTACGGTCCTCGATCTGGTTCCAACTTTCCTTGAGGAGGCCGGCGTTCAGCATCCAGGCGTCCAGTACAACGGGCATGCAATTCATAGTCTAGATCCCACTGGCCGGAGCCTGACACCCTTCTTGTCACAGCCAAGTCTTCGTCCTCCTGGCACATACGCCGGCACCGCGTTTTATGCCGTGCATCCAGAGGACACAGCTCACGGTTGGGAGATGGGAGGTTCTGGCGGCTTAAGGCGCGGAAAATACAAGATCACATTCGTGCCAAAACCCAAAGGCCCACAGGTATGGCAGCTGTACGACATCATTGCTGATCCTGGTGAGGTCACAGATCTTCGGGGTCAGGAGCCAGAGCTATTCGACGAGTTGCATGAGCTATGGCTGCAGTACAGAGAGCGCGTTGGCGTTGTTGGCGTAGCTGGCGAGTTCGATCCAAAGCAACGACCAGAGCCCGGGCTAACTGATGAGTTCGAGGATGACACTCGATGGGTCAGGTTCATCGGCAAGAACGATGTGTCAGTCCCAGACAGATTCAATCAGTAAACCCGCCGATGTCCATGTGCCCAGTCGAATCTTGAGTGCCGAGGCGGCTTCGAAATGCCGTGTGGTGGACCAGATCCTACTGTATGGAATCATGCGCCGAACAAACCATGGCGGTGATCGATACTCAGATCGATGGAAGATGCGACCATCTCATTCGGCCTCGCCTACAACTATGCATGAAGTAGTAGGCCTCGACGCGATCCATTCGAAACGCTGCCAAGAGTCTGTAAACGAACAACCCCCTGCTAGCCATGTGCGAGCTATATTAAACCGCCTAATTTTCCGAGGTCTGAACCACTACATTAAGCCACGATTTCATCTACCCAACACAGCCAGCGACCTCACACAGACCCAGAGCAAAATTCACCAGAGGAAACTTGCCCCTTTGGTTCCACGTAGATGCACGAACTGGACAAATGTACGTTGAAGGCGCTGCCCAGACGGAAACAAACAGGGCGTACATACCATTACGATCCGATGTAAAGAATGTGATGAAAGTTTGTGGGACTGAAGATGTCTTGGTATTGCCTTTAAAGGCATTTGGCACTGCCTCTATCCAGGTGCTATCTTCTTCACACACTTCCAGCTTCAAACGTCACTCTCTCGTTCTTTATCACACTCATTTGGAACATGAAGTCGAACTTCTCCCTCGCCCTGGCGGCGCTTGCTTCTATTGCATCTGCACTTCCTGCTGCAACCAAGGTCCGCCGAGCCAACAGCACCGACGGCCCAGTCGGCTATGCTTCAATGAACGGAGGGTTAGTTCCATCAATCGATTTCTACCACCCTCTTCTGACATAACGTAGCACAACCGGCGGAGCTGGAGGCACCACCACGACTGTTTCCTCGCTCTCCGCTTTCACCGAGGCGGCCGAGGCTGACGGCGCCGCTGTCATCTACGTCAAAGGCACCATCAGCGGTGCTGGTCAGGCACGCGTTGCATCCGACAAGTCGATCTTAGGCGTGGACTCCAGCTCCGCGCTCGAAGGCGTTTCGTTGTACATCAAGGGAGTTTCCAACGTCATCGTCCGCAACTTGGCCATCAGTAAAGTTCTGGCCGACACTGGAGATGCCGTTGGCATTCAGGCCAGTACGAACGTGTGGATCGATCATATGGATCTAAGCTCCGATATGGACCATGGCAAGGAGTAAGTTCTGATCCTTCCGTTTGTATAGCGGTGGACGGTCTAACATTTTCTGCTAGCTACTACGACGGTCTCTGTGATGTTACGCATGCTTCGGACTACGTGACTATCTCCAACACTTACTTCCACGACCACTACAAGGTCTCTCTTGTCGGCCACAGTGACAGCAACGCTGATGAAGATACCGGCCATTTGACCGTCACCTACGCCAACAGTAAGCTCATGCACTGAAAAAGCTCGCATCTTGTATACTGACGACCATTCCAGACTACTGGCAAAACACCAACAGTCGTCTTCCAAGCGTTCGCTTTGGCACTGCCCACATTTTCAACAGCTACTACGATAGCGCTGATACTGGGGTAAACACTCGTATGGGTGCGGAGGTCCTCGTTGAGAGCACCGTCTTTGAGGGCGTCAAGTACCCAGTCACTAGCAAGGACAGCGATGAGACTGGATCTGCGGTCACCCATGATATCGTCTGGGGCGATGGTGAGTCGACTGCCCCAGAGGGCACGCTCACCAGCATGCCTTATGAGTACACTCTCTTGGGCAGCGGTAAAGTCAAGGCTGCTGTTGTTGGCACGGCTGGCAACACCCTCACCCTTGGTTAGATCTTCCGCATCTGCAGAGGCCTTGAAGTACACAAGAAGAGCAGGTCTTTGATACATCTATTGGCAACCTTGCGTGTACTTTCCACTCGTCAGGCCTTCGATTCGGTGTCTGAAACTTTCATCTATCTGCCCCTACTGCCTCTTTGACAATAGCAACAACGATACTCGCAAATTCCTGCGGCTGGCTGATGAACGGATCGTGCCCTGCATCGATCTCGACGATATCAAACCCCTGTTCCTCAGCGTTTTCTCGCTGCAGGTGTGGGATGAGCGCCTGGTCCTTGGACGCAACGATAAAAGTGCGCGAGACCTGGTGCCACAGCGGTTCAACGATATCCGGACGGGGCGTGAGCGTCATGGGCTGAACTGCATCGCAGTAAGGCTTAGATTCTTCAGTGGACATGTCATTGAAGAAGACTTCCTCCGGTTTGCGCACCCACGAGATTCCCTTTTCAAGATCCATGTGATGCCAAGGCATGTGAATGTGCTTGCTCGTGTTGATGAAAGAGGCGACGAAGATGAGGTGTCTCAGCCTGGACTTTTGCTCTGCGGTAGCTGATGCCAGGAACTGGTTGATTGCCATGGCGGCGATGAGTCCACCAGCGCTATGACCGAGAAGTACAAACTCCCTTGACGCATTGACCTCGTCTCGAATGACTTCCAGGACGTTGTTGACGGTATCTTGTGTTGTTGGCTTTGGGCCTTCGCCCTCGTGAATACCCAAGTTCGCCAACAGCACGAGTCTGACCTCGTAGCCTAAGTCCTTCAAATATGGTAGTACTGGTTTGGCGTGGAAGTCTGAGTGCCATGCCCCAGGAATGAACACGACGGTTGGCTTTCTCGACATCTTAAGGCTGAGAGAGGTCTTGTTCGGTGCTCCCCTTCAATGGTTCCCTTCGAAGGAACTTCCAGCGTACAGTGATCGACTTTTCTCCAACAGAAGAATGAGCAGCTGACACATGATCTTATATGATGATCAACTCAGTATCCTAGTAAGCCAGCTGTGAGTGGAACCCTAATCCTTTCGCGGAAAGGGTTTCGTAGACCACGATCTGACTAAGTTGAGCAGCGCGATTGCTACTCACATTATCGAAAGAATACGCTCGCGCCATGGACAGTCCAGGGCTAGGGTGTTCACCAATGACGATTTTCGCCTGTAGGTGATTTGCGAGACGGTGATGAAAGAGCCTTATCTGTCTTGACGCTCTACCATGCGGTCACTTTCGACAGAGCATTCCTTGTTGGTATGTACTTCGCTCAACACCTTTTTACGGTACATGCCATCTTTTCTCAGATGCAGACGAAATTACAGCCAAAGTTTGAGTTCAACAAATTTGTCCGCAAGGCTGCCTCATCATGTTCTTAGTATGTATATGTTACAAGGGTATCGTCAGCAGTCGTATGAGCAGGCCTGACAGCCGCCGAAATCCAGACTTTCTTGCTTGATCAAGTCTTCCTCTCATCTGTACGCCAAGTTTTCAGGCTGAAAAGCCCTGTAATATCGACGCAATCTGCGCATCGTCTGCGCTCAGTGTAAGGAAAGGCGAGAACGAATCCTGTATAGGCGAATCTCGCAACGCTGGATCCAGGACGCTCATGTCATCGTCACTAATGCTTAATGCAGGCTCCACAGGTGCAGGTATCGCATGAGCTGACCTCATCGCTCTCATGGGGTGGACCATGTCGAAGCCAGATAGTCTTACGACTTTGTCCCATATCGGCATGGGCACAAGGCTGACCGTCTCGACTCGATCCGATCTGCATGTACCAGTAAAGCTGCACGCCCGAAGAGGATAGACAAGGTCAACCGCTCCGCCGACTGGGTCTGGACCGTGGAGAAGGTAGTCGAGGGAGCGATAGATCTCCGAGCAGACTTCGGCCCTTGTCATACCATCGTGAAAGGCCATGAGAGGAGTTTTGGCGGCGGGCTCTTTCAGCTGGGGTATTGATCCAAGGGCAAGACCCGCGGCATTCGGTCCTAACCATTCGACCATTTCGTCAAGTAGTTGCAACAACGTGCCATAGAAGAAGACCATCTCTCTTGCGCGTCGCAGGTTCTCATACCAATACACCGTCGTTTGTGGTACATCATTCTTGCTGAAGTGGTGAAGATTGGATCCTGTCGTCGGGGCAGTAACGTTGACCGCGCTTGGAAAGTCAACTTCCCACTCATTCCGCCATCGTAGCAAGCTATGGAAAGCATTGACCAGGTGATCAATGTGGTCCTTGATTGCCAGGGAGTCGTTGCTAGACGGCGAGTCACAGCAAGATGAACATAGCGCGTCGCCGTCCTCGAGTAGTCCAGGAATGTCCGCGAAAGTGTCTTTGAGTCGCTGGATGTGATTTTTGGGTTGTGTCGAAGAGCCTTGCCATGGCACCAACTTCCATCTTGACTGTGAAAGAAATGTTGCTTTGCGTTGCAGGAGTGCTTGATATATCTGCGATGTGTCAGCAGATGTCTTTCCACAAGTCTGATTGGTCTTGGAAGACTTACAATTTTAAAACGACAAACCAAAAACAATCTGCTCAGGGGTCAGCTTTGGTACTCATCGCAAAGGATCTTAACCAAGCTTCCTACGATTTAGCTGGTCCACTTTGAAAGCTTTCTGGTCCCCGTGACTCTACTACGTGAGCCATTCCAGCTGCGTGGAATGACCAGCCGTCCAAGTGAGTGGCCGAGGTCATCTGTATCTGGGTCAACAGTGTTCACAAGAGCATGTCTGGCTGGAGCTTACTTCGTAATAGTATAGCACAACGATTGCAGCGAGATTGTTCAAATCATCCTTGCACTCATCTTTCGTGAGGTTCTCGTGTAGGAGATTGATTGCTCGACTATATTGGGCCGCTGCCGCATCTTTTTCGGCACCATGGTCTTCTGTTCTTTCGTTAGTCTTAATCGTGTGGCGAGATTTTACTTCTTACTTGCGGCCAGTGACTGTGCAAGCGCTAGGATCGCATCTCTACCGACGGATGTTCTGTTGTCCTGCATCACGGCGTCGATCCATGGCCGTACATTCTCGCTGTGCTGCGCGACAAAGGTCAGCTCAAGCAGCATGCTATTGTGTAGCGGTTGTCTCGCAACAACGCACCTGCTTGCTGAGCAGTCTTTGCAGAATGTGACAATCCCATAGGCCCAGATGTACGCTCTGTCACTTCTCAGCGGTGTCCATCCCAAGTTCGGCGAGATACATACGTTCTTGAAGCATGCATAGCTGGCGAAAGGATGCTGAGGCTGCATTACGTCGTTCTCGAAGACGAATTCATATTGGTGGCCTCCTTCGGGCTTGACCCAGTCGATCTCTCTTGCATCGTGGTCTGTGAAGCTGTCAAAGACTACCGCACCGGGTCAATGACGGCTCATGTTCGTTCGGTCGGCAATGGACAGGGTCATACAGGTATTCACGAAAGACCGATAAGGCTCATAGCCCTCGCATGTCTTTCCCTGTCAAGCAGTGCTGTTAGCCAAGGTAAGAAGGTCGGGTTCGCGTTGATCATGCCTTTCCTGCACTTACCCCTTTGTAGCACCTCTTGCAATGCGGTGCTCTCAAGTCTTGCTATGTGTCAATAGATATTTCTCGTTGTGGAGTGTCAGACAGTGCCAAGCATACCACACTTCACCCTCCGACGTCTGCATGTAATGCATCCCTGGGACCTTCCCGGTACACCGACCATATTCCAGCGCTAGGATTTGAAGTGAATGTCTCTAGCTGGGCTATCTTGGCATCAGCCTTGGCGAGCGATTCGACCGTTCTAAGACACGGTATCTGACTGTGTTCGTCCGATCCACGCATTCTGAACGGATTCGAGCACATATAATGTCTTGCAGTTCGTGTGCCATACTTCGAGACTGATCATAGTAACGTGATCTGGAAGAGGTGAGGTTAGTGTTGCGAGGACCGATCGGCGAAGGATTCGGCTAGTCAAACTCTGTTGACACAGACCTCATTCGCCTTAATCATCCGCGCTAATCCTTCCACTTCAGCTGCCGTCGAGCAGATTCCGGTCTCTCATTATTGCAGTTCTTTCGTGAGCCTACTTCGTGAAGCCACGCAAGCCAGCGCCGAAATGCATCATGCGGCTTCAGTGCCGCCGCGTCATGCCTATACCCCGATGACATCTTATTGGCGGGCAACACAATACTTCCTTCGAGTCGGCCATGCCCACAAACACAGCCACTAAGATGTATCGAGCCCTACCTGAAGACGGCGACCCGACTCAAATTTATCCATTTCGAGATTAGCGTTGCATTCATGAGCAGACCAGATGATACAGCAAGACGCACGTTCCATCTACGCCCGTAAGGCTACCAAGGCTAGGGATGCCCCGAGGCTAGGAGCACGTTTCTCAAGATCACGACCATTACTAAAGTCCATACGGCCTATGTAAGCTGGCAGGTGGTCCAGGAGCAGTCATTGGCCTTTTTACGGTACGGAATATCTATCATGGTATACAGCGCTTGGCAAATGGCCCTACTTCCTCAGGCCAGGGATCCTCGTGTATACGACGGAGCATGTCCTACCGAGGAACAGAAATGCCCTCGACACTTGGACACTGGGGTCGTATTGGCCTTTGCTCATCGGACTTTGCACAGTACGAGGCACCAGAACACTCTTCTGCCGCAGGTGACTCGCACTCGATATGAGGAGACGAAGACGACACGCACAGGTCGGATTGTCAGAGAAGGCGTTAGTATGAAAGAGCCTCATGGAGCCTAAGTGTTGAACCACCACATACCGGTGACACAGCGCCTTTACAGGCTCCTCGCGACCATGTTATCCACCACGAGCTTCGAGGAGGATCCAGACAATAGGGCTACCCCTAACGATAACCTAATGAGGGTCTCGGCCACAGCCCGAGTCGGCTCCGGCCCGATGGCCCAGCCACATCATATAGACTGGCATCAGGGCAACACGCTACTTTACAGTTCCAGTCCGTCAATCCCCAATATCGTTAGTGCTGCGACAGACCGGGACCCCAGATCTCATCGTCCCCAGACACTTCCTGACACGACATAGCGAGTCCAACAGCACATGGCGATCCTATCTACGCCAGAGTGACGCTCTGCATCCAAGGGATTAGGGCCTAACAGGCCAGTGGAGCATTCCTTCGTCACAACATCAGAGTCGCCGCTAAGTTGAGCGGCGGCTGAACATGTCAATGCATCCTCCGGATCTGTCATTCCTTGCCCTGAACTGTTCGCTCGTTTGGGGCAACGCCAACTGTTGGTCATACCGATAGCATCCTCTTCGTCATCCAAACGACGAGCTAGAAATGGTTCTTCGTACCGCCTGGACCCGTATTCTCCAGTGAATGACCTGAACTCAAGGAAAGTCTCTAACGCCGCAGCCTCCCAGATCAACATCTGGTTAGGATCGGCGCCCTGGACGTGGCCCTTGTATTCTGATTTCACAGGAATTCGACTCAAGCTTACAAAAATAGGCGATTTGGTGGACTTGTTCATTACAGCTCCGTGCAACCAATATGACTCGCATGATTCGGTTCTTTCTCACACCGAGCGGAGTCACATTCTTAGCTCAGAAGAGCTCTATGATACCGTCGTCACATGAGTTTCACTGTTGAGCAACCTTGCTACTGGAGAGATACCACCGGAGAGCATCATGTCGAAGAGGCAATGTGGAGTCAACACCTTCCATGATCGATGCAAGATCGTCGACGCCGTGTTGATTCGCAACTGCTGGCTGACACAAGAACTTATAGCGGTTGCCTTGCTTCGCTAGCGCAGTAACCTCGATTCTACGAAATACGTCCTCTTCCCCTCTACCCATCCACGATCACTGACACCTCCCCGTCTTTCTTCTCAGCGCCATTTGCACCCTTCTCCAACGCACTCCTCACCCTCGGTATCACATATCTTCCATAGTCGATGGCATCATTGAGATTGTCGTACCCTCTGATGGAAATCAACTCACACCCAAGCTTCACATAATCCAGTATCGAATCCGCCACAGTCTGATAGGATCCGACCAAAGCTGTCGACGCACCACGTGCATTCGTTGCCGTCACAGTCGGGTACCAAAGCGCACGGTCCTGGACTTCGCCTTTCTTCGCAATGTCCAACAATCGTTGTGAGCCGACGTTTTGTGGCGGCGGGGCGTTGGCAGGGACTTTGCCTAGGCCATTCGCGCGATGCTGATTGAGAGCATCGAGAGTTCGATGAGCCTTCTCCCAAGCCAGATCTTCAGTCTCGGCAGTAATAGGTCGGAATGTCACCCAGATACGTGGTCGATCGCCCTCTGGACGGCCAGCCTTCGCAGCCTCCGCATAGACGCGATCGATCTGGTCTTTTGTCTCCTTCAGAGGCTCGCCCCAGAGCCCAAAGATATCCGCGAGGGAACCACCGATTCTATACGCTTCGTCTGAAGACCCGCCTACAGACACTGGAATCGTTTTATTGACAGGACGAACACGGTTGCTGAAGTTCTTGAACTGATAGTGCTTTCCCTCCCAATCGAATGGCTCTGCAGACTCCCACGCACGACGCAGAATACGGATGTACTCTTCCATTCGTTCGTACCGCTCAACTTTGTTCAGAAAGTCGCCCTCCCTGGCTTGCTCGGCATCCGAGCCGCCGGCTATAAAGTGCACAACAGCGCGACCTTTGCTGAGTTGATCGAGGGTCGCGAGCGCTTTGGCTGCTACGGTAGGGTGTAGGGTGTTAGGTCGGAGGGCGACGATGATTTTGAGTTTCTTGGTGTGGGCCGCGATGGTCGCGCCGGTTGTGAATGGGTCGAAACCGCCAGAGTCGTAAGGCTGCAGCGTATAGTTGAAGTCGTAGTCGTCTAGTGATCGCGCATAACGGGCGAGGTAGTCTGGGTCTACGCCAGCGCCTGGGATTGGGTCAAGCTCTGTCGATGCGTTGGGAAACGCAAGGCTGATGAATTCGGTCGGCATGATTGTAAATACACTGATAGTGTTGTTAGGACAGTGGTATAAGAAAGTTTGATAATGGAAGATTGGAAAAAAGAGTTCAACCTGATCACCTATTATACCAAAGTAGCTTATGAAGCTGGTGGAGCTTTTGGGGCATTGCAACAGCTATCTCCAGAATCACGCCTTCGCATCGGTACAGCCGATGTCGGGTATAAACATCAAGTATCGGCTCGTCGCCTAGATATCTTTATGCTGTCTCATTGGCATAAGTTTAGTCCTCCACAGGACCTAGCTCGACAATCGCATTCGGTTGGTAGAAGGTCGGGCTCACAGTATCCACGAATACTGTGATCTTCTTGACTTCCAGTCGACCCAATTCATCATCACCGTGATGTTGGATGAGAAAAAAAGGAATGCCCCAAATACTGTTGATCCCGAGTAGAGGAGCGAAGCCATCCATGTCAGGAGTGAAGACTTTGCCGGGCCAGAGCGGCGCTCGTCCAAGGCTAGGCTCGACCTCGTCAGGCCATTGCTGCTTCAAGACACGAGAGATGACCTGTTGAGTTGGCTCGTTGACGATATTGTGTTTGGCTACGTAGCGCAGGCCGGACCGCTGGGACGGCGTGGCACATCTCTTCCACATAAGCCACCAGAACTGCAGCAAAGGTCAGCGCTGCCTATCTCGTTCGATTTTCGTGTCGTTCGGCACTCACATCCGACATCTGGAACAGATCAGGCTGTTTCATGCTATCAGGTTCCCAATCTTTGCTCTTCGACGTCTGCTCGTCTTTTATCATGACCTGTGGATTCCAATTCCACTCTGCAATGATGACGCCCCTGTCAGGATATAGCTTGTTCTCGTAAACAGCATTCGTCGGCTAGGAAAGTGCGTCAGTGAATAAGCTCCGTATACTACAATTGATCAAGCTACAACACTCACCGGATAGCTGACGGTACCTCTGCTGCCATCAGGCTGCGTTATCTCCTGATCAGGATGTTGCCCCTTATTCTCGAACTTCACCATCTTGTTCTCGTTCGTCCAATCATCGTTGCCAAAAGGACCGACGATGTCCGAGAATCCAGGCCTGCTCTCACCGCCATACAGTGTAGTCGTTGTCTCGATCCAGCCCCATTCTTTTAGCGCAGCGTAGTCGTTCCACCGGCTACTTCCTAGAGCACCGGCTGCTGAAGGATCCTTCATCCAACATTTCAGCAGCTTGCCTTTGTCGCTTGCCCTGTTGTACAGATCGTCGGGCGCGGATTGTATTGGCCTGAGATTGGGTGCTCGGAAGACCAGGCCATCTGTGATGTTGTGACTTCCTGTGAGAAGGTTGAACTCATGCCTGCGTCGGAGTGCCGGTCCCGCCAGAGCATTGTTTGTGTCTCGTTCGTTCGAGATGAGACCTGGATGGAGCAATATCGTGAAGCATGCGACCAGAATGAGCATAGCCAGGCCCGTATGGCGAGCCCATCGCACAGAGCCGATCATACTGTTCCTCCAGTTGTACGGGCGTGACACCCGGGGCGGAAGTAGCACGTGCTGTTCACGATTCCTGCAGCTATCCGTCGGACTGTGTTCTTGAGTGCGGAATTTGTCGTCGATAGGGTTGTACAGATGTATGAGGATGTCGTAGGTGGCAGAAATCTATCGAGTTGGAGCGGTGTCGAGGCTTGGGTCGAAAGGAGTGGCTCATGACCAGGTTTGAATGCCGTGTATAGGGGATCAGAAGTCATCCAGTCAGCCATGCATGTGCGCCTCGAGCGAAGGCCTCTGAGACAGTGCCCTGCATGTGTCGGAAGGCTACCTGTACCAGCTTGCCATGTCGTGGGAGCCCTGTGAAGTCCGCCGGGAATCTGTCTTGCTCCGAGGTGAGTAGATAGGACCTTTCGAGTACGACACAGAACGTAATGAGTTAACATAGTTTAATGCCTCTGAAGCAGTATCGACTTGGCCAAGGTCTAGGACATATTGCTCCAGAGCACGAAGGTATGTTAATCTGTGAAAGTCGTGCCCGTGGGCTGATAAAGATACAAAGATCTGTACATTCTGACCCTGAGGGTAATAAACTAAGCTGAACCAACTTCATCGCAAAACGCTCAGAGAAAGACGCCCACTTCCATGCATGTATGTCCTGGTATCATATGAATCCCTTTTGCTTTCCTCCTTCCCGGATCCTGACCCTCATTACAACCACCCACTATCCCTTCGCATTCCACTTGTCATTATAAGCATTAACAGCAATCGCAACTTGCCGATACAACCAATTCCGACTCATCTCATCTGCAATCGGCACAAAAGGCCCGTTCGTCCCGCCCTTCAGAATGATACTCATCCCCGTGCGTTCCTTCGAAATGGTCTGGATGTCTTTCAGTGGAACCTCCCACTCGCTCGTCAGCTTCTTAGCGCGGACCAGCATGATGGAGTTGTAGGTGATCATGACGAGCATTGTTGCTTCAGACTGGTTCGTGGGTGAGGTTGGGGATCGCGCGCCGGTGTTGGTGCGGCTAAGACTACCACCGCCGCCACCTTGCATGTCGCCTTGGGAGCCGGAGTTGAGCTCAAGGTGGGCGATGTAATGTTCGTTGAAGTATTTGCCATTGTCCAACGTTTTGAGCCAGAACTGGCCGAGGGCTTCGCGTTGGCTGTAGGGTCGGACGATGCCGTCGACGCCGATGAAGCGTGTGAGGCGCACGCGGTCCAGGCCTTCTTGGTCGAAGACGGTCGTTGTGTTGCGCACACCTTCAGCCATGCTGGAGGCCAAGTCGAAAGCACCAATCGCCGGCTTGGTCGCCAACCCTAGAAGACCCTTGCCGACACCCTTCACAAATCCAGCGGCACCCTCCTTCTCAGCGCCTTGCATGGGTTGTCTTGCGAGTCCACCGATACCGCTTGCCAGACTCGTCGCAAAAGCATTTCCACCAGAAGTGATCCCGTACAAGGCGTGCTTCGGCCTATTCCTCGACCTCGACATTCGTCTCTGGTCTTGGAACTCCTTGTCCATGCTAGCCGCAGCAAGACCCTTGCTGATACTGCCTGTGAATTTCGAAACACTGTCCGAAAGGCCAAAGACAGATTTCTTCACGAAGCTGCTAGCTCCCTTCGCGATACCCACGCCGAGATCTTGCGGTCGATCAGTGACCAGTCCCTGGTATGGTTCGTAGAAGATGTCTGCGAAACCAGAAGAGATGTTGTTGAAGAGACCGACAGGGTTGCCGAGGAAGTCAGCCGATCCAATGACTATGTGGACCTGGCGAAGTGACTCCTGCACGTAGTGACTCTTAATGCTGCTGATGAGAGCATTCATACTGAGGCGTGCGTTTTCGAGCATGAGCGCATTGTATCGGATCGGCGCATCGTTGACATTGCCGATCGACATGGTGAGGACATTGACGGCGAACATGAACGGGTTCGTCGACGAGCTGCCAGTGTCCTCAGCATTGATCCTCTCTGTTCGCACAAACGACAGATCAAATTGCATGGGCTGCAGATGGAGAAGCTCGAAATAGATGTCTTGGCCGCCTTCGGACTGCGTTGGCTCAGGGACCTCTAGGCTTTCTGGTGCAAGTTGGCCTTCCTTCTGCTCTGTCCAGCTGGCGCCTGGAACTTTGGTAAAGTCAAGGACGGCGAAGATGAAGTCCTCATCAATCTCGATCGTCATCTGTTGCATCAAGAACGTGAAGTACTTGATGTAAAGCACGCCGTATGAGTCGTCCTTGACGCGAGTGATGGCAGTTCGGAAGATAGGGTGGGCTTCCATCTCCTTGCCAGTCTTTGGCACCACACTGGGGTAGATCAGCAACGGGAAGATACCGCCGTACAGCTGATTGTCGATCTGGATCCACTTGATGGTGAGAGCGACGTTCTGGTACAGCTGAGAGTCGGTATATTTGAGTTCGATGTCCCTCCACGTGGCATAGACGAGCTCTCTGAGCTGCGAGTTGACCAGTGACAGGCCAATGCCAGCAAAGCGAATGGTGGCTCGCATGGTGACGTCGGTGTCTTGCTCCTTGACTTCGAAGCCGGCGGTAGTCGATTGACTTGCAGACGCAGATTTCTGCTTATACAAGCTCGTCTGCGGCTTGTAGTTGCTCATGACCAGCGTCTGCGTGGGTCCGTCTGCAACGACATTGAGATCAATGATCTTTTGCCTACCCTGACCTTGAGCTCCTTGCGCTGCCGGCACCCGCATTGGTATCAAGTTACCAATCTCTTGAAGCTTGACATGTCGCTCTTTGCCATTAGCAGCGAGGACAAGGTTCTTGTTCTTCGTGGCTGGGTAGTCCCACGCATACGGCATGATGCTTCGAGGGGGCAAGCGGTAGCGTATGGGCTTCCATCCTGACGTTCTGTCTTCTTCGTCCTCGTCGACGTTGGGATTGGCTTGGTAAAACAAGAACTCCTGATCACTCTCATTTCTCATAGAAAATGGCCAGTGCTTGGTTTCCAGGCTGAGATGCAAGAAGATCATGGCATTCTCCATGAGAACCTCAACACGAATGAGCTTCTGTCGCTCACCAGCTTTCGCGAGTTTGATGTGAACGCTGCCCATGTTCGCAATGTCGAATGGCGAGGACCAGGAATTGTTCACGCCAGGGAAGCACAGGCAAAGCTGCTGTCCAGTAGTCTGCTTCAAGAACCGCAGAGGATGTAGCTCTCCTGGCTTCAGCGTTGTCGAATCTGAAGAGCCGGGCTCACGGATCTGGATGTCTTCAGATAGCTTGTTCTTCACGATGAAACGTGGCGTGACGCTGACGACCTTGGTGAGCTTATACTTGCCCTCACCCTCAGTGACATTCAGACCACAGTGCATCTCCTCTCGCCCTGAAGCAGATGCCAGTCGGACATCAACATTGGCTCCAATGGCATCAAAGGACACAGGCTGGCTCCATTGAGAGTCGCCGACTTTGATGAGAGCACGATTCTTCCGGTCATCCGTTGGGTACGAGAACATGAAGGGCGTCGCTCTACGAGCATCCTCTTCTGTGTCCGCAAAGGTGCCTTGGCCGGCGGCAGACTTCGTAGATCCAAAGTAGGCCTTGCTTCTGATGTCCAACTCCATGCCTGTCCGGTTGAGGATGACATATGGGCTGTAGACTGTAATCTTGAATGCGCCACCACTATCTGGAACATTGAAGTAGTGAATCTTCAGTCGAAGTTCGAGGTTGTTGTTGTCCTTGACGAGTAGAGTTCTCTCGCGCTTGAAGTCGTTCTCGTTGTTGGTGTTGATAATGGAGAACTCGCTAGCCTTAAATGGCGTGTCCTGCATGTCAATACTCATCAAGAGAAGATGGGACAGCTCAACGACGTGCACTGGGCTGACACCTCCCTTTCGCAAGAAGTTGGTCCAGTCCTTCTTCGTGTTCTTGTCGTAGATACGATACTTGAAGTCGAACGGCAGAAGGTTCTGCACTTCAATTGGAGCAGACAGTCGAATCCTCATGTACGGGTACACCCTGGGTTTCGTCAGTATTACCACTTTTCGGGACAAAAGCTAGACTTACGTAGTCAGTGGATTGTTCTTGTCAAAGACAGATTGCATCTGGAAATAGAACGGCGGCGAGCTGTCGTCGTTCTCACCCTGACATGTGATCGTCCGAACCGGGCGTTTGAGAAGATCTTTCCAGAACAGGCGTTCATTGCTCCATGTGTATCCAAAGCCCTGGTCTGGTCTCACAACAAGAGAATGCATGAAGGCGGCTCCGACGGGGCTAGGTCTGCTCTCGCCGGGTGCAATTTTCTCGATCTTGAGTAGATGGCCTTCGTCGGGACTGTAGACTCCGAGCTCGATTGGTATCTGCGTGTGATTCTCAACTAGCATCGGCGAGCGTAGCGTGATGTACTTGACGTTGTCGGTCCCAAGGGTCACTTCGACGAGCATGCGATGCTGGACCTTATCCTTTCTCGGCTTCAAGTTATAAAGGTTCTCGCCTTCGCGATTGACCTGGATGCGGTCTACGCTGTCGAAACCACTACCTTCCAAACGCACACCAATGACGCCAGTCTGTCCTTCGGGCGTCAGGGTCTCACGAGTGGTGGTGGGATCTTCGAAACGCCATGGCTGTTCTTCGCCATCCGCGAGCTTCGCGGCCTGACCGTCCTCATTGTCATCTGAGCTGGCCCAGACATCCACATCAAAGCCAGTCCAGTTGCGGATGCGATATGGCGCGTCATTCCCTCTAGGTTTGGATAGCACATCCTCATCGGAAGATAGGAACTGAGCGCTCTTGGAAGCTAGTGCAATGGTCGCGCTTGTCACTGTGAGCTCCAGTGACTTCCTCGAGTAGAGCTCGACAGCAAGCTTGTCGGGGTTGGTCTCCTTGGCCATATGGAAGCCCATCTGCCACGGCTCGATGAGCGGCTCCCAGGCGGACTTGGAGAAGTTGTAGATATTGAAAAACGTATCGATGCTGGTATCGGCGGTCATATTGCCGGTCCAGTCGCGCACATCGACGTTGAACTTCTTGACGCTCCAATCAAGCATTGGCAATTCGTGCAAGTCGCCAATGAGCACCACGCGAATTCCGTCCATGGTGATACGCATCTCCTCGCGCTTCAGGACCGCAGATCCCGCAGGTTTGTCATCGACTTGCTTGGCCGTAGTCGACTTCTTGGTGCTGATACTCTTAGCCGTCATTTTCTGCGTCGACTTCGCTCCAGACTTGGCGCCCTTCTTGACTGATTTTGTGGACTGAGATGCCTTGACTTGGTCGATCTTTTTGGGTGCCTCGTCATGCATTTTCTTGTCTTGTTGGCTCGCCGACAACGATGAAGCTCGCTGGAAGATCTGCATTGCGAGCATGATGTCTCGCAGAGACAAGCGCATCACGATGGGTTCGATGTCGACATGTATACTCGTAAGCGAAGAGTCTTCACCTTGAGAACGCATATCGACCGAGCTCTGGATGCTGAAGTCATCAAGGATTCGCAGTCTGTTGGTCTCGAATTGGTCCATGCGGCAAAGGAACATGCCGACCTTCTCGACCTGCAATGTCATGGCATGTTGCTGGGACACTAAGACTTGCTTGACGCCAAGGACAATTGCCTCAGAATTGTTGATGGAGGGATTAGCAATCAGCATCACTTGCGCATCAACGATGTTGACACGGAACGAAATACCCATGGCACTCTTCTGCGGCTGGTCGTCCTTGTTTTGCTCATGCTCCGTCTCTCTGCGTTTGATGATTTCTTGCGTGGAGACGCTGGCGTCGTCGTCATCCGCTTCAGTGCCTTCTTCGGATTCCTCGACTTGAAGTGGCTCGTCTTGTTTCAAGCCGTTCTGTACAAAGTTCAGGACGTCAAAGAGGTAGTCCAAGGCCAGGATAACTCTTGGGCTGTCCACGGTGAGCAGCGCAATCAAATTCTTCTCTTCTCCGCCGGAAATAGATACGCTCGCCATGAACTGTTGCTTGACGTCGTCGTTGATAAGCGACATGATCTTTCTGAACTTGTTCTTCTGGGCCGTTCGTGTATCGGTGATGGTAAAGGACTGAATGAGGAGTTCGCTTTCAAGGGCGCCGTCACTAATCATGCGAACCTTGACGCTCGTCTCGTTCAGCGAGAATTTGGAAAGACTTGCGGCCTCCAGGTCGCCGACTGGCTCTTCTGGCTTTCCTTGCACCAGCTCCAGACCGACCGCACCGACCTTGAATATCAGATCGAGCTTCGTCCAAGTGTCCTTGTCAGATCCAAGCTCAGGTGATTGGTGTGAAGGCTTCGCCACCTCGCCGTTCGTAGCTTTCTTGTCAGCATCGTTGGTCTGAATGGCCTTGGCGGGCTCCGCAAGGTGGTCTGGAATCTCTTCTTGGGCCTCTTCCTCTAGCTCTTCAGCATCTTCCAACGCGAACGCCTGGGGGATTTCCCGCGAAAGCTCAAGAACAAACCTAAGCTGAGCTTCCGTGAGCCGGAGGTTAATGTTCGACATGGACCCTTCGATCTCTGTGTCTGGACGGTCGCGTCCAGGTCGATGTTCCGTCTGGGTAATGTTGAAGTCTAGGTTCACCTTATCGATCATCTCGAGCTCTTCAAACTTAGAGTCGGGATAGTGGAAGTTCGAAGTTAGCCTGATGTTGTGGATGCCAGCGGACAGCTTGTTCGTCGTCTCATTGTCCTTAGATCCCTCGACCGGAACGAATTTGTTGTTCGCGTAGATCTCGCCCAGGTACGCAGTCATCATATCTCGTTCAGGGTTGTCCGTGATAACCATGCGCGGGAATGAAACAATTGGCGTACTGATCATGACATCGAAGTGCATCTTGCCAGCAGATTCTTGCACCTTTGTAGCTTGATCGGCCGCGGCCTGACGTGCAGCATTGAAGACCGCTTGCATTTTGCCAAACTTGACACCGAATTTCATAATCTTCCTGAAGGGCTCGGTGAGGAAGTTGACCTTGATGGAGCCAGATCTGAGGTAGATCGAATTGTCATAGCCTGGGTATTCCGCAGCGGTGGAGTCGAAGGTCTCGTATCGGAAGTCAGCAAGATCGTCGCCTTGGATGGACACGAGTTGTCGAAGGGCAGAGTCTTCCGAGACGCCTTGGTTGATGTCGTCCACCAAGTCCAAAGCACCTAGCCGTGCTCCGATGCGCATCTTCTTGCCCATGAGCTCCACCTTGGCATCTGCGGAAGTCAAGCTGAGAGTGGCCAGACGAATTCCGTCGTTGTTCAGAATGACTGTTATTCGGTTCAGCTTGGCGTTAATGCGGATTTTGTCGTCCGTTTTCTTCTCGGGCTCCTCGACTTCTTTCTCTTCTATTTGCTTGGTCTTGTTGTCCTGCTGAGAATTGCCGCCACCATCTGCGAAAGTGACCATGACGAAGTCTAGCAGAGTAAGAAGCGTTTTTCTCGTGACCATCAAGTTGATAGTGGAGACAACCGCATCAAGATTGGTCTTGATGCCCTCATATTTGCTGTGGAACTCGGGATGGCTTGGTTGCACCATCTGAAAGTGAATGGTGAGCAGGTCTTGCTTCTTCTTGTTGACTAAGTCTTCACTGGAGATGAGGTTCTTAAACTCTTCCGCAGGACTCTGTTCAACATGATCTTCGACAGCAAGCGCTCTAAGCTTGACATCAGCGACCATGTCGAATGCGCGCTGGTAGAACTCGAGATAGAACGTGTCGGCCACTAGGTCGACGAGGAGCTGGTCCTCGCGCTTGCCCTCTGGATCTGCCTTATACAGTGAACCCTGGAGCTTGTCGACCGTGAACTTGAACTCGAAGTTGCGTTGTTCAGGGTTGGCATCTTGCTTCTTCTTGCTCGAGGTGTCACCGCCCCTTTGTTGGTCGGCTTGCTTCTCTTCGGCACCCTTTTCGACCTCGTCCGCAAGGTCGTCTGGGCGTCTTGCCTGGAACGACTTTCCACGTGGACGTGCAGCTTCGCTCTTCCTCCTAGGTTTCAGAGCATCGCTATCCGTCGACTTTGGTCTCTCCTTATTAGCTTTGGGTGCTTCGGGCTGGTCGAATTTCGGAATTGCGAAGTCTAGCAGCTTCATCAACTTCTTGTATTTCTCGTCCGAGAATTTGGCATGTAGCACAGGCAAGTGTCCCTGCACCCTGAACTTTGTCAGATCCGCCGCCTTGGGCACGATACAAGTATCGACCTGGAAATCCATGTTGATTCTATCGATCAGGTGGAAGTTGCGAGTCTCAGTCTTGTCTTCCAGCTGCTTCTTCGTTTCATCCACGGTAGTACCGATCAAGACTTGGGTCGAGTCGAGTTTCAGCTGGAACTTGTCGTACATGAGGGATTCAAGCTTCTTGTAGTCTCTCTCGGTATACTGCTGTTTCTGTTTGTTCTGGATCTTTGCAATGGTGTCCTTGTCGATGAGCTCGCTGCGTACGCTCGCATGACCAGCGTCGAGGATCAGACAGATGGTGCTCTTCTTGGTCACGGTATCCGGTACGATGATCAAAGGTGCTTGAAGGTCCATCTGCACGTCGATAGTCTTGTGCTCTTGGAGAGCATATTCCAAGCCTGCCCGAGTCTGTTGTCTGATGCCTTCCACGGTAGAGCCGGCCGTCTCCATCAGAGCTCCAATAGACTCCATGTGCTTCTCAGGCGGCTTGAAGAACTTCGTCACCTGAACAACGAAGTTTGGGTTGTACACAACTTCCATTGCCTTCAACTTGACAGTCAAGGCTGAGTCTGCCCGATTGTCGAGGGGATTCTTCTCGAAAGATAGCGCAAAGAATGGATCTTGCTCGTCCTCTTCCTCGTCTTGGGATTCCTTCGCCTCGCTGAAGGCGTCACCATCCTCGTTAAGTTCCTGAATTCTTTGATCGTGAGGTACAGGTGGGGAGTCCTTCACACTCAGCATTTGCTCAAAGAGATTGCCCTCTGTCGAACCATCGAACAAGCGCATTCCGCCTAGACTCAAGTCGACCAACATCGAGTCCGTGCGCTGTATGAACTCGGTGCTGAAATCTTCAAACAGTAACCTCAACATGTCCTGGTTCTTGCCATGCGGATCTCGTTTGAGCGTGAAGCTACCCGTCTTGAGGTTCATGTCAACCTGTAGCTTGATTGCGTCGCGAGGAGCATCAACTGCTTCGGTGATTTGTTTCTTCTCGTCAAAGTCGATGGCCTCGTACAGCTCCTTTCGTTGCTGCTCCGTCATCTGGCTATCGTCCGCAGCATCGTCCTGCTTCTGCGTATTGGATGATCCCCAGATGTACGAACTCCAAGTTTTCTGCTGTGGCTTGGGTTTATTGAATGCACCTTCCTTGCGCAGCTCGTTCCGCGCGAGTGAACGCCAGAACCGCAAATCTTCGTAGGTGAGCTTGCGTTCCAGTTGATCAAGCTCTTTGCTTTCGTCTGGTGTGAGCTTCTCTTCCTTCTTTTTCTTCTTGAACAAGTTGATGTATGCCTTGCGGTCATCACGTCTCTCAGCAAAGTACGCCCATGACCAACGCTTATTCCTGTCATGGATTTTGTCCAAAATCGCCTTGCCAGCAAAGTGAAGCCACGCTCGTGGATCTTCTTTGGGTGATTTATCAGGTTGGTACTTCCGATACTCCTGGTGTCGGATGAAGTAGTGAAACAGATCAACGAGCATCAGCGCGTCACGGTATTGCTGATCATCCAACACAAAGCCGAGTTCGTTGAACAGGAGGCGGGCCTTCATCTTCGGGCGATCGTGCTTGCCAGTCTTGTCCATTTCCAGCCCAGCACGCCCAGAGACGGGCTTCAGGATGAATTGATGCTCTTTGACTGCTTCACTGTCACTCTTGACGATGAGTTCCTTGAACTTCTCCATCATTTGATTGTGGTCAAGACCTTGCTCTTTAGCATCTTGTTGCCCGCTGCCGGTGCCCAGCAGTTGGGTGTCCGTATCCCAGTATACTGCCAACGATCCCAAGGTTGCAAGCTTGTGGGTAGTGGCGCTGTTTCCCTGAATCCATGTTGGCTTCCAGTTCTCGTCGGTCGAGACAGCACTCAGCTCCTGCAAGGTGATACCGGCAGCAAAAGGATGTCCAGGATCTGATATAGCGTCTTCATATCGGATGTGGACGTTCTTGACCTGGATCTGAACATTGTCGATGATTGTGGTTGTCAAGGCAGCAGTGAACGACTGTTGCTTCTGCTGTTCCTCCTGCGACATGCCTTCGGTGTTGCGTTCTTTGAGCAGCTCGGCACTGTCCAGCTTCTCCATTTTGACAGCGTGTGCTCGCTTCTCCTCTTCTTCTGCATTGTATGCCTGATCTTCCTTCGGCGCGGCCAGCAGGAAGACATCCTCGATATTGATCCGCACAGGCTGTCCTCGTAGATTTGACCACGGAATCTTCAAGACCAAAGAGCTGATATGTCCTTCGACCACGTTCAGCGGTAGGTGAAATTGATCGAGGGCTTCGCGCCGCAGTTCGAGGTCTCTGAGTTTGACGTCGCCTGACCAAATGCCAACGTTCAACTGCTTTGGATCAAAGTTCCGGACGTACATGCCCAGGAACCTGTTCAGCAGGTTGGCGACCAGGCTCTCTAACACCATGGTGGCGGTGTGAGGCCGTTACCCGGGCCTGGCCCAAAATAGAGGGAGGGTGAATGCCTCAGATTCCAGACCACCCCTGCTCGCTATGACGTCATCGAAGACCTGAATCGCAGACTGTCACGAGCGTTCTCGGTCACCGTGGCAACAACATTCGTGCATCTTACTCGCCGCTGTCCGCTAGTAGTAGTGTATAGCAGAGCAGACTAGAAGTGCGGGACCGATAGAAGACATAGAGTTCGAGAATAGATAGATACATGAATAATAATACCTTTACGTACAGATTTTGATAAACATTAGCATTACTCGATAAGACCTTTACGCCTTGCCCTCCTACTAGGCTATAATCGTTTAAGCGAGCTTGCTAAAGCTCTATTACTGCCCTTTTCTACGTCGCTAGCGTAACCGCAGATTATCCTTAGATCCGCTATTATCTAGCCGCTATCTCTTCGTGTTACGGCTATCTAGGGTTAATAAAGCCTTCCGCTTCCTTTATAAGGGTAGACTAAGCTAGGGGTCGAGAAGAAGACTGTTTGTAGTCGGCGTACATAAGAGGTTACATAGGAGGAGTATAGAAAGAAGAGTTAGACCGTAGGGCAGCATAGATAGACTACTAACTATAGATAGATAGGTGTCGTACCCGACGTTAGGTATACGATCGATAGCGAGACTAAGTGCGTTTAGACTAAGCATCTTAACGCTTAACTACGTAGTAGCCCGGACGTTCCTACTCTATAATTACCGTATATCGAACTAGGTCTGTTCTTTACCGATTACGTAGGAAGCTATACTACAGATTCTAATCCGTAGCGGCTACTCTACTATAACTAATACTCGAGTAGTAGGAACGCCCTCGAGTATAACACCCCGGTCGTGTAGGTAGCTTAGACTCTATATGTATTACTAGAAGAGGGTTCTTATAGTATCGACGTCGAAAGGGGCCCCCCTACGGCGCACGTACAAGTTAGCGATACTGCTATAGGGCGTAAGTTCTATTACGAGTATCTAGGCCGAGGGGCCGCTTATAAGCTCGACGAATCCGGCGATATTAGGCTATAATATAAGATAGTAAGTTATCTATATTATCTCCGGGGAACGGGTAAGACTTATATAACAGTAGGAGTAGAGGAGACGAGCGACCTCTATAAGATTCGTCCGCGCCTATAGTAACGACGGGACGACTACTCGGACTACTACTACCCTTACGTCCCTAATACGTAGGTAGTAGGCAAGCTTACTATCTTCTCGCCCGAGAGAGCTAAAGGCTAGGTAATAATCGCCGACCGGCGTTAAGGCAAGCGTTAACGCTAATGTAGTAGCGTCGAACAGGATAGGGCGTAGCCGACCTATAGATATAGCGTAGGCGTCTATCTCGGCCGGGGACTACGGCTACGGTAACGAGTAACGAAAGCGAAAGCGGCTATCTTCGCCGAAGCTAAGTAGTATATTATAAAGAAGTAGTACTAAGCTCTTACGTAAAGTGTGTAGAGTAGTAAAGACCCTATAGATATAGAGTTACGTACTAGACGTAGATCTATCGCTAATAAGAAGGGCTCCTATAAGTCGTTTAAAGTAGATAGCGAACTGCTCGTAGCCTATATCTTTATCTCGAGGGAGCTTAAATTCGTACCGCCTCGAGTAGCTAAAGAGTAGGTAATAGCGACCGAGTATAGTAGATAGCGTTAGAGTAACAGCGAGATCGGGTCTACTAGTGTTATTAAAGTTAGATAGCCTGTAGCTGCCTTAGGACTGCACGGCATCTCGCGCCGCTAGCGAGATAGGAATAAGCCTAAGGAAGGCCCTCGAGGTAGATACGTTAGAGCCTAAGGGTACTATCGTCGTTAGGGGGCGTAGGGGAGTTTAAGTATCTATTAGTCGGAAAATCATTGCTATCTGCTCTAAAATATACTAGTAGAGCGCTATTGCTTTAGTTACTAAGACGTCGTGTCTTAACGGCGATGCAGATTTAGTCGCCTTACAAGTCTTACCTAGATGCGATATACGAGTGCCTAGTGTCTTAGCGATATAGTAGCTACTTCGTAACCCGCTAGCTAGGGCTCTTTATATAATTACTCGATGCTCGCCGATATAGTATAGTCGTCGATGCGAAAGCTACGTCTAGTAAAGCGGAGTTATAAGGCGTTTAGAGTTTTCTTAAGGACACCTAGAGCGGTATCGCTAGCTAATATACCGGGTATAGGGATCTCGTAGGAGGTATTACTACCTACTTTAGATAGCCGACTACTTAAAAGGGCTAGTATCTATACGCTACGACTTAATACGACTACTAGATGTCCGTTAATATAAGGGCCGTCTTAGTAGAGCTGTCTTAGTAATCGGTCGGCGCGTATAGTAGCTAGTGCGCTAATAGTACGTAGACTTACTACGCGACGAGTAAGGGGCTGCCTATTATTAACCGAAAGGCGGGGATCTGTTACTACCTTACCTTACCTTACCTTACCTCACCTTACCTCCCGTCCCGTCTAGGTAAGGTAATGTACTAAAAGTCGTCGCTCGTTAATAAGTAATAAGACATTATACTTAATGCCCCTAGCTACTATAGTAGGTAACTAGCTCCGACGCCGTCGAGATACTTACTATACATAACGAGAACGCGCGTAGAATACGATACCTACGCGCGCCCGTAGCGTTACTATAGGCTTACTCTCTATAAAGGTAGTAGACAAGATACGGGCGATAAGGATACGTACGTCGCTATAGGGAAGAGCTAGGTAGAGATAGGCATATATTATAGCGAGTTAGCCGCGGGTTACTTCTACGTCCTCGAGTCCTTTCTCTTAGCCTACCTGCACTCCCTCTAGGTCGTCGGTACGACAACATCGCTAGTCGACATGTCCGCTTAGCTCGACTACTTCCTTAATAACTACGGCGCCGTCTACGAAGGCGACCTCTTTACTATCCTCTAATCGTCGCTATATGTCGTGCGCTCCTTCGAATTCGCTATAGCTAACGGGGCTATCGCCTACGACCGAATATTTCCTACGTCTAGTAGCTTCGCCGATCGATTCTCTAGCGTCTATAGTAGTCGAATTCCTTAAGCGAACTAGGACGGAGAGTAGCGGCTCCTTCCCTTCGAACTAAAGGGCAAGCGTAGATTTAATACGTCTAGGGGCACGGGTGCCTATTACTTCACCTCTATATAACAACGCTATATAGCCTTTTTTATCGGCATATATACTACCGATATAGGCTTTATAGAAGTAATCCCTAATTTCATGTAGGAGGATATTAACATCGAGGCTAAGATAGAGCTAGATAAGGCGCTCGATAAGGAGCCCTCTAGGTCTACGGGTTTCCTATATAATTCGAGAATATTATAGCTAGCCGTTACAGATTAGTCTCTAGATCCTATCGGCTCCCCCTATTATATACTGTAGGGTCTCCTCCTCGAGGCGATTCGCTATCTTCGCTAATGCGCCTTGTACGGGATTACGTATGTTAACCCTTAGACCTTAGTCCCCTTCGACGACTAGTAGCCCCGTACTACTAAATTCCTCTAGATCCTTACGCCCCGAGCGCGTACCTAGCATTTTAGCGCCTATTAGGCCGTAATAGAGATCTAGCGCGTAGTGTCGCTCTATCGGCCTTATATACCCCTGTCCTTCGACTTTGTAGGCCTATAGCTACGTCTCGCCGATTTTAAGCTTATCGAAGATACGCTAGGATCCTCGAAATAACGGTAGCACTTCGTATAACACAAGCTAGACTCTATACCTAAGCGTTCTAGGAATAGTCGTCTTAATAAGGTCGGCATTACTAGAGGGGATAGACTAGACCGTTTATACTACTTCTCCTATATTAATCGGTTCGTAGTACGTAGGATCTGTACTCTAAGTAGCCGAGCTAACGCTTAGTACTAGCTTCGACTTCTTATTCTACGAGTTCTAGTTCTCTAATAGCTTAAGGACATTCTTCTTTATCCCCGAGCGGGAGCTACTAGATGCCTTCTATACGACGTTAGGTAAGGAAGGCGACTTTAAACCCTTCCGGTAGAGCTATTATTACGAGAAGGACATAGAAGGCTCGTAGGTAGAGTTTATCTATAACATTATTAAGTTAAACCCGGCACCTAGAAGACCTAAGCTACGTCTATAGAGGCCGGCGCACGTAGACACTAACGACGAGAGCGCTGCTAAGATTACAGAAGCTCTAAGTATTAATCGTTCGCACGGCCGATATGTCTATAAGAACACCCTTAACTCTGCATAGTAAGAGTTCTTTACTTATATAATAGCTAAGTGCGCGTATAAGTAAGCTAAGTACGAATTAGAACCCCCGTTGCCTTACTAATTACTCCCCTTCTTCGTAGGCGCTCTAGCGTACTCTTCGTACTGTCGTATAAACACCCCTTCGGCGACTTTTGCTACTCGTAATACCGCTAGACCGACTCCTAAGCCTAAGACTTTCTCGAGCGTAACATTCCTCCTACCGCTATCGACGATTTTCTAGGCGATACTCCCGTAGTCCTAATTATGTACTTTACTAGAGGCCTCGAGATATCCTACTTAGGTCCGAGCTTAACTACCGCCTATTTCCGGCGTCTTAATAGTATTAGCCCCCCTCGCCTACTCGTCTAGAATTTGTAGGGCTTAGATAGTAGTTAGATCGCCTCTTAAGACTAGGCCGCGAGCGACTCCGCCCTAGGTTACGGTTTGTTAACGCTAGTGCCGTCGGGGGACATTAAACCGACGCTCTTTTAACGAGGGGTGTTCGCTAGGAACAACGAAATCGATAGCAAAAAGGAGCGACTAGCGTCTACTCTAGACGTATTACGGATACTATATATAGGACTCTTCGTCTCCGACTATGCCGTAGGTAGCCGTAGACCTCTTATATTTTTATAAGGATGCGATTAGACCGCGGTAAGGGACATATTACATAGCTTCGCGACGAAATAGGACGTAGTATATCCGCCCGGGCATTATAGGCATACTCCTAGCTTTCGCCCTTCGCTACGAGCCGTCTATTCCGCGCTAGTTACTACGTATCGTTAGCCTTCTAGCGGGCTACTATAGTAGGTAGCTATTAAGCCGGCGAAGTACATACTATCTTAATATAGTATGTTAGTGCTCGTTAGCGGCGTTTACTAACTAGGAGTATAGCCTTTAGCGTCGAGCTTTAGTAGTAAAAGTAATTAAGCTCTATTTTAGGTATATAGTATCCGTTAGGTCGGGGTAGGTAGGCTAGAGACAGCGCTACTAATAAGGCTAAGCTAGTCGACAATGCGTTTAATATTAGGTATGTTAATAGCTCGTAGCTAGTATATTAGCAGCTTATTACCTTCCTTAATTACTCCTTACTCGGACAGACATAAACAGCTTTCGCGTAGATGCGCGCTACTAGAGGAGCTTATCTATAGATGTAGGGACGTAGTAGTATATACTTAGCTTAGGTAACGTTTAAGATCTAACGGGTCGCCTACTTATAGCCCCTATACAGCTAGCCGTGTATTATAGCGCTTTACTATAGCGCGGGACGTCGTTACGACTCTACGTAGCTACAAAGGTGATAGCTAGAAGAATGTTAATAGACATTACCGAGGGCGAGGAGTTAGAGTTAACGTAGTTATAATATATGTGTAGCGTATAGAATTATATAACGAACAAATAGTTCGACTTCGTAACTATATACTCGCGCTACTTTAGAGTAAGCGGGTATTAATAACTTCTCTTACTCCTCTTCTACTACATATACCCTAGGCGTCCTACTCTTCGCTACGATTATTATAACCTATTCGTACGCCCCTAGTTCCGCTTACTAAACCCTACTAGCTCCTACTACTTATACTAAGTTATCCTTACTCTAGAAGCTATAAAAAGAATAAAGTAGCGCTCTTATACGAACCCGCATATCTACTACTAACTTATCGCGGTCGTAAGCTTACTAGTAGCATGTCCTCTAACGGCTACGACCTAATAGGTCCCTTTACCGGTACTAGTGCCGCTAAGTCTAAGACCTGCGCCGCTATATCGGTAACATTAATGCACCGCTAGGTACGACTATAGCCGAAAACTCGAAGCTAGAGATAGTCTTTCTACAAGGACCGATACTAGACAAGGAGGCCCGCACTAAGTACGATCGAGGTCTCTAGGTTTAGATAAACAAGGCGATTAGACCGCGCAAGTTAGAGGGTAAGCGAACCTTTAACATAGTGTTTTATTAGGCGTAGGCGTATACCGTTCTTATTAGAGTAGTAGCTCGAGGGGACAGGAAGGCTACTAATACCCGGGCAGTGTTTACTAGTACGTCTCTATATATAGTGTGTTCTTAGGGTAGGATTAGGTAGTAGGGACGGATAGTAGGACCTATTATAATAGTAATTACTACGTAGAGGATTATCGAGGATAGTCTTAGCGCGAGGGCGGGCGTACGACGGCTAAGCTACTACCTAACTCTAAACACGTTAGAGTAGTTAAGGCTATTATCGGGAGTAGAGGTTATTATACTAGAGAGACTTGCAGCGCGACAAGAGTGAAAAGTTACGGACTAAATAATATTACTAAACATTACCGGGGGTCGAAATCGTCCGGCGGCTAATAAAAAAGATATACTATAAGGTACACCTTACTACTTTATTAACGAATTCCCTAGCTAATGCTTAGTTACAGTCGACGAGCGGCTTAATAGAGACTATAGATCTTCTAGCGAACGTTATTAAGCATAATATATTCCTAATACTCGATCCTTCGCCTAGGAGTAGTAGTATTAGGCGAGTAAGGTCTACTATAATCGCCGAGTACGAAGCCTACCCGAAGACTACTAATAGCCTAGCGTTTCTTATACGAAGATCTATAACGAGAGGCTTTTACGTAAGTGCCTAGCTCTTATCGGTCGCGTGTAGTTCTACCGTATTAAAGAGACGGGAATCGTAGGATCTCCTATAGTTCTCCTCGCTCCTCCTCGGTAATAACCTACGTCCTAAAGGTCGTTATGCCGGCTCGGTAAACTTCTACGTCGGCGTAGATTTCGCGTTCCTCCTAGTATAGCGTCTAATCTAGTAGATCTATAGGGGAGGTAGGCTCCTAGGTAAAGACGGCGGCAATATGCGTAAGGCTAGTTAATACGCGCTCTTTCTAAGGCCTAGGTTATAAGGTAGGGTGCTCTTTCCGAAGTACTAGAATAACGAGTCGAGTAAGCGGGTACGCGCCGCGCGTAGAAAGGAGATAGAGGAAACCGTCGATTAGGGTAACGTCGACATCTACTTAGGGAGAGTCGAGCATTATCTAGAAAGCTTCGTAGGCTAACATTACTAGCGTCTCCTAGTCGGGACATCGAGGAACGCGGAGGAGTTAGGATAGTCGAGGGCCTAGAGTGCCTATTATATTACGAGCATCGGGAGTATTAGTAGAGCCTATATATAAGGCGGCCGTAGTAGTAATCGCTTCTTAATTATCACTATAGGCGTTAAAGTTTAGTAGTAAGCGTAAGTAGCCCTATTCTCGTAGGCAACGCTCGAATCTAGTGTCCGAGATATCTACCCCGTCGACTCGGAGGCATAATAGGATTTCGCGAGGCGCGACTCCGGAGTAAAGTTAGAGTTCGATGTAAATGCGATGCGGATCTAGGCTACCTTCGAGTATACTAACGGAATAGCGATAGTAACAGTAGTAATAGCGAGGGAGAGATAAAAGATTATGTATCTATAGACGTTAGTCCGCTAAAAACTACTACGATCCGCACTTAAAGGTTTACGAAGATAACTAGAGCGGAGACCGTAAGTAGGGAAGCTTGTTAAGCCGGGCGGAAGTTATTAATCCATTATCGGCTACCTTATCTCTACAGAACATAAAGTTTAGGTTAGTATATATAAGGTCTATATATTTGTTAGGGTATACCTATAGCGGTAGAAAGATCTTACGTCGATACGTAATCTAGCGAATCGCTAAGCGCGTCTACCTCCTCCTTTCTCGTCGCCGTCGTATTAACGAGCTAAACCGCTGCTTCGGAAATAACAACATAGTCCTGTCCTTAAAGCAATTAGCGTAGTCCGATCGCTTTTTCTAGAAGGAAGATATAAGCGAGCAGATAGGCCTAAAAATCGGCGATACTAGAGCGTACACCTACCCGCGACCTCTGCCGAAGAATGAGATTGTAACGCTCGCTCTTAATAAGATTACAGTAGCTCGCTACTAGGGCTTCTTCTTCTACTTCCTAAACCGCTAGGCTCTAAGTAGTAAGCAGCGCGACGAGGCTTTACACCTACCTAGTAGAGTACTACTAGTACTAGGGTCTATAAGCCTTATTTATATAGTCGGAGAGATCTCGTAGCTAATACCCTTATAGGGCTAACTTCCCTACGATCGTCTATATAGATGTACTATAGGACGACGATATAAGGCGTAGCTTCTTCGCCTCGTCTTATCGCTATCGGTATCTCGCTAGTAGCGCCCTTATAAACCTACTAGCGCCGGATACGCCTCTCTACGCGATACAGTTTGTTAGCTATAAGATATACTCTATCTATATAACCTCTCGCGAGTCCCTTATTGTCTTAGCTACGGACACTTAGCTATACTACGTAACTACGTAGTAGCTCGCCGCCCTAAGCGCGCTAGGAATAAGAGCACCCGGTTAAGGACCTCTATCGGGGCCGGAACCGGAGAAGAGATTCGAGACCGCGCATTACATATAGGAGGGACTAGGGGACAGTACTATTAGTTAAGTAAAGATAAATGTCCTCCGCTAGTATTAGAAAGCCTCTACCCTCGAACTATATCTAGACGTTGTCTCGCGCTGTCGATAATAGCTCCCCCTATAGACGTTTACCGCCGGCGAGCTAACACGGCTTATACTACGACTAGTAGTACCGCTACTAGGCACGCCTCTTAGTACGCCGCTTACTAGCGCAGACATCGGGTCTAGGCCGGCTGTACTAGATAACGACGTTCCGATAGAGCCTAAGTAAAAGAAGGCTAGGGTCGGGCCTAAGAAGTAACGAAACGAACGCTAGGGCGAACCCTACGAGTAACACGACGTAGCATATAACATCGGTCTAGCTAAATCCTAAACAGCGTTACATTACATGCGAGGAAACGTCTAGAGCTGTTCTTAACTTAGACATCGCACGATTACTTTGTAGTAGAAGTAGTGTCTTACGGACCGGTATAGTATAAGTAAGACTAAGTCTCTAGACTAACTCGCGCCGTTCGATAGGCTTTAAAGCACCGCGGCAGGACAACTATATCCCTTCTTTACCTAGCTATATATAGTCTCTACTGCTTTTAGATAACATTATACTTTTACCTAGCGAACAAATTAGCTAAAGATTTTCATCCCTACTATAAATAACCGTAGAGTAAGACTAGCGTACTACTAAATGTTCGAGCGCCGTAATAAGCAGGCGACGACCTTCGTCGTAAACTACCTATATTAATAAGCCCGCCGCTAAAGACATTACTATCGCCTACGTAGGATCCGAAGCGTACGCTATAACCCGCATAAATATAACAACTTTCGACGATACGGCGAGCTAGATAACCTATACCTAATCGACTTCCCGATTATAGCTAGAGTAATAAGAGAGGCTAACGTAAGGGTCGATTAAGCGCTAGTTAATTAGCTATGCAATGCGATTAGCGGTCGTATGTTCGTCACAAAGTAGTACGAACGTAACGAGATAGACCGTCTTAGCTACTACTCCGAGTCTACCTATATATATTAATTTTTTAACGAAAGGCTAGAAGAAACGCTCTTTATTCTTACATAACCTTAAGCTTTAATTATTAAGTATCTAGATTAATAGGGTTAGGAGGATAGGGGAGGTTATCTAAGTTATTCCTTAGTAAGTGAGTTAATAGCATATAGGTGCTTTAGCGTCTCGAGTAGGATTTTCATCGGTTAGCGGTTTAAGTAATGCGAGCTAGGGGCGAGGGTTAGATAGGACTATAGGAGGGGGCTTATTACGTCTTCTTGTTTCGAATGCTTCCCGTATATACGAAGCGCTACTTCGTCGTATACTAATACTTCACACTATTCGCTCGAGAATAACGGTATAAGCGATCTGAAATTGTCTCCCTCTAAACTATGTCTTCGTTAACTAGCTATCTACTACTACTATAGGCACATTATCTACCGCCCGACAACGGCTTCTTAACCTACCTAGCTAATTAAGAAGACTAGACTAATCTCTAACTCGAGGGATTGTACGAGTATCTTACTTTCCGAAGTTATAGATATATAGAGCCTACGTCCTATAGGAACGGCTAGCGAGTACTATAGGAGATAGTAGGTATAAAGTTCTAGCTACGAACGCATATTTAACCGAAGCATCGCTCGCTGCCGGCTAATGCAGCTTTACTCGTTATGTCGTTGCCGTCGAGATATATTATAGATCCGAGCCTCTAGTATAAAGCGCTAAATTTAATCTACAGCGTACTACTATAGTAGTGTGCTATGTAAATTAGGCCTCTCGTCCGACTCGTTATAAGAAGTACGGAATAACGAGGTATACTATAGTATAATTAAAGGACTTAGAGTAACTATTTAATCGACTTAGCGCGTATAAGCGGCTTAAAGGGATCGCTATCGTTTATTAGTATAGTATTTTAAGCTGTGTTTTTATAATTTTATTAAGAGCATTAAGGTCGTTACCTAGGTTCTCTTTATTATTATCCGCATTACTATTAGGAATTTCTCTCTAAGTATTAGCATTACTGTCTTTACTGTTAGCGGAGTTACTATTGTTATTTGTAGCTACTCGGTCGTAAGTTACTAGAATAGTATTAAGGTTAGCGAGATTATTGTCTTCGTCGATTCTAAGGAGGTCGGTTAGGGAGGAGTTCTCTAACGACCTCCCTACTAGTACGAATGCAGCGAAGGGTACGCGCGATGTAGTATTTATGTTCGTATATAGAATCTACAAATTCTGCCTACTTTTCTAGCACATTGTCCGGATCGACTAAGTACATAACACGGTATAGGCCTTCGTCGTCTACGTATTATCCGCGACATAGCTTAAGTCTATACTTTACGCATTTGCCGTAGGGTCGTCCTATACACTCCCTATTAGGTTCGTAGTTTCCGTAATGCGGCCGATCGAGATTTAGGTCGCGGATAGCCCGGTATATAAAGTCTTTAAGTAGGTCTCTTCGTGTCTAGTCGAACGTGCCTAGAATATGTTCTTACTTCTACTCTAGGCTGAATTTTTTCCTAGCTCGTCGGAGGCGTATGCTCCTATTAGTAACCTTCGTTCGATCCTAGCTTACGACATATGCGTACTAGTATATTAGCTCGATTAGACCTTAATTTTGCATTTCCTAAAGGATTTTCATACGTATAGTTCCTCGTGCTTTACGTAAGCTCCGTTAATGTGTTAGTATAAGTAATTCCTAGAATCTCGAGGTTAATAATTTCATCTATACTACTATTTGCCTAAATAGGTGGGATTCTCTTCCCGGCCTTATCGTAGACTTCGGAGGCGATACCTTCGTCCCGTTAGAGGATTAGACTATATTAACCTATAGTTAAATAACATAGGAGGCATTATCTTCGTCGGACTCCTTATTACTCGTTATATCGTCTTCTAACGTAATATCCGTTCTAAGTTCTAATCGAGTCTTAAAATTCTCAGCTTCTTCGAGCTGTTCTATAGTAAAACGATGCGTAACTAATAGGGTAGGCTAAAGATTATCTAGCCCTTCGTTCTTATTAACTCGGGCATAGCGACCTTATAGACTTTCTTTATATCCGGATTCTAGATTCTTATTAATTCGGAGATCTTAAAACTAACAAAGTATACTATCCGTAATCGAGTATAGAAAATAGACTTGCCTTCGCCGCGCTCTTCTCCGCGTTATTCTATTAGAATATAGTCGAAAGCACGACTGCTAAATACGCGTTCTTTGCTTAAGTTCGGTTCCCGATAGTAGATGCCTTCCTAGGGTGTTCGTGCCTTATTCTTTCGGACTCTCGTTAGCGATCTGTTCTTTAACTAAATACTATATTCGAAAGGTTCTGCAAACAGAATCTTAGGAAGGTTAATTTCCTCTATCTATTAGACTAATTTAGCGTCAAAAATTGCAGCATATTTCTTTATAACATTAAGCTCTTATATCGTTGCTATAGCTTTGTTACGGCGCGTGTAATAGCGTTCTCTGCCGTTCTATTATAATAGTACATATATAGTTATATAACCTTAACAGTTATAGCCCGTCGTTAGAATATCTAACGATTTACTATTATTAATGAATTTACCGTCTACTCTGTAGGATATAATCGTAATTCCGTGTCGTTTTTTAATAGTCTCGATAAGTTAAGGAATAACCTTTACGAGGTCACTCTTCTTTACTTTTAGTCTTACTAACTAAGGGAAACGTTTAGAGTCGTCGGTAATAGCGAAGAATCGACTTAGTACCGTCCTATGCTCGGATCGGATATCCCTAGACGTCGTAGTAACCGAGTTCCCCTAGTTTTATTATTTAACGTGTTACTAGCTCCTTTAGTATTAACTTAGTTTGTTTGCTAGTAGCGTAGACTAGGTAGATAACCTTCGGTCGGGATCTAACCTGCTTCTTAGTAAGGTTCGTGCTATCGCTTATTTTAATAAGCTTTATTATGCTGTCGAGTCTAATGTGTCCTAGCTTACGATGTATTAGCATTACTAGATTAGAGAAGTTAATTAAAGTAATCGTGTATAGAGGCTTAACTCTACCTAGTACAAGGAAGAAGCTGTCTTCTTCTACCGAAGAGACCTCTTAATTATCGAGCTGTAGTTCGTAGAGACTATCCTTAGCTGTTCCTTATCCGATTAGATTACTATCTGTATCTAGAGTAACGAGAGCATCCTTGTCCTAGAAACCTTTACCCCCTGCTCGTTATACGATCTAGGTTAGGGAGAGGATGTTATAGCGAGCTACTAGTACATATACTACACTTAAAAGTTCTAGAGGAACAGATTCGTTTCCTAGGTTACGGAAAGAGAGTTCGACAACACTACTAGATTAAACGTCTATAGAACCGTTCTTATTAGCATTACCTATTAAGTATGACGTAGATCGGAAGTCCTAAAAAGGGCTTTGTTATTTATAATATACGTATTAGCTCCTAAGTCTGCTAACTAGCAGGATTAAGGCATATCTCCTTCCTTTATAGCTATTATGATCTTTTTGCTAACTTTTACTTTAAGAATGTTTTCAAAAGTGTAGCTCTCCTTATTATACGAGTATAGATATTACTCCCCCTGTTCTACTCCCCCTTCCTCCGCCGATCTTATCTTAGACTAATGTTCCCGTAAGACGGTACTCTAAAGTATAGGATTAGCATTAGAAGGGAGAGAGCGTTTAGGGTGTAGTATAGCTATAGGCGTGTTAGTAATAGTAGAGCGTTAATTTAGAGAAGAAGTAGAAGTAGAGCCGTAGTCTAGATCGGTAATTATAACTTCTTATTCGGTGTTAATAGACCTAGTACAATGCCGAGGTGTCTTAGAACTAGCCCTCTAGCGATGTTAAGCGAGCTCTAACGGACGCTCCCTAAGTGCTGTTAGTAAGCATATAAGAAGTAAGTTATTCGTCGCTAACGCTATCTACTTCGTCTATTAGGCGAGGTGTATTAATCGTTAGTCCTAGGAGATAAACGCTCTCCGTTAGGTCCGGGTATTATATCGTTTCGATCCGGCGGTCTAGGTTAATGCCCACAGTACGGGAGTTAATAATAGCATTTAAGGATGCCCTATCTAGTTCGTATTCGAGTTATTAGTCTACCTTATCTTAGTAATTATAGTAGATTCTTAGATCGTCGATGCCCTTCTTATTAAAAAGGGGCATAGGCGAGAATAAGAAGCTCGAGATCGATGTCTTCGTCGATACGGAAAGTTTCGTGTAGCCGAGCTTAGAGTAACTATACTCTTTATAGAGTTATTACTAACCTATCTTACTAAAGGTGTTCTTCCCGTCCTAGGGCAAAAGCTACTATAACGACCTACTTCTTTACTTTTAGCTTGTCGTCCTAAACATTATTATAGTCGGACTTATCGATTATATTAGCTTATTCTTTCTTTTTCTCGATAATACGCTTCTCGTATTCGGCTTTAAGTTTAGGATGCTTCTAGATGTACTACGTACTATCGTGTCCGACTCGAGCATAATAATTATACTTAGTCTTAGTGTCTCTTACGATGCTTCACTTTTACTTCTTAGCTAAGAAGTCGAGCTTGTAGGTGTTAGATCGGCTTTATACGCGCTTCGTTAGTAGTACGCTTAGTACATCTAGGATCCTTAATATAATCGTAGAAATAGTCGACAAAGTTATTAAAGGTATTAGGCAATCCTCGAAGTATCTCGGAGACGAGAAGATTATACGAGTATTCTCCGCTAAGCTCCTTAATGTCTTTCTAAAAGATAAGTAGTTTATTAAAGTAATTAGACATGCCGGATAATTAGGCGTAGGTCTAGCGTTTAATGCCGTCTATAGCTCTATCGAGCGCTTAGGAGTCTTGCATTTTGTAGAGGCTAGTTAGGCGATTAAGGCCGTTAGCTAGGTTCTCTATTCCTGCAAGTCCTATAGCTAGCGCTAGGTCGATGCTATTCTAGAGTAACTTCTATCCTATAGCATCTGCTTTTACTAAGCCTCGTATAAGGGCAGGTCTACTCCGAATTCTTCTATGTCTATCTTAAAGATAGTAAGAGTTTCTTTAAGTGCTATATTAGATCCGGAGGTAGCGGCATCCTTAGTCTTGTCTTCTTTATTCTTAACTGCACTTCGAGTAGTTCGTGCTACTAGAGCTCCTTTAGGCCGCTTTAGGCGAATTAGTTTAGTTAGAACAGCGTCTAATCTGTCGAAGATCCTAGAGGCTCCGTCGACAAGCACTTCGGCTTGTTACTATCGATGCTATCGTTAGAAGTTCTCTAGTCTAGTTAGAAAAACTTTCTTATTATTAGGTTAAACGTCTGTAAAGGTTATAGAGTCGAAGTAGGTTACGTGCAAGTTTAGCTTATTCTAGGTAATCGCTTCGACTACTAGTTAATTAAGTTTTTAAGGGGTTACCGAGAAAGACATTAAGACTATAATACTACCTATCTATCTCATTTCTAGGCGATAAATCGTGCTCGCGTTAGCAATGTACGACGTATTAAGACTCTACTTTTATAATAATCCTCTTATCGCTACGTTTCGTCTTTAAGGCTTCTCTTAATTTATATATCCGCCCCTATCGCTTAGTACCTTAACTTGCGAGTCTATCTTAAGCTTAACGTTAGTAGAGGTTAACCTTATCTTAGCTTAGATGTTAATGTTTAGAGTAGGCGTCCGTAACTAAAGTTTTCGATCCGACTTATTAGAGAAGCGTGCCTTTATACTTATGCTCCCGCTCGGTATATAACGCCTCCGCCCGTCCCCGATATATCCTCGAGATCGGCGCATACTACTAATAAGTACGTCTTTCTCTTTTAATAACGTTAACTAGCACTTATAGTTCGGTAAATTAGGACTTAGAGGAGGATTCGGTACCGCGCTCGTAGTGTTTGTTCGTTCGCGGATAAGGCGGCGTAGATAGAGCTTTTAGTCTCCCCCGCTCGTCTGCTAAGCTAGAGGGTCGCTAGAGCGGCTGTTACGATTATTAGAATAGAGAAAATTAATGTCTTAGTAACGAAACTAGTAGGATTACAAAGTAGTAGGACCCCTTTTAAAAAACTATCTTTCCCTAGGAGGAGAAGCGGACTAAACGAACGCGCTCGTAGCGCGTTCGGGTAGAACGCTAGTTAAGTAATGTTAATATCGCGAAGCGGAAGTGCGGGCGGGCGGACGGGCGAGGGATCGTATATAGCTAATTAGCGATAAGCTAATCGAAGGCCGTAACTTTTAATATTAGTAATTACTCTGCCTATACTACTCGATATAACGACGACGAACATTAGTAAGGTCGATTGTTCCTCTCGCTACGTAGTAAGCTTCTAGATAGTCGCTAGAGTACATTCGCTCGAGGGTTATTCCTTATACGTCGCTTAGGCCCTCTAACTTGCAGCCTACGCTTAACAAAGCTAAAGAAAGGTCCTCGTAATAGATACTTATATCCTTAAGTCGACTACTATGTATCCTATAGGAGGCCGCGATTAAGGTAGCACTTAGTATAAGGTCTAATTAAGGAGATCGACGAAACAGACATTAGAAATCTAACCCCTAGCCTTAAGACGTTTACCGAGCCTACACTTCGCGGACTACAGATCTCTTAGTATATTACGCCTATCTAGCTCTTCGGTCTAGACTAGCGGACTACGATGTAAAGATCTGCCGTAATCTAGTACCTACTCTATAAGGTCCCCGTAGGGGGTATAGTTTAGGACATATATAATATATACGATAGTCGGGCATTAGTCGAGACGGCCGCGGAGAAACTTAGTAAGCTAAGCCGGAGGTTAGAACGTTTCTACAGATTATTACTAGTACGGGGACATACCTAGGTTGTAGGCACATTCTCGGGAGGATCTCCCTTATCTTAAGCGATTAATAGAGCGACGGGCTTACCGAGCTCCGCCTTCTCTCGCGGCTTTATATAAGGAGAAGGCTGCCGAGGCAGGTTACGCTTTTACGGAGTCTTCGACATAGCGGGCTTAGTCTACGAATACTATCGATACTAGGCTCTAGTCCGCGGGGATTAGTAGACCTTGTAGGTTCTAATAATATTAAGAAACTCGAAACGACTCGTCTTAATCGACTTAGCCTCGTATATAACGCTAGTAGGTGCGTAGCTATTAGCTACGTCTTCGTCCGGTATGTCCTCGCTACCCGCAAGATCGAATAGGTTAATAGTAGATTCTGTCGAGGCGCCCGCTCGAATATAAATCGTATAGACGATATACCTACGAGAGGATTATAGATTCGTACCGGTAGCGCTAACGGTCCTATAGTCGAAAGCGCTCTAGATAAGTCCTTAGATGTTAGATAGACTAGACGATGTAGTTATAGCTCGCGTAGTCCTTACTCCGATGTCTTAGCGATCGTTTAGGAGGTCGAAGATTTTATTATTATAAAACTCCCTAATCGTACATTGCACCTCTAGACCTTCCTAAGCGGTAAACGCTTAGGTATAGGCTATAACTAGGGTAGCGATAGACGTGCCGCCCCGAAACATGAGCTTTGTTTTCCTAGTACTACTTAGACTGTTAGCGATAACGAGTATATTAGTCCTCTATAACGTAGTAACGGCTAGACTAGACGAGAACTGTCGTAATATGCTCGCTAAAGTTCGAGGAAGGATAAAGTCGAAAGAGCGGATTACGGCTCGCGATTAGTCTTTATCGGAACGATCGACCTTAATAGTAGCGGTAAGGGCATTTGTCGTAATATAGGACGTGCTACCCTAGCCTCTAGGCGGGTTTCTAGAGACATAGGCTACGCTAACTACGTAACCCGGCGCTAGTGCCGACGAAGCTAGTAACATTCCGTAATAGCGGATGTCGGCACTATTAAGAGCGCAAGTTTCTAGCCTCTATATAAGCTCGGAGACTTGACTCTATAGACTATAGATCTTTACGTAGAGCTCTAGTCTACCGTTATTCGACCTACCGGGGTAGGCTAAAGGGGATATAGGTTAGCGCGATGTAATCGGGTTAGTCGTAACGGCACTGCCGTCGCCGTTACCGTCGAGGCTATTAATAGATTCTTTAGAGCGCGAAGTAGTGTACTTATGCTACTACGATAGGAGATACCTTCTTAGTATTAGAGTACTACGTAGGCATTATTAGCCTCTTGTTCCTATTATGTAACGTTACTATAGCTATCTTACGCCTCTTATACGTATACCTACTACTTTAGAAATTTAGCGAGTTTAGGGAGTAAGAGGTAAAGCGCCTAGCATGTCTACTACCCGGTAGAGCCTATCTACCTAGTACGGACGTATAACTAAAACGCTCGAAGTCGCCTTATAAGCTCGGTATTAAAGAATCCGATTAGGAACTTTATCCCTAGGCTAATAAACACGTCTATAGCGACTATAGCGAGATAATACAGGATAAGGTTCTTAATTCTCGTCTAGAGTAGCTACTATATAAGCGTTAGTAAACAACATCGCTATATTCCGCGGATTAGATAGAAGTTACTACTAGAGGTCGGATGTTACCTACATTCCCTTACCGCGCGAGTTCCTACTATAGTATTAGCTACGATTCTAATATTAGTAACAGTAGTTACTGTCTTCTCGACGAACTAGAAATAACTTACCGCCCGAGGCACACTATTATTACGATACCCGCGAACTGTCGTAACTATACGCTACGCATTATCCTATACGAGGAGTGTAATAAGATCCGGCTTATTAGCCTTCGTCGGTAGCTAGATACTACGCTCTTTAAGTTTCTCGAGAAGCTAGTTCTTACTATCGTTACTATAGGCGTCGGCTATATTAGAGACCTATATTATATAGGACGGATAGGGCGGTTTTGCGGTCGAAAATAGGTCTCTATAGCAAAAGGCGCTATCTATACTAGCTAGGGGCGCCTACGTAACGTAGTAAGGGTATAACCCGTTATAATCTAAGTATATAGTACGGCGCGTCTAAAGCTAGCGTTGTTATCTATCCCTACTAACGTACCCTTAGGCGTTATAGTACGTACGCTCTACCGCGGGTGGGATTAATTGTAGGCTTTCGGATAGAGGCAGTAGCTACGCCTTCCCGTATCGACAGATTTCCGCCGCCGATAGGTCCTTCTTATAGCCTACACGTCTTCACGATAGGTGTAGTAGACGTTCCGGTAATATGCCCGTCTCGCGCGATTTACTCGTCGTTAACCGCCGCTATTGCTCGTAGCGTCTCGCTACAAAACCGTAGGATACTATATGCTTATAATGTAACTATCTCCTCGCCGGGAGCATAACGAGCAAGGGTAACGGGTAGCTATTATTATGCGAACGACTATCGTAGAGCCTATTAGGCCTATTTCGTTTTATCGCGTAAAGTTAGGGAAACACCGCTAATAGACAACGGATACGGGCTTACGGCCCGTCGAGTAGGGAGCACCCTAGCGCCTCTACCCTCTTACCTTACGTCTATCGTATAAGTAACTCTTATACTTTTAAGGATCTAGTAGCGACCGGCGATAGCGGATAATAAAGATGTAAAGGAGACGTACATACTTAAAGCCTAGTATAGTAGCTAATGCTAAAAGACAGTAGGCATACGATGTACTAATCGCTCTTAGGTAGTACTAACCGCCGCTCGTAGAGTAGCGGAGGCTCGTATAGCGTCGTCCCGTAGTAAGTCTAGCTACGCGTAGCTAAGAGCTTTCGTTTAACTAACGACGGAACTTGCATAGCCTAAGATAGGACGTGCGATGCCTAGTTAGTATCTTATATATGCTCCTCCTACTTCTCGCCTCTCCCTCTACTATCTTCCTCCTCTATACTCGCCTACCTCGTCTACTCTTACTTTACTTCTAGCCCGAACGTATAGGTTAGTTATATCTAAAACGTACATAACTCTATAGAATTGCTTCTAACTGTACCGTAGTGCATTATATACCGATCTACTAGATAGATCTAACAAGCCTAACGAACTAACAATTTAATAAACCTAATAACCGACCGCTAGCCTACTACTATTACTCCTTACTATACTAGTTAATACTAACCTCGCTAAGCTTCGCTCTGTTATAACCTAGATTAAAGAGGCTATGTTTCGTATTATCTACGCCTACATGTAGTTGGTCGACATAGGCGCTACTAACAACTTTCTTCGCGAGGAGGCTAAGAAGGCAGCCGATAAGGCAGTCGAGAAGATTAAGGTGCTTTAAGCCTATAACTATAGTATCTACGATGACTTCTATAAGCCTGCTAGTCGCATCCTAGCTCGTCGTAGCGCTAAGGCGTACGCCGACATCGTCGATTAGAAGCGCGAGCTAGAGAAGGGCGGTCTAAGCGGCGCCGACCTACTCGTCTACGCCGTTACTGTACTCGCGCTTATCGTATTTATAGTGAACGCCCTCTAGGCCGTTCGCCGCTTTATTCGTCGTTAAGCCTAGTTGTAGATGACGCTTATCGCGCTCGAGGTATATATATGTTCTACCTAGGCCCCTACTTTTCGCGCCGCTTACTATCGGTAGTAATTAAGCCCCTATATTAATTACATCCTAAATAGGACGACTATAGTAGTTAGGTTTTAGACGGGGTTATAGTAGCGGTCTAACTTTAGACGGGATAATAGTAGCGGTTAAATTTTAAGGCCTTTACGGTTAACATTTAGAGAGATAAGGTTTTAATAACGTCTATATATACAAAATTCGGTAATAAAGGTATAGCTAGGCTACTACTACTACAAACTCCCTTTATCCCGTCTCCTCCTATTCTAACTCTATTAGTTATGCCTAAACTTTACCTAGCTTACGTACCTATACTATGTAATATTCCCTAGGGCGTTACCGCCTCCTTACTTACGTGTTCTCGGTCCTATAAGATTTTGTCCCTATATAGACTCTAACCCTCCTAGCGTTAGGGTTTAGCTAACCTAAAGCTATACTAGAGGAAGCCTAAGAAGCCCCGGGGTTAGGGCTACTACAGCATTTCGTCCGTAAGGTCGTCGCTAATTATAGAGCCGTCTACGGAAGCGTCGGTAAGGTCGGCCTGCTAGATAGAGTCCTCGTCGAGGGCGTCGACAGGCTTATCGACTAGCTTTCTATTTAGTAAGCTCTTTAAGATTACGGTATCGTAGCGGCCCTCTAGTTCTTCGTCGTAGGGAATCTTATCGTCCTCGATCTCGTCCGTAGTAGCGTTCGGGGCGGGCGTATCTCGCGTAATTAGGTTCTACCTTTCCTACTCCTTCTAGATAGGTTACAGCAGGAATCTACGAAGATTAGTACTAAGCTCTATATAAGGCGCGGCGATTACAGTAAGGTTATAGCGACGAAGGTAGGCGTAGGCGTAGTCGCGGAAGTTACTAGGAGGAGCTTTATGTTTTAAGCTAAAGGTTAGAACGGTTAGTGTATTCGACGTATATTAGATCCTTAAGACACTTACAAATCCCGGCTAAGTTTAGTGTATAGCACTAGAGCTACGCCCTCGCTCTTAAAGGCGGTGTTTAGATAGTAAATCTGCTCCCCGAACTTAAACCTCTCCTACAGCTTCTTCGCTATAGCTTTACGTTCCTTTAGTAGGGTAGGACGGCTATTAGTAAGCTTGTTTAGTAGTATTAGAAGGGTGTTAATTATATCCGCACCCGTACGCCGAGGATGTACCTTAGGGTTAATTAACTTTACGACGTCGCGGATAAGGAGGAAGTAAAACACCTAGCGGGCGGAGTCTTTACCTATTAGTCGGCTCTCGACGTTATCGAGGAAGTCCTAGCAGCTTCCTAAGGCAAAGCGCTAGTAGCCTTCTCGTTCCGGCTACGTAGACTCTATAATCTTAGAGCCGATAGGCTCCGTATCGTAGAGGAACGACATTATATCGCTACCGCGTAGCTCTAAGTAGACCTTAATAGGCTCTAGGATCGTAAATGTGTTATAATTTATAATCTTACCCTAGCGGTACTAAGCGTAACGTTAAGTTCGGGTAACCTAGGCGGGTCTCTCTCCGCTATCGTCGTTATCGCGATCCCGATTAGTGTTGTTGCCGCTATTAATAGTAGGATCGTCTTAAGCCCTAGCGCTATCTCTAGGTTAAGCCCGAGCGCTACTAGCGCCTCGACTAGCGCCGCCGCTGCCGCGTGCAGCGCCTCGACTACTACGAGGGAGGGGTATACTACCGATATACTAGGTAACTTAGACTATAAAGCCCTTAAGGGCCGGGGGGACTTCTTATATATTACGAGGGTCGGCGTTAAGGATAGTATACGTATTCTTAATCTATACGTTAGCTTATTACTTCGTTTGAATTTATAATACTGTATACCTACCCGAAGACCTAGATCGGCCTACTCTAGGAACGTTAAGTAACGGGGTAGATAGTAGGGTATAGAGACGAAGGCACCTTCTTCGATCTTAATCTAAGGTTAAGCCGACGGGTGCTAGTACGCGGATGCTAATACTTTAGAGGACGGTATGTAATCTTGTATACTAACATCCTACAAGCTACTAGACGCTTAAGGTGTTACCTACTTAGACGAGGGAGGGCCTACTTAGTTGTCTCCTTTAGCCTCGATATCTTCGGAGGGACCTTTGTCGTCGAGTATACGATGCTTAAGACAGGACTAGGTATTACCGTCTACGCTCCGCATCGTAGATAGTAGAGGCTCTCGACAGGGCAGTCTAGTCGCTAGGTTAGGAGAGTACCGAGACGTATAGGTGTACTAGGTCAAATAAGCTAGCTCCTATCTATTATTAGTACATTATCTAGCGACGTACGACGAGTAATATGCCTTTCCCTCCTATGTCGTTCTTACCTTAGACCGGCTAGCCGAGTCCTTTGTCGTCAACATTATAAAGAGATATCGGTATTAAAGGGTAGCACGTATTAAAATTAAAAAGAAAGAGAAGGGGTTAGGGAATAGCGAGAAGGGGAGCTAGGATAGTCGAAGACTAGAGCTTCTATATATATAAGGAGCTCGTTACAGAAGTAACGTCTTTTAACAGTCGTAGGAGAGTAGATACGAGTTACAGTTAGGGTAAAGGGGATAAGTGCTTAGGTCTTTATACGAGAAGCGTATATCTAAATTATACACCGACGCGCGAGACGTCGTCGTTTCCTCGTTCGAGACAAAGTAGTTACATATCTAGACTTCGTACGACGTGAACAAAGATCGGATAGAGACGTTCTACGAGTCGATAAGGTCTTAACATAGTCGTAGTGTACGTTACGCTCTTACCGCTATAGCTAAGCCTTATCTTTAGAAGACTAAATAGATTTCATATTACGAGTAATGTCTCGAGTGTAGTCTTAATTCAGGCTGACTTACGAGCCCCGATAATAATAAAGACTTACTAGATACCTACGAGGTCGATAATAGGAGCTAGCCTCGGCGACAGACCTAATACTCTAACTCCTTTAGCTTATAGTCGCTTTAGTTTAGTCGACCTCGTCGATACGAGGCTTAGAAGAACACCTGTCTTTAGGTCTCTAGATAATCTGTACTAAGTTAGATCTCTAGATAAGTTCGTTCTAGACCTAAGCGTAATACATTTGTCGTATCTGCTAGCGGAATAGTCTAGGATGTAGAGAGGAGGTTAGGCTATTATTAATAGCGCGTAATGTCCGAGATACCTTACGCTACTATTATGCTAGAATAAGCGCCGTAGGTACAATCTCGCCTATAGCAGCTCGAGCGGCTCGCGCCTCTTTACTAGCGCTTCGCCTCTAATGCCTTCGTTAAACGTTATCTAACACCGTCGAGGGGCTTATACTTATAACTAGGCTTAAACGTTACTTTTTCGGTAAGGACTAGGACGACCTTATATGCCCTCTAGACGTTCTAGGATGTAGCGTCGCGAGCGATCTCGTAACTATATAGCCCTAGTAACCTGCGCTCTTTCGTCTTCCTCTTATAAACATCGTGTTTATCTATATTAGAGGGCTTATAGGCTATAAGGGAATATCCCTTACCTTAAGAGGTTACGCGAAAAGTAAGAGGGGTTCCTCGCCTCGACAGAGTGCTAGGTTATAGGCGTTTATGTTACTCGTAAACATAGCCTCTAGCTATACGTAATGTTTAGCGCTCGCAGTAGTAGGTCGGGAAAGGAACGAATCGGTATACTAGAAGGAACGAGGAAGTCGGATTTCGCTAGGTGCGCCCGAGTCCTAGGCGGGCATCTATAGGCGGATTTTGTCGACGTCTACGGGCCCTATAGTAGAAGGCTTCGAATATAGGTTCGGAGATAATAGCTCGACCGCAAATAGTTACTAATAATCTTAATATTAATAAATGTAGTAACGACTGTATAAAGCTATATAGGTGCGGAGGACTAGAAGCGAAGGTCGGTTATTCTAAAACCGTAAATCCCTAAGCCTAAATCTAGCTTAACGGCTTTTACCCGCCTACACCTTAAAGCAGTATTTTGCCTGCAAATTCGAGACGGACGCCTAAATCTAACTTTCTCTTAAAACACGCGTAAAAAGTTAAGGAATTTAGCTAGCACCTTAGTATAACAATGCTACGCTTTATTATATAGTCTTAAACTTCGTAGTCTCTATATTTCTATGCTTATAAATAAATTTTAAAGCTTATAGCTTTATACAACGTATATAGCTCGAGATATTAAGAGGTGATTTTTAGAGGTAGTAGGCGGGCAAAAGCCGTTAAGCTAGATTTAGGCTTAGGGATTTACGGTTTTAGAATATAAATCCGTTTAACGCACCCTCTAGGATTAGGAATTCTTATAACATTAAATCTATCTACTACAACGATACAAAGTCGGATACTAACATACCGGCGGCATCGACTACGAACGAGGAATCGTAAAAGGTAATTAGCTAAGAACATTACGCCGATCCGCTAGCGCTGTCGCTAGTCGTACCCCGTCGTTAGAACGTTATAACTTTTTAGACTTATCTGTCTCGATTAAACGACGAAGAGCTCGAAACACGACAAAAGCGCCCTTTAGCGGTCTCGAGGTCTATAACTTTTGTCTATCTTTAAACTTGTTCTTAGGAGAGTCTAGATACCTAGACTGCGCTATTGCTTTTCTAGAAAACCGAGGGTAATGTATCTTTTAGTAAGGATTCGCCCTCGACGACGACTACGAGACAACAAGCCTAGAAAGGTATACTTTCCGACCTCGAATCTTACTTATAGAAGCTGTCTTTATAAGCTCGTATAGTCGTCTTCCTTAAAATATTAAGTCTTATCGCTACGACTTTGCCCTCCTCTCTTATCTTATAACACCCTGTCGTCGGACTTTAAGCTTAATTAGACTATGTTTATCGCAATAACAAGCTCTGTAAGCTCGCATCTTTATCTTGTCCTAAAGGCCGTAATTAGGAAGTCGTCGATCTACTAGACTTCTCGCTATAGACAGGTTAGAAACGGAGGTAGGAATATTAAGTTATTACTTCTAGCTAATAAGGTTAGTAGAGTTATGTTGCGGGTATAGGAGGCGTAAAGGATATCGTTAAAGGCGTTAAGGAGGTAGCGCGTAGTAAGTAAGCGTTCCTATGTGTATCGGTATATATCGAGGGTAACTAGTTATACGGCTCTCCGTTAGGACCGTTAGTGCCGCGGCCTACCTAGAGATCGATATGTATAGTTTTAACGAGTTTAGCGTCCTTACGTCTATCCGGGTCGCGTAGGATCTTAGTTATAGCCCGAACGACTTAACTAGTAGTGCACATAATGCCGTCTTTAGCTTTAATTTACTAAGCAGTTAATAGTAAATCGATGCCGTGTTTAGCTATCCTTAGCATCCTTTCGAAGCTAAAATATTAGGGACGTCTCTACTATATCTATACTAGATTACTAACATTGCAGGTAAGGGAACTATGTCGGCTAGAGTTAGTGCTACGGCAACTACTCGATTCTTATTAGCTGTAACAACCTCTTAAGGATTAGCTAGAGTAGCCGCCTATGCTTTAGGGCCGTATTAGAAAAAAGCTTAGTTATAAGCTTTATTATCTACCGAGGATTCGTCTCCGTAGAAGATAAGGCTAAAGCCGTCTGCTTTGCGTATGTTTATACTATCGTTTAGCGGAGATCCTAGCTAATTATTAAGGGTTCGAAGTACTTCGAGTAGGAGTCGCCCTTCTCCCTCGTTATTAATGTCGCTATGTTTATTACTAGTCGGTTAAGACGGGTCTTAAATGTCTACTACGGTAGTAATAGCTATGTAGCGGTTGTAGTTAAGATAACGATAGATAAAGGTAATAGAGCACATTAGATAGTAATACGTCGCCTATAAGATCCCCGTTAAGGTATATGCCTCGAGTAGTAAGCGAACAACGAATTCGGTTCGTTTAATTACGTTAGTCCGAAAGAGAAGTCCGCCTCGAGATTAAGGAGCATATACGACTCTAGGCAACGCGAGGTTAATAGCCTAGACTTTAGCTTATAAAGTCGATACTACCTATCCGCCGCTATTAATAGCGGAGGATCTATTTCTATTAGCGAGGCTAATGTCTATACGTAAGAGTAATAAAGATGTAGACTCTTACGAATCATTCTGTACGTAAGCATTCGCGCTATAGTCGGCGATCTAGTTATCCTTATGTACTAGGTTGTCGTAAGTAGTAAGGGAAACTAGAGGTTCTATTAATAACGCTATACAGGGGTCGTTACCTTACTCTTCGGCAATGTTAGTGTAGTCCTAGGATACCCTAGAGCGTATAAATAAATGCGTCGCTTACTATTACTAGGTCTATCGCTATAAACGACCGCTGTCTACTTTGTCCTATGCCGGTATTTAGTCCGTAGAGTAGACTATAGACAGTTAAGTTAACATAGAGGCAAGGATCTAGAAGGAATATAGTAATAGTTAGTAGACGGTAAGATCGTAAGGTTATGTCGTACTTACGATAGAACCGGCGATAGTAACTGCTTAGGCATGTCGTTATTACTATCGTAATCGGGCGTATAGGCAGTAGCGCCGTATACGACGTTCCGCTAAGTGCTTAGTAAGCTTCTCGGGCTTAGATTAATTAACTAACGGTGTAGGTGATAATAGCACGATAAGTAGCTTATACTAGAGCCTAAAGTCCGACACGATTGTACTATATAGCGTTCTTCCGTAGTAGAAGATGTAGATAGTTAATAGACGGACATAATGTAGGAACTACGGCTATTAAGGTTTAGAGATAAGACTAACGACTCGATAGAGTAGCGTTATTAATCGTTAGTGTCGAGGACTTATACGCTATCGGTAACGGATTCGTTAATAGCGCTACCGGTAGTAGAAACGATGCGTCTAGATACTAGTAATAGGCTAGATTTCTTTAAGAGGAGATAGGCCGGATTAACATAATTATAGAGACTAGTACTTAAAGGAGTCTATTCGCGAAGGGCTATACCTACGAGCGCTACCGTTTCTTAGTAAAGTACCTCGAAGATATAGGCGAAGTAACATAGGTAGCGAGTATAGTTATCGATAAACTTAATGCCGCTATAAGGGAAGCTCTGTCGGTCCTATACGTAGCGATGCGCATAGAGCGACTAGTAGACCCGAAATAAAGTAATATATCCCCCTCCTAATACTAGCGTAAGATCGAAGACCGTCGTTAAAAGGAGTATGCTCTATAGTAACGGAGCCTAGGCGGTCTAGGCTAGGATAGCGTCTATAGACTCGTACTTACGGGAGAGACAGCCTATATTCGGGTACGAACGATAATAGCGTTAGCGTAGACGGTATTACGTACGACATCGATTGTAGGAGGGGAAGTAGTCGCGCGATAATAGAGAAAGGTCTTCCGAAATCTCGTAGACAAAATTAACCGAAATATTATCTTAGAGATAATAGACTAGAGCCTTTAATCTATCGGTAGACGTTACATCCCGGAGCTCCTAGGTAGGAAGTAACCTAGATAAGGAGTTAGTTATTATAGTAGCGTAGTCTAACTAAAAGTAGTCTTACTAGTTACTAGGCGGGAAGCGAATAGTGTTCCCTTAAGGTATATTTTCTCTAGTAAAGTTAGAATTAATTTAGTTGTAGACTATTATCTAAAATAGTAAGTTTAACGATATCGATAACTGTTATCGGATCTAAGGCTAAGTAGAAGTGCGGCAGATCTAGTAGAGGTAGCCGTAGGCTATAAGATCCTCCTAATATATACGTAGTCGTTCTCTCTCCGCCTCGTCTACTACGAGCTCGTAAAGTGCGTAGAGAACGGCTATAGCTAAAGCGCGGTCGCTAGCCTTATAGGTAGAGGATAGGTCTAAGGTCGTAATGCGCTCGTAAAAGGCGTCTAGTTACAACGTCCGGGCTTCGAAGGTTTCGCTCACAGATTACGTAAGTTGTCGTAGGCTATCGAGCTTAACTCGGAGACTTTAGTCTAGTTATCGTTCTATATACGTAACTTCTACTACCCCTATGTCCTAGCTAGTAGATATACGATCGAATATCTCTAGCCGATAGGCGTCGAGTACAGCCTTATAGGCTCGTAGATTACTAGAGAACACGTCGACGGGTCGGTCTAACGTATAGTAGGCGCCGGCATTATCGCTCTTGTTCGAGGCTCTCGTTCTAAATTAGGAGCTAATCTTCTGTATATAACACTACATGTCTATTACGAAAGCTTATACGCGGCGCCTATAGCGGCCGCGGGCCGACTTCGTTATATATTATGCATAATGCTCGATAATAGCCCTTCCTATGCTCTTAGTGTGCCTCGCGGTTTCTCTAATCTAATCGAACATAGCATCGCGACTAGCGGAGATATTATTAGAATAGCCGTACGATTCTAGGGCCGAGGTGTTAACTAGCGCACTAGTTACGACCGATAGGGGGAGGTCGTATAGAGATAGGAATAGAGAGATTACTACTAGATAGTTAGCGTAGGCCCCTTAGTAGTAGTACAAGCCCGCAATTGTTATTAAAGGTCCGCCTAGCGAGACGAGCTATACTAGGCCGGTTAAGAAGTAGGAGTACTAAGAGCTACGGGTAGTAGAGTCCTTCTAGTGTCGCGCGCGGATTTGTGTATCTCTTTTCGTACGCCGATATCCTTTTCGGACTTCGTAGGGAGCGACCTCCTCCTTAGCCGGAGTCGCTATTAAGGCGCGTAAGGCGAGCTTAGTAAAGTAAGCGAACGACGGAGGGAAGAGCGCTAGGTACATATACATCTACAGATGTAGTAACTACAAAATGAGGTTAGGCGTAGCGGCAGCCGTAGTACTAGACTAAGCGTCCGTACACTTCTCTAGACACATTATTAGTTACCTCGAAGCTCTACGACTCGACGATACATTATAGGTAGGCTTCGTAATAACCTTAAAAGTTGTAGCGTATAGCAATTCGAGGGAGAGAGATAAAGGCTCGAAGCCGGCGGGTAGTCTAATATTAGGCTTTAATTAATAAATCTTTATAGCATTACTTTATTAACATATTAACACAACAACCTTATAACTTTATAAGTAAATAACTTTGCAATCTACTGCACTAAATTACTTTAAAATAGAACTATTGCAGACACGGATAGTCGGGCTCTATAGTAACGAAAAGATCTAGAGATATCGTGCCGTAGTTATTACGTAATACCTACCGGAAGTCAAGCTAGATTTAATAGACTATACAGTGCCTACTAACTATTTAACACCCTCTTTCTAAGGCACCTCTTCCAAATGCTAGTAGAGGGCACTAATACTTAGGCTTAGGCCTAACTCGATCTAATAGATAAAGAAGGACTGCAGAAAGTAAGGCTATAGAGACCGGTAATAGTAAAAGAGATGTACTACTTTGCGGGCGTTAAGATAAGTATAGGTTTACACTTAAAACTAATATAGCTAGCTTTTAGAACACTACATAGTCCCTCGGCCCTATCTATCTACATATAAGGGAGGCTATAGATCTTAAGATATATAAACAACTATAGGGACTCTTCTATTTCTATAGTCTAGAGGAAGTGAAGCTAAAGTAGCTCTAGCCTTTCGACAAAATTAAGCTATTACTAGATCATTTTAATAATACTAGCCCTCGCATTTAGAAACTAGGTCTTGCCTTCGTTATAGACGAATCTCTGTAGCTGTTAATATATAATACAAACCTTAGTATTATAAGAATTGATTTAAAGGTAGTAGGAGAGGGTGTTAAGTACTAGGCTATTAGAGAGTAAGGATTTATTCTATAAGTACTGCAATATATAAGAGGTAGACTATAAGGACTACATCTACGTTAGAGACAAGCAAGTTTAGCTCCTTAATACGCTGTCGTGCTAGAGTTAGGTTTAAGGATCAAGCAATTCACAGAGTAGCTATTCTCTGTCTATATTAATAAACTGTAAGGATATAAGAAGGTCTATACGACCCTTAGAGCTATAGAAGTTATAGCTACGGGTAGTATTAATAACAAGAACGGAACTAGCTTATCTTAAACCCTTATAGAGCTTAAAAAGGAGAGCATAGGGAACAAGCTAGCTAAGGGGGTGTAATTAGGGTAATACTTAGCTTAAATACAATAATAATAGGGCTCTCGAGGTAGCCTCTTAGGACAGGGGAGTAGTAACTATGTTCACAATCTAGCAACAAGGCTCTAAGAAGGTGTAGAAAGAGAAGTTTAGGCCTATAGACTTATATGTAGCCGATATTACTAATAGCAAGCTATACTAGGGTATTTACCCTCTACGAATTAAGTTACGACGTTACTAAGTTAATAGCATTGCCTATACCTATTAATAAGCTATAGGGGATGTAGATTTGAGTAACAGACTGCGCTCTTACGACAGTACGGCAGGAACTAGCTGCTATACTTCTACTACCTCCTTAATATTATTCTTATCGACTATTATAAACCTCTACGACATATACGACAAGGACTAGCTACTACACTTTACTTATAAAGGTTAGGGAGACTTTAGAGACTACCTTATTAAACTCCTCTTCGTAAGGGGTAAGAACACTACTTAGACATACCGTAGGCCCCTTAGCTTAATAGCCTAGAGGGTAGACGAAACCTTAGGTATTTACAAACCTAGAAAACTGCCTAAGAAGCAACGTTATATTACTTGTCGAGTAAGGGGTTAACCTACTAAGGAGTAACTTAACTACAAGCAGAGCTAACGAACGAAGAGTTAATGTATTAAGCCTAAGGCATAGCTAGTTATATTATATGCAAAGTAGCTCTTTATAAGGGACGAGAACGATGCCGGAATAACTATCTAAAAGCATGTGCTATAGCCTAGTAGTTACTTACTTACTATAAATTAAGCAGCCTAGTTACCTAGCTTAAGTAGAGCCTTATGCCCGAGGGACTATCTACTAGACTACTATCCGGCTCCGAGGATACGTAAGTGCTCTAATACTTAAGCTGTCCTTGTTATAGTCGTCGTTAATAGTGTATATCCTAGGCCGACGGGCTCTAGTATCTTTTTAACGGTACTATAACCCTAACCTCTTATCGCTATTCGAAGGCGTTAGAGGACGACGCTACACCCGGTCCCGTTTACGTCTACTATTTCTATCGCCTACAGCTTCCTAATTCCTATAAAATTCTTATATCGAGAGATGCGGTAACTAAGACTCGCGGGCTCTATATAGTAGGAGCTCGTTTACGGAACTACCTCTACCCTTCGGGATAAGAGGATCGATAAAAGTCACTTCTACGACATAGTAACCCCTAAGAAGATGATCTTCTAGTAGCTTCTATAGCTAGTAAAGAGAGGGGTTAGCGATGTGTCTATATCTAGGCACTTTATAAATATATACCTAGCCGCGTTCGGGTTAGGGTCGCCGTACGGCGCGCGTACGCATACGCCTTAGTTAACTAGATAAGGCGTAGTAATCGTCTACGATCTACTTCGTATCGACGCTTACCTTATTACGAATTCCACTTCCGCCTATAACGTCGAGTAGTAGTACTACGCCCCCGCCGCCGAACTCGAAGGTAATAAGCACGTGTCCGCTCGCGAAATGCTAGCTACCCGCCGTCTCTACTAGCTGCCGCGAACTAACAGCTTCTATTACCCGCTCTATATCTCGTTCGGGTGTGTCGGTATTAAGTAAGTTAGTACCTACCTAGTCCTCCGCGATTACTTAACCTCCTTAGCCTAGGTCGAAGGTATTTACCTACCGTACCTCTCTAACTGTACATAATATAAGGCCTTGTCCTTTAAGTGCTTCTTCTAAGAGCCCGTTGCCTGTTAATAAGTAGGAGAAGAACAATAGCGAGTTATTTAGATATCGATTTCTAACGACGAGGATCCGACGATTACTCCGAGCAGCTACTACTAGTCCGCGTGTAGTACGGATAGACATTTCTGAAGCTAAGTCGCTAAAGCTAGGGTCTATAATCTAGTCGAACACGTAAGAGATTAAGAAGCTCGATTCGATTAGCGTAGCTTAGACTCGATTTACGGCTAGATCTACTCGAACGAGGCGCTCTACGCTTAGTAGCGGCGCCTTCTACGAGGGATCCTCCTTTACCGACGATACTACTAGCCCCTTAACGTATTAGGTTTCCTACTTAGCAAGGAGGGATTAGGTACATATTTCGACTAGTTACGTAAGCGTAGCGCGTAGACCCGTAACCGGGCACGGCTACGATTACGCTATCTCTTAGATCTGCTTTCTACTAATAGTATTAGCCTAAGTGAGGTTATCTACTATAGTCTCTAATTCGTCTACCTTCTGTCTTACCCTTATACTACCTAAGCTCTACTACTACGTCCGATAGGCTCCGGATTTATGTTTCTCCTTTAATGCGCGATTCGCGTCTATAAGGTGCTCGCCGTAGCCGGGGCCGATCTCGAAGAGGCTCTCTTAGTAATGCCGTTCGTCCCGCTAGAGATTACGTAGCATGTCCTTTAACAGCCTAAGCTCTACTATCGTTAGGGGTAGGGCTTCGATAGAGGCAGATATTATCTATAGCGTAGCTTATAATTACCTTAGTCGACGGAGGCGGTGCTCCTTTAGAGTCGTTAGCTCCCGTAGTAATAACCGGCGCTCTTCCTCTAGTAAGCTAACTTTACGTATAAGGGCGATTTCCGCCTTTTCTACCTAATACTCGCGGTTTAGCGCGCGCTATTTAAAGCTAAGCGGCTAAGGTACGAGATCGGGAGAATGAACGCTTCCTAAGGGACTCGCGAGTGTAGAACTTTCGCCTTCATTTTAAGATGCATCTTAGGGCTTAGGTTCTAGTAGGAAGAGGAATAGATCGTAGAAGGCGCGTAGGACCTAGACGAGAAAGGTGTAGTCTACTAAGCGTTCGAGTATCGTCGTTCTACAGCACGGGGCATTAGTCTATAAGAAAGCGAGTCGTCTACGCGGCCGGACTTATAACTTCGTCGACCTCCGTACATTCTAGCTAAGTACCTATCGCGAGAGCAGAAAGATGCACGTAGCGTAGAGGCGCACGCTATACTCCTAACACTAGAAGTGCCGGATAGTGAGTATCGCGTATCGCTAATAAGCGTAATACGTTAACTCCTATCCGCTACCGAGCGAAACTTCGTATAGTCGACTAGCCTACGCTAACTAGCCTTCTATAGCGGGCATAATTAAGAAAGTAGTCGCCGATAACACGACGATAGTCTTCTAGGGTGCGTACTATACATTTCCTTTTTACCGGAGAAAGTAACTAGTTATACACTAGTCGTATAGTAAGACTAAGAGGAGTACGAGCTAACATATAAGTATAGATCGGCTAGCTTATCTCCTAAGATATAGCTAGGGAGATCGCTACTAAGCTAACTCTGTTAGTGCCTATCGCACACCCTATACGAGGTCTACGTATGTACATAATAGCTAGGCGATAAGATCTAGGACTAGTATCGCTACCTCGAATATTGCGAATTCTTCGTAGGGGACCTGTTTCGATAAGCGTTAGTAAGTGGGCTTAGAAATACAGATAACGAAGGCTCTTACATATCGTAGGTCTCGCTATCGATCCGCCTTTAGCGATCCTGCCGGCTGCGTAACCGCCGATATTTATGCTTTATAGTAGAGCACTCTACGGAGGCTATATGTAGGTCGGGATACTAGATTGCTCGAGATTAGTCTATACAAAATGATTTAAGCTAGGGTGTCCTTCGCGACTCTCCTTTTCGAGGTCGGGAGGTAGTGTAGTAGCTCGAGGTCGGGATCTATAATAAGGACTAAGAAACGAAACGTCGCCGTAGGACGCGGCAGACTCTACCTCCCGCTTCTTCTAAAATAGTAACTTCTAATTTTAAACCTCCTTCCTCTTTATACAGTACCTGCTATCTTAATACCTATGCACTACGACAACTTAGCGCACAAGGCTAAGGGATATACCGTTTAAACTAGAGGCACTATAACTACGAGCTCGAATTAAGAATTAACTTGATTTTGTCGATTCTCTAACCCTATATAAAGTGTCGTACGGCGGGTTTAAGAGAGCGCTAAGCCGGGGACTAGACTCTAGATTCGCTCTCTAAGAACACCTTCCTAATGTCGTATTATAATGATTTTGCTATTATTAGATTCCTAATCTCTTGTTCTATAATCTCTAAGTCTGAAATTCGTATATTTACTACGTAGTACTAAGGAGAGAATTTAGTAACGCAAATCTGATCCTAGCTTACAAGTTAGTATTAGACCCTTACTAGCGTAGGGAAGCCTTAGAGTACCTACTAAGCCGAAGCGAGCCTAGTACTATAGCGCTAAAAAGTAAGGGTCTAACTTAGAAGGTAGGGTAGACTCCGTCTTTATGTTATCCGCAAATATCTCTAAGAGCTCCTATAGAGGCTAAGACTTCCTATTTAAAAGTAAAAACTCACGTCCTAACGCTATAACATTAGCCGTAGCTGTTATACTCTCCGACATAGCGTAAAGCGCATCTAGCTAATAGAAGGGGGCATTTTAGGGGGTAATAAGCAAAGAGCGTGCAGGATCTAGCGGTCTAAACTAATGTCCGTTAGTACGACTTACGAGGGTTTCTATAGTACGATGCGGTATATATAGCTTACGACGACTATATTAGCCTAGTATCTACTTATAGAGTAGTAATGCTCGTATACGTACGACCTATGTAATGTTAATTAAGTGTAGTATACGCCTTCTAGCTAACCGCTTTAGAATACGCGCCTCCTCGAAGACCTCTACTATATACTCCTCTATCGCTTCTTAGACGCGCGCGAGGGCATCCTCCTCTAGGGTTATACTAGGGGCGATTTGTTCTATTACACCTATCGCGAGAACTCTAACTACTACTAGGTCGAAGACCTACTCCTACGGCAGCTCTCTTAGCATAATCTAGCCTATATATAGTAGTTAATCGGGGTCCCTAGTGCTTATGTACGTCTTAATACTAACCTAGCCGCGGTTTCCTCTAGTCTCGCTTCTTCTATACCGGCTTCTACTAGGCTAGTCGGGTAAGGGAAGGCGTAGTAATAGACGGCTTATACGGAATACCGTTAGGTAGAGGTACATTTAGTAGGCTGCCGCTAATTAACTAATCTACAAAGCGTAGTTAGTAGCGACGATAACCCGTAACATACGGACGAATATATAAGCTTTCGATTTCTAGCGCGCTATCTTTCGTGCTAGCGGGACCTTACTAAAGGGGGTAACGGCGGTCTTTTATAGCCCCTCTACTAGGCACTAAGCGCTTCTCGCGAGACTATAACCTATCTCGAATTATCCGTGCTATCTTTGCCTCCTACCCGTAATCCTCTTTATCTTAGATAAGCAAAGTTAGAGGAAATTAAGGAGACTCTAGATGCGAAAAGGTAGTAGCCTATTAGAAGGGCTTACTACGCGCCTTCGTAAGTGTACAATGCTAACGACTGTAGCATAATAGTTTTAATAACGTCTCGCCGATTCGCGGTACCGAGGGGATCCTTAAGACGCTTTAGTAGAGGTCTTTACGTCGACGGTAGCGGCTCTAATCGAGATATAGATCGCTCTAACCCTTTCGCTACACAACTAGATTAATTACAAGATATATAACGAAGCGACGACTAGAAAATAACACTAATACCTACGCGGTATAGCGAATGTCTAGCCGTAGACCGATAGCGAACTTACAGCTACGACCTTCTCGACTTCTACGTCTTCCTCCTACTGTTTATTAGCCCCCTCTAGCTGTCCTCGCGCGGCTATAGTTAACTCTTAACTAGCCTTACGCTTCCTACTCCCTCTAGTCGGCGCGGTAATTACGACCGGCACGCCCTCTATAAGCTAGGTCTTAAAGCCGTATACTTTATCGAGACGCGTAGCGAGCTCGTAGAACGTACCTAGGTAGCGGCGTACGAGTTCTTCCGCTTCCGTTTTAGCGCTACCTAGCTCGGCGATGCCGGCTTCTTAGTCTTCGACGTACTGTGCTAACTCTATCTCCTTCTACTATATAGTACGCTAAAGCTCTAAAATTTGTTAGTCCTTATTATCTAGCTCCTCGATATGCTATATAGCTACTTACGAAATCTTAATATCCTCGCTACTCGCCTTCTGTATAGCGTCGTAGACTACGAGGTACTACTTCCGTACCTAACTAACCTCCTACTACGTAGCCTCGCGCTAAGCGCGCTCTAACTCGTACGTAGTACGCGTAAGCTCGAGAGCCTTCCGGTAGTCTATAGGGGCTTCTTTAAAGACTATCTCTAAGCTATCTAGGTAGTCGTAAGCAGAGGAGCCTAGAGACGCTCGGAAGAGCTTTACGACCTAATCCGATAGAGGGGGCGGCTTAGTAGCCTATATAAGAACTACGGCGGTGCTAGCCTATTTAAAGAAGGCGGGATCTCGGAGACGAAGTCCTAGGACGTATAACTCGATATAGAAGCTACGACTCCCGTAGACCTCCGACTAGGCTAATATATATACGCTATAATTAGCGTAGTAGGAGTACATATCCTAAGCTTCGACGGCAGTCTCGTCGAGGTAGACGACTAGGGCGCTATTATTAGAGGGCTAGTAAATAGGGAAGCGAAACGCAGCCGCAGCCGGGTTATTAAGCTCGGCGGCGAAGTATGTAGATGTTTACGAGAGTTTGTCCGCGTCTTCGACCGTACGATAGCCGCTAGGCTGCAGGATTACTACTACGGAATAGCTAGTACGGGGCGCTATAATGTAATACTTATGTAGTTAGAGTAGGTTATAATATCGGCGCCGATATCGAAGCGGTATCGAGGTATAGACTAACAGGAATTACGGTAAATAGACTAAGAGGTATAAAGGCTAAAGAGTGTTAACCTCTACGCGAGCCTTAAGTTTATCGACGTCTCTTCTCTAGTAGTAGTTTAACGGAGGTGCACGGCGAACGATAGCACCGTACTTACCGTATTACGTCTTATTATTAGATAGAAAGACATACCTATACGCTAGTTCCTATTTTAGTCTACTTAGAGTATAGCCTAGGTGCAGTACAAGTAGGCGATGCGTAGGATGTACCTACTATAGTAGTATCGTTATTTTATCCTTTACCGGCTATGCGCTTAGGCCGTTTAATGAGTTACGTCTTCCCTATGTTATCGAATACTATTCCTAGCGCTATTTCGTTCGCTAGAACACCGGAGGAGCCTAATAAGCTCACGGGAGACCGTTACGTGTCTGTCTCTACCGGTAGAATATAGCTCTAGGTAGGTCGATAATTAGGTAGATATACGGCGGGGAGGAGATAAGCTAGTAGTTCCGAAAGACTACTAAAGTAGCCTCTAATAATAATGTTAGGTAATCGAGGAGATAACTTAGAAGGGCGTTCCTAGGGTTAGACCTACCCTAGAAGCCGATAGAAGCGGACGGGATTAGGGCGGGCGAGGTCCGCGCTTCTATAGCGTAAAGTCTGTATATTTGTTTTAACCTTACCTCTATCCTAAAGTCGTTAATACTCTAGATCTAGAGCCGAAAGAAGTGCATCCTCGAATATAAGCGTTAGCTAAACTAAGTTATGCCCGTTCGCTGCTTATATATACCGCTTAGATAGCTAGATTAACGATTACTATAAAAAGACCATTATATCCTATTTCTATACTAAGACCGAGTTACATTTCGCCTATTACTAAGATTATCGCTTTCTATCCGTCTATACTTTCTTTAGATGTAGAAGTGTACCGGCTATAGGCCTCGGGAGATTTTATCTCGTTAGCGGGTCGCCTAGAATCTCTAAGTGTTAGTATTGCCTTTAACGTACATCGGGTATATACTAAGAAGGCGTCGCGATCTTTCCTCGTTAGCTACTTACCCGTATCGGTCTTACGGCGTAGGCTAAGCAGTCTCTCTGTTATAGCTTTATAGAACAGGCCCGGAGAGCCGGCTAGCTCGGAGGCCTTACTGTTCCTACCTACTATCTTATAAGCCGTATAGTCTACTAAGAATTAGCGAAGCTAGCTATCTACGGCGGTGTTATCGTATACGTACTAGACGAGCTTCTAATCGACAGCGAAGCTATAGGACAGTAGGGACTATATAGCGTAACTCTAGAACTTGTCGTCCTCGACGAGGGTAGCTAGGATATGTAATGCGAAAAACGGGATTACCCCTTAGTATTTAGGGTCGACTACGAGAGGTAACGGGTAAGGGTTTCCTTCGTAACTAACCGCTCTAGTGTAGAGCTAGTCTACGTACAGGTAGAATATATAGGGATCCGTACCTTCTAGGAACGAGAAGTTAAGAAGGGGGTCGGCGAAGCGAGAGTAGGCCTTAGGGATAGCGTTAGCGAAGCGAGCGGAGGTTTCGCGGAGGACGTAAGTATAGACCTTAAAGAAGCTTCTCTCCCTCGAGCCCCGGATGTAGACCGTCGTAGCGTTCTCGTACTTTAATCTAAAGGTGCGTTAGTCGCTACTAGTATTAAGCACGTTATAAGAGGTATCTACTACGTAATTAACTCCTATAGATCTACGGTAGTAGTATCGTTATCGCCCGCGTTAGAGTGTATATCTTCCGCTATAGTCGCCGTATCGTTATCGCCTATATTCGAGCGTATATCTCCTATCGAGGTTACAGCATTAATATTAACATTGCCGTCGTCGGCCGCGCTAGAAGAGTTAATTATTCTACGTAACTACGGAAAAATTAGTAATATCGCTACGTATACTAATATAATCTTACGGAGAATGTACTATAGCCGACATAACCGGACAGCGCGAGGGGTGAGAAAAGGGGTAAAGACGAGGGCTTACGAAGGATTAAGGAGAAGATTAGGGCGATAGGAAATCGACTCTGCACGGGATGGTCTTTATTTACCGCCTTACTATAACAGTAGCGCTAAAACATGCTCTTAGCGACGTCTTACTGCTCGGGAAGCTTAGCGGAAAACGGCGCTATACTAACGCCGATAGCACTGCCGTATACTCTACGACCCCTATCTCTAATCTAGACCCTCTCTCGCTTTAGCGGCTACCGCCTCCTCGCTTATAAGGGTCTAGAATTAAGTTGCGCCTTATAGGCGTTTTTACTTAGCGTTTCCCCTCGAGGCCTATCTCTCTATAACTCTACTGTAATATCTTATCGTATTAGTAGGACCTTATTAAGACGGTCGACGACTAAGAGCTCCTTACCTATAGAAAGAATTCGGAGGGTAGTGCTTATAGTATCTTACTTAAGGAGGGCTAGAGTCGATTACGGAAATAACTGTTTTTAGTTTCGCTTAAAATAAATAGAATTTACGAGGTTTCGTTATAGGCAGCATCTTAAACTACTAAGAAGGTAAACATCCGCCTTACGAAACTTTCTACCCGAGCGATCTAGCTATCTATTCGTTATTCTTTTATTATATAGAAAAGTAGTCGAGTAAAAGCGCCTACTTAGAGCAACTTAAGCTTAGGCGCTTCGTAAGCCGGCTTCGGGGAAGTTCGTATATAGGGAAGCGGCTACGACTCGTAGTTTCCGCGAAACTATCGGCGAGCTTAAAATAGATCTTATCGTCGTAAAGAAGGCTCGAGAAGGCTAGTACGCGTATTTTAGCGAACGTAAGTCGGTTTAAGCAGATAGGAAGACGGGGACAGTACGACTATAGTCGAACAGATCGGTCTATAGGTTTAACTCTCGATTAATCTAGACCTAGCGGGCTATATTAATCGACTATAAGCTACACTACGGTAGTAGCGACGACATTATAATAATAGCGGATAACACAGCCTCGAGAATCGAAGTACCGAAAGGACGTTTATAGGTAACGTTACTAAGGTAGGGGAGTTAGGAAACTTTAGTTACAAATATGCATATTATAAAAAGCTAACCCCTACCTACCGTTTCTAACCGCAATTCCTAGCGACGCGCTCTTATCCTTCGAAGAGTTAATAGCTCGGCATATAGAGGTCTGTCCGTTATTATACTACTCGCCCTTAGAGCTATATAATCTTGCTCTTAGCTATAGAGACCCTCTATACGTTAGCGCCTTTGCCTAGGGTCCTCTATAGATGCCCCGATATAGTACTTGTAGTGCAGTACATACTAGTCGCGTCCTAGTGTTACTAAGCGAGCTTAGCGTAGGTGTCGAGTAGGTAGAGGAGTAAGAGCTTTAATAGCTAAATCGTCTCGTCTATAGTCTAGGGCAGAGGGGCTAAGCTAGTAATAGTTCTACCTATAATAGAGATCTCGTTCCCCTCGCGTAATCGGTTGCCGAGTTTCTACTCGCCGAGGCTATAGCGTTCGTAGAATGCCCTTAGCCTATCCTCGCTCTCTATATAGGTTCGAGCTAGACGGCCTTGTACTACGAGCCTACTATTAATAGTATTAACGGCGTCGGAAAGTCCTCCTAGGGAGAGAACTACTATACCGCAGTGTTTTACCGGACTCGGCACGTAAGTAAGGGCTCCGAAGAAGGTCTCGAGCATATATAAGCCCACGCCTCCCCGTAATAAGAACCGATCCGTTAGACGGACCTCTACGATGTAGTATAGATTCTATTCGCCTTCTAGGAGCTTACGCTAGGCTACGAATTCCTTCTCTGCCTTCCCTTCTAGCGTAAATAAGACCTAAAAGACGCGCTAAGTCTCGTCGACGACTAAACGTTCTCTAGTATAGCAGATAAGGTTCTTCCTAAGTTATATTAGGTAGCGCTAGAGGAGTTAGTGCCGCTAGTCGTTTGCAATGTCCGTTATAGGGCGGCGACAGACGGTATATAAGACTATCGAGCCTAAAGACTAAAGCTAGCGGTCTCGGTCGTACGTAATAGCGAACTCTGTACTAAACTTCGTATAACAGGGATATTTCTTAGAGGGCTCTAAGAGGATAACGGCGTAAATGTTAAAGGCGTTACCTCCGTCGTCGAACCGTTGTACGTAAGTATCTTTACTAGAGGAGCCTATTACTAGCTAGGATTAAGGGAGAGAGTGTAGTATTTAAGGTCCGGATCGAGGAGGCTAATTACCGCCGAATCGAGTATTAAGGGCTTCTAGACGAGTAAGTATAGCTAGCCGAAGGGGTAGGAGCGGCAGACCGTTACCGGATAGTAATTAGGATCTAGTAGACAGGTAGGTTAGGGATCTAGTTAAAGAAAACGGTGTAGGTGCTAAAAGAGGCGTAGGGGGTTTCTAAGAGATCTTTATAGTCTAATAATAAGGGAGAAGGACAAGTAGAGTAAAGACGGGACGATATTTATCCTCCTAACCTAGGTATAAACGTGTGTTGTCTCTAAACTAGTACGTTTACTTAATCTAAGACTGTCGTAGATGTCTTTCGAGTTAAAATCGACTAGTCTCGCGGCTATGCTATAGGCTACGCCGTAAACCTATTTTAAGCGTAACGAGCGTCTTAGAGTATCGCGTAGTCTTTAATAGTCTGTCTTGCCCGCGCGACGTCGGATCTAGACTTAGTTTGAACGATTTAGGCTCCGAGTAACATATATCGCGGAGGACTCGGTGCTATAGCCTAGCGTTCTTCGAAGCATTACCCGACCTTAGCGTATATGTAGCCGGTTAACCTCTACGTAGTACTACGTAGACAAACGCAGACATATTACTAATACGCGCTATTCTTCGCGTAAGTACTCGGCGGTAGTAGCGGCCTTCTAGTAGCTTAGCTCTCTATTCCTACACTCTCCTATAAGCGGAATAATGACCTCCTCGTATAAGTTATGCGTAGATCGATTATTATCTCCGGCTGTTTAAGTAGTACACGCTACAGCTGCATTATTCTAATCGGCTCGTTAGAGTAATATGCGGCCTTTAACTTCGGGGTCGTACTCTTGTAGGAATACTTCGTAAGGCGGGTACTATTACCGTGTTCCTAGGTCTATATAGATCTACTACGGCGGCTTGTAGTCGCTATCCGTATAAAGAGATCTAGAGAAAGTATGTATATTACTTAAGTATCCTAAAGTCTTGTAGTATTTTTTCGTAGTTAGTTTGCTATTTTGTAAGATAGTATTACTAGGGGAAAGCATTACTACTAATCCTTAGGTACCTATTACGCTCTTGCTATAGGAACCTCGATGTAGCCTATAATAGTCCTACCGAGTCGCAGGTTCCTCCTTTCCTCGTGCTTTTAAAGGCCGATAGCGTAGTTCGAAACATAACCTCGCTAGTTAAGTCGTCGGCGTCGCGGATAATCCGGCGGAGAGGACGTATTCGGCGTAGGTAACGGTCCGGCTAAGGAGACGATTTAGCGAAGGGAACGAGTCGGCGTAGGAGACTAAGATGTAAGATGTTCGAAAAGCTTTACCGAAAGCTACTTAAGTATTAATAGCTAGAGAATTCTTAGAACATTATTAGCTATAGTAAGAATTAGCTAAAACCTTTCCTTATTTCGTAGGACTTCTAACTAATATTTAATAAAGAACCCCGCTTAGAAAGATTAGCGGCCGCTAATCGACTAATAGCTGTCGTTAGTTAGCTATAAGAAGTAGTAGCTAGGTACTTACTTTACGGAACTCTTACTTAGGCGTAACCTACCTAAATTTGAATATATTTTAATAAAATTACAGCGGAAGTACCTAACTAATATTCGTTAAACGTTCCTACGGCTCCCTTTAAAGCCCGCAAAGATCTTAGCTAAGTCTAGCTTTTAGACACCTACAAACACGTCCCGTAGAGTTTAGCTTCCCGTTTTATTATACCTCTAACGACGATCTCCTCGCAGCATTTCAAAAGCTACTACTTACTGTCGTGTAACGGACTATTATTTACGAGCGCTACCTCTTTAGGCAACCGCTTAATTATATGTACTCTAGGAAGGACTATAGGCTTACTAAGTTAGCGCTTACGCGGTATAGCCGGTTATAAAGGCAGGTTAGGTATAGTAATAGCACTTTGCTCTAGTACTAGCTATCGCTATCGCCGCTAAGAGCTAAAGCGAGCTCGCCGCTACCGAGTCCTCCCCTAGCTCTATCTTAGACGCTCCCGTAACTACGTTAATTATCGAGCTACCCGCCTCGTATTACCTCGAACCTCCGAATAGTAGTAGTACCCGTACGTATACTCGCCGACGACATAAAGCAAGAGACTCCTCCGCTACTCTTCGAGCGTACGTAGTAACCTTATAATCGCGCCTTATAGATACCCTCCTATCGACGGCTAACCTCGACTCGAGCCTAGTCTCCGTAGTTCTTTAACCTCGGTACGTATATACGATACCCTAACCCTAAGGTATTTAATAGATAGAACCCCGTGTACAATGTTAGGTAACGTGCTATAAAGAGCAAGATTACGGCTACATTTTAACAAACCTCGCCTACGTAAGAGGATCTTAATTATACTCGAACGTAAGATACTCGATTCGTCCCTTTTTGCCGAAAACAAGACAGCTTTACCCTCCCTACCGCCGGCGGTTAGGTCGCTCTCGATCCCTAACTATTAGCGATAGATTAAGACTACCGATGTCCGTATAGATCCCGTACTCGTCCGTTTAGCGAAGCATACTAGCCTACTACTCGATAATTAGGCTATAAGCTAGACAAGGGTTACTACTACGCCGGATATTACTAGCCGAGCTGAACTAGCTCTTTTATAGAGGCAAGGCAGGTCGTTTTAATACGCTAAGCCTCTAGGGTCGGCTATCTATACGACGCTAGCAAGTAGAATTAGACGGACTAGAACCTAATAGACTAGAGAACAAATCTCCGTATATCGCCGGCGGCCTTTTAGAGGCTTGTGTATAAGGAAGAAGAAAGAGGAAGTTAAAGAGCGAGAAGTCTAAGGCCTAACTCCGCTAACTCGTAGCGGCGACTACGAGAGGCGATAGTAACGTTTAGTAGGTAGAGGTTACGAAATCTTATAGCGGCAATGTTAGAAGGTTAGTAGAGCCCTAACGATTTATATGTTAAGATGCTTGTTCGGTATAGCGGAAAGATCCGTCGTAATAAGGAGAATAAATAAGCTCTATTTTACAATTGCCGATGTTAAAGGTGTATATATAGTATTATAGGCGTTAACGCTAAGTCCTTATAGAACGAGGTCGCATTACGCCTACGTATAACTTTTACTCGCCTAGATCTTAGTAAGTGTAGGTAAATGCTAGTGTTTCTAGCGTTAGCCTATACGTAGGAAACGCTCGCACTATTAATAACTAAACGACCTACGACTAGTAGGATCATTACTAGTCTCCCTTATATCCGCTGTAGCATAAGGAGTGTTAGGCTCCGTAAGCCTTACGATAGGACGTTTAACGTTACTAATTAACTATAGCGGGTCGATCTAATAAAGCATACATATATTACTTAATACAATTTTAAGACGTAAGGTTACGTAACTTTATATACGCTAGCCGGGAATAATAAGGAAGAACCTCGAGATCATGTTTCTTACTAGAATAATTATCGATTAACACTACTAGAGACTCTATAATATAAAAGTCCCTACGCCCTTTAACACGTATATAATAGTAACTAAGGACAACTTACTACGAAATCCCGAAGCGCGTCTCTAGGCGTTACTTAAGCTATAATAATCCTAAACATAGACGAGATCTTTACGAGGAGCCCTTTAAGGGGACACTCTAAGCGAAAGAGATCGACAGAATTACCGAGATCTACGAAAAGCTAATCGCTATTACGCTCTAGTAACGAAGAAGCGATAAACGAGGAGTCGCCCTACTTTTAGAACAATATTTAAGACTTCTTACTCGGTCTCTAACGGTTTCGATATAACACACCTAGGAAGACTAGACGAGCCGCTTTACTACTTAACCTCGGAAAGATACGCTATAGCGGAACTAAACCTACCCTAAGCATAGACAGACACTATAGGCTTAGTAAGGGGAAGAAATAGTATCTCTTTCCTTAAACCGTAGAGAAACTATACTTTCTACTATTAAACTACCTACACCCTCTATAATAGACTTACTCGGACTAGAACCCGAGACGAGGCGATAAGCTTTAGTAGGACTAGAGGCTAGAGAGTAGGATAAGGCGATCTAAGAAGAACTTAAAAGCCTTATTAATAACGACACCTAGTATTATAACATCCTCGACTCTCGATAGGTTCTTAAGCGCAAGCTACTAGATAGTAAGGTAAAACGACATAAGGGACGGGTCGTTAGAAAGGGGTTTACCTAGGTGTATAGTATAGACCTTAACGAAACAAACGTATCTACCTGCAAATTACTATCGTATCGATTAATGTTTGCACCCTAAGCTCGGTATAAGCTGTCGTGTTACTAAATAGACATTAAGACTACTTTCCTTAACGGAGAAGTAGTATACGACATATACATAAGAGTACTAGATAGGTATAAAGTACTACTAGGAAAGGCGTTAAAGCTAAAACGTGCCTTATACGGACTTAAGTAATCGCTAAGAATATAGTACTAACTGCTTCGGGTCTTTCTAGAGAAGAATAGCTAGAAAGTCTTAGAGTTTAACTAATCCGTATTTATCTACGAGAAGTATAATCTTATTATAGCTGTCTACGTAGACGACATTCCGATCTTCGGCAGCAACGAGGAAATAATTCGTTCGGTAAAGCAGACACTGTCTAACGAGTTTTAGATGACCGATATAGGACTATATACTTTCTACCTTAGTATGTATATCTATAGAAACGAGAACGGAGATGTTTATCTTTATTAGCTACTACAGACAAGTACAAGACAAGTATAGACTATAAGATGTTAAGGTAGTCTCGACTCTAATAGACGCTCGAAACAAACGGACTAAGCATAATAGAATCCCCGAATCGCAAGACTTCCGTAAACTCTATTAGTTAAAGGTTAGAGCATTAGAGTACGGCATAATTTAGACTAGACTAGACATTGCCGAAGTAGTAGGAGTTGTAGCTTAGCACTCCTTAAATCCTAATAAGGAACACGTAGCGGCAGTTATTAGTATACTCGTATATATTAAGAGCACGCTTACTCTAGGACTATACTATCGTTTAAGTGCTAAAGACGAATAGCTAAGGGTTTTCTATAATGCTAACTAAAGTATTAACATCGAATAAGCGCGTAGAGACGAACTAGGCTACTAAAGTAGCATAACGTAAGCGAGCTTATAATGCTAGTAGAAGGTCTAGACAGGATTATAGTCCTAACTCGTAATTATTACTCGTCGACCGCATTTGTACTAGAAAGAGATTCTGTAACCGCTCGTAGTAGCGTTATAGGTCCCTTTGCGACGAAATCGAGCCTATATTAACGACGGTAACCGAAATGTCTTTACAAAACGCGAAAGCGTAATAATTAAAGCCCTATAGTAAGCACACTAGAAAACGTTAGTACTTTAAGCTACCCGTAATATATATGTGACATACTTATAGCCGTAATCCTCGACTAGCTAGAGTAGATTACCGAAACGGCATTCGCGAAATGTCGTAGCGTCGACCTCGGGATTCTCTACGATTAACCTACTACGTAGCCTTATTCGAAAAGAAGGTATGCTAGTCTACTACGTAGTCTATCGTGCTAGAAATAGTTTAAGTAACCTATTTGCCGCCTGCTCTAAGGCTATAGCATAGAATTCGACTTTCGCGCCGGTTATTATTACCTCCGTATACGGTGCGTATTTTTCGCCTAGTCTAGGCTAACCTAGCGCTATACGAGGGTTGCTGCGTAATCGCGTCTCCTGTCGCATCTTAAGCTAATAAGAAACATCCCTAAGGCTAAGCTTTATAGACGTAAGAGGGACGACGTAGACATTAGCTACTTTCCGGTCCTAGCTCTCCTATACTCTATCGGCACCTATAATAATAGTAGGCACGCCGGAGACCGCTTAAATCTACTAATCCCGACGAGTAGTAGGTCCTACGGGCCCTCTAGGCGTAGGGGCGAGATTATACAATCGGACAGCGTAAGTAGGTCTATTATAGACGTCGTCGGACTAAGTCGCGGTCGGCAGCTAACTACTTTAGTTATAGAGCGAGATATTAGTTAGCTCCTTTAGATAGATAAGCGCATACGTCCCCGCTAGGTCGTCCTTACTAAGCTCTACTAGTAAAAGTAGTATCTACTAGCGTATAAATTCATAATTTAACAGTAAAGCGAGGAATAGCGCTAGGTGCTAGGTGCTAATATTCACATGCGACGGATACTCCTCTATAGAGCTTGTCTGCAATAGATTATACTAGAAGGGCGGGCTAGATAGGCAAATCTGCTATCTATACGGCGCCCTCGGAAGGCTATACGGTGTAAGTTTAGTAAGGAGTTAGTATACCCGTTCCCGAGCCCGTATAATTCGATCGGGATCTTCTAGTATGCCTAGCGCGTTATCTAGAGTTGTATACGAATTCTTACGGACTAGGGCTAGAATGCTTTTCTAGGCGCTCTAATCTCGTATAATCGCGATAAACCGCTCCGCGCTATCCGCCTCGGAGTTAGCGTACACCGAAATAAGTAGGATATGCTAGGTCGATCGCGGGCTACGTACTACCCCGTTTAATCTACTCCCGAAATTCGACTCCTAGTCCTTAAGCTCTATTCGTAGTCTCGAGTTTTGTAGGTTTTAGAGTGCTAGGTTATATACCTAGGGGCGCGCTAGGTTCTCGATAATTCTCTATCCCCGCTTCTAAGCTACGAGGCGTAATCGCTCGGAAGTAACGATCTAGCGCTTTATATTACGATAGCCCGGAATAAGACAGCTCTCTATTCCCGAGTGTCCTCGTAGGTAGAAACCGTTTATACGATAGCTAGTACTCGGGTTTCGCTAACATACACTCTCGTTAATCGTAGTAATCGCAAGACCCTTAAATGCCCGATCTAGCTTATCGTACCGAATTAACTGTCGCTTAATTATAGGCGGTACTCTCTTAGTAGTATTATAAGCAAGAGCAGCTTAACTGCCTTTACTAAAGGGCTAGCGTAATGTAGGTATAAGAGTAACCCTATCGTAATGTCTAGTAAAGCCGACTAGGAGAACTTTAGCCGCGAGAGTATTACGTCCGTCTATATTTGTTAGTTAATATAGTCCCTCTTAATTCGAGCTAGGCTAGCCGATAGCCGTAGTCCTAAACTTCAGATCGATTCTAATAATCCTCGCCGACGGGGAGCCTTCTACTATTCTAGCTACGTCCTATAAGTCCTATTCGGTTACCCTACGAAGGTTCTAGGCGTTTAGAGTGCCTAGTACGTTCTAGAGCTGAGCTTAGGTCCTCGTATCGAGTGCGTCTATATTAATTACAACTATAGTAACATCTACTAGGGCTCCCTTATACGCTATAATCGATACGTGTTAGTATAAACCCGCGTATACATTTCTCGTTATATATACCTTACCTCGAACGACAAAAGCCTAATACCTTTCTCCTCGGGCGTTAATTTCTAGGCGAATGTGCTAGATCTAAGTAAATACTACATCCTCGAACAAGTAGCCGTTCGCGCTCGTAACGCTACTACCTATAGAGAGCAATTAGTATAATCCTTAACTAAACTTCGTCTACTACGGGCGTAAAGTATCGTTCGCTATACTTAGTATTCTCCGACGGTCGAGGGCGTAGACGAATTCCGTTACAGCGGCTATTAGTGTTATATAGGAGGAGATCCGACCTATCCTACGGGTAAGGGCGACGTACAGACGCTAATAATCGAGGCGTCGGCTATGTAGCGCTATAGGTAGGGCGGACGATGTTACATAGCGTCTAGCCGACGAAAACGTTAAGTATTAACGCCTACCTCGAATATATAATGACCTTAGCTATTCGGAGCGATCTTATCGGCGTAAACTTATAACATAGCTACTAGTAACTACTTACTATATAGACTGTCCTCGAACGACTACGGACCTCCGCCGTATGTCGGATATTAGGGCAGACTCTAGTACTATTAGTTTAACTGCTAGTTAAAGCCTCTACTCGAGTCGGCCTAGACGAGCTAGAATACGCGTAAAGCGTACGACATCGTAATAGTACTATTCGTAGAACTAGACGGTAAGTAGATGCGCTAGAGGTAAGGTTTATTCGGCGTGTATTCTACTAATCCGTCTTCGGTCGTAAGCCTATACCGACCCTCGTACTAGCGTAAAGCCGCCCCTAGACGAGTATAAGGAGGTGTTAGACGACGAAGATTATATCGAACGACGTAAGCTACGCTAGCACATCCTCTTAACGGTCATCGCCTACTAACTCTATAACCTAGACTACTAGCTTACCGCGCTAGACGTCGAAAGTAATAGCGACTTCTAGCGATAGATAGCGTCCGCTATAGACGCGCTTAGACGGGCCTTTAGTTAGTAAGAAAGACCGCAAAACGCATAGCGGCTAATCGACACCTAGTACTCTTACGTAAAGATTATGTCGACTTAGTCGAGGACCCTAACGCTATCTTTAAGATAAGCTAAGACACCGGGCTGTTATAGTAGGAGCAGCGGGCTACGACTAATCCGTAGTTACTTTACAGAATTGCGAGGAAGCATACTAACGCTAAGGAGCAAGTTCTAGACGATGTAGAGTATTCGCCTAACAAATCGGCTATAGGCGTTAACGGATATTAGGAAGTTAACCGGGATATCGTGCTTTTACTAGGATAATAAACAGCTATTAGGCACTTTGAGGACCGCTATTATTTAGTTGTGTTAAGCTTAGAGATTAATAAGGTATTATGTATTTTCGACTATTTCTATAGCTCCTTACGCAGAAAGCTTAATAGTACGGACATATCGGTACTATGCCGCTTCGACGCGCGAGGCAGCGTCTTAGCGTCGTCGTTATCGTCGATCTAAGATGTATAGAGCATTAGAGATATAGAGTCTTAAGCCCTTCGACGAGCGCCTAGCGCTATAGTAAAGCAAGTCGGCGTAGAAGCCTCTTTATATACCTACTAAGGTCGGTAACTGTCTCTACCTCTATCTACGATGCTTAGAGTCCTCGTCGGCTTCGGTGACTGTACGTAGTCGATGTGCGCGAGACTACTATAGTGCTCTACTACTATCGCGCATAACTCGATTTAAACTATAATATTCAAATCCTTATTAAACGTAGGTTAATAATTAATTACTAAAGCTTAAAATCCGTCGGATATCCTACTCGAGCCTAGAGAGGAGGAAGAGGAGGACCGAGCGCGGTAGTTTTCGTATCGTCTGTCTTAGGTAAAAAACTTTACGTCCTAGCGGGTCTACGCCGAGAGTAGCGACTTTAGTTCTAGCCGGGAATGTCGCCGCCGTCGGCCTAGGTCGGTGCGATAGGCAGGACGTAGTAGAAGCGTAAGTAGCTTATTAGGAGGACTAGTCGGTTTTGTTAATTGTTATTAGCTTACGGGCGGTCTAAATACCTAAGGCAGCACGCCTAGCGGTATTAGGCGCAAATTTAGCGTTTAGAGATCTATAAAGTTTAGTGCCGGCCCCGAATTACTTCTTAATAGAACTATCGGAGATATAGAGCTTCTACCTTTATAGTAATAGGAAAGTTATAGAAGTATAAGCCTATAGTCGTTAAGAAACGCCACCCTTAAGCGAAGCTAGCTTTATATAATAACCTAATACCCCTCGACCTCTTTAACCTCTTCTTCCTATATAGTATAGGTAACGAACGTATAAGCGTATAACTAAGTAGAGCTACAAGATTAGGTAAGGCGCCGGAGAGAGAGCATAATACGGCGAGGAAATAGGTTCATAAAAGCTAATAGATTACGCGATCTAGGTACAAATGCTTTCCTAACTATTACGTCGCCTATCCTTAACTAAATAGTAGCTAGCGTAACCTAATACGCTAAAGTAAACGCAGCTATACTACTAGCTTAGCCTTATACGACTAGAGCAAGATTAAACTGTTAGTAATAATAGTATAAAACGCAGTATAAGGTAAATAGTAGTTAGCCCGTACTCGAGAGAAGTCGGAAAGGACGGGACGTAGGCGCGAGGCCTACCTATGCTGTCCGTAGATAGTAATAGAGTAGACTAATCTTTGCCGCTATCCGAGTTGTCGCTAGGCTCGCTTTCGGGGTCTAGAAAGTACTCGCTCGGTCGCGTACTAAGAATCTCGCGGCTATCTAGCTCGACCTTAGTAAAGACCTTAAGTCTAGCGCTCGTCTTTAGGAGCTCGCCGATACTGTTAGACGCCGACTGTGCCTCTACGGCGTTAGTAACGCGTATTACTAAGAGGACCTTTAAGTACTTACGCTAGTAATAGTCGAGCTTATCGAAGGCCTATCTCGTAGCTACTACGTTGTAGACCTTTATAACGTACTCCGCGAGGAATCGGTCGCGAGATTCTCTTAAGATCTACTTACTAGGAGTATTAACTAACTAGCGGTCTAATAGTTTGCACTAGGGGAAGATACTGCTCGCCTTAGCCCCCCTAAACAGCTAATAGGTGCCTAGTACGTCGACTACCTTAGCATTAACCGTCTCCGCACTACGATCGCCCTCGTATAGGACCGTAGTCGGCGTAGCGATAGTAAAGAAGTCGTAGAGGACGTCTTTAACCTCTATACTAAGATCGCCGAATCGGAAGGGACCTATAAACTCCCGAGTCGGGTAGTTCGCCGGTACCGTAAGGTAGTAGAAAGCATACTTAGCTATCGTTATCTCTTATTACGCGTCTACCTTTTCTCCCTCCCGGACGAAGTATACATATTACGGCTCTCTACGCGGCTAATAATTCTTTAATGTGTTAGACTTTCCGGATTTAAGACGGAGCTACGAAGCTATCTTTAAGGTAGTAACCTTCGAGTAGCTAGGCGTAGTCGAGGTGCTACGATCGAAAGATGCCTCGTCTTCGGTAGTGTCCTTAGGGCCTAGTACTAACGGCATAACTTACGTATTAGTAGTAGGTGTCGTTAGCGATTCGACTATGTTATCGGTTAGCTCGGGGTTATATATGTCTAGCTCTTAGCTAAAGGGTAGTAGCCCGTAGAGTTTATCGGTAGCGGCCTTCGAGTAGTAAGGCGTAGTCGAGGTGCTATAATCGAAAGATACCTCGTCTTCGGCGGTGTCCTTAGGACCTAGTACTAACGGTATAACTTACGTGTTAGTAGTAGGTGTCGTTAGCGATTCGACTGTGTCGTCGGTTAGCTCGGGGTCGTACATATCTAGCTCTTAGCTAAAGGGCGATAGCTCGTAGTTTTTATTATTAATATCTTCTATTACTACCTTAGGGCTAGCGAGGGCGTTAAAAGACATAGTAGAAGATACTAACGTAGTAAATGTAGATATCGATCTTATAGTCTTTTTCTCTAACGGCACGGCTTAAGTTAATACTAACGTTACTAACGGTTCTAGAGGGTTTAATTCGTTCTGTAGCTTCTAATTCTTTCTAATAGCTCTAATTCTTTCTAGTGACCTCGCGGCTTCGGAGGCTAGGCGTCTTGCAAAGGGAAGTAGAGAAAGGAGTATTATAAGGGTTTTTAGGAAGCTAAGGAGGGTAAGAGTACGGATAAGTTCTAGCTAATAGAGGCGAATGTAGAGTAATATAAGCTATCGCACTTTAAAGGCTACTATCGCTACTTTAACGTAGGTCTTTCTTTAGATGTTATCGGTGTTAGCCTTTCTATAACTATTATCTAGGACAAGGGCTAGGTAAATAGGTTATTATACTAGAAAACGCTATAGACAAAGCTAATAAATTAAGGGGCCTTTGAGCTTAATGCGACCTCCCGTCGACAAGCTGTATAACACTGTTAGTAAAGCCGAAGCGCCTTGTACTGCTGCCTCTCTAGTAAACAGTTACCTAGCTCGCATAATAATCGCTACGTAAAACAGGCGGGAGCGCAAGATAGAGGCTAAAGGACATAAGTAATAGACGGGAACACGATACAGAGCTAGATAACATCGTCGAACTTAATTAGAGCTAACGGCGGAGGAGGTAAAGCAGTAAAGACGATAGAGTAGAACTCTAATTAATCTAAGTATAGTCGAGGTTACTATCCTACAGACGGACATTCGTACGCTAGTTATAATACGGATCTAGCGGGAGCACACTCTAGTGCTTAGAGGCGGAGGCCTAGCTTACCTAGTTCGTAAGGTAGTAGGTCTAGAGAGGGCGGTAGTTATGCTTGCTCGAGAATCGCCGACTAAGTAGTAAGAGGCCGAGGGCGCGATTATTACGATTTATAGCGATCCCTTCGCTTACTACGACGTACTTAAGGCCTCGTCGACGGCATTTGTAGGGTTCGAGCTCGTAATCTATTCTAGCTAAAGACGCCCTATACCGGCTTTAGGCCTTATAGCAGCATTGTTAGTATAGAAACCTTATCTCGCCGCTAGAGGTCGCGTTATAGCGTAAATGTAGCGTAAAGACGAGGACTATAGCGATAGACTAGTCGGGGAAGAAGAATAGGAGCGCACCCTTCGCTAGTATAGACGGGAAGCTAGACGAGCAGATATGCGGCTTATTAGCGTAAATAGTTTTCCTTTCGCGGGCCCTAATAACCTAGTAAACATAAAGTACGAGGACGTTCGTAAGTCGGTATAGTAAATCTCGCAGACGGCCGACTTATTAGATAGTAAAGATCCCTATTCTACGTCCCGAGTGCGGCTTATAGCGAATTACTAGGGCTAGCGTTTCGCGGAGATAAACTCTATATACTTTAGGAGAGACCGCGGCCGGGGCGAGTACCTTCCTATATTACGCTACATCGGTAGTTAAGCCGCACTCTTCGCCGCCTTCTAAGTAGAGCATAGTCTAGCGTCTAGTATAGGAGAGGCTAAGTCCTTATATAGTCTTTATTAGGCAGGTATCGAAGTGTTTCGGTTTAATAGGGTGCAAACAGGTAAACGTATACTATAAAGGAGAGGATATATATTACTACCTAAGTTTTAGACGGAGAGGATTTAAGGTCTTATCGTATTATAGACGCGGGTCTATTATCTTAAGTACTATTAAAGCACTCTTAAAGTACTCTTAAAGCACCCTTAAAGGACGTTACTACTTAATTAAACGGTTATAGCTACCGTCTATCTATTAACCGATTAGCTATACGAGTACGTTAAGCACATTATTCTCGTAATACTAATAAGGGCTCTTAGCCTTATAGTATTAATTATAGTGCTCCTCTTCGTTATTACCTATCCCGTATAGCTCGCCGCTACGCTAAAGCTGTTAGCGTCCCTCCTCTAGCAGCTAGCTATATAGCTTTAGTTTATAGCGTACAGCCTCGTCGGACGCCTATAGAAAGCGGCTGCCGAAACGTAACTACCGGGCCTAGGTACTTAGCTTCGGGAAGCGGGCCGGATTATATAGGAGGTAGTAGTAGATATCTATAGAGCGGTCGCCCTAAGGCTAGTGCTAATTCTCGATATAATTTAGCACGTAATGTATCTACTCTAAGATAACCCGCCCGCGGATAGTAATACTAAGGGTAACATGCTATAAGTAGGCTCCTCGTAGACCTACGGTAATAATGCTACGCAAAAAGTACGAGGCTAGGTCGCTAGTAGATAGCGAGGATAAGGGCGGGAGGCGCTAGGTCTAATTAGCACCGTCGGACGAAGCTAGCGAATAGCAGTCGCCGAGCTCCCGCTAGAGGCATCTAGGGTAGTAGAGGAGGTCGGCTAGCCTAAATATCTATATATAGGGAGGAAAGGGAGACTATATAGTAGGCCGGCGACCGCGGAAGGACTAGACGGGCGTTACTATTACAGCAGACATACGTAGAGCTCTAGTAAGATATAGCCGATGCGATTCTAGTGCTAATAGAACGCTACTAGTAGTTCTAAAAGGGCTTTTCATATTTAAGGTGCACTTATGTAGCTAATACTACTAGTTTTGTTACGATTTATATAAGCTGCTACGTATAACCGTAGCATTCTTGCTCTAGGTCTTCTTATTCCTTAGTGTACTCGGGAAGGCGCGTTTTTATGTTCGTCTAATCGTCGGCCGGAGTTTTGATTACTTCTATAATATGATTTTTGCTAAACTTACGCTCCTACTAGGGGAGGCGAAGTCTCGCGCTCTTACTCGGGACTTCGGCGCCGAGACTAGGGACCGTAGGTTAAGCGTACTAACTCTATGCCTTCTAAATATAGTACTTCCCCTAGCAATAACCGCTACGGCCCCGTTCTAGTTAACGCTAATATTAAGCTAACGTCTCTCTATTAAAGTTCTTTAGGCAAGAGTGTTAGAATACGTTAAAGACGGCGAGCCGTATAGCCTATACATCGAGACCTCCTTCTTAGGCGTAGGTTTAGACTAATGTTAGTACGCTAGTTAAGTTAGCGTAGTTTACTCCGTAGTAATAGACGAGAGTCCTAGTATCTGCGGTGTCCTTATCTAGCGTACGAAATATCGCATATATACTCTGCAGGCCGTCCGTAATTTCCTTAGCCGGCGTGCCGAGCTATCCCGGGTTATAAGAGTTTATTAGCGTCGCTTTAAGTTCCTTATCCCGGCCTTTACGTTCCTCCTTATACATACCCTAGCCGATAGCTCCGAGTTATAATAATAGCTACTAGATTACTAGTATAACCTTAACTACACTATTTACGTCTTCTCGGAACGTACTTAGTTCTTATAATAGGGCTATAGGACTAGGGTCGCTAGGGGTAGCGGTCGAGCTTAATAGCGCGGCTTAGTATAGCGTATATACGACAGACCGTCTACTAGCGACGTCGCTCTAGTAGCGAAGGTTATCTACGGCTATATAAAGCTTATCTATCTTTTACTACAGGGCCGTGCTATACTCGACGAGGTTTGTTTAGTTAATCGTAGTAGTAGTGCTCTCGATAGTACCGAGGAATCGGCCTAAATCGGTTAGATAGGCTAGGGGACATCCTACTAGGGTAGGGTATTAAGGAAAGTCTTAACACGAGATCTAGAAAAGACATATCGATATAAAGGCGGCTATAAACACGACTAGGAGCGTAGCCTTAAGCTAGGCCTTAACTATAGCCTTAAGTAAGGCCTTCTCGATAAGCGAGGTTTTCGTACGCGGGGGGGGCCTTTTACCCGCTAGCGACGATGTACGTTAGACAGGCTAGGGGCGCGCTAGTAGACGGTAGCCTTTCCTAAGCTCTAAGCTTAACAGCTCGGGTAGGACGACTACCTCTTCTTCGTCGCTCGTCGTTATCTAGGCGTCGGCGGGTAGGTGTTAATACGATATGTAAAATAAGGTTACTAGCAGACTAGGTAGGAATCTACGCTCCCGTCCTTAGCTTCGAAGTTCTTAGTACTCGACCTTAGCTCCTTAGGCACAAAACGCTAGTAATAATAGTTTCTTCATCTAATTCGGTCTCTCTTTTACACTATATAGTAGTATAGCGCGGCCTATTCTACGTAGTTACTATATTAAAACTTCGGTTAGTTACTACTCCTTTAGGCGTTTCCGGATGCTTTTTCGCCGTGTTAAAAGAGATAAATTCTCGACTACGAAGGACTTTAGACTTGCTATGATTTTACATTTGTAGTTAAAAAGGAACGAAGCGGACTATCGGAGAGAGTATAGGGGCACTTAAATCTTAATAAGGATTCTAGTCGGGAAGTCTACTCTGTAGTATCTCTCTAATTCGGATCCGTACTACGTATCTCTTATAGATGTTCTTATCTAGACTTAGTAGTATAAGTAGGTAGCAAGGACGTTTATATATCCGTAGAGGAAGAGTAAAGCGAGATAACGACGGATAGCTACGAGGATAGTCTAACACCGGACGTCTGTCCTTTAATAGCTAGCTCTTAACTATTCTATAATGCCCTCGTTAAGTGTTACTTAACTACTATAACGAGGACAATTAAATCTTCGAATCTGCGCTAGTAGAGAAGCTAAGGTGCTACAATAACTGTAAGCTAGAGCTATCGAGGGAGCTTATATAACATTCCTCGATACTACTAGCACTCTAGATCGTTTAAAGATGTAGCCCTCGCGAAGATAATAATAACGCTACTAGAGCTCACGCTACGGCGGCAGATCTAGTTTTAGGCGTAACATATAAGGCTAGCCGGTAAGCGAACGCCTACTAACATCGGCGACGCTAACATCTACTAAGATATTATAAGTCGAGTCGAGATAGATACCTAGTATAGTTGCCGTCGACGGATACTAATCGGTGAGATCTTACCTGTTATAATAAAGCTATAGAACTAAACCGGAATTTAAACTTTAAGGCTTCGAGATCTACGCCTCCTTAGCTATATCCCCGTCTAATAACGAACTAAGGTCTACTAATACGACTACATAATCGACTTAGGCAAGCGCAGTCTGCTATGTTAGCGGCGTCGGTGCGACTACACCTACCGTTAAGACGAGCGATCCGGGTAACGATAAGGACGGCGAGTATAATAATAAAGAGCGGCGGTTATACTGTCGCTAGGTAGAAAAGAGGAAGCGGAAGCGGAAAACAAGGTAGATTCGAACTTAACCGACCGAATATTAGACTGTCGTCTATTTAGTACGTACCGACTCGGCACAGAAAGAGTTTAGTATCTAGGAAAGTTTAATTACCTAATCTATCCCTAGCTTTAATATTATCTATTAGCTACCTACTCTACTCGGACTTAGCCGTGTAGGTAGTATCTACTAGACACCCTTAACTCTACTATTACTAGCCTAGCTTATAGAGCACTGTCGTATATCTGCGCCTTATCGCACGCGAGGACATTCCTTAAACCCGCGTAATATACTCGTGTCCCTACGATCGACGGTATTAAGAGCGTAGAAAAACCTACGACGAGATGTAACCGAGGCTAGATATTAGGCACGAATCTAGAGGAAGTAATCGCGTTCCTCTATTACTATATAGGTCTACTACGACGAGTAATCCTTCCCGTAGTATAAAGGACATGTCGAATCCCGGAGGAGCTCGAATGTCTATACCGCGACTATAGTATATAGATATAGTCTAGGTTTCGAGGCTACGGTAACGTTAGCGAATACTTAGAAGAGTTAAATAGTACGTCGATAACTTAATAGAGGACTTACGCTTCCTATATATCGCGCGCTATGTAGTCCGCTATCGACACTCGGTAACTCTAATCCGACTGTTACTAAACCTTAGCGAGATCTATCGCCTAGGTCTCTCGAGTATAGAGGATAGCACCGTCGTTATAGAGACGCATCTTACCTGTAGATAGTCGAGGTTAGCGCCGTAACTCCGAGGAATAGGGAATAAGTACGTAACTTACCGACAGCGAATAATTAGCGGCTTTGCTCGAGATTAAAGAGATAAGTTAGAGTTAACGGGATTAAGAATATATTGTCCTAGTATTATAGGATGTTATTATCCCTAGATCGGATAATCTACGATATGCTAATCGTACTCTCTTCTACAGTTTGTAGTAGGTGTACTATATAGTCCTTATACGAATCGAATAACGCCTTATACTTAGGCTAAAAGTAGCGGAACACTTTAGTGTTATGCTAGTCTCTTATATGCCGGTTAAGGCTCTACTTCTCTATAAACGTAGGTAGTCCTCGCGGAAGAGATTTGCACATCTCGTGCTCGCACTATAAGAGCTAAGCCTACATATACTTCTCTCTTATATGCCGGTTAAGGTTGCCCTTCTATATAAACGTAGGTAGTCCTCCTAGAAGAGATTTACACATCTCGTACTCGTACTATAAGAGCTAAGCCTGTATATGCTTCTCTCTTGTATACCGGTTAAGGTTACCCTTCTATGTAAACGTAGGTAGTCCTCCCGGAAGAGATTTGTACATCTCGTGCTCGCACTATAAGAGCTAAGCCTACATATGCTGTTATCTTATATGCTAGTAAAGGCTGCACTTCTATATAAACGTAGGTAGTCCTCCCGGAAGAGATTTGCACATCTCGTGCTCGTACTAGAATCTCTTTACCTTTATAGACGGCTCTAGGGTCGTATTGTCGTATTTCTAGCGCTTATTACTAAGGGTAGACTTCTAGAAGGTAGCCTTACGCTTACGTCCGCTAGAGCCTTTCTTATCGCTAAGTACTTAGGCTATAAGATATGTGTCGAGGCTACTCTACATTAGGACGTGCCGGAGTTAATAATATGTGTAAAGAGAGACGAACTAGATAAGAGAAAAGAGAGTACTAAGAGAGTAGCGCGCTATACTAGAGGAATAGAGCGATACGTCGTATGTCGTATAGTTAATAGTATATACACGGAGAGACGAACTAAATAAGCGAGAGAGAGGACGTAGAAAGTAGCGCGCTATACTAGAAATATAGACCTATACGTCGTATGTCGTATAGTTACTCCGGGCGTAAAGGCTAGAACCTAGATCGAGTAAATAAATAGACGAGCGGTTAGGTAAGAGATAACGCTACATGCACTAAAACTGTACTCTTTATATCTCCGCAATATACTATAGATCAACTTACTGTTAGCGAAGTAATAGCGGGAAGACTTTCGCGGGACGAATTTTGCTAATAAATCCTCTACTGTTATAAAGGTGCAATTAATATATTAAGGTCGTAACTCCGAGTATAGAACGTAAGGTCAACTTTTGCTAAAACTAGCTTAAAAGAGAACTCGCTTCCGTAACTAATAGGTAGAGGTCTAGCCGCGAAAATCTAAACACCTTATAAGCTATATATCTCTATATGCCCTCTTTACTACATTAGCCCCTCTAGACATTATATACGACATCTCCGGCTAGATATCTACCTAACCCGAGTAACTATTATTCTATCGGGCGTAGCTAGATGACATCTACGAGCTATTAACCCTCGGCGTAGACGAGGACGAACGTCCGTAGGTACTCTAGGTTACTACTAACGGCTAATCTACTAAGTAGAGGCTTAGAAGTACTAAGAGACGGGACGGGAAGAGGGGAGTTACCTATACTATTACGTGCTTAGTAGATACCGAACTAAGGGAAGGGGCGATTTGGGCTTATAAAGTAGCTTCTACGTCTTCGAGGTAGGACTACAAAGTTTATACGTATTATAGTTTAAACGCGCCTATAGATGCTGCCGCGTCTAGCCTCTAGCTACCTTCGATAGACGTAAGGTATATACAGCATCCGTAGATGAGCTAGCTATCTAGTATAGCCGAAGGTTAATAAGGCGAAGGCTACATCTCGATACCGAGTAACCTTAATCGTAGCTCTAAAAACCCTAGTAAGATTTTCGTTAAACGTTTAAGACTCCGCCGCTTTATAGTCCTCTAGATACGAGAGGAGGTACACTAAGACACTCGACTAGCTACGTTCGAGATAACGGGACGTCCTAGTCTAAAGATAAGCCCTAGGTCGTACTAACTTGTTCGAGACACCTTATCGTTATTAGACGTTATAACAGCTCCTAGTAAACTACTTAAAGGTTTCGCTATAGGCGTTGCCTTCCCGAAGTACATTATATCTAGCGCTCTATGTCGTCGTTAGATAGAGACGAAAGACACCGTAGCGCTAAATCTCACTTAATAGTTACCGCGAGTATATATAAGTATATAATGCCTACTTCTTTACTTAACAACCTTAGCCTTAGGACGATTACTCCCCCTCTAAGACGATAGTAATGTAACAGTACGGAGCGCTACCTACCTATTCCGACTACGAGGCTCTACCTTCCGATATCTAGGCGGTTACCGTTTCTACTCTAGTCCTATTCGGAAGTAAAAGAGCTTTATTCTTATTTACATAATAGCTTTAGAGCGGCATCTAGGTAAGCCTATCCGTAGTTATAGAGACGAAATAGTGTTAACTACACTATATTTAGTACGAGAGGCGTATTATCGAATACGATGCGAAAACTATTAGTATAGAAGAGAAAGAATTTATCCGTACATTAGTACGCTATACCGGCGTTATAAGGCGTAGAGGCGGTCGTCACTCTAGTAATAACCGAGGTAGCGGCCGCTACTCTTAGTAGAAACGCCCCGCGGAGGGCAACGATAATAGCCGCCGGTTCTAACGACTACGCCTCGAAGATAAAGGGCGCCCTTATTAGCACCGCTAGGGTGCCGTTCGAATTCTTACTACTATAGATACGCCGGAGTCTGTCGCCGACTATATTCGCCGTCGTAGCCTAGACTCCCTCTAGTTTCTCTACGACTAAGAGGTCGGAGAGTCGTTAACTATATACGAACAATATCCTAAGTTATAGAAAGGTGCTCTAGCTTCTCGAGTTAATTTCTTAGTAGAGGTCGAGCATCGGTAGCGGGAAGGTAATCGAGTGCGCTCTATCTTCACCTAGCTTATATAGTACGATATAATTCGAACTATCGACCCGGACGCGTACTATTATAGACCTAAGGCGGGGATAGAGCGGGCTATTAAGGCTCTCGTCGCTTAAGCCTCTAAAGGAAGGGACAGCATCGATAAGGAGCGCCTCTTCGAGCGTATCTAGGAATAGTTTAGTTTTAGAGAGAAGGTCGCCTATATTATTAACTTCTTTAGTAACGAAATCGGGCCCGGGGTCCCGATAATACTAGTATAGTAGCTATCGGACGATTTGTAAGTATCTCCTCGGGGCTGTATAAGTGGATTAATTTAACCTTTTCTAGTATAAGGACGAAATCCCCTACGGATTCCGACTCCCGATAGGCGGCGTATAGTTACCTTACTAGCCTCTATATCGAGCGCTATACTAGGGAAGTCGCCGAGTTCGGCCGCAATCTCCGTACGTATCTCGGCGCTCTACTCCTAAAAATGTACGTAGCGAACCGTCCTATTACTATTACGCCGACGGCATCTTACTCTAGCGAGGGATCGCGCGACGATACGAGAGACGACGAAGTACTACGCCGCTCGGCTACTAGTATTATAGGAGGCTTAGCTAAGGTTAAAGGAGAATCCGACATAGCTACCTTATATAGCGGGTAGACGTCGAAGCGTATAGACTAGTCGCTATAGCTACTCTTAGGAAGCTCCTCGAAGGGTATACGATAGATACTTAGTGCATAGTAGTATAGTTATTATATAGGACTTTCGCGTCTATTGTGTTATAGCGAATGTTCTACTATCTTATAAGGTTCTTCACCTAATCGTGAAAACGTTCTATTCTAACGAACACATTAAGGGCTCGGCTATTAGTGAAACTATTCGCTAGGCTGTAGACTTGTAAATTCTTCACCTGTTTTTATATACGAGCCTTCTCTTCCTCCTTTAATAAAACGTCTATCCGTTTGTAAAAGATCTACGCCTATCGAGTATATATACTCCCTACTTTTTGGTTAGGAGGGGTAGAGGAAGATGTATGGTCGGTCTCGAGGGGCGGTGGGCGGTAGGGCGTGTATCTCGTCAACTCATAGTAGCACGTGAATCGTCGCAGGTCGTCGCCGTTCTCTGTGTATGTGCAGTTGCCAAAGGTCGTATCGAAGGTGTAGAAGTGGTGATGCAACGCGCGGTGGGTATCAAGAAATCAATCCAAAGCCAGGTTCAAAAGAACGGACACGAGCTCGTCTGCACTGATGGCCGTCGTCGTCGTCAAGGAGGCGTTCAGTAGGTGTTACACGTATACGACGCAGAGTAGTGGGAGGAAGATGTCTACCTAGCGCGTGCCACTCTTGCTCGCCCCTCTGAGCAGATGGGAGTGCTTGCTTCATACGTCATTGTTGACTGCACGAGAAAGCGCGAAACAAGAATCGACTGCTCTGCATGTACTCTACTTCGTCGTGATAGTAAGGCATTGCATGAACTAGTGTTGAAAGGATATCACAGATCAAGTCATTGAGTGGGATATCAGCCAAATATTGATTCACTTGGTCCACCACCACGTGCGACTGATTGTTTCAACGGTCCATGCCTGTTGGAGCTTGGGCGGAAAAAGCTTGGCACTGAGCTCTCCCCTACCTTCCTCCACCAGCTTCACAGAAACAACTCGCAGCAGCTCACCAGCCACCACTCTCCACTCTACCATTTCTTCGTCCAGGTCAATTGGCCGTCACTTATCCTCTCGGACCGATCTCTGGACTTTCACAACCAACATGTTCCGCAACGGCGCGACACGGAGCCTTCTCCGCTCCCTCAATGCCCAACCCACGCTCCGAACCACCCAGTCTGCCTTCCGCCCGCAACTGAGGTCGCAACTATGCACTCTATCTGCCCGCCGACCGCAATCCCTGGCTGTGGGCAAGCCATTGGCCCTGCAGCTCCTGCGCGCTCAGTCCAGCAACACCCGCGGTCCCATGGATACCATCGATAAGAAGCACGAGCAGGCCATTGCACAGCAGAAACTCGAGGTCGACCCGGCGCATGTTAGCAGCACTTCGTCGATTCACCCAGTTCTCGGCGAGGTCAAGACGGAAGAGAGCGGCGAGCGAGAAACTGAGATGTTGGCTGGCGTGAAGTCAGACTTGGTATGGGGATTGTCGGCAGTGTTGCACAGGTCAAGTTTGTTGACATGGATATAGCAAACGATCCGCGAGACCTTCAGCCTGGAGAGTGTGCCCAGACAGGCTTACTACATCGGTCTCGCTGGTGTCTTACCATACGTTGCGACCTCGGCAAGCACCATCTACTGCGCGTGGGAGATCAACCACGCTGCTGCCAATGGCGTTGGCTTTCTCATGAGTGAGAAGACTGCCGAGCTCATGCTCCACATCCTTGAGCCTTTGCAGGTCGGCTACGGCGCAACGGTAAGCCCTCTCCACTGCCGTGAGACGAGACGCAGACTGACACCAGCCTACAGATCATCTCTTTCCTTGGTGCCATCCACTGGGGTCTCGAGTGGGCCAAGTTCGGAGGCGAGCAGGGCTACCCACGCTACGCAATTGGTGTCGTCTCTACAGCTCTTGCCTGGCCAACCATCCTCCTCCCCGTGGAATATGCCCTGATCTCGCAATTCCTGATCTTCAACTTCCTATACTACACCGACTCCCGCGCCTCCAAGACCGGCTGGGCCCCAGCGTGGTACGGCGTCTACCGATTCGTCCTCACCTTCATCGTCGGTGCTAGCATTGTCGCCTCGTTGATTGGCCGTGGACAAATTGCTGACCGCATTGGTCGTCTTCCTGGCCCCGCGGATCGCGTCAGGGAGCTACGCGAGCACCAACAGCAAGAGTACGAAAATGAGGAGGAGGCCAGGAGAAAGTTCCTCGCCGAGAAGGACGAGGAGGAGTAAACATGTGCTGATCGCTTCGTGTGATTTGTCGAGGCTGGGCAATTAGTGATTCGTCGTGGACGGAAAAGCTGCACTGTACTCTAGAACAGGAGACATGGCAATTGTATGTACGTATGGTCGAAACAGAGGGAGGCTAGGGATTCCCTTTGTTGTATACAATTTGACGTATTCTTGAGCTTTCTAAGCTCTCGCCAGCTTAATTGCCCAATAAAGCTCTTGCGAAGGCCGGCAACGTCCGTGTCAGACGCCAGCCTCCCGTGTCTGATCCCACTCCTGTTCCTTTCCTTCGACCTCGCCTCTTCCAACACATACATGTACCTTATCAATATCCGAATCTTGGTCAGCCACCGGGACATCGTTCAAAATGCGAGAAGTTGCAGCATCGCCCACCTGCACTGTTGATCCACGGAACAAGATACGCTTTCTGCCGCTCCAACAGATCGCCCGATTCGTGCCGTCCGTCAGTCGATGATGCATGGGCGAACCATGTACAGTCGAAGAGTCTCCCGTCCAACCACCGAAACAATGACGTCGCCCACTATACACACTCACGCCCAGGCCAGGCACGCGACACCGCCGCATGCGTGCATCTTGGGCTACTCGACGAGATGGAAGGGTAGGGTTGCATCACCGACCTGTCGAGCTTCCTTCTTGGGCCTGGTACCTGCAGCTGCCGTATCTATCAATCATGTTGCACTGCACCGTGATGAAGTGAGGAGCTTTCATTCCTCGTCTGTACGAGGGGAAAGAGCGGAGTCCAGTGACACTGTTTGTCGGACGTGCATGCGATTTAATAACCAAGGTTGGTCCTAAGCTTTATATCCAAGCCTTTGCCTAGAGTCTTACTTCTCTCCCTTCCCTTGCTCTCTCGTTTCAGTTTTATCACTACCCAGCATGTTAATCAATAGAGCTCTTCTGCTATTGCTAAGCAGCGCCGCGGCCCTTGTGGACGCCGGCCTCTCCTCTCGCCATGCGGCTCTTCGCGAACGAGGCCTCAGTGGCGGACTGGAGAGCCGCCTGCAGAAGCGAAAGATCGTTCAGCCTTCGCGGCCTGTGCCAAATCACTATTTGAACCACAAGACAAAGCCTTATTGGGTCAATGGCTCAGCCTTGCCAGAGGTAGACTTCAATATCGGGGAGAGCTATAGCGGTTTGCTGCCGATCGATCATTCCAAGGAGTTGTTCTTCTGGTTTGTACCTACGACGAATCCGGCGGCGAAGGACGAGATTACGATTTGGTGAGGTTGCAATGATTCAAAGAGGCCGTAATAGTGAGAGACTGACCATCTCGCAGGCTGAATGGTGGTCCTGGTTGTAGCAGTCTGGACGGCTTCTTTCACGAAAATGTAAGAGTGTCAGAGCTTGCACGCGTTGTATCGTATCTCTAACGGCTATGCTTCTAGGGACCGGTCGTTTGGCAGCCTGGCACCTATCTCCCGGTTCCCAACACTTACTCGTGGAACAATTTGACCAACATGGTCTTCATCGAACAACCGGTCGGTACTGGATTCTCACAAGGCAAACCCAACGCTACCAACGAACTTGACGTTGCGGACCAGTTCCTGCCATTCTGGAAGAACTTCATCGACTTGTTTGACTTGCACAACCGCAAAGTCTACGTCACGGGAGAGTCATACGCGGGTCAATACTGCCCATACATCGCAGATGCCATGTTGGAGAAGGACGACACGAAGTACTTCAACGTCAGCGGTATGATGATCTACGACCCCAGCATTCAGTATCAGCTTGCGAGCGAGGTGGCAACTGTACCCTTTATTGACTCCAACCGCAACGACTTCCCGTTCAACGACACCTTCAGGGCGATGGTTAACAACCGTAGCGAGGCGTGTGGCTACAATGCATACATCGAGAACGCTCTGACCTTTCCACCCAAGGGACCTTTCGCCAACCCTTCTTCGGTCAACGAGACCGATCCAGGATTCAACCCAATTGAAGGCTGCGAGGTGTTTGAGCCTGTGTACAACGCCATCTTCGACACGAACCCCTGTTGGGATATCTACCAAATTGGCCAGCTATGTCCTCTGCTGTGGGACGTGCTTGGATTTCCTTCAACTTTCTATCTGTACGTGCTCGAATCCTGAAGTCTGCCCACTGACCCATCTACTCACACTCTCCATCCAGTCCCGTCGGCTTCCCCCAACCCTACTTCAACCGCACCGATGTCAAGAAAGCCATCCACGCCCCGGAATACGTCAACTGGATGATCTGCACCGACACCAACGTCTTCGTTGGCAAATACGGCGACAGATCACCACCTTCCGGCGCCCGCGGCGGACCCCTCGAGCGTGTAATCGAACGCACCAACAACGTCATCGTCGGCCACGGCGCTCTCGACATGGTGCTCATCGCCAACGGAACTCTCATGACCCTCAACAACCTGACCTGGAACGGAAAGCAGGGCTTCAGCCAACCGCCCACCGAGCCCTTCTACGTACCATTCCACAACGAGGCCGCTGAGGGCAGTATTGCGGGAAGTGGCGTGTTTGGCGGGTATGTGACGGAAAGGGGACTGACATTTGTGGCGATTAGTTTGAGTGGGCACGAGGTGCCAGAGTATCAGCCTAGTTCGGCTTACAGGCATCTGGAGTTTCTGCTGGGGAGGATTGAGAGCTTGAAGGAGGTTAGCCCGTTTACGACGCAGCCACATGTCAAGCAGCCGAAGGGTGACTTGGGAAGAGGAACTTGGTGGCCTGTTCAGGACTGAGAGGGTCCCGAAGATGGACAGTGTTAGTACGTCAACGTCCGAAGAGGCATGAGCCCCCGGATGGCGGCAGCTGCAGACAAGACCTTCTGCTGAAGCACATTACGACACACGACTTAAAAATGTACAGAACGAATATGTACATGTCCCATCATTCTCATTGATAAATAGTCGCGTCCTGATGTTGCTATATGTTTGAATAATCTGTATATGTGCCATAATGGCCGTCATGCATAGTAGTAAAAGCGGTGTCTCGTCAAGCTGTGCTCATCCTTGTCTATCCCTTGTAAACCCATTTCCCATTCGGCGCCCTATAACCCGGTGCGTAACTCCCTCCCCAGCCCGGTGGTGACCACGCTGGTGGTGCTTGGCTTCCTCCACTCGGTTTCTTCCCTTGCCCGAACCAGCCCATTATCTGACCCCAGACATCCTGGGGCAGCCAGTCAGGATCGGCACCCGCTGGGACGGTCGGGGTGGCGGCCGCGGTGCTCGTTGGCTTCGTTGAGGAGGTCGCGGGTTTGGTTAGGGTTGAAAATGTTGAGGAGGGTTTGGCGGTCGTCGTTGGTTTGCTCGAGGATGTGGTCACGGCAGCTGACGAGGTTGTTACCGCGATTGTCGATGAGCTAGACGAAGTCGAGGACGAGGAGGTCGTCGACGTTTTGAGCGCTGAAGCCTTGTACGCGGCTGTTGCTCCAACGACTTTAGCTTGCCCAGACACTGAGCTTAGCAGCGAGCACTGCCCATTCACGAAGGTCATGGCGATGCAAGAGTCGATCGAGTCGCAGCTTGCCATACAGTCTTGTACAGTGCCGCTGCTCGATCTCTTGGTCTTCGCTGGGATGGTGGTGCCTGAGTAGGCGGTATCGCAGGCCATGCTGTATTGAGAGCCGGTGCTGTCGGTGTACATTTTGCCGTCGTAGCCGGGGCAGACGGCGGGTGCTGTGGGAGTCGGAGTGACTGAGATTGAGCTGGAGCTAGAGCTGAATGTTGACGAGGATAGAGTGCTTGTGGAAAGCGTGCTGGAGCTGCTGCTCTGGCTTGAGCTGCTTGTCGACACAAGCGTAGACCAGGTTGAAGTTGTAAATGTTGGCGCAAAGGTGAAGCTAAAGCTACTGCTTGGTGGAGTCGAGGGAGAGGATGTCGAAGCAGCTGATGAGGAGACGCTGCTGCTTGTGGTTGAGGTCGACGAAAGCCTAAAGCTGCTGGTGTGTGAATGCTCCTGTTCATCAGTGCACGTGGTCGAGCTCGAAGACCCTGGGGCCACGATCGCAGTTGATGGTGTGAATGAAGAGCTGCTTGGAGGAGTCGTTGCAACGCTTGTATGCGGCACAACAGTCGTAGAGACACTCGAGCTTGACAGCTTAGCAGTAGTTGTCACCTTCTTACTTGTCGATGGCTTAGTACTCGTCTTCGCGGTCGTCGATGGCTTCTTCAGCGTAGTTGGGAAGAACGGTGGGAACGGCGGGTGAGTCGGGCTCGTCTTGTGGACGGAGCTTGTTGTCGGCTTTGGCTTCGTGGAAGTCGCCTTCTTTGTTGTCGTTGTCGCCTTCTTGGTGCTCGTGCTTGAGTGTGATGATGATGTGCTGGCTGATGCACTGCTAGAGCTGGAGCTGGTCTTAGAGCTGGTGCTAGTGCTGATTTTGCTCGATGTGCTCGGAGGCAATGATGGAGACGAAGCAGCAGAAGTTGATGCACCGGTAGAAGCGGAGGACGATTGAGTAGCGCTAGCCGATACCGTCGGAACGCCTGTAGACTCCGTGAGCGAGGCGCTCGTTTGTGGGAGGTCCTCTCCACAGTCGCAAGGCTCAGTGCCGTGATGAATGTGGGTGTGATTTCCACTGCACATAGTGTTCAGATAGCTACCTGTGAAGCTTGGGTCTGCAGGCACGTAGCCACCAGGGACACTCGTGAGTGACACGACAGGAGCGGATGTCGTAACAGAATCTGTCGACGATGACATTGTTGCCGCGGCGCTTGTTGACGAGGCGACAGACGTGCTTGTAGACAATGACAACGACGAAGATGAGGATGTTGACGAGGATGACGAGGATGTCGAAGTCGCAGGCGAAGCAGACGGCAGGCCGAACGGAGTCGAAGGTGTAGCGCTTGGAGTGGACGAAGATGTCGGTGTGACCACCGCCGACTCAGTACTCGTAGCAGACACCGCAGGGACCGTCGACGAAGCGTCGATCGATGCTGGCGCGGTGTGGGGATCCAAGTCACAATCACATGGCTCAGTGCCGTAGTGTACGTGTGTCGTGTTGCCTGGGCAGTGAGTGTTGATGTAGCTACCAGTGAAGTTGCCGTCGATTGGGATATATCCGCCGGAGACGCTTGTCAACGACGGGGCCGGAGCGGAGGTGGTAGATACACTGACGCTTGTAATCGACACAGTCGAAGACGTCGACGAAGAAGTGGAGGTTGAGGTCGAGGACTCTGTGCTTGAAGCACTCGAGCTTGAGGTGCTAGTGACCTGTGGAACCTTCTTCGCGGATGTAGAGCCTGCGCTAGATGATGTACCAGAGATGTCGCTGAACAGCGTGCATTGACCAGGAGCGTATGTGATGGCGATACAAGCATCGACGGTATCGCAAGTCATCATACACTCCTGAGCAGAATCTGTCATCGACCTTCGCCTCAACGGAGGAGAGATTGTTGTACCCGTGTAAGCTGTATCACATGAGACTTTGTAGTCAACATCAGAATCATCGTTGAAAACGGTACCGTCCGGCAATGGGCAAACCGGGGCGTACGTGCTAGATGGAGCGGCCGACGTCGATGAAGTCGATGAGATTGATGAGGCCGATGTCGATGTTGACGATGTGCTTGTCTGAACAGCGACGGTCGTGGTGCTGCTCTCGGATGCAGAGCTCGTAGTTTCGATAGGAACGCTCGAGGTGGTCGTCGCACTCACCGTCACATTGAGGCTGGGAGAAGAAGTTGGCGAGTGATCATCGATACAATCGCAAGGCTCCGTTCCATGATGCACGTGCGTGCTGTTGCCCGGACAGTGGGTGTTGATGTAGCTGCCTGTGAAGTTCTGATGCACAGGAATGTATCCACCAGAGACGCTCGTCAGGCTGATAGTGGGAGGCCTGGTCGTAGGAACAGTCGGGTGGCTGTGAGACAGTCCAGGGTATGCGGTAGGGCCAACGCCAGGAGTGGTAGCATTCGCAGGGACAGAAAAGCCCCTGCTGGGAGTCGGGGTGGGCGTAGGCTCATCATCATCGATGCAGTCGCACACTTCTGTTCCGTGGTGGATGTGAGTCGTGTTCTTCGGGCAGTAGGTGTTTATGTATGGCAGTGTGAAGTTCGACTGCACCGGAATGTATCCACCGGAAACGCTAGTAAGAGACACGGAAGTGATGCTTGCAGTAGTAGCATTAGCTGTCGATGTCGTGGCTGGAATAGAGCTGTTCGACGCAGGTACGGTCGGATCCACGACAGTGGTGTTTGATAGAATAGATGACGAGGTGGTTGATGACAAAATCGATGAACTCGTTGTCGTGAAGGAGGTAGACGTCTTCGTAGTGGTTGCGTTGGCGCTGTTGATTGGGAAGCCAGAGGATGGCGCGGCCGTCGGCTCGTCGATACAATCACATGGTTCCGTACCGTGATGGACATGGCCAGGGTTGTTAGGGCAGTGGGTGTTGACATATGGCGCGCTGAAGTTCGAGTTGATTGGGATGTAGCCACCCGAGACGCTGGTCAAGGAAACAGTGGTTGGACGTGGCGAAGGTGCCGTGCCGGTCAAGAAGCGGCTTGTGGTCGAGTTGGCGCTGTTGACCGGGAAGCCAGACGATGGAGCAGCGGTTGGCTCATCGACGCAATCGCAAGGTCCGGTACCGTGGTGTACATGATTAGGATTATCGGGGCAGTGTCTAGACATTGTCAGTTTCTAGTATCATGTCTGTCAAGCAGCAGACGTCTTACGGATTATAGTATGGTACAGTGAAGTTGTGGTTGATAGGAATGTATCCGCCAGACACACTTGTCAGCGAGACAGACGTTGGCGAAGGAGCGGTGCCAGTCATAAAAGCACTGGTGGTGCTGTTAGCGCTGTTGACAGGCATCCCAGAGGATGGCCGTGGTGCTGGATCAGCGGTAGATGAGGTAGTGAGCGCTGAGCTGGAGGTGGTGTTCACTGCCGTCGTCGAAGGCGCATAAGAGGTCGTGCTGTTCGCACTGTTGACTGGGAACCCCGATGAGGGGCCTGGAGTCGTGGTCGGCTCATCGTCGTCCACGCAGTCGCAGGGCTCAGTGCCGTGGTGCACGTGAGTGACATTTCCTGGACAGTGCGAGTTGTAGTATGGCACTGTAAAGTTGTGGTTGATAGGGATGTAACCTCCGGAAACGCTGGTCAACGGAACGGTGGTGATCGGTGGCCTAGAAAATCCAGTACCAGTCATGTAAGCATGAGTAGTCGAATTTGGGCTAATGACTGGAAAGCCCGACGAGGGTAGAGGCGCTGCGACTCCGGTAGACAGCGGTACACTAATAGTGGCATTGGCACTATTGATGGGCACTCCGGAAGATGGGACTGCTGTCGGCTCATCGTCATCAACGCAATCACACGGTTCGGTCCCGTGGTGAACATGAGTAACGTTGCCAGGGCAATGCGGGTTATAGTACGGGCCAGTGAAATTTGTGTTGATGGGTATGTAGCCTCCAGAGACGGTTATCAAGGGAATTGACGCTGGCGCGGTGATCGTCGGTCGTGGCAGGTGGCCAGTTGGGAATATGCCACCAGTTGGAAACATTCCACCGCTTGGGAAAATTCCGCCAGTGGGGTGGATGCTGGACGCAGTTTCGTTCGCAGAATTGTGTGGAATGCCCGTAGATGCGGCTGCTCTCGTCGAAGTCGAAGTTGTGCTGCTCGATGAGCTGCTCGTCGAGGGCACTTTGCGAGCGCCGACCACTCCATCGTATTCAAAAAGATCGTCCACCGTGCTGAACAAGAAACAGTTTCCGTCACTCGTCATCATAGCAATGCACTCGTCAATCGCGTCGCACTGGCTCATGCAGTCTTGGTCAGAGACCCCATCGTCTCGTTTCGTGAGTCCTGAGACAGTATCGCCCTCGAAAGCGGTGTTGCAGAAAACATTGTAGCTGGCCCCAGTTCCATCAGTAAAGACTTCGTTGTCGTAGCTAGGACAAACTGAGCTGGGCCCGGCCGGAATGGAGCTATTCGTTGGAGTCGTCGTGTTCGACGGTATCGGTAACGTGGTGTTGGAAGCTGCAGGTGCAGATGTAGTTGTCGTATCGAGTGGGGATGTGCTGATCATCGACGCACTCGAAGTAGAGGTATTAGAGCTTGGGGCGATGGTTGCATTCGCCGAGTTCATGGGAATCCCTGAACCTGAAGGCAGGGGAATTGGGAATGGCGCAGGCAGACCGCCTGTAGGGTGTGGAACATGACTATCGAGACCGCAGTCGCATGGTCCAGTGCCAATATCTGGAACTCTTCGTAAGTAAATACCTTCGCCCCCAGCTCCCTTCAGACTCACGGAAATGAGTGTTGTTGCAGTGTGTATTCCAATATCCAACCAACGCAGTGCTGATTGTCGTTTGCGGTACAAGCGTTGTTATGAGGTTTTCCGCCACTGCTGTCGCGATCGGAGTAGTTTGTGCTGGTGCACTGTCGGCTGTCGAGCCTGGGAGCGCGCTCGAGGTGCTGGCTCCGCCCAAAATCGCAGGAAGCCCAAACGCAGCGAAAGCATTGGCATTGGCGAAAACCGCGAAAAGAAGCGAAAGAACGAGAGTGATGGCGAACATGCCGGGCCGAACGAGTGGGAACCGCGGCGGAGAGGGTGCTGGGAAATCAACAAGTGAGTGGACGAAGGGACCTTAAGCAAGAGTCCTCTTCAAACGGCATCAAGACAGAAATAAAAGAAACGTTGTCAACGAAGACTAGAAACGTGCGATCAGCACAACAGATTCCGAGAAAGAAGCAAACTAGAAACGAGAGAACGTGGGAAGCGGTCCGACGTATACCTCCTCGGGGCCATCTGGTGAACGTACGCCCAAACGAGGCTGCATTCAGCATGGCTGCGGCCAGTTCAGGCGGTCCAGCAGTGGCTCCACGCCGCAACGTTGTGGCAGTCGTAGCGACATGAGGCCGTCAGTGCTTGTCACAGGATGAAAGCTAGGAGGTTTGTAGATAGGCGCTCGCGCGAACGTTGAAGTAAGTGCAGAGACAGAAAGGACGGGCGAGTCGCATAGGCTGCCGAAGGGACGTTGTATGCCACGCAGAGGAGGTGAGGTCGGATGGCGTCGGCGAAGGTCTCGACCGGATATGCGCCTTCATTTCCCTTCTTGACGCCTCTCGAATGCTTGAGCTGGATTGAGTTCTGATAAGTCCAGATGCGGCCTTAACGCGCACTGAACGGGCGGTCATGGCGTGCATGGTCGAGTACTCCGGCGCTAGAGGCTGAGGGACGACGCCTCAAGTACCCCTAGAAGGGAGTCTATCTCCCGGTTGCAAAATTAGAAGTAGTTACGCGGTATAAGGTACTGGAAGGCATACCGACTTGCATCTTATTGTTGTTGGTTGGAATGCTGCGCGAAGATGCACGACGGAAACGACATCCTCGTGTCGGCATGTGATAACGCATAAGGAGAAGTGGAGAGTCCAGAACAGACGTTGAAAGCCACGAGAGCACAGAGGGAGAAGCGTGGAAACTGTGGAAAGGAGTCGATCCTGGGGCATCTACTCTGGGCCTAGTGGCTAACTCTATCTTACGCCCTATCTCCACCTCGCCTCCTCTTGTCCGTTGGACAGCAGCAACAACAACAACACCATCGTCGACGCTTCAAAGAAAGAGGTATGCATGTCTACAAACTTTGCCTCCGACGCATTGCATTTGCTCGCTCTACAACCATATTCCAACCAAGATTCCACGAGCAGACTTGCCGCTCTGTCCTTCCCTTCAGTTCACACTCTGAGACAAGCCCCGCAAAACGGTCACTACGCGTGCTCATTTCGGCACCAGCAACCTCTTGCTGACAGGCGCTCACACGTGCTTGACGCGTTGTGTCTACCAAGATCTCTCCTGACACAGCCACAGCTACTTGCTTGCTAGCCGCCTGGCCTCACCCGCTGCCACTCGTTCCCGTCCCGAAAGATACTGGCTATTATACGACATGTTCAGCGCAGCATGTCAAGACGTACTCTCTCCAGAATGCAACCTGTCATGGACCTCATTTTGCTTGCCAAGATGTTGAGGGGAACTCCTCTAATAAACAATCTTCCGTGAACCAGCTGAGATCCAGCTTGAATAGGAATGGAGTAAGAGACTTGAAAGTTGCTTCTTATCACACACGCGCCCTGTGGCGAGTCCGGTCCAAATCGTCCGACACTCTCGAGCAACAAGGGACCACTGCCACAGGTCTTCGGAGGACAAGAAGAACGCTTGCATCACCACAAGACCGCCGCCTGGAGTTCGGGAAACAAACAGCCAGACGCCTCGTATTCGGTTTGTGTAACTCTCGTATTCGCATACACAGCACCCACCTCATGGCTTTCGTCAAATCTGCGCCAATCACCGTGGCTCGGATTTGGAGCTCTTCGCTTTCTCAACTACCTAATGATGCCCACCTCAATGCCAAGCGACAAGTATTCGTCATTTCTGTGTCTGGCCGACCGGTCTTTTCGCCTCGTGTTCGGTACGATGAGTGCTTGCTTTAAAAGCAGCAGATAGGAATGTGTTTCCTATCATTCCTTGCCCAGTCTCCCCTTCCCGACTTTTCGCTCTTACACTGTTGGCGCTCGAAGAGACCACAAGACGAAGACCTGAACTGCCACGACCTTACGGCGACCTGCTACCACGACCAACATGTCTGCCAACCTCATCACTTTACTCGTCCCAGCTGGTCTCCCTCAGCTCTGGAAAGATGGCCACAAGATGTTCGTTATCAAGATCTTGAGTCGGACTTTTCAATGTCTCCTCGCCATCGTCGTCGTCATTCTCTACGCCGTCGAGTTGGCCAAATTCAGCTCTACCAACGCCAAAGCATCGGCAGCTTGGGTCTACGCCGAGGTCGTAGCTGCACTGTCTCTGATCACTTGCGCTCTGCATTACTTCTACGGACTTGAGAGTGTATGGTGGGCCGTTGCCGACTTTGTGCTTTGCATCCTCTGGTCTGCTCAAGCAGGCTACTTCGGCACGATATATCTCGGCGACGGAGACGACAACACATCCGCCAGTTCCGACAACATCACCAATCGCTCAAGTATGAAGGCTGCTGCAGGCATCGGTATAGCCTGCGTGATGCTGTGGCTCTTTACTTGCATTCAAGCTCTGTTTCGGCGATGCAAAGTCCACAGAAAGAGACGAGCAGGTCGTAAGAGAATCGACAGGACTATCGACAAAGTGGAAGCTCGTCCAAATTCCAGGATAGTTGCATATTCGCAAACTCAAGCCGACTCGCTCAGAGGGTCGGAGCATTGCGATGCCCAAGGATTGCCGACATACGACGAGGCTACAAAGAAGCAAGCATTGGCGAAGCAGAGAGAGGCTCTCGGGGTGTACGAAGAAGGGACAGACGTGGAACGGATCGTATAAGAAGATTTCGGACTGAGAAATATATTACTCGAGAGGGCCATTAGCCTTATGACTGGGTCGATGAGGCGATATGAGCTGCGATGCATACAGGTCGGTGGGATAGCAAGCCCATTTACATACGCTACGGTCTTGCTCTAGCTTGTGGCGAGTAGTCCACGCCATCACTTCTTCCATCCTTCTATCCGCTGATCCACAGCAACTTTTTCTGAACTTCTACATCACCCAGTTTGACCACCTTCACGAATGCATGCTCTTCAGACAACACTCGTCCCTCGGCTGCCCATGCCTTGACCAGTGGCAGTTCCATCACCCACGACCAAAGAGGCCTGTTCGCACGAAAGCTAACGTCATGGTCCTCGCCCTCTGGCTCAGTCTTGACGTCCACCGACAATTCTTGAAGGCCATGGAGAGCGAGTAACTCGTTGGTGACTACATGCATGCAATCTAGGTCGGCGTTAAACGCCCGCAATGCCACAATCGCTACATTTAGCACATTCTCGGACCTTCGAAGCTGTCCAGTATAGATGAGTTCTTTTGTGTCGCACAGCTGCTGTCGAAGAGACCGAAGCTTCGTGATAAAAATGTTGGAAAGGTCAGCGTCAGGATTATGGTCGTCTGCCAAAAGAAACGCCGCTCTCAATTGGCCTGCTTCACACGAGAGCATCGCTGCTGAATTAGACATGCAGTGGAAACGAAGGCCCTGTTGAATGTACTGCTTCTCAATTTGTTTCAAATTTGCCTCGAAAGTTGCGCATCGATTCCTTATGCTTTGCAACGCCTCGTTGTCTTCGATACCTAAGCCAGCGAGCCTCGTAGCGATGTCCATACTCGTGTTTGGTGGCACGTAAGTCTTGTGAGCCATGATATGTGAGCAAAGGAGTGTAGCTTCATGGCGACTCGAGGGCAGCCAGGAGTAAAGGAGAGTCGTTGAAATAACACATAACATTGTGAAGTCGGCGGTAAGCTTGACAATGCTTTATTGGTGACTTGAACAAAGATTGTTGATTGGGATGCTTTGTTATACTACACAAGCGAGCCAAGATCCGGTGTATCACGAACGGCATGTGATAAGCACGGACATCGTCACAGCAGCGTTAGCGCAAACTCAAAATCGTAAGTGAAGCGGCACATGAGCCCGAGCTGTCGCTTCGGAAGTGCGAAGTCCACCAACGTGACTTCATGTCAGCGATGGTGAACTTGAGTTTGATGATCAATCTTACAAGGTTGAGCAAAGGAAAAGAATTCGGGCAGTTTGGTGAGTGACTTTGTTTCTATTTCTATGTGGTCAATCTTGGAGTTTCCCGCTCTCCTGTAGTAGTACAATCAAGCATGGGTGTATGAGGTGGACTTACTGATAGTTCAGAGCAAACTTGGCATCGAGCTCAGCGATGAGCCTCTAATCCTCATCATCCTCATTCTCGGACAGAGCGTGCACTGGGCCTAGCACCGCAGAGTTAGCAATTCCATCCTCGAAAGGATGGATGACCGTCGCCAGAGCCTGCTCTACAGTCTCGATCGAACCTAACTCGAAAGCCTTGACGACTTCAGGCAGAGCCAGAACCCAGGCTTTGCGAGCCTCGACAGCTTGGGCCGTTTCGGATGGGTCGGCGATGTAGGGGTCGTCTCTGTACGTGGTTGTCATCGAGCCAATACAGTACGCGAGAGCCTCCAGTCTGGTCTCAATATCGTCTTGCAGCAGCTCCCAATCCCTGAGCTCCTGCTCCGCAATTGGGAGGATTGAGAGATACAGAGCCCGCTTGGCAACGTCACGGTAGACACGGCAGGAATCGAAGTCGCGAATCAGAGCAGGGATGAATCCAGGATCGGTGTCCGTGGCCTGGCGAACCCACAGGGCATGGACGGCGTCCTTGGCAAGATCGTGGCTGACTCTTTGCTCCCGGAAGTGGATTGGCAAGAAGTGGTATCTGGTGCCTAGGTCCCTGTACTCGACTTCGAAGTCAGATAGTTGCTTGGACAGAATGTCAAAGTTGTTCTTGGAGCGCTCCAAAGCAAAAGCCCGAACCTCGAGGGGATGGGTTGGGATGTAGTCGCCTGGACGCATCTTGGTGCGAGTGGATGTGGTGGTGTTAGCGTGATGTTGATGCTGATGATGTACTATGGGCTTGGTCAGTCTTACCGGAAGACTGGGTCGAACTTGAGTACACTCGGAATGTTCCAATAGAGAGAATAGAACTTTCGTCGTGTATTTATACATGTTACTGGGCAACTGTTGTAACAATGCCGTTGTATTCAACAATGTGGTTGTGGTAAGCCACGAGTGATTGCTTTGTTCATCGCCCCTACTGTCTTTGTACGAGTTGACTGCGGGCGACGAGGTGAACTTTGCGAGATCGAGACACTCTCTTTCACCCACAACCCTCACTTGTTCATTCACTCAGCTTCTTCACACAAAGTCATTGTCTATTCTACCTACTCGAGTGAGGTTTTCAGTTAATGGAAGCGTCGTGTGTTCTCACCTGCGCTTCACCTTTGCAGCTAAGGTGCCCATGTTTTACTTCCTCTCTTCCCTCGATTCCTTCTCTTGCCTCGAACATAACTGTCTCCTCGTCTTTTCCCATCGCAAAGTCGTCAAGCCACGCCTTCGACACCGTCGTCCTGCGCTTCCTTCTGTCTGTACCGAAAGGGATCTTTGGCTTCCCAAAGCAGATCTTCATTCACGCGCCTTTTACGCATCTGCCCGGAATCATGTGCAAATTCGCGACTTTCAGCTTCCTCTGTGGAGGCAAGAAGCTCAAGATCAGCTCTCCTTGCGAGAGCGCTTTCACCAACTATCAAGGCATTCAATACTGTCGCAAAGACCCGCAAGCGCACGTCAACGATCACGTCTTTCGCGAGTGCAGCGCTACCTCGTACGGCCCGGGCATTTGCAGCAATGTCAACTGCCACGAGTACCACGGAACTCTATCCTACGGGCTGTCAACCAAGCACAAAGACAGCGACATGATCGAGGACGACTCAGAGTACGACATGTCGCCAGATGCTTGCGCCGAGCGTGAGAATCGGTGGTATCGATATCTCCTATCTACGGATCAACAGCTGGAGTGCCTTAACACGGTCTTTCCGATCCCTGTCGAGTCCATGAGCCACTTTGCGAGGACATACCTCTGGCTCAACTTTCTGGACGTCAACGAGTGGGCGTCATACTTCGACGCAGCTTGGAACGCCAGCCCAGACCAAGTCACCTGGCAAGAGCTCAACCCGAAACACATGGCGCCACTTACTCTGCAGACAGCCACAGCCTGGCATTTCCTCCCGGCTTGGGTGACCGACACCAGGCAGCCCCTTCCAGAGCGCCTCACCACGAAGTCTTCCAAGAGAGACAGAGTCGGCCGCACCACGATCCCTCAAATGCCCCTTCATGGCCCCTTCAAGATCCCGTCCCACCACTGCAAGCCCGCTTTCGGTATCTGCAAGACTTGTGGTCACTACCACGGCAAAGAGGCAGCCCAGGGTGCGACTCAGGAGGCTGCGTCGGTGGATACAACTCACTCGAAGATCCCGTTCCATGGAAACGACATACACAGAAAGCTTGAGCAAGAGCTACGTATGATGGGTAAGGATATTCAGATAGCTGAAGATGCTAACCTGGGCTGTGTGCCCTTCTCTTCCTCTGACAGTAGCAGAGTTTTCTCGGCCGACGACTCGTGTCCTTCGATGCAGAAGGTCTCGCCCTTCGAGATCGACATGGACGGCTTTCCAGAATTCTGGGCTGAGAACATGGGCACCTAGACCAGCGGCTTCGACTTCATGCAGCTCGGTTCTGGCAGCCAAATGTGTCTCCCACGGGCTACGGCTACCTCGACGTCGGAATCTGCGAACATGGCATTCATTGAGCAGATTAGCAACCCTTGCGGTAAAACACACGAACCTGTGCTGAGCTCTTCTGGTAAGAGAAATCGTTTGTTCATCCGCTTGTTCTTTCTTACACAAATGTGTCCTTTCTCTTGGCCAGTTGGATGAGGCTGCCACGCATAGCAAAGTCATTTGTGCATACCGGTGTTTCATAGCCTGCAATCAAGTCGTCTGTTTCCAAAGCAACCTTTTTCTTGAACTCGTCTATTCCTCCTGATCCACCCCAGCCACCTACTATAGTTCTGCCAGGAGAACGTCATAACGAAGCTCTTCCATAAGCACTCTCCAGTCCATCCAAGTGAGGCCCGGGTCCACTTGAACGCGTCGAGACTGTTCTTCTCTGCGGTGAAGCAGGTTCGTGACTTGACGAAGAGTCATATTGAGATCAGCTTCCTAGCCTCTCTATCAAAGTAGCCTCAGAACAGTCTTATCGATTGACTGTGGAAGCTGATAGCGACGGCGTCAGGTTGATAGGAACAAGACAACTGAGATACAGTGAGTACTTTAATAGAAGTCAGCTTCCATCACACTGAAGAGGCCAGTCGTGCAGAAACAAGAATTCGAACCTGTTGCTTTGTTCTACAAAAGCTGTCATTTGTTGACCCTGCCCCTGCCCCTGCGAGATACCAGCCCAAAAAGACTATTGTACAATCACCCATACTCCTCTCCACAGCGTTCCGCAGCAGTATGCTAGCGACTTTCGATGAAGCTGACTTCGTAACCGTTTAATGTGTTCCAAGGAGACTAGGTTCGGCCACCCTGGTAGCTACTCTGCTGCCCCACGGGGCACTGATTTTCGGCACCACCGCCATATTGTCCAGGACGGAGTCCGCTGCTGCCAGGGACAACTTGTGGTCCAGGGCCAAAGCCAGGCGGAATACGGTCGATGGTCTGTCTTTTCTGGAACCCGCTCTGGCCCAACTGACCGAAACCGCCCTGGCTAGATTGTCCCTGATTCCAGCCACCGTTGTTGTTCTGTAACTGGTCCCAGACAGAACAAAAGGCCTGCTCCGGGTCGGCTTCTTGGTCTGACTTGTAGCCACCATAGCCGCTTCCTTGGGAGCAGGCCTGTGGGCACAAGTTCTCGCACTGTTGTTCTTGCCAGTCCTGCGAGTTGAGTTAGTACAGATAGGATGTGAGGTCCGGCAATAGCTTCGTATATGTAGAAAGAAATGAGGTGAGCTTACCTGACCATCGAAGTATTCGTCGCAGTAGTCCTCGCATTGCTCACTGCATTCATCGTCATCGCCGTCGTGCTGCGCATGTTGCTCTGCTCGCTTCTTCAGAATACCACCACCGAGGCCACCGAGGCCACCGCCACCGCCCCCGCCACCGATTGGACTGGAGGACCAAAGTCAGCCATGTGACTGTTTCTATCTGATCAATTTGCTTACAGGACGTGGCTGACGCTCGAGAGCAAGCCGCCTCCAGGGCCACCACCATCACCGCCAAATGGACTGTAGAGATGGGTTGGTTAGCAACGTATCTGGCGAATGACTTGATCGTCGAAGCTGTCGAAAGCCTCACTCACAGAATGCCGCCTCCGCCTCCATGGCCGCCACCTCCAGTGATGCCACTCAGAAGTGAGCCGGGCAACCCCTCTCCTTGACCCCCAGCGTCCCCACCACCCTGATATTGGCTTCCACCGTAGCTATCTCCATTGTAGCCATTCGGTTGGTAGCCATTTGGTTGATACTGAGGGCCGCGACGGTTCAGAGTAGGCACGCAGTTGGCGACGCCAGCAGCGCCAACGGTGACGACGATGAAGAGAGAGTGGGTATGCATTTTAAGCTGAAGGAGTGTGTGGTTGAGAGAACGGAAAAGTATGGAAGATTGTGCTTGATAACAAAGGAGTGTTGACAAACGCTGAGCTGGAAGCATGACGGCGAGTACTCACGGGCTTATATAGACCCATAACCGGAGGAGATCGTCGAGCCTGTTGACCTCGCATCCAGTGTCGTTTCATTGACTCCGAGAACCCAGGCTCGGGAGTTTGCCATCAATGTTTTATCACCAGCTTGAGAACAACGATGAGATTGCGGTCACCCTGTGTGTGAACCTGGGTTAGTTGGGTCGATGTTTGGCCGCTTTGAGGAGGCCACTTCCAACCAAAAGTGGCCAACGTCACAATGCAGTGATGTTCACAGAGCTTCGCGGGAGTCCCCTGATTGTGCGTTTGACAATGCAAAATGTTCGAGGATTAGAAGGAGTGTGCAAGCCGGCGTTGCTAGGGACAAGCTGTAGTTGCGTAAGTCATGTCTGTCGCGAGAAAGCGTCGATGAAACGCTTTGACTTCGCGGGGGCCCTTGCGGACCTGTAACAAAGCTTGACCAACGACATGCTCAGAGCGTTGGAGGAGGTTCTCTACAAGTGGAGGCTGATCCGACCGAAACAAATACGCAGTTCGCGTTCGGGAACTTTCGAGAGAAGACGTGGATCTTTCAGACAAATGGCCCATAGATGCATGTTGAGCGGTGTGTGAGCCGAGATAAATGCGTCATTATCGCTTGTTGATGGAACCGTATTGAATCAGCGCGGCACGATGTCACGATGTGCGCAGTCCGTCACACGGCGCCCTGCTCGTTCTCGTTTGGGCATAGCACCTTGGTCCTGCAAGCGTAAGGGATGCTGGCGTGTGTGCGTGGACTTCACGGCAATGGCATTGGCATTTTGCCCTCAGCGCGTTGATGGCACGTGTTGGTGGTCCTGAGTCCAATATCCTGGTGGGAAGTCTCGACCGTGGTATTAGCACTCGCGATGGACAGATTCGTATGCTGATCCGAAGGACGTTGGCTTAACTTGTTGGTGTTTCGGACCCATTGTCATGGTGCAAGCTGCACGGTGTGGCATATTGGGTGAGTGATGTTGGTGATGTTGGGGTGAAGCTCGCTCACGTCTGGTCCTGTCGAGGAATCGCGCGTTAGTCATTCACCCCCGCGGCCGAGATCTCTTGGCGCGAAGTTTAATCTGGGAGCTAGTCGTGAGATCATCCATCCAGACAGAATCTCGACGTTGAACGTCGTTCTCAACTCTATCTTCGAGATACACCGTCCACAATGGCAAGCAACACTATATGCAGCTCGTGTCTACGGGCAGTGCGCCAACAGGCTCGCTTTACTATCAAACATGCACCAAAGGGATCGTCTTTACTCTCGCGAGCCTCCCAGCCAGCACAACGGAACTTCACCACAAACACTCGCTATCGAGAAGAAGCAAAGACTGCCAAGATGCCATCACCTCCTCCAACACCATCCCATGAAACCAACACCGACACACCCGCATTCCAAAACTTCGCCGCCCAGCTCCGCAAATCCAATGCCCTTCGCTCAACCACCGAACCTTACATCGCGTACGGCGGAACCGAAGACCTCTTTCAAGAGTGCAGCCGACAATGCAGCTACACCGTTCCCTCCGCCCTCGAAACGCCGCCCGCAAACCCGCCCATGAACGAAGCAGGCGATCACCTGGGACAAGGAAGTGGCTGGTGGCTAGAGCCCAAAACGAAGAATGGCCTAGGCCTTGAAGTGACGTTCAATTCCTGGGCTCAAGTCCTCTTCCTGCACATGTGGATGCTTACGGTACGCTTCCGATGTTTCCCAGAAAAGTACGTCAAGGATTGGCATCAGAATCTGCTAGATCACTTCTTTTACGCGGCGGAAGATCGAATGGCGACGTGGCACGGTATGGCCGCGAGGGGCGTGAGGAATAAGAACTTGAAAGATCTGTGGTTACAGTGGAGAGGTGTACAGCTGGGGTATGATGAGGGGTTGATCAAGGGTGATGCGGTACTGGCAGCTGCGATATGGAGGAACGTTTTCAAGGCCAATGAGAACGTTGACATTAGTGATGTCGCTCTGGTGACTGCGTATGTCATGCGTGAGCTGCAGAGGCTTGGGAATATGCTCGACACGACCATCACCGAAGGCCAGATCAAGTTCAGCGACCCAAAGACGGTGACCACATCGGTAGGGAAAGAGAGCCCTTCGATGCGACAGCACCTCACGGCTGAGGAGCTAAAAGCGCCGCAGCAAGTGCAAGAATAGATTTCACGAGAGAGGGAAAAGAGATGTAGAACAAAACATTGTACAATAGCTGCACCAAGATCAAATGGGTATCATGCTGTATCCCTTGTCCAAAAGAACGCCTTGTCCTGCCAGCGAACGATTCCTAATTTTCGTACCTCGGCTGGTCATCATCTTCATTCTTTTGGACGTCCTTGGTGTTGCTTGCGGCTGCTGCTCGCTGCGCCGCTTCTTGAGCTTGCTGTGCTTTCATGGCCTCTCGTTTCCGCTGTTCATGTTCCCGTTTCTGAGCGGCCGAACGCTCTTTCCAGGCAGCCTTGATGCGACCCGCCGCATCGATGAGATCCTGTTCGCTCACAGCATCCTCGATACTTTCAAGGACGCTCTCCACGGTGGAGATGTGATTCGCATGCTCTTTGTCATCTCGAAATCTCGGTTTGCCATCATCGAGCTTGGGTCTCCAACGCCCGGTCGTCGCCTCGCGCCAGCACTCAATGATGCGCCAGTCAAAGGCCTCATTCATAGTCTTCATTGCTTCCCACTCTTCGTCGGTAAGGTAGAGGTCCGCGAACTTCTCATAGCCATTGCGACCTTTGCCCGTACCGTGATTGACCAAGAGTTCGATCTCTGGCTTTTGGTCGAAGTCTTCATAACTGCCTTCGTCGTCTTCTGCCACAGGGAAAGAACCAAGCTGCAGCCGAAAATCGATAGTGTTTTCGTGCGGCGGTTTCCACTTCAGAATGTGTTCATCAGTGCCGGCAACGTAAGGCGTAGATCGACAAGTGTAGATCAACCCATCATTACCGTGCGTTAGTCTCGGGATGACGTCCTTGAACATCATCTCCGCAGCGTATCCCAGTTGTGGATCTTTTCTGCGCAGTTGGAAAGGCATTACAGCAGCATCCTCGGGATAGTCATGCATAAAAGCCTTCAAAGGATCGAGCACGACCCCAATCTTGCCAACCCGTGAGTCGTATGTGCGGTGCGTGATGCACTCATTGTCCAGGGCCAGCATATCGAAGACAAGGAATGTGGCCTCCTCCTTGCCGTTCTTGTGTCTATCTCGTACTAGCTCCCCATCCAGGATGGTGCCATTGTGCCAGTTCTGCAGATGATAAGGTTTCGGGTTCTCGGCGTTCGGTTTGACGTTGATGGGAGGAATGTGCAGGTGGTCTGCCTTGACGTGGTAATAGTCGTTCTTGCGGTCTATCAAAAACTGCGCTTCGGAGGGGCCCTCTCGGCCAGGGATGGTGGTCAAGTAAAGAAGACATCTGATACCATCTGTCTTCTCGGCGACGAAGTAGTCGGTTCTTTCAAGCTCGAACAAGTGCTTGCGCGCGAAGGAGACGGGTTGCGCGCCGGGGAAATTGACGTTGGGTCGCTTGAGGAGATCTGCTACAGTCTCTTGGTGAAATCGCGCAAGCTCGCGAGGGATCTTGCTGGCCACCGCATCAAGATTGATCGAGGTGCCCATGACTAGGAATGGTGGTGCATAGCTCAGACAATGAGGTGGTGAGGTGAGGTGGAAGTTGGACGTCAAAGCCGACCGAGACGAGCCGCTGTGGTGGTCTGTGCTTCGATCGCGACAACTGCTGGCGCTTCCTTTGCTTCTTCACTTGCTTTCTTCACATGTTCGCTTTGTTGAGTCGACAAACTCAGTAGCAGATGAACGAGAATCGCACGCAGTCCACTTTCTGTGGCATCTTTACGAACACGTGTATGATGCGCCTCTCCAAAATGGTGATTGAGCTTCCCAGATGTACACTTGACTGACATGGGAGGTTTGCGAATTGGGAGAAGCAAAACATGCTTGACTGGTTCCTCACTGTCGCTTGCTATAGAAGCTTCCGTACTGTTTGATCGAGTGTTCAGGCCTGGAGGTACCAAGGCCTGTCTCGCACTTCCCTCTAGCCTGTAAAGCCATACTCAAGTGCCCGAAACGCCATCGCTAACTTGAATGCCCATCTCACTTGACAGCAGTCTCTTGCGCTAGGCGTCAGACATCACCGCATCGTCTCCGTCAATCTCAGCGGCGCCTTCGCCGGCAGATCCCTCTTCAGCCGTGTTAATCTCGTCCTCTGTCTCCGTCTCCTTATCGGTGACCGCTGCCACGACGCAACGACAAGTTGGACAGTTGTCGAATTGCTTCAGCCACTGCTCGATGCAGTCCTCGTGGTAATATGTGTGGCCGCACGGTAGCTCGACCAATACCGCGCCATCTTCGAACTTGTCCAAGCAGACCTTGCAATTGGCGATCTCGTCTTCCTTGTCTTGCTTGATGCTCTCGAAGAGCTTGCGTGGGAGCGAGGCAATCGTGGCGGCGCTAGCTGGGCGGTTCTGAATGGAAGAGTTCGGATCCGAGGCTTCATCCCACTGCTCCCAGCGACCATCGCCAGCACCATCTTGGTCTTCGTCGTCAGACAGCATGTCGTCGAATTCGCCGAAGCCCCACTCGCGCTCGTCGAACTGTTCGAACGGATAGCCGAGTTCGCGGCGACGAGGGTTGACGTGGCCCAGAAACTCAACGATGACGCCCATGTCGGCCACACCAGTGAGCATGAGGCTGGCCTGGGGAGTCATCAGCTGTGTCGTACCGTGTGCACAAAGGTAGTGGCATGCGTACCTGTAAGACCTGCTGCTCCTTGAGAAGATCCACACCGATGCAGACTGGGCAAAGAGGGGGCTGGTAGTTCGCGGTCAAAGGGAGACCAGTCGTCTGAGTGGGTGGTGTGTAGTTGGCGATCATGGCCTGCGTAAGTGTGTCAGTCCATCGCTTAGATCACTCCCCTGAAGCTGCAACTCACCTGTAAGTCGTGTCCATGAGGAAGGAAGCCAGACATGCAGCCTGCAATGCAGCGCGTGTGCGGGTTGGTGATCCAGATGTCTTGGTCAAGGCGTCGCACAAAGTCACCGTTTGGCTTTGCATGGATCTGGAAATCTTCGTGGTTGACGATATCCGTGATCTTGGCAGTCTTGCATTCATCGCCGCTTTGGCCGCACGTGGCGGCGTGGTTGTGCACGACTTGCTTGCCGTAGACTTGATACGAGTGGTCGGCGGAGACAGTGCTTGAATACTGCAAGTGTACAAGCTCAACGTCTGTGATGCTGCCAGACGAGTCCTTGTTCAGGGTTGAGATGATGTACATGCGAGGAGGGACCGGAATTTCGGTGGCACTTGTAGCGTCAGACTGTGGCTGCTCGTCAGTCTCGCTGTCGCTGTCGCCGTCGCTGTCGCCGTCGCTGGACTCGCTCTCTGAAGTCGACTCGGCGGCATCGTCATCGTCGTGGGCTTCGTCACCATCTTCATCGCTATGCTCGCCATCACCCTCATCGTTTGCCTCTTCGTCATCCTCTTCGTAATCTTCTTCGTCCTCATCATCAGCCTCCTCGTCATAGCGATCGACTTTCTGAATGAACAAGAGATCTCCGACTTGCAGACCGACGAGGACTGCCGCCTGGTCACCTGTGAGACCCTCAACAGGCGAGGCCATGGTGCTTGAGATTGCAGGTGAAGGACTGCCCACAAGGTGTATCTATTGAGATTATCAGCGCTGTAATGGTGTCCAAAGTCCGAAGCTCCAGTGGTGGCGTGCGGTGGCGGCAAGTTGGTGGTCGGCGATGTCGAAAGCGAGGAAGAGAAGACACCTGCGGCGGCGAAGAGCTTCGAGTAATTCCGCTAGCTGCCGCGATGTGCAGGGGTACCCTTGCAGGTGAGTGAATGTTGGTTACCAGCTGGGGTGGGCGCGAAGTGGTGGTGAATCCGTAAATGGCGACAGGACGTAATGCAGCGGTGGTTTTGGCGGCCTCTTTCACTGCAAGGCGGTATGACCCAGCAGCAAATGCTATCTTGTCATGCGCAGCGGCAACAAACAAGCGGAAGGTGCGGTGTCTTTCACTTTCAACCGTCTGCTGCCCCTTTAGGTGCTGAGTATTCGACCGACTCGAAGTAAGAGGTGCTCGACACAAGTGGGGCAGGAAGAAAAGAAAGAAAAGCGAAATGTGGTGTGAAAGGGTGGTGGTGGTGGTGAAATGTGGTAACTTAAAATTAGCGAGAGCCTTACTGCCTGGCCTGTGACTTCGCCCCAAGGCAGCAAGAGCGACCCACCTTGCACCACCAGTCACGTTATCTGGAATACCTAGATCTCCATTCGATTATTCTTTGCTACCAGCTGCAACAGCGCCAGTCATATGACAGATACGAACCTTTGTAACCTGTGCCATTCGTGGTATGTCAACGCCAAACTCCACGCTGTCCTTCCAATTTCGCACCGCCTACCATTCACCCCACGAATCATCGTCCTTCTTAGTCGTACCGCTACCCCCGGATGGCTTCATCGCGCTTGTACCGAGCGTAGTGGGTTTAGCTTTCTGCTGTGCGACTGTGCCCGCTGCAGCGAAGTCGTCCCAAAAGTCCTTCTTCTCCTGAGGAGGTCCCGCGGGGTCTTGTCCAAAGCTATCCCAGAAATCTTTCTTCTCGGGAGCTTTTCGTTGCCCGCTGCCTTGTCCAGGCTGATGTTCTGGATCGACGAACTTGCTGAACTGTTCATTCAAACCCTTGACACCCTGCTGTGCGATGGTTCCAAATTGCATGCTCGCCGCTCTTGCTTGCGCTGCGAGATCGCCTTTTTGTAAATTCTCCATGCCTGGCTGGATGTATGCCTTGTTCACATTCGCTGCCTGCTTCGAGACTGTACTTGACAGCCAGCCAAAGCCTTTCGTGAGTGCTGCTATAGGATCTTGCTGGAACTCGTTGGTAGACGGCACGCTAGACGAGTTGCTCGTTGGCATCGGAGATGAGCCAAACCCTGCGTATTTCCCACCTTGCGACGGGGGCACATCTTCCGGTCGAGATGCGTTGTCCTCGCCCATCTTGGCGAAATACGCCTCGTTCCGCGCTTTTTGTGATGGCGAAGCTGTCCGTTGCGGTGGGGACTTGACATTCGACAGAGGTGTGTTCCTACCAGAACCAGACGGCGTCGAAGTGCTCTGCGCCGGCTGTTTCCTGGGCGCAGGTTTGCTGGACCCAGGTACGTATTCTGTCCCTTCGACCTTGGCTGTCAATCTCTCCTTCCACTCCTCACCTGCATCGCTGTCATATCTTTCTGAAATGGTGCAACTGTCGAAGTCTCGTCCCATCAAGCTGTTACTGCTATGTGCGTTGAAGAAGTCTTTCCACGGCTTGTTCCCACCCAGTTCCATCCGCTTGACCTCTCCTGTCTTGAACGCGTCCATCGTGACGGACCGAACGAAGGAGATATGGACTCCCAGCGAGCGATGTATTCCGGAGCATGCCAGGCAGAAGAAAATGCCAAATTTGGGGGATGCCTGAGGTCTCGTGTGATCAGCGACATGTCATAATGCACTGCATGCAGAGGGTCCTTACCCATTGAGGACTTGGAGCACCACAATCGACACATCTGTTATTCTCATTGGTCTTGGAGATCTCGAGTAGTTTACTCCGAGTCTCCGGGTCGACTTCCCACATCTTGCTCATCTTGGCGATGTCTGTGATAGCGATCGGTGTATGGAGGGATGTTTGTCTCGTGGGATGGCACACGGGTCCACTATAGCATGCTCGCGCTCGCTGAGATCGCGTCGAATCGGAGATTGTCACTACACCGTACAATCGGAGTGTCGGCGTGGCAGGGGTTGAGAGATGTATTGTTGCAGTGACGATGTTGGTTGTCTCGTGCTCGGGGCAGTGGACCCTGCGTCTGGACCTCAATGTGATCTTTGCCAAGGCAGCTCGTGGGGCTCGACCTCACCTCGTCACCAACATCAGCATATCACTCTTACAATGACAATGGAGCCTGCACGAACATTCACGATTGTCTCTTCATTTCTCATGCAAACTTTCTATCCAGCCGGACTTCGCACTTCCCCATTGCCCTCTTGCAGTCACACCCCGTTCCATCGAAACTTGCAAAGACATCGAGTACAGAATACGTTGTCGTCTAGCCCATCCTTCTCGATAGGGCACTGGCAATTCGGACAATCTTGAATTCGCCCTTGCGCTCTCAAAAACGCGATGACCTTGACACTCAACGCGTCCGCTACCAGGTGCTTCATATTCCGCCAGGCATACTCACTGCAAGTTAGACCCTCGTGCCACGGCCGATCGCACACGACGCAAGCTTGCCCAGCGCAATCCATTCCCTGGCATGTCCACACGTCTGGGTCGTCAATTTCCATGCTTTCCAAAGGTGGAAGCCTCTCTTGCGGTGATTGCGACCCTTCACATTCCTCCTTCTCCGGTAAGAATCTTACCTTATGCGCCCGTGCTTGCTGCTGCTGCTTCTGCTGATCTTCTTCTCTTCTCTGTTTCGCCGCGTTCTCATGAATTCGTCCATCCATACAATCCTTGTTGAGACACCATCTCCACTCTGGGGTCCTACCTTTATTGATTCTCGAACGGATTTTGCAGCACCTAATCAGTGACATTCGATGGTGTTCCATGTCCGTCGCGGGGACCACTTGCTGGTCACACTCCGGACAGTGGAGGTTGGGCGCGTAGTTGCTTGCGAGGCTGATGTAGATCCATTTGTCGAGACAGTCTTGGCAGGTCCTGACTGGATGCTCGCAGCCCTTGGTCGGAGGATCTTGAGGGAATTCGGAGGCCGCTTTCGAGGTCATACAGCAGAGGCACTCCATCAGTTCGCGGATATCATGTCTTGTGCGGACCATTGGTGTGCTGTGGGTAGGTTGTGGAGAGAAAACGGCGATGTAGACAGTCGTGTGGTGCGAAGTAGCCGTGTGTATGCGCTGTCTGGGCTTGATCAGTCGAGCTGCATGCTCGAGAAACATCAGACAAGATTTATGGCGCTAGGCAGCAGGTAGGCATGTCTCGATACCCTGATTCACTCACAGCATTCTTATGGCAAAGAGACCACCCGAGCTTGGAAATTCACCTGGCTTCTTGCGTCCCACTTCCGAGACTTGCTTCACTTACGATGCCCCCGCAACGCAGAATCCGCATGTTTGGTAGTGCTCCTGATGTCTCTAGGCAGATGATTGTTAGACGCTGGCGATGCGAGAGAGCTCCAAACTTCTTCACATCACAGGAAGTCAGCGATAGACGTCGCTGAGAAGAGCCGATTTCAGATGCTCGACATTGCAGGTAAAGCAAGAAAACCATTGTCAGCAGTACATACAGACAGGCTTCTCGCGCACGAACGGGTTGGGGGCTAACTGCTCCATGACATGCTCCATGAGCCATCCATCGTTAGTTCACTGGTCTATGTTGAGGAGATCCTCGCTAATCCGGCGGCGCCATTGCGTTGCGTAAACGTAGCTCTATCGCTATCGTACATGTATGTCAAAGCAAAAGGGGCATCCGCTTCCATTGAGGGGGTGGGGCTGGTGTGCTTGATATCCTGTGCAAGCGGTCCAAGACGTTGTGCTTCCCTCAGGACGGTGCGGTCTCTATGATCAACTGCGACCGACTTGATTCGAACGCGGTCAAGGGGCCTCAGAGTGACGATAAGAGCAGTTTGACAAGACAGTGGACGGAGGATGACTTTGGAGCAAGCTGTCGACAGCAGTGATTTGGAGCTAAAGGTGAGACAGGTCCGTGCGCCATACCGGGCCGCTATTAGCCGAACCCCTTTCCTTGCAAGTCTGTCTGCTTCCTTCCAAGTTCCATCGATACAACTCCAAACACGCAATCTTCGGGAGCTGGGAGAACATGAACAACAATGCTTTCCCACTTTTTGCGTGCTACATCATCAGAGTTCACCAAGCAGCACCTCCGTCTCATCGACCCATCCAACTAGCGAAACGTCAGCACTTGATCGTCCATACGGTGGGCGCAAAGTATGACACGCTTACCCTCCATCAACAGTCAAGATCTCGCCAGACACGTACAAGCTAGCACGACTAGCGAGGAAGACGATTGAGCCCTTGAAATCATCTGGTACGCCCCACCTCTGGGCAGGGATGCGCTCCAAGATGCTGGCCGCTCGCTTTTCGTCTTTGATGAGCGCTTCGTTCATGTCCGTGGAGATGTACCCAGGTGCGATCCAAAGGACGTCAGCATGTCACTCAAAAGAGCTATGGCTTTGCTTACTGCATTGACGTTAATGCCTTGGGAGGCCCACTGATTTGACAGCGCCTTCGTCAATTGCGCAACGCCACCTTTGGCACTGGCATATGCAGGAACGTTCAGACCTCCCTGAAATGACACAAGCGAGGCGATGTTGATGATTGATCCGCGATGAGGAATGCCACTCATCGTTGGACCCTTCGGTGTTCGTTTGAGCATGTATGCTCCAACGTCTCTGCAGAGAGTGAAGACAGTGTTGAGATTGACTTGGAGGACCTAACGAGAACTTTAAAGTATGATCTGATTGGGGCGGGAGTCAAGAATTACCTCGTTCCAGTCATTATCTGGAAACTCCTCCGCTGGATGCCTCCGCTGGATGCCACCGCAGTTCACCAGGATGTCTTTCGCCAGATGGGGTCAGCGACTGCTAGCCAGGGGTGTTTGCTCATTCGAAAGCTCGCGCACCTATATCATGCCCGTCGGCAAGGACACGGCCTGTCAACCCTGCGATGTCTGACGATGAAGCGAGATCAGCAACATATATGACAGCTTTACGACCGAGTTTCTCGATCGCTTCCTTGGTCGACTGATTGGACATGTCTCGCTGCACAAGCAAAATATCGCTGCCCGCTTCTGCTAATGCCAATGCCAACGATTGACCAATGCCTCTCGTTGCGCCAGTCACAAGTGCAGTCCTGCCATGTAGCGAGAACAAGTCAAATACTGAAGACGACATGATGATGTGGCCGAGGAGGTCCAGCGATGAGAGTGACAGATGTTGGCTCGATGTACTCCAATGTCTTTGATCCGAAGTTTAGGCATCGGCAACTCGAGCGCTTCGTGTCTCGGGCTGTCTGGGTGCGAGCTGTTGGGGGAGGCAGGATCGTGGTTTGGGGGCCCGATCTCAAGTTTGGGGGCAAGCGCTTCAGTCACCCCATGGGCCGCCATCAAGTGCGGAGAACCCCACGGGCAACGCATGGCTGCCACAAGGCGGTGGAGCGTCTTGAGCCAGCGTGCTCGTGGTTTTCAGCGACTTTGTTCCCGGGCAAAGCCTCTTCTTTTACCACAACTTCTCACCAGCTGTACCTGGACACCATCCTTCGACAATCGACCATGGCCGATGCAAAGAGCGTGACTGAGCGAGTCGAGGACTTCGAGCTCGAGAACGCAAAAGGACATCAAGATGATGAGAGCACACGTCCGCCATGCCTTCAAGGTCTGACGCAAGATGAAATGCGAAAGTTGGGCGTGAGAACAACACTGAAGCTCGACTTGATCATCATGCCAGCTATGACTATTATGTACATTCTCAATTACCTTGGTGAGCCAGACGTCGACCCCGTACTTGCCCGGTGCTGACATTCGGAAAGACCGACAGAACATAGCTGCATCGAAGCTAGCCAATATCATGGAGGACTTAGACATGACTGTTACGCAGTACAACACCTGCGTCTCTATCCTCTTCGCAGGATACAGTACGAATTCGTGACACCTTGAAGTCACAAGAAGTCTCGCTAAAGCAAGCTTAGTCCTGATGCAAGTCCCCTCGAATCTTCTCGTCAGCAAAATCAAGTATCCTGCCATCTACATATGTGCAGCGGTGGCTCTTTGGGGTGCTGTGTCCGCCTGCACTGCCGCGGTCAACAGTTTCGGCAGCCTGCTAGCATGCCGGTTCCTCCTCGGATTCATAGAGGCCGTATTCTTTCCAGGAGCCTTCTATTTCCTGTCCATGTATTACAATCGACGACAAATTGCGTTCAGAACGGCCATCTTGTATAGTGGAAGTCAACTCGGAAACGCCTTCGGTACGCTTTTCGCGATCGGTATCTTGAAGCTGGACGGAGCACATGGCTTGCAAGGCTGGAGATGGTGAGACGGCCCCTAGCTTTACTTAACATTTCTGACTACTGACCGTTGAGTACAGGCTGTTCCTCATCGAAGGCGTTCTGACGGTTGGCTTTGCTCTCGTCTTTGCCTTATACCTTCCCAACTCGCCTAGGAAGATTGTTGGGTTCAACGAAATTGAGCATGAGTGGCTTCGATGGAACTACGAGATCGATCAAAAGCAACAAGATGACTCACACGAAATCACGGCCAAACAAGGCTTCCTGATGGCAGTGACAGACCCTAAGACGTGGCTCATGATGGGCACACTGTACGCTACGTACACTGCTGCTGCCGTGAACAACTTCTTCCCCACTGTGGTTGGTGGTCTAGGTTTCTCGCGGAACGCGTCCTACGGGTTGACTGCAGTGAGTGCTTTCGGCGTCAAATGGAACCAAGCCCACGCTTATATCACTCGCAGCCACCATTTGTGCTCTGCGTCATTTGCATGCTCGTTGTTGGCTTCGACAGTGATAAGGTTGGTAGTTGCGTTGAGGACTCTGAGACGACTTCGCTAACGAGGACCGACAGAGGAAAGAACGTTACCTGCACGTTGCGCTTCCACTCACAATCACGGTAGTCGCAAACATTATTGCAGTCTCCACGGTCAACGTTGCTGCTCGTTGTAAGTCAGATCGTACCCATCAATACAGTTCGAGGAAGTCTAACGAAGGTTTAGACGTTGCGATGATGATGATGCCAGCTTCGTTCTACTCCTCTTCTATCGTGCAGCTTTCCTGGATCTCCGGGAGTCTGTCACAGCCTGCAGTCAAGCGTGCTGCTTCCATCGCGCTCATCAATTGTATCTGCAATACACCAAACAGTAAGCAGCAACCCTCTTACCGTGATGCAAGACACTTGGATGATTAACGCGAAGCACAGTCTGGACATCTTATCTGTACTATGACTCTCCAAGATATGTCGCTGCGTTTGGGGTCAATCTTGGAGCAGCAGTAGTCGCAATCGGCTTTGCGACCGCGACATTTATCTACTTGAGAGGGCAGAACAGAAAGATGGACCGGGGACAGGCTCTTGGTAGGAGTGGGCCTACAGCTGTGCAGCAAGCGGCTGGCTTCAGATATCTGCTATAACCATGCAGCACACGTGTCACAGGCCTTCGAAGATCGAGCATCGACGGCAGTCAGGTTAGAGGGCGAGAAGACGTACCTCCGAGCAAACAATGTGACCCCCAAAAAGGGGCGGGGAAGCCCCCAAATCTCCTCATCCCACCATCTGCAGCTTGCTCCACAAACTCCACACCACCGACACGAGGTCGGCAATTGACTTTCACTTAGGCACGAGTCCGTCAGTACTCTACAAGATATCATCGACACAACTCTCAGCTTCGGCAAGAAGTTTCAACCCTCCCAAAACTATTGACGAAGAACTCTCTTCGATCATGGCTAAGATCAAGCTGGTCGAGCACTTTCGCGTGAAGCCCAGATGGCTTTTCGTCAAGATCACTGATGAGGATGGCAAAGTCGGATGGGGAGAAGGAACACTTGAAGGCCACGATCTCGCTGTTGAGGGAGCGCTCAATGAGATCATTGTTCGAATCGTTGGCCTGGAAGCAAAGTAAGTCAAGACCATTCCGAACGCTTTCTGTCCTGTTAAGCTCTCTTTCAGCAACATCGAACATATTTGGCAGCTCATATGGCGGCTCGGTTTCTATCGCGGCGGCCCAGTGTTCATGTCCGCTCTCTCCGGCATCGACATCGCACTCTGGGATCTCAAAGCTCGACGGCTAAATGTGCCATTGTACGACCTGATGGGTGGTCTGGTCCGTCAGAAGGCTCAAGTGTACTGCTGGATTGGTGGCGATCGACCGGCGGACATCGAAGCGGCTGCGAAGGCTCGGAAAGCCCAAGGCCTGACGTGTGTCAAGATGAACGCCACGGAAGACGTCAATTGGCTCGACATGCCTGCTGTCCTTGATTCAACGGTGGAACGCCTAAAGACTGTTAAAGCTCTTGGTCTTAATGCTGGACTGGACTTCCACGGGCGACTGCATAAGCCGATGGCGAAACAGCTTGCCAAAGCCTTGGAGCCGCACCGACCACTTTTCATAGAGGAACCTGTTCTCGTCGAGCATCCCGAAGCATTGAAGCAATTGGCAGGCATGACCTCGATCCCAATTGCCTTAGGAGAGAGGCTCTACCACCGTTGGGATGCAAAGCGATTTCTTGAAGAAGGTCTTATCGATGTGCTTCAACCGGATATTGCCCATGCAGGAGGCATATCAGAGACCAGACGCCTCGCAAACATGGCCGAGGCATACGATGTGGCGATTGCACCTCACTGCCCGCTAGGTCCCATCGCATTCGCCGCTTCACTCCACGTCGGGCTCTCAACGCCGAACTTTGTAATTCTGGAAATGTCTCTCGGGATGCATTACAATACCGAAGCTGGAGACATCGACCTCAATACCTACTTGAAAGATCAATCAGTGTTCGCCATAGAAGAGGGCTACGTGAAGGCGCCAACCGGACCGGGGCTGGGTATTGAGATTGATGAAGATATGATTCGGAAGATCGCAGCAGAGACGGAGCCGTGGCAATGTAAGGAGTTTTATGGACCCGACGGCTCTATAAGAGAATGGTAAAGGGCAGATCTATGGCATCTACCCTAGCTCATACTAGCAACTCAAGCCCTACCAACGCCACGAATCCTTCGTGCCCGCAGAGCAGCCTCAAATGGAGTATACAGCACGACGGACAGGCTCATATCAGACTAGGTGCCGACTTATAAAGAGCAAGCTGTAGCTTCACAACTTCACAGCCCTTCCAAAGGCATCTTACAAACACTTCTTTTCCTCCACATACTCAGCCTTATTACAACATACTAGAACCATGACAACCTCAGTAAAATCTCCACTGTACACCCAGATGCACTCCACCGTGCTCAACTTCATAGACTCTCACCACGCTGCCCGAACACAAGGTGCCTCGGCCCTCAACGCTGCTTGCGCGCCGCACTGCAAACGATTCTACTCCCCAATTTCCCTACAAGACCTCTTACCGCCTTCCTTTGCGACTGGCGAGTCCAATGAGCACTACGCCGACCGGATGCAGACAGAAATGGACATGACGCGGCACGCCCGCGAGGCCGATGTCCGAAGGATATTTGTCGATGAGAGCGAGAGGAAGGCGGCGGCAAATGTGGTGTTTTACAATAAGAGTGCGAAGACAGGAAAGGAGTATGCGTTCGAGTTTGCGTACTTCTTCGATCTGGATAACGCAGGACAGATGATTGAGAGAATTCAAGTTTTTGCGGATCCGACAATGGCGAAGAAGTTCTTTGAGGAGAATGAGGAGATCGGGGAGAGTGTGAAGGCATGAGATCGACGAAGATGTGTTCAAAGTATCAGACATTACCAAGCCGTGAGCATTTGGCTAAGCACTTTGTTGCAACCCAGAAAGTCACTGTCCATTTTCAACGCCCTCGCAAAAAGTCGTGTATATCGACCTCCTTATTCAGCGCTGTCCTTATCGGCGCCTCCTTGTCCTGCGCCTCTCTGTCCAAATTCGAATCACGCTTCGAGGTGACATGTACATCTCTCGACTTATAGAGCAGACCTGTACCCAGCCTCGGCGGCGTACTCCCGACCGAGCTCGTCTCACCGCCCCCATCCGCCTTTCCCAGCTCTATGTCGTCTAAATTGGATGTCTGCTTCCTGTGATTGAAGGGGTGCGAGAAACCCTGTAGCCAGGTAAGGGTCGGCATCAAAGAGTCTGTGCGGTCGGACGCAGTGGCAAGGGGCGAAGCCTTGATTTGAGAGAAGTTTCCATAGGGGCACGATGATGTTGGTTGCGCTGGCTCTTCTTGACGGATGGGCCTCCCGGTTTGGGTATTTGGATTGTGAGAGTTCTCTGGCGTCCTGAGACCGCTCTTTCCAAGCACGAACTTCAAGCCTTGCGAAAAGAGACTCTTCAGAGCAGGTAGACAGCAGCAGATGACGGCTGTGTTGGCCTCGATCTCCGTCCACATCAGGCCGTTCGTGGAGCCCCAGGTGGGATCTTGCTTGCTTTTGGCGCTGTCGCGAAGCATTGCCATTCTGACGACTGAGGCGGCGATCGTGAATGCACCCAGGGCGAAGATGGCGATCAAGCCTGTCTTGGCTTGGCGTTTCATGTGCAATGTAGAAATCAGAGGTATCGGGAGGAGGTATACCTGTAACACGGTTAGCTTTGATCTATGTTCTCTTCTTTGCTCTTCTTCTTACCACAACGTCAAGCAGCGTGTTGAAGGCCGCATGAGAGTACCAGAAAGCCAAGTTGCTGATACAATACCCATCCACCCTGCGATCCCAATTCTTCTTGACCGGCACACATTGAAAAATTGTCCCCATCGTAAAAGCAAAGGACCCAGCTGCAATGACCACCACAGTAACCCAGACAATCTTTTGAAAGCTCTTCGCCCCAAAGATTCTTAGGTACAGAGCACAGAAGTTCAGCTTCGTGAAGCCACCGATGATCTTATAGCAGATCTGGTAGAGGTAGAAGTAGAACATAGCCCGAGGGAAGGTGGATAGAATGTCTGCGCGGTGTTTGCCGAAGCCGTAGTGTGCGGAGGCGTAGAGGAAGGACGTTTGGATGACCAGGGTGATGTAGGCCAGAGCGGCCATGAGGTCGTCCCAGCCGCGTTGTTTCCAGCGGTAGAGGACGCGGGTGAGGTAGAATGTGGTTGTGAGGACGAGGAAGACGGTGGACACGATGACGAGCTCGGGAGATCGGTTGGGTATTGACTTGGTCCAAAGGTCTGGCGCCGCTGCGCTGTTTGTGGTGGCCATATTCGATATTCGGTGATTTGCCGAGTGGTATCGTTGCGAGATGTCGAAGAGGGATGTCGAGGCCAAAGAGTGCTCGCAATCGAAACATGGTCAGCCATGTGTAGCAAAGCCATATAGACAATCTGGATGTCGTGTTCACGACTGCAAGACTGACAGCCTGACCCCAGGCAAACTTCGCCAGTAGCGATTTGTTTGCCGTGACTGGCCGTGGACGTATGCATTACTGCACCAGATGGGCCGTTGATGATCAATTGAACGTTGTAATTCAGCCAGGCGCTGTCATCGTGGCCAGCAGATGTGGTCAGATACACATCGCAGAACGAGCTCGTGGCCGTGCAAAGCCGCGTGATGGCTCCAAGTCAACATATCGAATGGCGTGCGTGATGGAGATAGAAGGCGCTTTCCCACGTGGAACATCTGCTTCTCCAATAGGCACTGGACTCTCTTTATGCGGTTCCACCATCACCCTGGAAGGGTATGTGAGCCAAGTTGCATGTTTCGTGTTTACTCATGTCCTAAGAAGAGCCTATTCAACATCAGCCCTAGTTGATCGCTCTTCAGCGAACGAATGGAAGCACGTAGCACGCCATGAGTATCATTTGAACCCACGCTCTGAGTTCTTCGCACTTGACAGCCTTCGTGGACGGCGCGATGGCGACCGAGACTATCGTCGTCCACCGCCACGATAGCGGTCCCCACCTCTGCCACGTCCCCGGCCACCACCGCGCATCCCACCTCGCGGGTTCCTGCCAAACAAGCCAAAGTCCGCACCTCCATCCACCAACCTGTCGCCATCCTCAAACGTGTACCTTCGTAGCTCTCCCTCTGCGTAAGCCGAGGGATCCGCGAATCGATCGTCCCAGTCTCTGCTCTTCTCCGTCTCAAAACCCTCGAGTCGTCGCTCAACAAGCTCGCGCGGGACAGGCTGGTAGTAGATCTTCGGTTTGGTCTGAGTGAAGGGGTACATGTCGTCGAGAGTGTCGTGACTCTTGCTCGGCGGCGGTTGATCTTCCTCGGGCGAGAGTTGAGGTGGCGAGCGCGGAGGTGGTTGCTGATACTGGGTTGAATGTCCTCGTGGCCCCGATGGTGCATTGGGCATGCCTTCTCCAGCTGCAGTCGGTTGGCGGGTCGAGTTTCGAGCGTTGCTTGCGCCGGCATCAATCTCTTGCAGCGATGCGGTGACTGGACCGCTGGTGTCCATGTCGTCACTAGCGTAAACAACCTCCCAGCGAGTTAGATCGCCCCTACTGACTTCGGTATCGATCCAGTCGCGCACTTGGTCCTCTGGTACGTAGTCCACCCAGAGAGGTTTGCGCATTGGCTCGTCTGGCCAGATCTGGTTGTGTAGAGCGCTTCTTACAGCCGTAGCCGCTGAGACAGTGTCGAAGAGCACGAAAGCATGCGATCTAAGCTTGTCGAGGTGGAAGTCTTCCACGGAGGCGTCCGGCGCAGCGTCTTTGGCCAGCGACCAAAGATGTTCGCGCAAAAAGTTCGACTGAAGAGGTCGCACGAGATCCCGTATGTAAAGAGCTCGCGTGATAGGGTGTTTCGACGGTGACGCATCATCGTCGACAGTGTCATGCCGGCCGTCGCTCGAATCCTGCTGAACGTCCATCACATCGTCGCTGCTGCCATATGGGAGGACCTTCTTCGTATTCGACTCTTCATCCGCAGGCGCCGGCGCATCTGCCTCGATGTCCTCAGGCAGCTTGACCTCGACATCTGCCTTGGTGTTCTCCTCCAAAGTCTTCACCTTCTTGCTGACGCTCTCCTCGCTCATCGGTGGCGTAGGACTCCGACGTTTGCGCTTGTTGCTCTCCTCTTGCGCAGCACTACCATTTTCATTCACCTCATCCTTCACTGTGCTGTCCACAAGCTGCTCATCTTTCGCATCCTCCATCTCAATCTCTGCCGCCTGCTCTGTCTGCCCATCCCCTTCACCTTCCACCTGCACCGCTCCATCCTCATCGTCGCCGCCCACACCATCATTCTCGATCAAGGCATCGATGTAATTCTGCTTTACCTTCAAGCCGGTAGACGCGATACCACGGTCCTTAACCAGATCCTTCAGCTCCGCAACCTTGAGCTTGCTGTAATCGGTGGTCATTGTGATAGTCGATAGCGCATGCTCGAGCGACGATGCCGTTGGATTCAATGCCGGAAGTAATGAGATGAGGACGAGGTGCGTTGTTTGCACGTGAAGATTGAAGGACGAGCACCTCTCCCCGCGAAAGAAGCTTGGAGCTGCAGGAACGTTGCTAGCGTCGCGGCGTTTAATCAAACTTGATGGACTTTTTTCATTGGGCGCTCGATCGCTACGGTGGGCTACGTTGTCGACTGGACTGAATGGTATACATGTATACATCGTCTTGAGTCAACTCGGAACCTGTCTTTAGCGCAGACTCATCCTGGACGAGACTCTTCTTAGCAGCTCGGCAAGAATTACACGTATCTGTCGAATTGCCTTGCACTTATTGTGGCAAGAGCAGTACTCCCGTCCTAGAATTTTCCACTGCGAGCCCTTTCTTTCGACTTTCGATCAACGAACGATGTTATAGAGGAATAATGATTCTCAAGCAACTTCGAGTATTTGCTCATTGAATCGAGATCTAGTCTGGGAATGCAGTGATCTTATAGGTCCCATCGAAGGACTATGCCCTTCTTCAATCGCAAAGACGAGGTCTCAAGGCTCTGAGGCTGTGACAAGTGGCATGTTGTGCGAGACTGATCAGACATTGCCTCAAATGAAATGGCCATCGTGCAAAATGCTCGCCTGAGTGCCCAACTTACCTGCCGAATTATCACTATCACAAGACGACCATCACCTGTCTCGAAAGTCGCGATCGAGAGGAAATGGCGGTCAGAGACAGGACGATATCTCTGCGTTGTCTGCGGTCTCATCTATCAAATGGGCAGTCACCGCAAGATAGAAGCACCGCCCTTCGTGATTCGCTCACCCAAAGACCAGGTCCTCTTGATGCTGGTATGTTCGGCTCATCTTTCATGTGTGTTGCCAACGCTTTTGCCTCTGCTGTGCCACCACCCTCTCCGACGGATAATAATGATAGCTCACCGATATCGTGCCAACACAACCATCCAACCCGAGCAAAGTGTCAGTAAAGACCTGTAGCGCGGACACCTGCAGTCAATATGCACGTGAAGACGGGAACATGCCTCGGACATACTTCTCGAAGAGTTCAAGTGACATTTCAAAGACCTCCGGGATGAATGCGAGTCCTGGAGCGAAGAAGTGTCTGATCTCCTGCATGTACGTCAGGATGCACCGCGAATAGCGAGTGCATCCTCGTGGCGTCGAGGCGCCCACGTGGTTCATCAAAGGCCTTGTTGTGTTCGGGAGTAACCAGCCTAATGAGGATGTGTTGACTGGGATGTTGCGACAGCGCATCCTCGGACAAGGACATGTGATCCACTTTGGCGACGGACGTCAAGCCGGAGAGGTTCCATGCGTAGCAGGTTGATGTGCACACTCTCAACTTGATCTGCCTCTGTTCTCATATATACGTTGCTGGCGCAAAACACAAGCTCAAAGCCAGCTCTTTGGCGGCGAAGCTATAGGAGAGGCTTTTTTGTGATCACCGTCGTCCCATGGTTCGAGACTCGCCGAACCTGGGAAGGGCGAAGAGTATCCTGGCTGGTCGCGTGGGCGCCATGCTGTTCGCTTCACATTTGCATGGATCTTCACACCAGGTGTCGTCGTTTAAGCAGTGTCACGCAAACGCATTGTCTTCTCTGCGGGTGACCCTCCTGGACCGCTCGCCGGCGCAAATCGGGACTTCTTGCCGGAGGGGAGGCACCGCAAGCCACACGAAGGGATGAAGAAGCGAGATGAAAAGATGTCAGCGTATGACGGGCGCTTGCGTCGAAGTGGTTTTCGGTCAAGCAGATGGTCTTGAGTGGGGTCTTTGAGCTGGGGGCTGCAGCATCCTGGAAGTCGTCGACTCAACGGCCGCCAATGCAAATCGCTTGCAGGTGACGTCTGCACAATGGCAGGATTGGACGTTATTTATACCCCGTCAGGCCAATGGAAAGTGGCACTGGCAATGTTATCGTGTGCGAAAAGTATATCTGTTTCCTTGTCAGCCTCCTGAAAGTCTGCGTGTATGCACCTCGAACAATGACCATGCAGTCAGCAAGCGAGACCATGCCGCAAGGTGCGACCATCCATTATACATGCCCGCATCTCAACACTGAACAGCACATCGTCAATGAGTTGTGAAGGATTCGGCATGCATGGAGCCGGGTTGCAACTGTCTTCCGTTTTCTAAGCGAGCTCCAGCACGGTCTGACATGCTCCAAGACGCATTCTCGCCGCGGCATAAGCCCTTGTAAATTGGCTCATAACCTGGTAAGGCTCTGAAAGAGCGAGTAGCCAATCCGACAGTGTGGGCTCTCAACGTCGCGGAGAGTCTGTGTCAGCCCAGCGGCGAGCGTTCGCGATTTAAAGGCAACGGCCGCTCGCTTGCAGCCCAAAAGCGTTCGTTCGAGTCAAGACGAAAGTCGAGTACAGTTTGGCGGATCCTGGAGCGTGGCGCCGATCGATAGCGTTGGAGTCGGCGGCGTCAAGGGAGCTGTCAAATCCAACCACGCTAGCCGCATCGGCGGCGGCTGCAGACTTTGAAGCTGGAGGATGCGTGCGGCGTGACACGGCGTGGGAAGGGGCGATGGCGGTGTTGCCATTTGCAGCAAAATGTGGCTCTTCTTCGCCTGTTCCAGTGCCAGAGTGGCCTCGCTATCATCACCATCCTTGCGCGCAGGGCAGGGCTGCCACGAGGACGGCGGCGGCGAAGTGGATGCCGAAGACAACGTGGCTTGTGGCACTCGGCCGTCAACGCTCGTCAACGGGACGGAGCAGCGCTGGGCGGGTATGCAGTGTCGCGCAGACGCAGCGTTGTGAGCGGTCCGCGTGAGAGTCGACGTGCGTCCTGCTGCTGCTGCTGCTGCTGCTGTGCGTGTGCGCAACGAGGGCGTCCGCGAATGGCAGCACGCACGCGGCGACCAGGGCGCAGAGCGGCGATGCGGCGATGGCGAAGCGTCGTCGCCATTCTTGCAGCGGCGGACGCACCCCAGTGCTTCCAGTCAGCGGCCACGCCTCCACTGTGTCCTTGGCCTGCCAGCGTGCGCCGAACGAGGGCCAGGGCGAGGGCGCGGTGACTTGCAGCGGGCAGCGAGGGTGTTGCAGGGATGCGAGCTCTTGCTGCTATTCTTCGTCGCTCGTTAGCGGACGGGAAGCCAGGTCGTGATGGGCAAGCGCGTGAGGGCAAGCCCGGTAAAAGCAGAGCTGTTCGTCTCCACGCCGACAGGGGTCGCCGGCGCCTGGGCTGGTGGGAAAATTCGTCGAGGATACGAGAGCATGGCGCAAGCGAGGGCGTTGATATCGTGCAGCGCGAGGAAAGAGTTGATTGTTGGTGCTGTCGTGTTGACGTTTGTTGCTGCTAAGTACAGTAGCCTGGCCGGAGGGCTCATGGCTGTCCAACCGCCCACGAGAGACCTTCCCGGCGCCGTCGACAATGTCCTTTGACCAACGTTAGCCCCGGCCCAGTGCTGCCGTCGTCGTAGTGCTGGCGTAAGGGAGGTCAGGTCAGGTAGTGCTGGCTGCTGCTCACTTCTTCTGGCTGGCCACCTTATTGCTGCTGCTCAGCGCTGCTGCTGCCCAGGCCCGCTCGCCGCCAGCGGGTGCTGCCATATTGCGTCGTGCGTCACTGGGGTGCCGAAGGACAACGGCCTACTACGCATCCCTTTTAGTACGAATACCGCCTACTCCTCCGTTGCTGACTCGTCTCTCACCACTGCTGCTGCTACTGCCACTGCTGCCGACGACCACCACTACCACTACCACACTTCCACTGCTCCTCCCTCCCCCTCCCGGACCTGCCTGCGATTGCCATTGCCTTCTCCCTGCTGGACTAGGTACTACTGGACCAGCCCGCGCGGATCCCGGCTGCAGTCCCGAATCAATCAATGTCGATTTGAATTTGCACATGCAGAGGCGAAGGTGGTAGCGAGCCGGCACAGCTACTAACCTTCTGCGCATCCAACCACCAACCACAGCCCGCAGCGCGCTTCGAGGCCAGCACCTGACGGCCGTCTGCTCAGTACTGCATTGCATTGTTTGATTGTCGTTGCAGGGAAGACGTTTCTGCCCGCCGCGCTGCGCTGCCACTTCCTCCACTGCCTGCAACTCGCATCGGCGCCTTCCTCCGGATCACCTCGACCAATCCATCGGCAAGGCAAGCACGCAGCACCTACGCACAGCAAGCACGGTGGGGCCTCTTCCCCTCCGTGTCACGGGAGCCTCTGCTCATCTCACCTCACTACACTACCACGACCACCGCGCCACGACAGACCCCGATCCTCCTCGCCCAGCATATCCGGTTCCCTCCCAGCGCCTGCGTTGTTGACTGAGACCTGCAGACATTCCAATTACAGGCGTGGTCCCCGGTCTCACTCTAGTTGACGACATCCATATCCGCCACGTCGATCCAATCCACCTGCCAGCCCGCCGGGGAGACGGGTATATCTTTCTGGGTGCGCTTGCTCACCGGCCCGTTGCTGGAGCCCTCTATCGTCTTTGTCTCTCGCGGTTGACCAACGCTCGTCGATCCGAGACGGACCTGGCAGCGACGCTCGTCAATTTTGGATCCCAGGGCCCGCCCTTGCGACCACCTACCCCCATCTCCACTGCGGCCATAAGCCGTCACGAACGCACGGGACAGGGACAGCAGAGCCGCAAATTGAACCAGACCACGCAAGAAGCTGGGGCAGGAGCCAGTGCACGGCCACCCTGTAGCGATCTCCCAAAGGCTCGGCGCGACGACGATATCAATACTGAGCGCAACCTCCAACTGCTCGACCTCCATGTCGTGTGGAACGGATCCAAGGCCCTCCTACCTCTATCGATTCGTCTCGCGCGTTGCATACTCACCGCGGTCATACTCTCAACATCACCAGCGTCTGTCTACCAGTTTCGAGCTACCTGATTACCTCTATCGACATCCCATTCAACCTCTGGACCGCATTGTTCGGTCGTGGTGACGAAGGACTTGAGCTTGTGCTTACCACTCCGCACTTCGACGCCTAACCCCCCGCTCACCACCGCATTACCTGCCTTCTCGTTGGTGGTTGACAGCTTCAACGACCATCCGCTGGGGCCGGCCATTTCATCGCTCATACACGCTGCCTTGGCCATATTGCACCTTGGAAGTCTCTCAAAACCTCAGCGAATCCCAAGGTAGAACCACGGCCCTTGTCCCTTCCAGTCCCAGAAAGCGACTGCAACAAAACTCCTTCCATCAGCAGTCAACGTGGTACCAGAATTATGATGGCCCGCAGTGGGATTCAACTCATTGTTCGACAACAACCCAACAGGGCGCAAATCGTCCAAGAGAACAACCCCAAGAACCGCAAGCCCATCGACCCTCCTCCCATCATCGAGCTCAAGTACGACGACCGAAATGATCCTCAGAACAGCCAGTGGCTTGTCAGCCCACGCACCTTCATGATGGTCACCTTGATCCCCGAAAGAGATGGAGAAGATCCACTTGGGGGAGGGAAGTACTTGATAGGTTCGACCGTCTCGAGCTTGCACAGACTCAAAGACATCAACAATAAGGGTGAGTCAAATGTCTGAGAAATTGTTGTTGAGGAGGCTGGAGTTTGAGACTGCGCGAATCCGCATGGCTGGATGCTAACAGAACTTCACAGATGGCGGCTTCTTCGTCTTTGGTGACATCTCTGCCCGCAAACTTGGTCGCTACAAGCTGAGATTTAGTCTCTTCGATACTGAGAAGTGAGTGCATTGATATATGATCATCCAGCGCGTCGCTAACTGAGACAGGGAGAGGGACGAAGTCTACTTCATGGCATCCATCGACTCTGAGCCATTTCCTGGTATGGTCGTCCACCATCGCGAGAAGTGACATAAACTGACGCGTCCAGTCTTACCACAACGTGACTTTGGCAGCATGTCCGAGTCGACACACCTCACGCGCACCTTCTCTGACCAGGGGGTCAAGCTGCGCGTGCGCAAAGACAACCGCGCAATCTCCGGGTTCGTGCAATACAATAAAGTGTGTGTTTGGTCGACTGCTGACGGTGTGTTTGCGACAGAATCGGCACGAAGCGATCTTTCAACGCGTCACCGCCAGAAACCACCTCCCCTGGACTCCACAACAGCATGTATGGAGGCGCAGTCCAAGATCATCATTACGGCGGCTCTGGACATTCGCCAGCAGCCAAGCGCCATCGATCGGGAAGCGAATACGACAGCTCGCACATGTATCAACACATGCCAATGAGTGCGGACAGCGCAGTCTCTGCATATGGTGGTGGCATTCCCAGCGCGACGCGTTACAGCGAACATTCGAGAGTCCACAGCGGTTACAGCCAGCAACAGCAATCGCCTATGAGCCTCTCGATGATGGGTCGAGTACCAGCTAGCATGGGATCGCATGTGCAGACTCCAGGGTGGCAGAGCATGCAACAGAACAGCGCACTGCCATCGCCGGCATCGACGTCGAGCAACACCCAACAGCAGTCATATCCCAGCGTGACATCACAACAGTCATCGACGTCCACCCTGTTTGGCGATCCAGGATCGGCAAGCTCAATACCTAGGAACTACTACAGCAGCAGCAACTACCAGTATTCTGGAACAGGACAGTATCAAGGCCAGCACTCTGGAGAGGTGCAAGCGACATATTCTGATCTTCATCAGATTCCCGATTCTGCGAGTTTGACGGGTGCGCAGAGCCAAGGATACAGCCAGGGCTACATGCCATACACCACCGAACCGAGCGAGGTGTCTGGCGCGTACGCATACATGGGTGATCAGAAGTTTTAGTGGGCTCATAACGACATGGCGCACAGACGAGACAGTTCGCTTGCAGCAGGTCGAGACCCAAGGTCATACTTCGATTCAAACGTCTACAGCAGTCGGTTCCGCGCAGAGTAGCCTCGGAAAGACCGGAGATCGGTGCAAGTCCAACGTCATTGCAATACTCACAGCAACGTCGAGTCGTTCTCGACGATGCAGTCGCCAGAGGCGTTGTTAGATCCGTACGATTGAAAAAGAGTTTGGAGATTTGAAGCGAGCAGGGGGGCAAAGGGCTGTCACGAAGAGCTGGAATAGAACCCGTCAACGCGCATCCGAGCCGCACCAGCTCTACGTCTGCAGCGCAAGAAAACACGACCAGAACAAAAACAAACATCAACATGGACAACAAGACGCGAATCTTGGACGGCCATCTACTTTCACGGCCGATGACCACTACGCACGAAAAGCGAGTTTGCCCATACCCCATGCACATTATTGATGACTTCACGCATTACATACTAGCGAGGCGCTTGGGGGGAAACAAGGAATTGGAGAGGCACTTGTCATTATTAGCGACAGCATCAACTTCAGGAGAAAGAGCGGGATCCGGAATTATCAGTTGGGTCAACAGGACGGAAGAAATGCGTTTGCTTGGACTTTGCTTGATCCCCAAACAACCCCTGTACATATTTCTAGCACATGCACATTCGACTGCCCAAAATGGATCGCTCGAAATGTGCCTGCCAACTTGACATGCTGCACGCGTTTCGATGACCTCGAAAAGGCAAGTTGGACTTTCCTGTTGCAGCTGTCAGGAAGGACCCAAGCTGGTTCGTGCCTGTCGTTCCTTCCTGGTAACTACATCCGTGCCTTCCACCCATACAGAATAAGCAGTACCATTCCAAGAATCTAGAACCACCACCAGGAACCGTCTGACGAGAGCGAAGTGAAGATTGACTTTCGCTCACTCGCGTTGCGACAGCCAGATGATCGTCCGAAGCGACAACCACGAAAGGTACAGAGGTACTTTACTATTGCGCAAGCGATGCATCATCTCATCAGCGGGGAACTCTCGTTCCTGCTTGTTCCATATGACAAGGTATCGAAGTACCACTTTGTTCTCGCACAAACGACAGGTCGGTAGCGATTCCAGCCCCAGATCTTCATGCTCGCTACCATTATTGTGTATAGTCGAAGGGAGCTGAAGAAAGGGGAGCATGACACGCGACCTCCTGCTCAATCGAGTAGATGCAATGACTCGAAAACAACCACAACGATCGACGTGGGCTGACAGCTGTCTGCAGATTGAGTTTTCCTTTCGAGGGGCGCATGCATGCAGGTCAGCTTTCGAAGCTCTCCCTCTAGACTCCTGCTTCAATGGCTGTTGGACCTATAGGAGCTCGAAACAGACTCTTGCTTTTGAGGAGTGGTTTCAGATTGAGCTTTCGAGAGTGAGGCGAGTTGCAGGTGGAAGTGCTCGGTCCGACGACATTTTGTTAGTCAACAAGTGCACCAAGAAGGGGCAAAAGTTGGTTGGTTGAATGGCAGAGTTGGCTGAGTGGGGGCGGAAACTGCAGGAAGGCTGCAGCTGAACGCAGGAGGCGACGGATGCGAAAATCTCCGGTCGAGTCGAAGGATTACTTCGAAGGACAATGGAGGATTCGAATCTGCCATCCTTCTCGCTTCGTGCTGACATGTGACGATAATGAGATTGGCGTTGCAAAGGAAGTACAACTTCCGAGCATGATCAATGGAGAAGACGAAGACGAGGCTAACCTCGGCAGCTAAAGAAGAACTATCGACGGTGAGTACGAAGATGTCGCGTAGATTGTCCTACGCCTGTATCTGTGGCTTGTTGGAACGAATGTGCTCATTGCGGCGTTGTCGATACGAGTGCGAGCGCGAGCTGTTGAGCACGTTTAGATGACAGATCCACTGACTATAGACTCGACGACGCGTGTTGGGCAAAGGTACAGTTAGATCGATAGCTTAGTCCCGAGAGAAGGACCGAAAGGGTTCGTACGAGGGCAAGATCAATGATGGTCGTGAACAAGATTGTCGACGAGATAGTCTGCATTCTTGCCTTCCATCCGTGGTCAAGACCCAAAGACCGGTTTAGACATCGGAGCATTCCAAACTCCAAGCTCCATACCATCTCTTCGGATCCCTCCTCCACCAAGCCCTGCTCTTCCAACTCACGGAGCATTTCCAGCGGTACTTCACAACGGTCTTCCCTTCCACCTTTGCCTCACTTTCCCGACTACCTAGAGACCGTTTTAGAAACCCTCGGAGCATTCCAAACAAACAGAGAGTTGTCATGTGGTTCTGGGACGCGACTGCAACGTGCTCCTCATGATTTCGTGAAACCTATGGCGCAAGCAAATTGCCCTGAGTTTTGCGCGACGGTTGGAGGAAGCTTTGGGGACGCGTGAGACCCATGACGAGGGATTTGGGGCGGAGGGGATCGTGTTTGTTGTGTTGTGTAAACAAAAGATCTTGGCCATTGACGCGTCAGGTGAGGGTTGGCTTTTGCTTGCGGTTATGCTGACGATGATTACGTTCGTCGAGTGCTGGGCAAAGCAGACATGGCGACTCTCCACCACATGTTCATCGCTCATTGCCATTGCTCGCGTCTTTCACGCGTAACGCCAAATGATGATAACACCTTCCTCTCCAACGCGCTTCTTGTTGACCGCTCTTCCCTCCGAAGGAAAGCACCACCAAACACAAAGCTTAGGAATAGCAACTGCGCCCTTCCACTGCCTCCCAAAGTCTTTCGATGATCGTGGAGCAAGACAGGCGACATCCATCCACGGAACACAGCTCTTGAAACCGGTTTGACGACTCTCCATTGGGAAGAAGAGCAAGCCAAGCTTTGGCGGAAAGACTGGACAGAAAGGACAAGGAGCGGTGGGTGTACCAATGGAGGTGGTACCTGTATGGGATGGAGGGCGGTAGGATCGTACCACGGGTACCCATAGTCTATATCGTACAAGCAATCCGTCCCCACTATCCACCTAGACTGGCCCTGTTATGATTACAATTCGAAGCTGGTACGCCGCGGGCGGCTCGCTGCAGGTGACAGCAGAGTGACAGACGCCATCACCCACAGACCCGGGACCCTGTGATGTACCTTGCAGCACATTGTGACCGCAAAGCACAATCCACAGCTAACCGTACTTTTTCCCTCCGATCCCCAAGCAGCTGCTGGCGTTTTGTGTGGTAAGAACGGTGATCAACACCCAGCATCAGCACACACTGCAGTGCGCATCAGAACCACAATACCCGTCGACTACTCGTACTGAATCTCCTCGTCCTCCTCACCCGGTGCATCCGGATCGTCGTCATCGTCGTCGTCCTTGGCATCTGCGTCTTCAGCCTGATTGTCCTCGTCGGCAGCACCTTCCTCGACGACAGCCTCATCATTATTAGCCTTCTCATCATCCGTCGCCGTGATGGCCACATCGCCAAGCTTGCTCCGCGTCCGGCGCAGAGCACTCGCCGCGCCGCCATTGCTCGGGCTATGAGCATGGTGATTCGACGATGGCCGTGACCTCCGCGGCGTCATGCTATACGAATTGCGATTGCTGCTTCTCCTCCCCGCAGGCCGGCCCGGACGTCTCTTCGTCGTCGACGGCATGCCAGGCACAGAGGGGAAGATTTCGAAGCGCGTGGGTGGGATAGGGCCCGCGGAGTACGGCTGCGATCCCGAGTGGAAAGATGCCGGGCTGGCTTCACCGGATTCGATGCGATGCATGCCGCCATTCGGCGTCTTCCGAGGCGAGCGTCGGCTGGGTGACCCATTCGTGCGCGGACGCTCTGTGAATGAGGGCTGGGGCGTCAATGCAAGGGGCGGCGGAGTCTTCTTCCGATTCTTGGGCGAGATTCCATTGACCTGTTGAGGCAGCTCGGTAGTTTCCGCGGCGTCGGCTGGATTCTCCTGTTTCGGCTTCTGTGCTTCATCTTGCGCCTTGAGGGTTTGCTGTACACCTTCTTCAGGCTCAGCAGGGACCTCGACAGGCTCATCTCTCGGCGCGACCGTCTGGAGAGGCTGGTTTGTCTCCTCACCCATGGCAAAGAGGTTGGTAGGTCGTCCCATCACATACGGCGTCCACACGAGATGATCTGCCTTGATTTTGATGGTGGCCTTCTTCTCGTGCTTCTCCACATACTCCTTCATGTAGTCGTAGTCGAGACGCAGGGCATATGTCTTGGTGATGGGGTCCCGTACGAGGAATCGAAGAGCTTCTAGGGTGGAGATGATGTCGTCAGGTGTCATGCCCGTTTCTTTCGCGATTTGGACAATTGTAATTGGCCTCCTGTCATTTGTGGTTGACTCTTGACCCTTGAAGCGGAGGAGCAGCTTGCAAAGAACAGTTCGCCAGTACGAACGATAAGACACCAGGCCCATGTCCGACAATGGCTTCTCAGGAGATCCGGTCCTGCCCTCGACCTTTGTCAAGAGATACGAGAATTCGATCAAGACCCGTCCGAAGCCACGTCGCATATGCACAGGCAAAACTAAGATGCAAGATACGTTGTTGCCGGGATTGCTGAGTGCAGGATCGTTAGCAGTGCCATCAAGCTGCGAGTCAATCGCACCATTCGGCTGCGCGCTATTGCTGTCATCGAAAGAGCTCCTAGGCTCGAAAGGAGGTGGAGGACCGCAGCCGCGCTTTTCTTTAGAAAAGTAACCGACAAAGTGGCATCCAAACTCATCGTTCTCGGTCATGATATAGAACAAGAACGGTTCGACATCGTAATAGAGCGTCTTCGAGCCGAGGAAGAGCTTGGCCAGCAGACATAGGTTCTGGCAGTAGAGTGGATTCCGGCGGCCGTCGACTTCAAAGAACGACAGTGTCGTCTCGGCGCCAGTCTCAGGGTTCTTTATGCGGTCGCGGTAAATCTCGTCGCCCGGTGGGTTCTTCGCAGCGCACTTGAGCTTGTGCCGCCAGGCAACATAGTCCGAACTCATGTACTTGAGACAGAATTCGCATATGTAGAGGTGCCTGTTGCGGCTGTACTCCTCAGGATACGGTGCGGCATGCCAGGTATCGATCTCGTATTGACCAAAGTTGATGCACTTGATCTTGCTGGGCTGGCCGGCTTGTTTTGATCTCGCGGTAGTCTCGCCAGTGGTGTTGGCCATCTTCTCCTTCCATTGTTGCTCAGCCTTGTCGCGAGCAGCTTGAAAAGCTGCCCGATCGGCGTCTTGAGGATAAGTGCGTGAGGTTTCGGCCTCGACGTCAGTCAAGATGCCACCGTACGGTCGGCCCTTGTTCTCGTCCACCTCACGGTCCTGGAACGGGAAGAACGGATTGGTGTACATCGAAGTCTGCACCGTCGGGAAGTGTGCGGGCTCCTCTGGCTCGGCAGTAACAGTGCGGCGGCTGTTGCGAGCTCGCCTCTGGCGATCGCGTTCTCTCCTCTTCTGTTTCTTTTGCACGTCGCGCTCAATCTGATCCCATTGCGCCATCGTAACAGGTATGGATATGATGGCACTCTTGGGGTCCTCAGACCTGGAGACGATGCGTGCCCCACGTTTGCGGCCTTTGAGCTGTCGTTGGGGTCGTCCTGCTCGACTCCTAGGCGATTCTGGCTCCTCGACTTCGTCGACACCGTTGGCGTCATCTTCGTCTTCTGGCTCATCGATGACCACATCCGGGATTTCTTGTTCATCTTCAGGATTTGTACGTCTTCGTTTCCGGATAGGAGGACGAGGAGGTTCATCGACGTCTTCCGAAGGCGTCTTCCGCTTTCTAAGCGATCTCGAGCCGTCCATGCCGTCGTCTGGCAGAATCAGGGTGTTGAAGACAGAGTGCGAGCCAGGCTTGATGCCTCCACGTGCAGCGGGCAGCAAGTCTCTGGCCATCTTGGGAGCAGAAGATCGTCGTCGGTTGGTGAGAAGGTTGGGTACATCTTTGAAGTCCTCTTCCAAGCCATTGTCGACGCACTCGCGACATCGCCATCGTTCGGCAACTGTAAAGTTGTGTCAGTTGTGATTGTTTGTGTTTGTCTTTGCTTGGCAGAGACATGCATGGGGGGCTGCGGTGATCTGACGACGTACCTTCATTCTCAGCTAGCGAGCCTGCATTTCTGGCACATTGCCGGTGGGCTGCAGGAACGGAAGTCAGCGCGCTTGGACCCTGGAGCTTGATATCATTCTGTCGCTTTGCCGCAATTCTTCCACTTTCGACTTTCGACATCAGAACTGGGGTGTTTCTGTGGTTCGAACACTTACCGTTGTCACCACACACTGAGCACGCCAGATACTCTTCGAACTCTTCGCTCGGGTCATTTTCTTCGCTTTGGCCACAAAACCTGACATTTTGGTTAGCCTGGATGATCGGCAGATTTTCCACGTCCTCGATCACATACACGCAGCGATTCGCATCAGGATTCCCTATTTTCTGATCGTCGTCACCGTCGTCCGCAGCTTCCCAATCCTCTTCTCCGCCTTGGTCGCTGTCGGCATCTGAATCATCGTCCTGGTCCTCCTCGATTTCGGCCTCGGATTCCTCGTCTTCCGATACTTTTCGAGCTTTCGACCGGCTAGACCTTGTCTTCACAGCACCAACGATCTCTCCGTCGTCATCATCGTCGTCGTCTTCAACCTCGCCTGCCGCGTCGGCATCTGAGTCTGCCTCGCCCTCAGCATCGGCATCCTCATCGACCTCATTCTCCACCTCCTCGTCTTCCTCGATCTCTGCTACTGGTGCATCCTCATCCTGGTCGTCAATCTCCATCTCGCGCCTCTTGGCTTGGGCTCTATAGCTCACGCCGCGGCCGCGCAGCCTCGTGGGCGTGACGGCGGCGCGGTTGAGGACTATAGTCGCCAGCTTGTCTTGTGGGCCTACCACTAGCCCATGTGATCACTCCACCAACTGCGTACTCTTGTAGTGTGCTCCTGCACCGTGGCTTCTGAAGCTGTCCGCAGCGGTGCGCGTGTAGAGGTGTTGATATGCCAAGACTTGCGATTTCAGGTGAAGTAATGATTTTCCCACGCGTAGTTGCCCCTTCAGCAGCGTTTAGATCGTTTCTAGCCCTCGTGAATGGGTGGTCGTGGTGATGGAGTCGTGTCTGTGGTGGACGTTCGGTGACTAATCGGCGCGGCGGGCGATGTGATGCTCAGAGGAATCCTGTGAGACAAAGTATGGACATGTGCGGGTCGGTAGAGAGCGGCGAGTGATGCGACAGCGGTGATGGGCGTGAATGGGGAGGCAAGAGGGCGTGGAGGGCGCTGCTGGCTCTGTTGACCACTCCTCCCCTTTGGCGGAGTCGCTCAACTTGCGGGAGCCCCAGCTGAGCTGGCTCGCGCGTGAGAAAGTCGTGGACGGTCACGCTCTGGTCGCTGCAAATCCAAGGTCGGAGTCGCTCAAGGTGCGCGAATATGGCGGGATGGAGTGCGTAGATGCAGGTTCTCTGTGATGGAACGACTTGCTCGTAGTGAGTGGTGGAGGTGGTTGGGCACCGATGAGCTGAATCCGATCGTGACTGACTGACTGCCTTTCTCGCTACCACCAATTTTGACGTCCACTCTCTCCAACTGCATCTCCAACTGCATCACCACCGAACAAACCCGCGCTCGACTACGCAGCCCAACACCCATTGGGAATCGCAACCACCATGTGAGTAGTGGGAAGACATTGTGAATGAGACACTATAGCTGACGAGAGTTGCGCGACAGGGGTGTCCCATTCGAAGCCCTCCTCCCTTACGCCATCTGTATCGCCGTACGACTTCTCTCCCCTTCACATCTCCTGGACCAGGCTGATGGGCGTGTGTAGTTCTTCGGCGTCTCAGGCGCAGGTCTCTCCAAAATCAGAAATATGCAAAACGGCGGCAAGCGGGCAAGGCACTCGGTGGATCAGTGGGATAGACAAAGTACGTGGAGGACCGGGCCACTGGAAACATGGACAGGAAGATATGCTGACGTTGAAAACATAGTGATGGACCGGGACCGAAGGCTTACAGGCTTCCTCAGAGGGCAGACTGATCAAGCGAAGGCGCCAGCAGGCTTTGAGTTAAGCAATCCATGGAGGGTGAGTGATGAATCAAAGTAGAATGGGATGAGGCCTACTAATGCGCGAGCAGGTTGAGAAGGGTGTTGTGTGAACTGGACACCACCCTGACATACCATCTGTATACCACGAAACTAAATGCCTTCAAAATAAGTCACGTCGAGTTTGTCCTCGGTACAAATCATGGCGAGTGGTCAGCTCGTCAAGAGTTTCTGATACCCACTTTATACCTTCCTGAAGTATACGCTCATCCAATGCAAACATGATATAGAAGCAGCCTCGCTCCTTGCACGACAGCATTCCTTCAGGCAAAAAGCATTACCACCACCACCCCCCCCTGTGCATCAATTCGTCGAATTTCAGCATGTGCCAAAGTTCTCTCTTCCCATCGACTTCAGGTATCCGCTAAAACCTGACGATACGACGAAGCCAGCACACGAATCTCAAACCATCCTACGTCTGTCCTTCCAGCACTTCTTCCTCGGTCGCGGTCGTGCGAGATCAAGCTCGTGGATTTCGCATGTCCCTCATACATAGGCACGGCACAAACTCGTTAACCACAAAATGCAAGCCGTACTTTCCACAGAATCAATCAAGATTTGAACTAGCAGAGAACACAAACGATTCGAACTGCTGATCTGCAAACCAAGCAGAAGTCTATGGCATTCTACCGACCCGCCACGTAGGCTCATGAGAAGTAGCTCGCCCATCGACTGTGACCCTTGACTGCATCGACAAACGTCCGAGCCACGACCCTTTCCACCTGCTCGCTCGGGTGAACTTCATCCCACCACATGTAGCTATCTGGGCTGGCTAGTGGTGTGCAATTCCCGCTGCCGCACTGGTTGATGTACGTGGTAACGTTGGCGGGGGCAGTACCATTGAGGTATTGGCGTGGGTGGTTGTATATGTCCGACAACTTGACATTTCGTCAGCTTCACGCGGACCAAGAAGACTTGCTAGGCATGCGGTACTTACGAGTCCATGGACATCCAGAACAGCGATCTCGCTCCCTTGGAGCTCTCGCGCCAGATGCTCAGCCTCGTACTTGAAGATCGCGTTCACACTAACAACTTGCTTCTGCATCTCATAGCTCACAGCAGTCAAGTTACTTGGTTTATTATGCCAGTACTGCGTCTCGCTTAGGCCACCTTTCCCAGGAAGAGCGTATTGCGGTGCAAGATTCAGAGGCACGACATTTAGCAGCACGAATTTTCTGCCTCCGTGGCTGTACAGCATTCGAATCTGGTCGAAGATACACTGGACATAGTCGACTATTGTCGTCCCAGGAAGTTGCGAATCAGTGATAAGTGCATCAGGCCCGAGGTCGTTCGTGCCGATCCAGATTGCATAGACGGCTTGAGATACGTCGATGTTCGTGAATTTGGTCCCATTAGGCTCACGGTAGGTGAGCTCCGCGAAGAAGGTAGGAAGCTGATACTCGGCCACGGAGGGGATGAGGACGTCTGGGTCTCCGAGCGATTTGGGCGTGATCTTGTTGCTGCAGACTGCGCCAGCGACAGCATAGTTATGGACTCTCACGCCAGTGTATTGCTGAACGTATCTAGGCCAAACACGGCCACCGTCAGAGGCATGAAGATTCTGGGATTTCCATGTGAGTATGGTACTTCCAAGTCTGATGCACATTGCTCACAATAGGATTGGGGTAGTAGCCGACTGGTGGATATTGCCCATTGTGTGAGAAGACATAGCCAAGGCGAGAGTCGTCCGTGTAACTATCACCAAATGCCACAAGATCCTGAAAAGCTCGTTGTCCCCACAATTGTGAGTCTTGGGCCAGAGCAAGACCTTGGAGTGAAGCCAGTAGTAGACACTGTGTTGAAGTGCTGTGTCTACAGTCTTCGCATCGAACCCTGTGGTCACCTGCTGGTATGTCCTTCAACATCACTGCGTTCCTGGCTCCTTGCTGCGGAGTATTTGAGTGAAGAGGAGTTGATAGGTACTTCGTACCTTTGCGACCTGTTGGTCGGCTCCACGTCGTATATGGTGGAGGAGGCTTGTTCAGGTAATGCAGTCCGCATCGTGCATTGAAGATCTGGTGAAGTCAACAGCTTCAAGTCTCACTGATCAAGCGGCTTCAGGATGTCAAGCATCGCCACTCCTGAACATGGGAGCCTGAATCAACGATGGTATTCTTTGATTACTTGCTGAATACATGCTACCCTGCACAGGATGCCATTATCGACACTAGAGCGCCGCTAAGCATCCACCAACCGAGCCACGTGCTTCTAGCCAGTACCTTCGATAGATGTAGTGCTGCAAGCAAGGACTCAAGCACAGCAATGACAGGACTAGAAGTAGGTATAACGGGTCCGCGCGGGCATAACGGGCCTACATACGGGCATGACGGGTCTCACGAGAACTTGCGTCTTTACCTCTTGCCCTATAGATCCGCTAGAAGAAGGAAGAGTATCGTCGAGTCTGTTATGCGGTAAGACGGAATGTCTTGCCTCTTTCCTCCTATATCTGCTGCAAGAAGCAGAGAGAAGGCGCCCTCTATTAGATCAAGATCGCTAAGATTCCAAATCAGAGAGATATAAACTGAGCCAGGACCTCTGCTATCAAGTCCCCTAAACCTGTAGAAGAATCGACCGAATACCTTGAAGTATACTCGAGGACCCTACACGACTATGAAGACTCCAACGCCCTTGACAGCCTTACGTACGAAACATCTATACCATTTCGTCCCAAAGCGAAGTCGACTGACTCTACGCTACTATACTTCTCGCCGTATTCGCCACACTCTCCACGGGGCATCCTACCGAGCATCCTACAGAAAGGTCTCCGCCAACGTATATGCTCGGCTGCGGGCAATTTACAAGCGAATGCCTTCGAACTTATGGGTATAGCTGCAGTGCTCAGGGAAACTTGCAATTCAGGGATTTCAATGCCAATTGCGACAACATATGCAGTTGCTCTCCTAGAGCAAGCTGTTCGGGGGGAATATGTTAGGAAGGTAGTCGAAATAGCTCCCGGGTGAAAGGGCAGTTTGTGTGTTTCGGATGGATGTGGATGCTGTAGCAGGACAAGCTCTGAGTCGATCGTTGCGATAAAATGTCCCAAAGGCAGACATTCAACATCGAAAACCTTTGGAAAAATGAATCCACAAATTGAAGCCACGAATCGATGGAACAGTAAAGCTGCTTTGTTGACAGAGAAGCGTGGCATGTCATGAATAGGTGCCTCTCGTCCTCAATCTGCTGCTGTTTCGGGAAGCATTCGCACCGTCAGTGATACTGTGATGGTTGTCCCGCATCACTCACGCCGTCAATATAAAAGGAATCCGACGTCGAGAATTGTCCTTTGCCTGTCGTCGCCATCGGACACGATCGGGTGCTTTCAATGTGATAGCAAACAATTTGCGGCGTTGTAGCCTCTCTGTCTTGTGCGAAGACTCATGCGCCGACTGGTTCGCCCTCTTGTGTTTGAAGCTGCGGTCTGAAGTGACGAAATCGAGAGAAGGTTCCAAGGTTGACATGCGCGTGGCACCTGCCGGCAATCTCGACTGCATCCACTGTACCACACCTGTGACGCCTGACCCAGATACTGCACATCTCAAGAGAGGCCAGACCCGTCCCAGTACGGCGATGTTATTGCTATTAAGCCCAGTCGAAATTGAGAAGATAGCGACTTCGCTCAGAGTCGTTGCGCGCCAGGCGATGACTCCGTCGACAAGCCACTGACGGCGATGGATTATGATTTGGCCGTTGAAAGCCAGTCGCGACACGAATCTGTCGTCGCGTAGGGGTTAAAAAGGGGTTCTATTAGAGTTTAGGGAGCGGCGGTGCGGCTCAAGACTGCTAAGCGAGCGATCTCCCTATCGCTAAGGTGAGGTAGGGAAGAAGAGCAGAAGGTGCGTGCTTTTCATCGTCGACCTCGTCTTTTCTCTCTGACATACTGCTGACCTGCTACCTTTGACCGCAGTAAAGAGCAAAGCGCACCAAAACACACAGAAGCGGCGGACCGAACCCAATCAAATATCCAGCGAGCAAGCGCGGCGGGCTACCACCCCTGCCTCCGAACCACCAGATCGATCCACCATAGATTCGTGGGTCCGACGGGGGTTACCGCGGAATTGGAAGGGAGCGCAGAGAACTCCCGCCCACACTTCTCCCTCGCGCGTCTGGTTCCTACTCCAAACACATCGAGGATGCGCAGTGTTGTGAGGTTCACATTCCCATGCCAAGAGCGGCTGTGAGAGTGCAGGGAGCGCGAGACCAGACCCAGTGGAAGATCCGACCCGGAGCGCATCAGCAGCAGCAAGACCACCACCACCACGACTCACCACCCGCCTACACTCCCCTCGACATGCAGAACCATGGCCATTACTACGCCGACCACGACCCGGCACTGCCCAGCTACGAGAGCTACGACGGAAGCGGCTATGGCTCTCCCGGCAGCAGCAGGACGAGTTCAGGTCAATACGCTCAGTACAACACTAATCCTAATCCTAAACAACCGCCTGCCCAGGTGAACGGTCACTACAACGAGTTCGATTTCCGACAGTCCTTCAACGACCAGCAACGAGCGCAAAACACCAATCCCCAGCCACTCACGAATGGCGGTCATTTTGACGATTTCAAGTTTCACCCTTCGGCTGACGACCAAGTGGCCAGTCACCACATCAGCCTGAACACCAACGTGCGAGAGCCTGCACAGGACGTTGTTGGACGACATTTGTTATATGAGACTGCACTGCTCGACACACAATCTTTCGAGATATTGGATATCAATGAGGTGGACGAGCTGAAGAAAGAGCATGGGCGCTTGAACCAGAGAATAGAGGCCGCAAACAGGAAACTTGCGCTCGAGAGCAAAGTCAAGAATGCTGCGCAAAATCTCCAACGCCTGTACTCTACGGGAAAGAAAGATGGCAGACCTGATACCCCCCAAAGCCCGGACAGTCCGCGCAAAAGCAGAAACAGCCTGCTGGGGAACAGAGGAAGAACCAGCAGTGGTGGTCAGCCGCTCAATCAAGCGGAAGATGAGTTGGCGCAGAGCATCAAACAAGTTGACGAATTGAATGAACAAATAAAGAGCCTTTTGGATAGACGGCAAACGGTGGAAAGGAAGCTATTACGACACACAGCTGCCGTACTCGCTGAGCAGGCCAACCAACCACCCGAACTTCGAACCGACGCTCTCACGAGCAATCGCCAGGCGTATGACCGGGATGAACTGCATCTGCCTGGTCCTGATGAGTTTGATGGCATTCGCGATATCCTGCGCGGCAATCCTGCTCCATCTAGCAAGCAAGATCTGGAAAAGATCCAGGGTGAGCACGAGCAGCAGCTCTCTCAGATGCAAGGCAGATTAGAGCATCTGAACTCGCAAATCCGAGGCGTCATCACCGAAGCAAGTCAGACACGAAGCATGTCACCACCACCAGAGCCACCAATATCGCAATCACTGAACCCGAGAGAGCGCCTGGACAGCACTGTATCTGTCATTGAGAGCAACCTGCGTACACTGGAACAAGAACAAGCTGCCAATCTGTCTCAACGCACGGTCGAAGATCAACTGCAGTCGTTGAATGCGCAACTGCACCAGACTTTGCAAATATCGGAAGTTGCAGAACCGCTGAAAAGTCTTCCCCTACCGCCACAGTCAAACGGACAAGGTTACCAGCATCAACTGCAGTACCTCGAGCAAAGTCTCTTGACGATCGACAAGCTGCTTCGACATCACAATGATGAATTGCAGAGCGTCAAGCAGGCTAGCGGCACTGCATCGCGAGAAATGGAAGATGCGATGTCCAAGGGCGAGAGCCATGCAAAGAAGGCTGCTGAGTACGAGACAGTGCTGGCCGGGCTCTGGGATATCGTGTCTGCAGAGCCGAGCGGACTTACTCCCCGGGGCAGTGTTGACGAATCGAGACACTCAAGAGGGGACCGATCTCCGCTGACGCCGCTCAAAGAGGACTTCTCCTTGCAAGCGTTTAGCTCCCGGGTGCAGCATCACTTCGATGTAGCGAACGGCGCGAGAGAGCAGCAAGACATCTTGCGTCGGCAAATTCAGCAACAACGCGACCTCAATGGAAAGTCTGACATGGAGAAGGATGGCCAGATTGCTGAGATGCAAACCCGATACGACAAATTGCAATTCTCGTATGACAGCACTCAACAAGACCTTGCCAAGGCGATGGCAAGTCACGAGCAAGCAGAGCGCGAGGCGACTGAGAGTCGCAACGAGATGGCCAATGTCATGAACGAGCTCGAGCAGTTCAAACAGACCATTGATGATACTCAAGCCAAGCAAAGAGAGGTCGATTCTCGCCATGCGCAAATCCTGGCTGAAAAGGATGAAGCCGAACAACGTCACGGCGAGCTTCAGAAACAACTTGAGGATCAAGAGTCCGAAGTTGTTCGTCTGATGACTGAGCTGACCATTGCAAGGGCAGATCTCGATACGGCACATGGCACAAGGTCTGAGAGGCAAAAGGAGGCTGGTATGCAAGTCGAAGAGATGGATGCGCTGCAAAAGCTTAAAGACCAGGAAATTGAAGATCTTAAGAAGTCTCAAGAGCAACAGGTCGAGACTCTTCGTCGTGAAGCCAGCGAGCGCGCGAAGTTCCTGGAACAGGAGCTGCAAGACATGACGAATGAATTTCAGGAGATGACGCGTGAGAGTTTGGAGTTGGAGAAGGAGCGCGGGCAGTTGGACGGTTTGATTGACGGATTGAGAGATCGCTGCGATCAGTTGGAGGCGCAGCTGAACGATGAGAAGATCAAGTGGATGGGCATCAAGAGTCCCGGTGGGCCTGTGCAAGACGGTGGGCCACGAGAGACGACGAGTGTGATGGTGCTGAGGCAGGAGTTCAAGAAGATGATGCGAGAGGCTCGATCGGAAGGCGTACGTCTGTTGAGGGTAAGTGCTGCAACCTTTCCAGCGCGAAGGCATTGCTGACAACGACTTCTAGGCCGAGCAAGAAGAACGACGAAAACTCGAGACCCACCTTCGAGCTCTTCGTCAAGAGAACGGGCCAATGGGTCGACACAACAGACAACTGACCGCCCCCGGCAGGAGTACCGCCTCCCACAGTCGACTAGGCTCCTCGTCCGCGTCGACCACCAACGGCACCTCGATGTCGGCTCTTACCAATGGCACCTCCAATACCAGCCCGACCATCAACGGCGACAACCTGAGTCCTGCGAGCGCCGCCATACCACAGCAGACGACCACCCCGGCGGCGGGTTGACAATCACCGATCCGACCTTTAGATCCCGCGTTTATGAAGATTCACGTCTTTGATGTTTTTTCTAGTTCGTTCCTGTCTTGAAAAAGAGAAACACCGCTCGTGGACCCTCCCAGCTGGTTGTTTTCTGTTGATGTTGTTTGTTCATGTTCGAGGGTTTCTAGAGGGTCGTTGTTGATATGCTTCTTTGTACTGATACTGACAGCGCATGAGGACGCTGACTTTGGTGGTGTGGACGTTGGTTGGACCGAGCGGGGGTTCGTGTGAGTTTCTTGTTCTTGTTTCTTGTTTTCGTTCGACAGCGTTCTTGCTGGGCTTTGTTTCTGCATATGTTCGTCTGGTCTCTGGGAAGACAACACACTGGACATCGGCGCTGTTGATACACATCTTTGGGAGTGGAGTCTGGGTCAACTTTGGAGCAAAAGATATTGGGCTTTGGGCTGGGGAAAAGGATATCACAGCCCTCACAGGCTTTGGGTGGTGTTGGATTTATCTTTGGGGGGTGCTGCTGACATACACGCGTGAGAGAGCATCAAGCTCGACAAGAAGAATTATGTAGACGAGTAATGGGAACATGGTTCGTGGAACAAGTGAGAGTGTTGAAGTGCTGAGTTGTCCGTTACCAAGTCTTACAATTTGGCGTCTGGTAGAGGCAGTCGTTCGTTCATCTAGCCAACTGAGCACATTATCCTGTCTTCATGTGCATAATGGCCGATCGCTGATTCACGACTCTCCCTAACGCTGCTGAGTCCCTCTAGGTAGTCTCACACTCTTGCGGTTCGCCTAGCATCTTGACCGACAGGTGCGAATGCCGACTCACCCATTTCGAAGCCGATTCAACCCGTCAGGCCAAGTCTCGTCTCCATCATAGCAAAGACCACCGCCATCTTCGGCACCCGATCCACCACCGAAAGTGCCACCTGATGGCGCATCGAAATCGTGATAGACCCCAGGGCGCTTCTTCGTCTTCGTTGCCTGAGACGTAGACTGCGTGGCATCGTCTTCCCCACGCTTACGCTTGGCTGGCTTGGGTCCATCGGGTGGCTCCCACTCGAAGACCAGGCCTTCGTTCTCGACGAACTTGACCAAGGTGCGCAGAGGAGAAAGATCACACGTCTGCGAAGGCTCGCGAATAGCACGCATGGCGGTGAGGTCGCCGCAGATAATGAGCCTCATCGTTGCTCCCGCGCCTTGCCAAAGGTCTTGCCACGTCGCGGACGGCCACACGAGCGAGTTTCACCTCGAGAATACCACCAGAATCACCATCGACATCCTCAATGATACATGCAGATGGAAGGAGAAGACAAACGATGATGGGAAGAGCAGAGAACGTTGGATTAGACTGTAAAGCTAATCCTGCAAGGTCACCCTTGGCTGCTGAGTGCCACGGACCTGGATCCGATCCAGCCATTGTCCCGGCTCCACGCATGGGCCGCTCGTATCCTTACGAGGGAGACAACATCAACATCACTTCGTCCGCCATCGTCACTACAACATCTTCCAATGGACTCATTCCGTCCCACTGTCGCTGGACCCAACATGATTTTGAGAACCATCAAGTCTGAGATACTTCTGGATGAGGCCGCTTTTGTCTGCTGGACCTAACCCTTCAGGAATGATCAGGGACTCGAAAGGCCGCAACGACAACCAAGAGCATGGCATGTCCTGCCATGAGCCAGCTCTGGTTCCCAAGCAGACAACGTTCCAATGCGATGAGCCATGTTCAAGACCACGGTGGCCGCAGACACGGAGGGTGAGCGCTGCCCCAACGTGAGCAGTGGCTCATGGCGCGAAACAGTGCAGAACAGAGCAAAACGCGTGGGTTCCAAGCATCTCAGGCGCAATAGGCATGCGCCATTGCCTCGAAATCCCACGAGGCATTTCCTAAAGACCAAGGGAGAAAACGTTGCCAGCACTGAATCTCAGTAGCGCCTCTTCGCAGTCCTGCATTCCCTGGCTGAAGCTCGCACTTCGAGGTGCTGCACCACATCAATATGTGTCCCAATGCGAACACCGCAACATGTCGGACATACCGAGGACGATCGATGCGATTCAATTGACTTGCTCGACTGTACGTTGCGAGCGCTCATTAGCAGCCATCCCCAGACCCACGAAAGCCCTCGACGCGTCTCAAGGGCCCATCGGAGAAAACTTACCTAACATCTTAACTCAACACGCATTCACTCCTTCCTCTCTGGGCTAGACGAGAGGTTTCAATCCAACACTGTCAGATACGCCAGCGTTACATTTGGAAGCCACCGCAGAGGAGTGCCGATCTCCAAAGGCAAGAATCTACAAAACCCACGTCAGCGCCTCGAGGTTGATTTACATTCACCAATCAACTGCTACGCTTGACGGGAAGAATCGAAAGAGGCTTGGGATCTCCGCAACGCAGAAGACGCCACGCCGCGGTTCGCGGTAGTCTTAAGCTTCTTCTTCGGTCTTGATGGAAAGCTTGTCGGGGCTTACCGTTTGGCTCGCAAACTCAATGCATCCAGTGCTACCACAACAGCGCCACAGGACGGCAGCAGACGACACTCTTCGAGATGATATACAGTTGATGTTACCGCTTCAGGAAAGCGAAGTCGTTGGTGAAGGTAAGCTTCCAACGCATTTGTTCCTTCTGCAAAAGATACGGTACACTACTACGTATGCACTATGGGAACCTGAAGATCTTTACGATTTTCCCTCGGCCATGAGACAGTGAGTACATATACACGCAAGGCAGCCTGCTCATAGAACCCGTTCGTCCTCATTCCCCTTCTATCGCACCACAAAGATGAAGTCTGCTATACTATTGTCGCTCAGCGCTCTTGCGCTCGCAGCTCCCACCAAAGAAGCCGCCGCTGGTTCAAAAGTCGCTTTTGCTCGTGCAAGGCATCAACACAAGACCAGAGCCGATGGCACTGTTGATCTCGATTGGTTCTTGGGCACGCTCAAGGGATCTGTTCTCAAGTACAACAAGAACTTTCAGCTCCCCGATGTCGTCCAACAAGCGTCCTTGATATTCAAGCGCGACACTGATGCCGAAGACGCATTGACCGACCAGGTCGAAGGCGATGAGGATGAGTTGTGAGTGACGAGCTGTGATGGTGCCGAGAACGGTCGGAACTGACACGATATCAGATACTACGGTCCTGGCTACATTGGCGCCGCCAACCAGCGATTTACATTCGACTTCGACACTGGCTCCAGCGATACCTTCGTCCCTGGCCCACAGTGTGGCCCAGCTCAGGGTTGCCCTCATACGACCAAGTACAACCAGCAAGGTCAGGATGAGCACAACACCACATCCATCACCTACGGCTCTGGCCAGGTCACTGGCGAGAACTACTTCGACAGCGTCACCGTTGCCGGCCTGACCGCGAAACACCAGAACGTCATCTCGCTCACTCAAGCAGCCGGATTCAACGACTCCGACGCCGACGGACTGATGGGCATGGCCTTCCAGAGCATTGCCTCCTCTGGACAGCCTCCCTTTTTCTTCACGCTGATCAACCAGGGCTCTGTCAACCCGACTGAGTTCTCTTTCTACCTGGGTCGTCAGAAGAGTGGCACTGCACAAAACTCTGAGCTCACTCTTGGTGGACGCGACGAATCGAAGTATACGGGCGCGTTCACCAACGTTCCAGTGACAAGCCAGACCTATTGGCAAGTTGCCATCGGCGGCGCAGCAGTCGGTAGCGGGCTCAACCTACCAACTCTCCCAACGACCGCCGGCCAGGCTGCCATCGATACCGGCACCACCCTGATCATTGCCCCAACCCTCGCCGCCGCCTCCATCTTCGCCCAGATCCCCGGCTCCATTCCTCTCCCACTCGGCATTGGCGTCCCACTCATCACACTCTTTGCGTACCCCTGCGCCTCGCAGCCGGACGTTTCTCTCGTGTTCGCTGGGAAGAAATTTGCCGTCAACAACCTCGACTTCAACTTTGGAACTCTCAACGAGGAGCTCGGATTGATGCTTGGCAATGACACGCTCGCTGGACAGCTCGCCAACGGATTCTGCTTGGCTGGTATCGCTGGTGCGGACCTGGATCCAACGGAGGAGTTGTATGTCGTCGGTGACACGTTCTTGAAGAACTGGTACTCGACCTTCCACTACACCAGCCCTTCGAGCGCGTATGTTGCGTTCGCCAAGGCGGTCTAGATTGGATGATGTCTGATTATGATGAATGATGATACCCGGAACCTGATCATGAGACGATGGCATAAAAGGTGCTATAGTGTCTGAAGTATTGCCAAAGTGCAAGAATGTAGATACGAATCGAAAAAGTTCATAAATCTTGAGATGTTCAAGAACTACTATCATTTCCGCCTCAGGACATTCGTCCAGCCAGGATTTACCGTACCAGTACCATCGAATGCTATAGCATATACACTGAATACAGTGACGAGGTTGAAAATCGCGAACCAAACTCTGCCCGTCCCAGGATCCACCTTGCGTGCGATCCTACCAAGCAAACGTTCTATGGGTGAGAAGTCGAAGATGTTGGCCGCCGCAAAGATGGCAAACCAGACCGTCTGCAGAAGGAACAGTTTGAGGATCTGCCAGCACAACAGCAGACATGCGTAGAACTTCTTGCGAGCTGGTCCAGTCGTCGAATTCCACCGATATCGCAGGGCGGCGGGGACTTTGGCGCGGAAGTTCCAGAACGAGTAGCCTACAAGAAGCCAGTTCCAATGGGTAGCGCTGACTCTCAACCTAGAAGCAGTGGTGACTCGCTTTGTTGTGATCGTCGAGGTAGTAGCAGGCGAGTCTGAAGGAGTATCGGCACCTGGTGCCTGTTGGGTTCGTTGTGAGGGTTGATAATTGGCACACTCGTCAGCGGCTGCACTCTGCTGAGACACCTCGGCGTCGCTAACCATGGTGTCTTCTCCCGCAGTCTCGCTGACGTGTTTCCTTAGAGGTAACAAGAGCGTGATCGTGCCAGTTTTGAGCAGGTCCTCAACAGCGTCAACCTCGGCACTGTCCAGAGAGTTATCCGGTGCTTTACCAGCACCACCAGAAATCGGTCGCTGGGACAGGGACTCGGTACTTAGAGTTTGCGACTCGCCCTCTTGGGTAAACTGGTGCTCATCAGCGCTCGCATTGATAAAGATGTTTCGTACACGAACAAGTCCAGCAGCCAGGACATAGCATACAGACGCAGTGATCAGCATCAGCGGCAGGGTGCTCATCATCAGATACTGTAGTGGTTTCTCGTTCTGGAATCCTGTTTGTGCATTCTCGCCAGCTTTTAACAGGTTGTATGGATAGGCAAAAAGTACCCAGAGCGGGTAACCGACGATGATCGGCGCGACGACGAACTTGAATCGTCGCGCGAAAGCCATCGGCGCCAGGAAGGTTCCTAGCACCCAAATGACCGTTAGTAGAAGTGAGAGCAGGAGCGCAAAGTTGGCTATGCTGAGAGTAATAATGCCGACCAAGGGAGCTCCAGGAGTGTCCTCATGCAACATGAGTTTTTGGGAGACCATGTTCCACGCCATTGCAGCCGTGATAAAGTGAGACCAGAAGATGAGCGACTTGAGGATATCCACTGGAGCATTATTGCGCAGCCATGCCGAGATGGCCTTCTTTTCCACCTCAGCACGTTCCGACAGTAGATTCGAGATTGTCGCAAGAACCGTGTTGGCGAGAAAAATTGCAGATACCGTTTGCGTTATAGGTATCCCTCGCATACCAGAGACCTGGATCGCTTGCGGTAGCCCGCCGAGGATGAATAGTACCGTTCGGACGGCGACGGAATCGTGTTTAGTCTTATGCGCTGCTGTCGAAGACCTCTGGCCAGGGAGGCTGTCGATTGTGGGCTTGCAACAGGCTTTGTAGATCACACGAACACAGACAATGACTTCTGTAAGACAGTCGATCAAGCAGACCAATGGCGACGATAACTCCGGAATGAATGATCCTTCGAAGACGTTGTGTGGGTCGTACAGTGCCTGGCTCGCGAAGGAAGGTCGGGCCATGGCGTTGAGAGCGAGCGCCAGGACCGCCCAAAAGGCCGTCATCCCAGTGACTTCTTGTGACATATCGCACTGGATCACGGTCACCAGGTTGTCAAAACCTCTGTTATATCGTTGCTGCCATCCTCATTCTCTTCCGACTGTATCAAGGGAGCAGATGCGAGGAAAGTGATGTCAAGAGGCCGCCTTGCACTGCCATGATGTGTGGCGGTGTACTAGACCGAGAACGAACGACACCGGAACCTACTCGTCCTCTGCATCAGGATTTCAAGAGCATTCCCCGACGGAGCTATAGACTACACGTCTTATCAGTAAGGTGCTCGATAGAATAAGTAGGATGGTTGGAAGAAGTGAGGTTGCGCCGAGGTAGCACAAGGGACGTGTCGTTCCCCAGATCCCGTCTCCCGTCGGGTCCTTTGCACAAGTCTAGCACGTGACCTCCAATCTCTAAGAACCTAACCTCACGTTCTGCCATCAACGTCAAGACGTATCGAGACTTACCACTCTGATCGAAGCAAAGGCATCATGGTCGTCGGCAAGAACAACCCAGCCTCGCTCTCGCGTGCAGCCACCCAAGCAGCGCCCAAACTGCCTCCCCTACCGAAATTGAAAGTACGGAAACCCGATCGAGCAGATGCGAATCCGTGCATTGGAGTCATGTCGAGTGTACTGGGTGCGTGCGGGGCTTCACAGACGAAGCAAAATGTATGAGGAGGATAGCTGATGAATGGACAGGATGCTGGGCTTCACAAGGATACTCAACAGCAGGGTGTGCTGCGTTGGAGCAGTCGCTAAGAGCATGTATGGATCAGAGGGTATGTTGGACACCTTTGATACGAGGTTCCAGACGATTGCTGAGAACTAATTGCGACAATTTCTCAGAAAACACAAATACAGAAGAAGAACAGCATCAATTATCACCTGTCGAGATTCTACCCTAAGATCATCGGACCGCACAAGAGGGACTAGAGGCGGGAGAACGAGACTGTACAGATACGGACGTCGCGCAAGCACGTAACAGAGGAGCAGAGTTGTTGATGATATTAGGAGGACGATACCATAGCGATCGGGCATTTTCAGGCGTTTCCAGGGGACAACTGGTGGCTGACTTGGCTCAGGGCTACGTCTTTAGACACTGAGAGGGATGTACAGCATTGGGGAGTTGATTATACATTTGCGATGGACGATTCGATGTATCATCTACGCTGAGCCAATAGGCCCAAAAGTGGCAGGCTGAAGCGACTGCTTTACCATGACCCGTTTTCTCACATATCTTCGTCACACGTCCCATATCGTCCGTTCATCACAATATAGTACCAAACCCGAAAGTGGTCTTGATACTTCGGACATAGTACTCGTCCCAATTTCGCTTGGTCGGCTCCTCCTGTCCGATGGGCACACCCTCCCAATCCACACGCATAATGGTCACGGCGTCGACATCATTCTGCTCGAACTTGATCTTCAGGGTGCTAAAGTGGCCTGCTGGCCATTGTGCCAACCGCCATTTCTGCTCGATGTAGGTCGGCTTACCCAACTTGACATACTCGCCCGATACGTTGCCACCGAAAATTTCGAATTTGCCGCCCTCCTTCGCACCCTCGAAGACCTTGGGTGGCGCTCGCGTGAAGGCTGCAATACGTTGTGGGTCGGTGAAGGTCTCAAACAGCTGCTCAGCGGTGGTGCGGAATTCCTGCTGGTCAGACAGCGAGGTGACGTTAACCCGGCCTGAAGTGGATGTATGGGAGGAGGACTTGGAGCCGTCGCCTTGCTTGGATGTCGATCCTTGCTGTAGCGTTTTCGGCGTGCTGAAGCCAGATGAAGGATTTTAGCCGGGAGCGTGCTGAATGTCCTTGCCGTGCTCAGCAATGAGGGCTGGCGCCAGCTTCTGCAAATGTTTGCGAAGCAGTGGTGTGATTTCTTTTCGCACAAGCTCTTTGGCTGGTTCCTTTTCTAGGGAGGAAGAGTACAGATCCACTTCGAACTACAACTGAAAGTCAGTGATTGCGATTTCTTCATGACATGTATATAGGGTATTGAGAAACATACAACATACTCATCCTCCTCCGTATCGTGTGCAACTTCGGGTATGGTGATCGTGCCGCTCACGTCCTTGTTGCCGTCGACTTCCTCCTTGGTGCCGTCGTCCTTCTCGTTCTCCTCTTTCACAGGCACTTTGCCAGTCCATTCGAGTTGTAATCGTACATCGAAGATGGTTATGACCTTGCCTTTCCGCTGCGAGACGTCTACATCTCCGTCCATGCTAAGCACCTTGCTGACTTCCGCGTTGACGCCATCCTTCTCGGCCTTCAAACCAACAAGCTCCTTGTTCAAGTATTCCTGAGTCCAGGCTGATACGTCCTTGTTGACCCAATGCCAGTTATTAGGGTTGTGGAGGACCATGTTGAAAAGCTTCCGCTCGTCGGGCGGACAGGCAGTGAGGGTAGCTCAAAATGCGGCTGGAAATGAAGGAGACTGCAAGCACGTTAGCGAATGGATCTGAGGTGATCTCTGTTGTATCGACAATGGTGCAAGAGTGTTGATCAGGACATAGAGAATATGGTCTCGTGCAAAGCTATTCCGCACAAAAAGAGTACAAGTCTTCTAGGACTGGTGCCAGCTGGTGTATCATCATAACAAGGGGACGGATAAGGTAGATTTGTCGAACTCACCTTGCGACTGGCTACTCGTGATTGGTGAAGAGAGGAGCAGGAGGGAGTCGGTGTTGAAGCGCTGTAATGTTGTTGCAAGTCTGTTCTTCGCCGTGTTTCTAGAAAAGTGCAAGCTCTCAAGCCGAGTCCGTGCGTAGAGCTGAGGCTGACAGATGCTTGGCAGGGCCAATTCTCGACCTCACCTCTTCCTTCACGTCCAGCAGAGTCATATTTTTGTCCAACATGAGCTCTTGTGTCATTGATCACCGCGAATCCATGTTTCTTAGACACTCGAGAGCCCAATTAGCAACGCCACACACCAGATCGTTCCAAACGAACATCCGGACAGAAGCACGGAGCCCAGGCCGTCAACCGAGGCTTAATGGGACAATCAGGTACCGTGCCTATCAAAGATTCTGATGCCGTCTTGAGTCCCGAGAGCCGTGATCTTCGAGAGATCCACGTTACCTGCTTGTCACAAGCTGCATTCACGACTTCATCAATCCAGACTCTTGTGGCCGCAGACTCTCGGAATGACTGCTCGCTTTTGCACCTTGACGGCGAAAGCGCAAACGCCTCATGATGCGATCTCGCGGGACAACGCTTTCGTTTATCGCTCGCTCAAGATGACTGATGAGTTGGTAGGGCGATGGAATGACCTAAGCTGTGCCTTTCCTCGATCGCGCTCGCCGCCGACTTCGCACCCACGCATTGACTAGCGTCCGCTGGAGCCGTCCCAATCACTATCGCGATAGTTTCGAAATACACAGTGCCTGGCTCGCAATATCGGCACCAGGTTGTGGAAATACCAGCCTTGGGGCAAGCTTGATTTGGAGTGAGAGACGGCCTTCGAATCCGTCGTGAATACGCTAAAGGCGATCACCACCCGAAGACTTTAGAATCTGTGCACGTCGCTTCATGCTTGGACAAGTCTTGGTATTCGTGGCATTTTTGGCGAGGCGATGACTCTCGCTCAGTCTTATTGCGATATGCCTCAATCAGATCTTGAAGCCACCATAATGTCGTCTCCTGGAGGTGCATGAAATAGGCGGCAGAGGTTTGAGCAGATGTGCTGATGTCTCAACACGACCAGCACGCAGGACCTGAGAAGTCCACGGATCCTAAGATATCTCCCTTGAGAGGCGGGCAACACTTGCACTGAGGTCCCCTACTGATTCCTGGCAGACCATGGGCAAGACTTATCATCTGTTCAGAGATCAAGGGGTACGAATTGACAACGACTCTGGTGTAGATCTTGGGCACTTGAAGGTCATTCATTCTTGCAGGATATCATGGACAGCAGAACCTCAGCCGGTGAGTGCAGATCTGCTACTGATGGTACCCATTTCAGCACAGAAGTGGTTATATCATATTGGTACAACTGTGCGTCCGCCACTCGCATCGGCTCTGGATCAATGCTCTATGGGCGACCTGCAAGAGTAATACGGCAAGCATTCGGCTCCAAGTGGCAGACGCCAGGTTCTACAAACGTCCCATCATATGGTGAAGCTTTGACTTCGTCATCAGATAACCCTTGCAAGCGTTGTCTCGACAATTGCTAACTACTGGGAGTGAAAATACTATTGACGTTACCGCGTCTCAGCGTCTCCGCTCGCATGCGATTTTGTGGGACGTGTCTTGGCATCATGTGCGGGCAGGTGTACTGGCACGAGGAAAGGTAAGCAAGTGTGAACTTATTTGCAGCACGTTTCCCTTGGCAATGGGCCGCACAGCACAATCGAAACTTCAGCCATGTTGACGGTCGCTTCGTGTACCTCTCGAGCCGCTCGATGGACGCCGACAACATGGCAGTTATCGCTGAAGGAAGTGAGTTCATCATCGTTCGAGACATGGACGAGGTTGCGACCATGACGGCGGCGTTGGAACTTGAAGAGCGACAAACGTCAGCGCTCCCGATGACATCGCCCTCGCAAGCAACGGTGGCCAGATTGAGCCCTCGCCGCGAGGCAACCATGATGGGTCTACCCGCTGAATTGCGCTTGAAGATCTACGAATACCTCACGGCCGGTGAGTGCGACATCGATCTCAGCGTGCTACCTATCAACCACCTGTACATGCCGCGGAAACATGAGTGCCCCAAACATCCATCGCACTGGCTCTACCTTCTGCTCACCCGCGACCTTGTCGCCTCTTACAGCTGGATATATACCAGTCGCCAGGTGTTCAAGGAGGGAAAATGGGAGGTTCTCCGGACTCACATCGTCTCCTTCAGGAGTCTGGAGCAGTTCTATCATATATATGAATCTGGCGATTTGGTCACGGTCCGGTACCTGGGCTTCAGTGGACTTGATCCTGATGTCATGCCTTTGTATATCGCGAAGAGCAGCAATTCATCGTTGAAGGTAGTCGCAGAGGATTTGTTACCAGGAAAAGAGTCGTTGGACGGAAGGACCTAAGCCATGGAGGACTCTGCGTTGGGAAGCGAGTTTCAAGTACAACTGATCTCCAGAAAGTGCGCAAGATCTTACCGATCGAACAATCGCGAGGGTCTGCCCAACATGGTGTCACGAGCGCAACGAGAACACTCACCACGCTCTTCGTTCCCCATCCTTCATCCCACAAGCACCCCACGAAGACCACAACGCACATCGCCGCCCTCCACCTGCACCAGAACGCTCGCCTCGCCATCCCTCACACACCACGGCCAGCCCCAACAAAGACAACAACCACCAAATTCTAGACATTCGCCAACATCATCCCGAAATTCGCGCACTTTCCCTTCTTGGAACAAGCAACCACTTCCCCCGACGACGATCTGACACTTTTCCAGCGACTCGTTTACGGTTCATATTCGGCAACACCACGACAACACAACCAGCCTGATGGATCGACCAGCCGGTTGATGCCCGAGGCATTTCTTCTTCCCTATCCTCGGTCTTGCATAGGCGATGGAAACCGGCAGTCGGTGTCGACAGGAGTCCCAGAGATCATCGCTACTGCAGCTGCAAGTAAGCGATATATTACTGCGGGCGCACTAAAACGGTGGAGACGAAGGTTTCTTTTCGGGAGGCGGTCTCAGGTCCTCTTGTGGTTGGTTTTGCATGTTCATGTGCATGTTGGCAAGGTCTTTCGTTTGGATCCAGCGGAAGACATTGCTCGATGTGTTGTAGCTCGTCACGCCCTTGGCAGTGCATGCACCGACGGGCAACAAGATCTAACAGGATCGACCAATGATTGTCACTGGCGACGACATGCAACCAATGCACCCGTACGGCAGAACTGATAGACAACGTACAACTCTTGGCAAAGTTCGAGCAAACTCTAATCTAGGGTGAGCATGTGTGCAGCGCTAGACTCACAGGTCCCATATCTTCCACCCTCCACTCGGCAGTATGCTAAACAACAGGAAACACGCCCGCACTTTGCTTCATCTTCTTCCCCCATGACCGCCATCCCGCGTATTTCCATCGGATCCACAAGTTAAAGTTTTCACATGGCGAATTCGCCACCACCACACAACAACCACTACCCTTGCCGCCCCAGCAAACGCCGTCGCTTCGTCTCCATGCTCGTGGCGACGACTCATCACCAGAACGCCCTTGCGCCCCCAGCAACTGTCTCACCTCCCATCGTCCTCACCGTATTCGTCCTGGTCGTCCCCACGCTGCCCGAATACCTGCCGGTGCTCTTCGACGTCCTGTGCTTTCGGCTCATGCGCCGCCAGTACGGGACGTAGGGATCCTCGTCGTCGTCGTAGCCGCGGTAATGGCAGAAACAGGTATACTGGAGGGCCTCAACGAATCTCTGCCAGCACGTCTGTTTCTTGGCTTCGATAACGCACCGCCAGCACTTGGTCTTGTTCATGCGCGTGTGCCAGGTCCCACGCTGATTGCGCTGCCGCACCAGCTAGGCGCGGTCGTGCTCGCTGGGGCCTCCTGACAACATGGTGCTGAAGGTCGCTGCCCGGCCGGTAGGAGGATAGTGTGGGTCGCCTGGGCTAATTGCAAAGGTGCTGCCACCGGGATTGGTCACGAAAGTAGTGCCTGCTGGAGCAGTGGCTACATGTACCATCTGGGGTGCTGATGGATTAGTTGGAGCGGCTGCATTAGCCTGCTGCTCGGCATTTGCAGCTGCACTGCCCATCGGCGCTGGAGGCAGTACAGTGAGATAAGCACTCGCGAGAGATGTCCGAACTCTGGGAACTGAGGGAGCATGATCCTGAGCGACGGGGTCTGTGGCCACGATTGGCGATGCGTTGCTTCCATCAAATCTCGCAGAACCCGCAATGTGAAGCATTGGCATTGTCTGGCGCCCTGCTTGCATCTTCGCCAGCTTGTGCTTACACAGCTGAGGGCCCTCCACGACTCTCGTTGGTGAGGCTGTCAGCACGGCTGCATTCTCTGGCCGATCTGCAGAAGTTGCCCGAGCACTCGCCTCTGTATAAGGTTGCGTGGCATGTTGAGATCGAATCGCTTGGTCAGGTGCTTGAAGCGCATACATTGCAGGCGAAGGCAAGCGATCAGCGGTATCACTAGACGGCTGTCGCTCGCGAAGATCAGTGGACTGCAGGAAGCCACTATTTACATTACTCAGGGATGTTCTGGCGGTGAAGAAGCGACCATGGGTGTCTTCGAGAAATCTTCGAACGACAGATTGCGCCGAGACGTCATCCTCTGAGGGACCACCTTCATGCTGGGTTGTACTAGATGTAGTAGTCTGGCGTGAAGGTAGAGGCCGAAGAGCAATTGCTTGCTCACGTTCCCCATTCGCTCTTGGGAACAGCGACCACGAAGGACGCTTTCCAGGGGCAGAACGACTTGGGCGCAGTTTCGAGTTGTCGTGTTGGCTTGGAGGCGGAGGAAAGCTCTGGAGAAGATCATCGGTCCTCATTGTGCCCATATCGGGTACAGAGCTTGATGGCGCTGGACTGCGGCCATGGTCAGACGGAGGATGCAAGTGACTTGGAACAGCAGCTGATCGCAGGGCTCTTTTGGACGCTACTCGGTGAGGTGGCACAGGGACAGCATATCCACTTGCATAGCTCAATGCTCGTTGAGACGGGCTCAGGGTGGCGCTTGAATCGCTTGTGCTGGTCGTCACTCCCTGAGGACTTCCTACAGGGGTCACATCTCTGCAAGGAGCTTGAGGCAGGGAAGCCATGAGTCGTCTCTCGGGAATCGGCGGTCTTTGACCTTGGACGCCAGCATTGGTGGTTGCATCTGCCTTCGGTACATTCCTGAATGGGTTTGACTGTTGTGAAGCGCCGATTGTACGTCCGGTCTGACCGCTCACAGGAGGTCTCCACACACGTCTCCCCGGTTGACTGGTCAGCACTCGGTTACCGCTCGGCTCGTCACTCGGCATTCCATTCTGGAGCATGTCTCTGAGCCTCGTCTCATGCGAGGGTCTACCGCGTAGTATCCTGGAGATTGCGTTCCGCAGGTTGTGGATGGAATTGGGCCTGGCAAGAGCTGCAGGCGATAGCGTTCTTTGTGCATGATTCACATCGGCTGGCCACCTGGATACTCCCATGGGCGTTCTCTTACGTTGTGGTGGCTGGAACGGCGGCTGTGCTGGCTGCAGCGAGATGTTCGCGGTGTTGCGCAAGGAGCCTGTTCGCGCTGGACCTTGCGCGGTAGAGTCTTGACTGGTCGATGTAGCATGAGAAGCACTACTGTCGCTGTGAAAGCCCAGCAGAGCATTCTCATCGACTGACTGATACCGACGGCGTCTCCGAATGGACGACTGCTAGCCACGGGCGGATTCTGACGACATTTGAGGTTGAACCGTGCAAATCCTGCGCTGGAAAGTCCAATTCGAAGGCATCGTCTTCAGCGTTGGAACACTCTTTTGCTCGGTGATGGTGAACAGCCTTGTGCCGGTGTGTTTGCCACCACGAGCACATTCGGTAGTCCTGGCATCTCGATTGTCTTCTTTCTCGGCATCGGAATCTGGCGGAATGTCGTTTGACGTCGTCTTCGATGTTGATGGCAGAGCATTGTAAAGAGAGCTGTGGTCGCTTGGCGTATCTTCAGACGAGTCCGCGTCTGCCACTGGCATGATGATCCTCCTCGAGGGCTTGTGACTCAATTGAGTAGTTTCTTCTAGGCAATGGCGTGGGTATGAAGTACTGTCGTGATAAGTGATGCCGCCAAGAGGAGCAGACATCCCATCTGCAGACGATGCCATCGTTACGAAATGGCCATTCTTTACCTCGATACCAAAGTAGTGCTGACGTATCCGTACTGTTCGACACAAGGGCAGCTCAGGAGATGAGACAAAAGAGAAGGCGAATGCTACCTTACCTTACGGACGCACTCCAGCGAAGACAGGGAAGTCAGCTTCAGCTGCGTGGCTACTGCCCTGAACACCTGAGGTTGCGCTTCCGTGGCTGGGTATTTGCCGTCTGTGACGCTGGCAGCCACGACCGTGGAGGTATTGTCCGAGAAGGAGTGAGTGACGGACGCCAATAGAAGGGTCTGGATGTTCGCGACTTCCACAAGCTGGCCATCCGCTGCAAGCGCTCACCGCTTGGTGGTACATGTACAGAACGGCTTGGAAGGTGGTATTGATCCTCGGCCTCGCTTCCATCGTATTGGCGCTGTGGGGTGAGCGAAAGGTATGGTCTGTAGAAACTTCGAGGAGCTGACGTTGCCGTGTGTTTCGCTAGACATCGCCCTCTAGAGTGAAACACGCATTAGCCCTCGACTGCAGTGTCGAACGCGACCATGATCATCGCATGATGCGCATGGTGACAATTTTGGCGTCGTTGTCGAAGCAATCTTGACCGAGGTCGTTGCCAGTTTTCAAAGTCATCGTCGATGGGCGGTCAGGGATCTTTAGCGTCGTCTTCCGATATCCAAGGACAGGGCATTGATGCCGACGGCCAATATCTTGTCTTTGTTGCTTGTCCCTGCAGCTCCTTTCGTTCGTGGGTGGGGTCTGGCGGCTCGAGGTACGAATGTTCCTGGTAATCAGGGTGATGCTGGACCAAGCAGCCGATAAAACCGTATCCCTGAAGCCGTGATACATGAACAGTACAAACCCTTTTCAGCCTCCTGTACAAAGCTGTGTCGCCTCTGTCGCGCGATAAGACAAGCAATACATGGAAGCACGTAAGATTGCGCGCATGCTGCAAGCGAGGCAGCCTATGGTAGCACTGGGTCAGATTGTTGAGCCTCCCGGACGGACACATGTGCCGCTCATTTTCTATTCTGGCACAGATGAAGTGCGACTGCAAACGAGAACGTACCTGAAAAGGGCTAGGCTGTCCGTCAGTGCTCCAGTCGGTGAGCTTCCGAGTGGTGCTTGATCCCCTTCTAGGAATGAACCTGGCAGCGATCGTATCACGAGCCTCGGGCGTGCCAGGTGATCCACACAGGTGTGCTACCGCATTTCTGGATTCGGCACTGCTTCCAAGTCCAAGGGTCTAGCTCCGGGGCACGAGAAAATGAGCTGCATCTGCGTCTGCGTGCTCGGCGAACAAGACCGTCTGAGCCAGGGTGTCGTTGCCACGCAAGCACAACGATTGGAGGGCATGAGCCTTCACATTGATATCGTCGAGAACGCCCGACGGGCAGTCCACCCGCACTTCGAGGAACCCAATAGGAGATAGTCCAACCAACGGCACCAAGTCACACAGACAAGACGGCTCTTCCCCGGCACCTCGATAATCGGTACACCGAGCGATCGGTAGCGACAAAACCACACCCAATTCTGTGGTAATCATGAAGATCACCGTCGGCAGGCCCGAAGGCAAGCCAAAAGCCAGCAGTCGCTGGAGCTCTTCAAACAGAATCCCACTGCCTCGTTGGCAAAAAGGGCATTGCCTGCACGGCTGAGCGGCCGACGCTCAAAGGCAACGTGCAGTTGGCCGCATGTCCCACAAGCTCGGTTGCGACGCTGCCAGGATAAATGCAGGGCATAGCTGTCTGTGTAGACGTCGTCCCATTCGTAAAGCGGCGTGCGCGATAGGTCTGTAGGCAATTCGTTCACAGTCCTTCGTTTCTTGCACCTTGGTGCTTCTCGTCAATATGACGCTCGGACAAAGGTCCCGACAGGCGACTCGATATCCCAGCGAGGGTGGGCACAGGTCTGGGAAAATGGCTGCCTTGCCTACCGCTCTCTTTGTCGATGGCTCGGGTCATTTCCAGACGAGACCAGGTCGCGGAGCCAGGGCGAACTGCTGAAGAAGATTTATCTGATCCTAACGTCATCTTACTTGTGGCAGGATGCCGCCGCTCCTGCACGACGCTGAGTCGCGAACACTGAGTTTGTCTGGCAGTCTGCTTCGCGATTCGTATGGCTAGATGCGGTGCCGGATCCTTTCCCGGTGGGCGGCGGTATAGCCGTAGGGTGCCACAAGCACGGAGTCGCCTGCGTGAGGAGTTCACCTCAATCTATGCAGACCAGGTCTCCAGGTCGTCGTCGCCGCCCGCGCGGCCGGGCGCGCCAGCACAGAATGCCGGCCCAGTGCTGAGGCTCGCTCGCCAATTTGGAACGCTTTCGGTGGTGGTTGCATGTGAAGCAGGCGGCGGTGCTACACAGGCGCAGTGGTCCGCACGTGGGATGCGAGAAGGAGAAGCAACGCGATATAGACGAACAGGTGTTGTTATTATTGTGTCGTTGCGGGCGGCGCATACTGACAGCGGTGGGCTCCACAAAAACAAGGTTCGCACCCGCCGGCGCCCACCAGCGTCCAACTGGAAGAGTGCAAGCGTGGTGATGGCGCGTCGCAGGCATGAGGTGGTCGAGGAAGACTTCGCAGACTGCAACTGCAGACACCCGCCGCCGTGTTGCAGCGGTAGCACCACCTCCTTGCCCTTAGCCTGCGTCATGGGGTTGTCCTAATGCCATCCACCCTGCCCAAGGCTGTGGTCCAAGGGTTACGTCGGCCCTGCGATCGAGCGCCTCGTCGTGGGGGCCGAGCAGCCGCAGCAGCAGAAGCAGAAGCAGCATCCGTTTCGAGACCGACTTGACCGACCTGGCATGCAACACCCGGCGGCTACGACGAGCTCCCAACCGCACGCCTTGGCTCCAACCATAATCAGCCGTCCTACCTTACCTGCGACCACCACGGCCGAAACTCTATGTCTGCCCAACCTCGAGCATCGTCGCCCCACTCTCTTCACGTCGCTGCCAAGTCATGGGCCGTCGCCAACGACACATCCGGAATCAGCATCGCTGGCGAAACATTTTGGCTTCGCGGCTTTGCACAAACCGAGCACAGTCTTGCAGCAGCGCAAAGGCAGGCAGCCAACAGCCGGTGAACAGTGCCCAACACGGCTACTGCCCAGCCCCGTCAATCGCTGTTGGCTGGCCCGAGTCATGTCCTGTGGATGTCGGCGCTGTGACAGATTGCCCCTCGATCCGAGTGACCCCCCATGCGACACCCCGTGCGCGGTGTGTAGCACCCAGGCGAAGCGTGGAGCGTGGTCTGAAAATCGTGAGAGCTGAGGTGTCCAATGCGGCAACAAGCGGGATACAGCAGGATGGTGTAAGGCACCCGTACTGTGCACTATCGGTGGCCTGTAAAACTTACCGACAGCACTGTGCGTACAAGCTGCATGTACTCCTGCAGCCTCACGAGCATTGGCGGGCAAAGGCAAGGGGCACTGCGCGTGCATGCTCGGGGTTGGTGTCGCGTCGTCTCGAACACCGCCTGGGCCCTGTCCACACAAACTCTCGTCTGCCGTTCATTATTCAGTAGAGTTAATAAAGGCAACTATGATGAATACGTTGTTTCGCGTGCGGAGTGCCACGAACCGCTTCCGGGTTCATGCGTCATGGCGCATCGCTAGAAACCTGCCAACCATGGCCCTTTGTCTGTTAGGCGTAATTGAAGGCAAGGCGCGGGATGGGATGCGAGTTGTCAGACCGCTGCGCCAGCACGGCACACGGCTGCTGAGGCAGACTCGACGTTTGGGTGGGTGGACCGTGGACCCCCCAGGAGGATCGGCTCGCCAGCAGAGCCGTTGGCGTGTGGCATTGGTCGTTTTGGGTCTACTCTTGTCCAATGCGGGCTGCAAGTAGTGAGGTCGACTTTGCATGCGAGCCTGCAGAGTGCGGGATCGAGCCATGCGTCAAGCCCAAGTCCCAGACGCCATGTCTGCACCGCAACGCGGATGCAGGCCATACGCTAGGTTCTATACCGCATGACTCCTGTTCCACCCTCGTTGCAAGGGTGTTCGAAGTCGTGCTGGGGAGGGCATCTGTAGTCCAAGCTAAATAAGAGCCCACGCCTTCCAGGCTTGCAATTTACTAGAATAGCTGGAATTGGGCTTCAACTCGGAGACCCTTTCCAGATCCTCCTCTGTTGATAAGGCTTGCCCACACGCAGACTTCTTCCTCGCTTACCTCGCTTGTCTTTTGTTCTTCTCCAAATATTCGGTGCAGCATCGTTCGCGGCGTTTCTCTCCGGCCTTTGACTGTCCTTACCTATGGTTCCACCCAGACCAGCTTTGGCTCAATCCGAGTCCAAGGCCCGATTCTTCGAACGACTTGGTCTCGACGAGCATAATGAGTATCACCGTCGGGTATACGCAATGATGAAGGTGAGCCAGCCGAAGCAACTCATTGCCAGCAAGCAAGCATTCTTACACTGCCGCAGGAAGAGGCTGTTGAAGGTCGAAGACGAATGACAGAGAGTCAAGACGTGTTGGTTCCATCGCTGAGGAACTCCTCTGTCGAGCCTCCATACAGCAATGCTCAGATCAGCGAGACGGTGACACACCGCGAGATTCTTCGAATATACCGCATGGCGCGGCCAGAGACGCGGGTGGTGTACGACCTGGGCCGCGACACAGACCGCGTGGAAGAGGAGAATTGGGTGATCCGGTGGATGCTCTGGCACGTCTTTCGCTACCGCGACAGTCGCAACAGGAACCGCAGGATCGTGTCGCCCAGTCCAGAGCGAGGTGCAGCTCGACCCAGCACGTCCTCATCATATGCCTCGAGCGGGGGGCACTCCTCGCATCACCGGTCTGGGACATGTAAGTTGCTCCACAGACATGGAGGCTTGCAGTCGGGGTCTAACTCTGCATGTAGATGGGCTCAGCAGCTCTAGCTCTCACCGGGCAAGCCATTACTGGGATCCGGTCCGCAACCAATGGTGTGTGTACAGATAACCATCACGTGCGGTCTTTCTCTTCTCCAGGCTCGCGAGTCGGCCAGCAACATTTGTAATACTATCACAAGACGCCGCAGGTACGGCGCATCGGAGACTGGCACATCAAGGAAGATGCCGCACGCCGGTGTTTCCGTCGTTGGCGAAGCCGGGTACGAGGACTCTTTGGGAGGCAGCGACCGAGGACAGCTGATGCAGGCCAGATCAGCACGTACACCTGGACTTGGGCTGGCGGCAGAACCTGACCTGACAGACAGTTGGGATCGTCGTCTGGGCTGATGGCAAATAAGACGACGAAGGCCCTGGGGCGCTATGCTGGACAGGCCCCATGCTTTCGAGGTGCGTTCAGGCGGCTGCAAGCAGGGCGATCGGTGTAAGCCAGGGGAGGATCCTAGTGCAGGAGCTCTGAGGTGACTCGAAAGGGCCGAAGCTTTGTGGCAGCAATACTCACGCGCCAAGACTGCGATTTGAATTCACCAGGATGCATTGGAGACGATGGTATGGGAGGTTGTTGCTAGGGCAGACGTCGCGGAAACGAGGTCTGCGGTGCCGCCAAGATCGGCCCGACTGCGCATCGTCGTCCTGGTCATCAAATCCACCAACCTCAGGCTTCAAGGCAGCGGGACAGCACGTGCGATATATATGAATGGTGACGGTGCTCTGCTGCAATAGCCTTCTGGAAGCCGTCGCAGAGTGCCTAATCTCAATCTCTAACTGTCTACCTACCTCTTCATATTCACATCCATCTCCTCGCGGAAGAGACCCCACCAGCACTCCGGAAATGCACTGCCGGTCAATACTGCTTCATGTCCGGCGAGCAAAATAGACCATGTTGTAGCGCTCTCCATTGCCTAAGACAAATACACTGGTGGCCGCGCCAGTCGCTCCGCCTAGGCCTACGATCGTCCATCTTGCAGGTCGCGTAACTGCAGTCTCTTTACCGAGATCGCGCTAGGCGACATCTCGCAGCTTTCGACCAAGATGTGGAAGAGTACCCCAAGCACTTCCGACCCTCCAACCACTCTTTGATGGGCATCGCGAAAAGCCTAGAATGTTCGGCAACAAGTCCGTTGAGGCTTGTCCGGCCGTCACTCCGAACAAGAGATGGAAGCGATTGGCACATCCACTGAACGAAAACATGTGGCTGTTCGTCAATTTTCAAAAGTTGAAGATTGTCAATCTACATGTATGTCTTGATCTACACACCACCGTGGGCCATGTACCAGGCTACGACTTGGAGGCGAAGAGATCCCTCCAGAATTCCTTGAATCCGTACTGCGGCTTGCGTTCATCGTACACCTGACTTGCCTTGTCCATTGAAAACTTCTCCAATACTCCACCGGGGGTATGGCCAATGACTTCGACGCCTTTGACTTTGGGAGCAAGAGCTTTTTCGCGTATCGCATGGGCGACTTCCGGTGCAACGTCCGCAAAGCAGGATCGTAGCTCACGTTGAAGTGAGTAGTAAGGTTTCTTGGCCAGGTCCGGTGCCATGAGATTGTACGAGCGTGTGATGCTGTTGAGATTTTTGATTGCAAGTTCGTGGTATGATCGCTCTGTGTCTTCCCACTGTGGATCTCGGAAAGGTGGTACAGTCGGCTGCCTAGGCGGCTGGGGTGGTGGCGGCGCCTGTGTGAGTCGAGGTTGCCCGGTGGTAACCTTGATTCCTTCCTGTTGCGGCTTAAGCGACCCGTCATCGTTGAACGTCTGCTCCATGACTTTGATCTCCTCGTCTACGGCAGCGCCGTTGTCAGCAGAGTCCGGCTTCAATTGGCCAGAGATTGTAATCTGGGACATGTGACCTTTGTTGTCGACACTGCTGATCGTTTCTCGCTGAGGCTTGGGGTTCTCAAAACTCTCAGCAAAGGCGTATTCATCGGCCAACCTCATCTGACTCTCGAGATCTCCTCCGCGACTTGCGATCATGCGTGATACGTGTCGTTTCCAGTCCGATCTCAGCCTACGGCGAAAGGTATTTGCTGTCGATATCACCTCTTGCTGCTTTTCGATCCAGGGCGGAGTGATCTCCTGCTTTTTGATGATCTTGTTCATGAAGTACTCGGTGGTATCAATGAAAGGACTGTTAGCATTGTAGTCTCGCTCCATTTTCTTGCCCCTATCTGGCAAGTTCTTGAATTGCCCACGTGCAATGGCATCTTCAATCCGCTCATTCGCCAAAGACGACAGACCTTGGATCGTGGCGGGCACTGCTCGAGCGCCAGGCTGGAATCTGGCTTTCATTTCTCGTCGAAACTTCTCACGCTCCTCGTCTGTGAGCCCTTCTTGCTCGTTCATGTACGAATAGACAGACGACCTATCTCGGGCATTGGCAAGACGAACGCCAGCACCTGGCTTACTCTTCGGTCTTCCGGTGTCTACTTTCGACGGCGGTCCACGGATTGAGGGAGCTTTGCCTGCAATGCGCAACGGCTTGTGAGCGTCGTTGAGCATACGCAGCGAAGCATCCTCAGCACTTTCCGCGCCTGTCCATGGCCGAGCTGCAGCGATGTCGCGCGTGCCTCTGCCAGCGCTCGCGGGCATGTTGACCTGCGCGAATGCGCTGGCGTTGTCGCTACGAAAGCCGGCATCTGCGATCTTCTTCTCCAGCTGTGTCTTCAGGTCGTCACTGAACCCAGCCTCTTCAATCGCTTTTCGAGCACTTCTGCCGCCCGTCTCCAGGCTGTCCTCGCTCAACTCTTTCAGACGTCTCGTGAATGCACCCTGCTCTTTCTCCTCCCCATTCCCAGGCTTAGCAGAGTCTCCATGGCCGGGGGCCGAAGTTGAGTCCGCGGCGTGTCGCAGAAGGGGAGCGATGTGTCGCAAGCCTGAAGCTTGAGTGCGAGGTCGAGTGCGGCGAGCGCACGACAACGGAGTAGTCCAACTGATGCCGGGCATGCAGAGTATCACGGACGTGGCCAGGGAGGCGTCGGAAACATGACATCTACGAGATACGCGAGCTCGGGCCAGCAACGACGCCACCCGCGCCTGAGGTTCTTCTGGGAGGACCCTGCAGCTTCATCTTCCTCTCCTCCGCCTGACAACCACATCACGTTGCTGACCACATATCGCAGGAGTGTGCGGACAACCCAAGCACTTTTGGGGTCGCTTTCTCCTTTCTGCTGTACGGGAGTGCTGGCTCTTTGGCTTGGCGATTGCTGCCGTGGGTGAGACAGGAGGTCGAGCACCGCGAGTCGATCTCGCTGGCCAGGAGACGGGAAACCATCAACGCAGCTGACTCGCGCCTATAGTCGATGCCCAATATCACGTTCAAGGCGCCACGCCAGGTGCCCATGACTCTTGGCCGCGCTCCACGAGATGCCACAGGAGGTCAAACCCAGATCGGCTGCAGAATGTCGCGCAGCTCCAACGTCAAGTTTCAACAGCAAATCTACCAACAGACTGGAACGCGTCGACTCATGCCATTAGACGTAATGGAACCATCGCCACGCATGCAGCCGTCCAACCCAATCGCTCCAGTCCTTCTCAAACGCCGACTTTCCTCCTGTTTTCTCCCTAGTATGCCTGAGGCATGCTAGGCGAATGACTTTGTGTTATTGGCGAACTGGTCACCGCAGAGCCCGAGTGCGTCGTGCGACATATTGCATATATGTTGAACAACCCGCAACCGGCCTTCATCTCCAGGGCTGTCAACACTGTCACGGTGTGCACCTCTCCACCTTTGACTTCTGTTGGACGAAGTATGGCGTATCGCGTCCATGGGAGTCTTAAGTGTGTAATCTCAAGACTGCGCAAGTGCCAGCAGTGAGGTTTGTATATGGGCGTCGCCGACTTCACATCTAGTCTTTGGTGAGGCGTGTCACATTCTTTCGTTCGACCAACTACGCACTCTCTTTGCAACAGTCGTTTCTATATTTTTTCTAATTCGTCTCCGGCACGAGACTTTCCACAGCTGGAATACCAGGAGAGCCTATTCTTTTCCGATCGACACTGGTTGTCTTTCCCACTCGAATAACTCGTCGACATTCAGACCACACCCTGCTATGTCGTCCGATACGAGTACGCTCAGCTCGCATTCTGTGGTCCTCTGCTGGCTCAAGGATCACCCACACAGTCCTTTCCCAATGAATGAATTCACCAAGGCCATCGGTCAGGACCTGCAAGGCTCTCGCGTCCTGTTGCGGCACATCGCACATATCGAGCCGTTCTGGAAGTACAGTATGCCATCTACTCATCGAAGGCGGCACCAGCTCTATGTTGCAGATCTACAGTCACGCCTGGCAAAGGACTTGAAGCGGGTAGAAAGGCTCATTGCGTTCGTCAAGGCAGAGGTTCAGGTCTTCTGCACCCACCCGCACCGTTCGGCGTGCTACGACAGCAGTGTAACTCTGGATCTGCTCAAACAGCTTCGAATCGCCTTGCAACACCTTCTGAACCAAATCGACTCGTCGCCAAAGGAGGAGCTTGCATCACTGCCACATTCGCCGGACCAAAATCCATGGACCCAACGATTTACGATACAGAGTCGAGACGCGGTGCGCCACGAACAAAGTCGCAAAGAAAAGCCTAAGAAGGAAGCTCGTAACGTTGGGGTGCAACAGGCGCGAATGATCTCTCTGACCAGGCCGACCCAAGCACCTGCCATTGTCACTCAATTCAGCAATGTCCGATGCAGCTGCGATCAGTCATGCCAACAATGCATTGTCAAGACTGGCAGCCCGATCTTGCGTGTTGACTCTGCCTTGTCCATCAGGTGATGCGGATGCCATGCGCTCGCCCAGTCAGGATGAACCGATCGAGGATCTTCGATCTCGAGCCCAGAAAGTCCTTTCATGGCACCGCCATCATAGGCTTGCAGCAGGATTGTTGTTGGTGCAACTTTGATCACCGCCGTCACAAAGAACGGGTATCGAGGCAGTGCGCACTAGTGTTGCGGAAGGAGTTGTATTGCAGAAGCGCGCCAGTCTGTCGGTGTAGTCGCATCTCGAGTATCGGAAGCCACTCGTCCATCCGCCTACAAGATTTCCTCGAGAGTTCTGTTAGTCGCAAACATGCATCATGCGGTGCTGACGAAAGGATTTGTCGGCTTTCAGTGCCGCTGCAGAGCTGCAGCTAGATGGCTTACCACTTGGCAGGATCAAGAAAAAGATTCGAGACAGTGGAGTGTATACATTTCCGACAATGTGGTTGTTGGTGGATATGACAACCTCTGCATTTGCAATGACACATCGTATACGAAGTATTATACGAACGGTCTGGCCGGAGAATCATCTGAAGTACATGTACCTCTTGGAGCCGCCCCGTTCAACACATGACTCAATCTGCAGAGAGTTTGGTCAATTTTCTTCACAGTTGCACAGACGACACGCTGGACATAGCTGTATTAGGGGAGCTGCGGGCAGGCGGTTCCGTTTACCCATTTCGCTGACGATCTCCCACATAGCATAATATGTCCATTCTGACCAAAAGTTGAGTGGATTTTGATGCCTGAGGCAGAAAGATGCCCAGAATCCCAGGGTCCACTTGCCATGGCAGAAACTACACCCAAACATGTGGCGACATATCTAGATCAACAACATCGTCCCACTTCGATATGAAGGTGTCGAAAGCACAGATACAGCACGCCAGACCCTACGCCTGGCCTCACGATGGGTCCCTTTCTGGCACCGCCTTGATCGTCATTGACATGCAGAGAGACTGTACGTTTGAGAGCATACCGCACCGTTTCAATCTTCCCTCAAGGCTCAATAAATCTACCATACCGCCTCGATCACAGTCTACGACTTATTCCTCACATCAATCGACTATACTACTCTCTCCCAACATTCGCTCCCAACGAATGAATCCTTCCTAACTTCGGTCCCAAGTTTGCGAAGAAGGTGGCTACCTCACCCACCAAGGCTACTCGGTGACGCCCATGAGATCCATCATGCCCAACATTCGAACTCTTTTGGATGCCGCATACCACGCCAAGCTCCTTGTCATTCATACTCGGGAAGGCCACTTGCCCGATTTGTCAGATCTATCATCTCGAGAAGCATTTCGGTCTCGCAACAATCCATCTGGAAAAGGTATTGGAGACCAAGGACCTATGGGACGCTTCTTGATCCGTGGAGAGCCTGGACATGACACGATTGCAGAGCTATACCCACGAGAGGACGATGTACGCTTTCAGTGTCCCATAGGCTGCTGATTCGAACCTCGAGGCTGACTGGCATCTAGTTCGTTGTCGATAAGCCCGGCAAAGGGGCGTTCACGGGGACTGGTCTGGATGGCATTCTCCGGTGGAACTGTATCAGCAACCTGATGATCTGTGGCGTGACCACGGATGTATGTGTGCATACGACCATGCGTGAGGCAAATGATCGCGGGTACGACTGTCTACTGGTCGAAGACTGTTGTGCAGCAGGAGAAGAGAGATTGCACAACGCAGCCGTGGACATGGTGCATGGTGAAGGTGGAATCTTCGGTGCCACAGCAGCCCTGGAGGATGTACAGAAAGCGTTGACATCTCTCGATAGCCCAAGGTAGTAGCATCCATTTGAACAGCAATTCCAGTCGCGTCACCATTACATGTACACTTAGCCCCGAAAATGACGTCATCGTAGAGCTCGAAGTGAATGTTTTCGCAACTGTCAATCTTTTGGAACAACAGACACACTCGCTGCACCACACGCACGACACGCACGACACAGCAATCCTGGCTTCCTCAAACCCTCTCGCTAAGCGAAATCCTCCCTCGACGAAACCAAAGCCTGGTCCTCCACTTACCCTCATCCTCTCGACCGTCCTGATCATTGCCATCGCTCTAGTTATGGGTCGTACGCGCATCACCTCAAGCGAAAACAACACAACGCCCATTACCCTTCCTGCCAACTCCATACCACCGCCCAACACATTCACCGATGGCCTACCGCTCCCTAAAATGATGGTGTTCGACCTCGACTACACTCTATGGCCCTTCTGGGTCGACACGCATATCTCAGGGCCGCTGAAACCCAGCAAAGATGGAGGATTGACGGTCAAGGACCGATATGGAGAATCATGTGGTTTCTACAACGACGTGTCAGGCATCCTCCATCACATCAAGCAAAACGGGATTGTATTAGGCGCTGCGTCACGCACGTCTGCGCCGGATCTGGCTCGAGAGATGCTGTCGATGCTCAGAATACCTGCGGAAAGTCAAGAGGAGGGGAGCAAAGCTAGGACTGCGATCAAGATGTTCGATCATCTGGAAATATACCCTGGCTCGAAGACAACGCATTTTGGGAAGCTGCAGAGCAAGAGTGGGGTGAAGTATGAAGAGATGCTGTTCTTTGACGACGAGAGTCGAAACAGGAATGTGGAGGAGCTGGGCGTAGTCATGCAGTTGGTAAGAGACGGTGTCACAAGAGGGGAGATTGATAAAGGGGTGCAGGCTTGGAGAAAGAGGAATGGCAGGACAGAGAAGGAAGAGTAAGGGCGAGACTGGCGAGCTGCGAATGTTCAGCTCGCAATGATGGGTGTGCCCATGACGATACCCACGGCTCATGTTGGACTTCGAGGCGATCTGGAATAGACGATAAAACAGAGAGAAGTGTAGCGCCAGGCCATGTATGATAATACAAGACGAATACCACCGCAGGTGACCTACTGCAACTGGGACAAGCCGGCTCTTCTGGATCTTGACCCTCTTGAGAGACCAGTGGGGGCAATACGCAAGAAAGTTCTCATTTGCGCCCCTGTCCTCGATCGTGCAGCGTTGGTGACTCTCCAAGATGGCTTCAGGGAGAAGACCTCACTATTCCCTGAAGCTCATAGCCATGTGGCAAACGGAGGCAACAAGTACGTCCTTCCTCGAGAGCAGGTTCTGCCGTTATACATCGTCGATGTTGACTGGACGCCACCAGACGACGAGACTCGTGAGGCGTATGTTGGCTACGCCGCGAGCATGGTTGAACAGCCACAGGACGATGTGGAGATTCTGGGAAGATGGTGGCACATCGAGAGAACTCAGTGAAGGGAGACATGATGGTGACCAAGGTCTTGGGCAGGCGTGTATGTGAAGATCCAAGGACTACAAAGAGTTGATGCCGAGCAGCCAGCGATCGAGTTAGAGATCTCTGTCCAAGACTTGTACGTTAGTTTTCTCTTGGGGCCGTCGGCATCATACACTTGAAGTGGAACTCAATTTCTGTGAGTCGATCTCAACCAGATGATTCCAAGCAAATGCTCAGCATTCACCATAATTTGCGTCACCCAAAGCGTGATCGCACGCCCCTTGTATGTCTGGACGGATATTGTACGCTTGTCGATGAACACCAACATCTGCATCCTCGACGACAGACATACCCGTCTCCGCTCAAGTCTCCTCCATCCTCAGTGGTCTTTGACTTCCTACGCCGGCGCGTTTGAGCTCTTGCCAGCATCCGTTACCCCTTCGATCAAATAGTCTTTGTACGTCTCCACTGGGTTGTCATCGAAGTCATGGACACGGCGGAACATTTTCTTTTCCTGGTCCATGAACGTGTGAAGGGCATTGAGAAGCGAGCTGCTCAAGCCTGTAGTCCCATCACTGGCAGTCAAAGCGCTCGACTTCATGAGCCCACCCGGGTGCTGGGGGGCGGAATCCTCGGAGTAGATAATGTACACCGTCTCCTCTGAGATAAGTCTGCGCAAAGGTGTGTCGACAGGGCTGGTGCTCAACAACTTGTTGACCAGACTGATGTCGACTGGCAAGCAGCAGCTTTCGAAATAGTTGATGAGCTGCATCATGATAGCGTCTTGGAACTTCGGCAGTAGGTATTTGTCTCCAAGCGCCCAAGCCTCGACGAAGAGAAGCAGGTTGTTGTCGTCTCCCGCAATTTCAAAAAGCAGTCGCTTATGGATGATCCAGTGCAGCATCAAGACCCATGCAGGGAGGACATCGCCATCCTCTGGGAAGCAAAGGACGCCGGATTGATTGCCCATGTGCTGCTCGTGGGCGATGGCCTTCTGGAAGTATTCGGAGCTGGCAGTCAGGACCATTTCCTGGACCTGGAATTGCTGCTGTTCAGGGCCGCCGCCGATGAATATCTTGATGATTCGATCGGACTTCAGTTGCCTGTTCGCGTCCGAGTCAGTCTTTGACATTCTTTACCAGTCACGACGGCAGCCACTTACTGCATGAAGTCCTCGACCTCCGATGGTACTGTGCTGGCAAGGTCCATCGCGACCGGAGCGTCTCCTTGCGGTTCGCCCATCTTCTCGTCGCGAGTGTCTTCCATCATCAAGTGGTCGGTGGTGTATGAAGCGAGGCAGACGACGTGCATAAAAGCGGACAGAAAAGTTGTCGGCGGTTCGGAGAGTCCCGCGGCGTCTTAGCGCCAAAGCTAAATCACAAAGCGAAGTGAGTGAATGTTAGCCACCTTCCCCTTTGCATCCGTGATCCCTCCTCGTTCATCAAGCACTTCGAATGCGCCCAACAAGACAGTCAAAAGGGAGCCCCAAGCATCATCAAACACTTTAAATATCATCAAACGCTAAATATGTCCATTCGTCCACTTAGTCCTATGCCATCCCGTAGCCCCATACCATGTCATTGCATCGCTCAAGAAAGAACAAACCCCCAAGCCCGCTTCGAATAGAGACACAAAAACGCCAGAAAAAAGACCTCGCCGGCTTTTCAAAGTTCGCGCCCAGGTACAATGCTTGTCGTAAGAAGCAGATACCCTCCGCATGAAAGTCGCTCAGACCACAACCGTCCCGAGTCGCTCAGAAGAAAGGTTGAAAACAAGAAGCTCTGTTCGCGCCTAATCCGTTTGTTTCTCATTTTGGAAATGATTTGTTCGTCCAACGCCAGTTTGTATGATGCACGTTATGTCGTAGTGTGCAAAAAGGGTTTCGATTCTCGATGCAGTCGTATCGTATCATCTCATCTCGGCTAGTCGGCCATGTCAGCATCGGCATCGGCGTCCTGATCCTGGTCTGCGGCGACGATGTCCACTTCGGTAGTCTCGCGACCTTTGGTGTCCACAACAACCCGACGGCCAAGTTGGTTTCGTGGAACGCCATCGCGAGAAGCTCCAAAATCCAGAACCTAATACCATGTTAGTGAAGACCACAAACGTTGGTTGCGGGCAACTCACCTCAATGTACGTCAGCGAGTTCCGCTGAACGGCAGCGACACAGCGACGCTCGTCAAAGCGCACTTGCCACACGCCGCTCAGCTCTGTTAAAAGATCGCGAACACAATTGCCGTTGCGTACATCCCACATTTTCAGGGTCCTATCGGAGCCAGAAATCACCTTCTGCCCGTCGTGCTGGAAGCAAGTGATGGCTCCAGTATGAGCTGAAAGAGTCGCCTTGCAAGCACCATTATCAGGATCCCAAATGCGTAGAGTGCTGTCCGCAGCGGCAGACACAAGACGGTCATGGCTCAGGTCCAGCAGTCCAACCAGCGAGGTGTGACCTTCAAGGTTGTAAAGGCATGCACCGCTGTCCAGAGCCCAGACCTTGACGAGGTTATCCATCGAGCCAGAGATGCAGCGACCGCGGGCATGGTCAAGCACTACGCTGTACACCTTCTGAGAGTGGCCTTGCAAACGATGTACGAGATCACCCGTTGATATCTTCCAGACCCGAACAGTGCAATCGTATGAGCCAGAGACCAAGGTGTCGCCATGTGCTGCAATAGCACGCACTGAGTTATGGTGGCCGGTCAGGGTACGCAGGAAAAAGGGGTTGTCTCGATCGTTGGCTGGAGGTCCCGCTTGGTGGACAGTAGGGTCGCCATGCTTCGGCAGCTTCCAAACTCGCAAAGTGGAATCGCGAGATCCGGTGATGATGATTGGCTCCTTGGGCATCATTATAGGAGTGCCATCAGCCTCGGTGTCGACTTGTACCGGTTTCAAGATGACCAGGCATCGCACGGTTGATGTGTGACCATGGAATGTCTGCAAGAGCCTACCAGTCTTGATGTTCCAAACCCTCACGCTTCGATCTGTGGAGCCAGACACAAGGATGTCGCCCTCATACTGAAGAGCCCACACGCCTCCCTCGTGTCCTTCAAGTCTGGTGCGCAGCGCTCCTGTCTTCGTGTCGTAGACGTTGATCTTAGTATCGTCACTACCCGTGAGAATCTTGTCGCTGTCGAACAAGAGGCACGTAACCACATGTCGATGGTGAGCCCTGAAAGCCAGGTGTTTCGGTTCACTCTCTTTGTCCATCCAGGCCTCGCGAATGAGATAATGCCGCTGGTACAGAGACTTGAAAAGATGCATATTGCGCAAGCTCTCCAGGCCAATGTTTGGATACGGCACAGCTTGGATGGCGGCCCGGGCGAACGAGTTAGCGCCCTTGGTGGAGTTGAACAGGTTTAGCAACTTGTCATTGGAGACAGCAGTCGGTCTGGTGGCAGCAAGCGAAGCTTGTGCAGGGCGACGCTTTGCCTTCTTGATAGAGCTCGAGGCCTTAACGATCGACCTCTTCTTCATGCCTCTTGATACGAGCGCAGAAGTTGTAGTGGAGGACGCAAACAGCTCATCGTCGCTGAAACCGAAACCAGTCGCATCGGGCACCTGGCCGAGATTCTGTTCGTAGCCGTGCAGGCCGGGATGTTGCCAGCCCCAGCCCTCTTCAACAGCTCTTGCAATCTCGCCATCAGGTAGTGCGAACTGGTCGCGGTCGAGCAGGTCTTTCCAGGCTTTCTCGTCCGAGTTGATCATCTTCCTCCATCTCTTGGATACCTGTGCAGCTCTACACATACTCTGTGCATCTAAGAAGCGCGTGATGTTGAGACCGAGCTCGTCCGGAAGTATACTGAAAGGGTCGCACTTCAAAGCTGGATTGACCACGTTGGCAACCATCTGCAATGTTGGCTTCGCACACCGTCGTAAAAGCTGGTACATGACATAAGTCTGCAAGGCTTCTGGCATGCTGTCGAAAGCTGTAAACATGGTGGGGATGTCCATGACAGTCGGTCCGTGTTGCGAGGTGGGAGGTGGTAGACCTGCATGTTGAAGACCCAATGGAGCAGGTGGCCTGGAGGATGTGCTCGAGCGTTGAGATTCGTACGACTTCGTGGTCTGTGACTTTCTGTCGTCTTCAAGGTCCAGGTTGCTTACAACGCTATCGTTCTCTTCGGTATTATCAGTGAACGATCGATCCAGCGCGTTCCTAGACGCGAGATTGGCAGCCGCTGTTATAGGTGACAAGCTCGGACTGGGCAAGCTGGCGTCCTGCTGAGAACTGGTCACGATGCTGGACACCGTGGGTCTTCGGGGTGCCTCCACAAAAGACTTATCCTGCTCTCCGTCCGACTCTAAATCAGATTCAACTTGTGGGGGTGTCGCAGTGGCTCCGTTGCGAGGACGACTGCTGCCATGAAGAGCGTGGTCTCCAAACCTAGCTCTCTTAGATTGCTTTCGGCCGCAGGCTAGCTCCTGGTCTCTCGACTCTTCTTCCAGATCACTCTCCACAGCACGCACGTCTTCCCTCGTATCCTGAAGCTCTTGAATACGCGAATGGGACGGTCGCACCACATTTCTACTCTTGCCAAGACCGGTCTTGCTGACACCTGCCTTTGGTGCCCCCATGACGTCGGTATTTGGAGTGACGGGGAGAGGATTTGCAGGTGCAGGAAAAGATCTGGCTGTGTGTATATCGTTCAGAGATGGGACTTCGGCCAATTCAGAATGGGTTCGATGCAGAGAAGACCGCTGCTTCTTCGTTCTCCTGGACGAGCTCGCCGACTCTCCCTCGTCGGCCAAAGGAGGCGTCCCTTTTCTCTTGGTAGCGCTTACAGCTCGCGCACCTGATGAATCTCTGCTGTATGACGGCATGTGAACGCTCTGGGCAGGCGTGTGGTACCCGGTATGCTCCTCCTCCTGACGTATAGTGCCGTTGTGCTTTAGCAGCCGCGCCTGCAATTCTTTATGCTGGCGTGCAGCGAGAGATGCATCATCTGCTTCGTGAAATGCCACCGGCTGGCCACCAAACTGAAAGTCGAAGTTCTTCATGTTGGCTGGGGTAGGGGTGTTGGCGAGCGGATACTGCTTCGGGTCTCGCTCTTCGAGGTCTTTGGGAGGCTCCATGATCAGCGGCGGAAGCTGTACAGTAGTGTATGTAGTGACGGTCGTGACGGTCTGCTTGGTGGCAGGGCCAAGCGTGAACTGGCCCATGGTGGAGTTGTGGGACGGCATGAAAGCGGTGGTGGTAGTGGTCGTGGAGGAGTCCTGGGTGATGCCTTCACCTGTAGGCGTGCCCGGCGCAGTAGACAGGGCAGCTTCCGGGTTGGTGACGCCCAGACCGATATTGCTGGCCATGGCGTGGTGTTCGCGTGTGGCACGCGAGAGAGTCGGCGGTTGAGAGGGTGCCGCCGATGCACGCAGCACAAGATGCTCGGGACAATGCCGATTTGGGGGTCAGGTCAGGAGAGGTAGGCTGCACTATGGGAGCGGCCGTGGCGGTCGTCGGAGTAGAAACGGGCTGTGAGAGTATGTGAGTAGTGCTTGATAGTCCTCGCCTTCCTCGCCCTCGACAGCCGACGCTCGCTCGCGGTCCGGAAGGGGCTATCGTGCAGCACGTCAGGCCTCACTCATACTGGAAGTCGTGGTGGTAGCCAGAGTGCGGCAGTCTGGCGGCGGTGAGGTGGCTCGAGGGGTGGTGGTCGCGGTGCAGGCGTGGGTGGAGAGTTTGGTGCGAGGGGCGAGGCGAGCGAGAGCATGCTCGGATGGCCAGTCCGTCAAGCGCCAAGGGCTGGCCGGCGGAGGAGGCGCTACCCGTCAGAAACCAGTGCCCCACAACAAACATGAGGCGATCAATAAAGACAGTCTTCAAAACATCCACATTATACGACTGCACTCTCTCTGCTACAGGTACGCATGGGTGTTGGATCAATCTATTCATCAGTTACAGTACCCACTGGTGGTTCAACCATCATTTCTCCCGTCAACAGCGGGCCAGCCATCTGTTTCCTTGCATAAGCAGAAACGCCTTTCACGAACCTGTTATAACGTGGCGAACCTTCCATCGCCATGGTCCTACTCCTCATGGCGCCGAAGCTTCCAACTGTGAGGTAGAACTTGACTCTCGACTGCGATCGTCCTCAAGCCCGAGAACAATACGCCATACACGTACGCCATCACAGTCTCGGTCCTCGACGCCCAGGACGTCATCGAAGGATTTTCGTACATTTACACACTTTCTGGACCTACAATTCCTTGCATGCTCAAAATTGATTACGGAACCAATATTCATGACCAATGTTGGCGAGACCGATCATACCCAGATGTCGGCAAGTCATTCGATTGAGCAATTCAATTTCATCGTAACTTCAAAGATAACGCACATCATTGCTATAAGTCTATGCAGCCTGCTTTCAATGCGCCGATGCCTATACTCTGTGTTGCATTCCACGATCTGACTCTTTGCCCTAGAAGATGCCTCTCCATCACGAAGCAGACGCTCGGGCACAAGCACCGGCGTTTCCCATAAGGAGCGGGTATTGTGCCTCCTTGATCAGCTGGTTGCAAGCTTTGATATCGCGTGCAATCAGCTACCGTTCTGAACAGCTTGGTTGAGGTGGTGGATTCTGGCATCCAGGATCCTCAGCAAAGGAATCTGTATGGGAGTCCCCTTGGCAGGGTCGCCATGCGCGATCTCCTCCATGAGCGCCTGGCCGAGTTGGTCCTGGATGGCCAGAGCCACATCCAGCGAGCGGCTCATTGGACGTGCCTTCTTCTCCATATCAAGCATTGCATTGACCACTGTCGATGCCCAACTCAGATCTGGCTCACAGTCCTCCAAAGTTGAGTCCTTGGAGCTGTCATGCTGATGGAGATGTGCCCGTGCGGGATGGATGTATGGGGTATTGTTCTTCGGAAGATGATCCTGCTGTACATACTGCTGTGCGTGAGGTCTGCGCGGCTGCGTAGGGTGAGTGGGTGCGTGCTTCAACACCTGTGCGCTATTCGACGAATTCTGACCGGCTTTCTTATAGAGGGCAGACAGCTCCTCTGCGGCCTGTATCCATGCCCCTGCTTCAGGTGTCGGCGCAGGGCAATTGAGGGCGAAATGAGTCTCTGCATCCTCCAATCTGCCGAAATGCTCGCAAGATACACAAGGATACCGCAAGAACGGTAAGGCTTTGGCGGCGAAGCTTCGCACTTGTATCATATTGTGTGGTATCTTCTTGGTCCGGTGTTTTTGTTGACCGCCGTCCAGCGAACACCTGAAAGCTTTTGCCTTGGTTGTATGGCTGGGGCTAATGCAGAATGAAAGGCTGCCTCGTTCATTCCTGTTCAGTCCAGCTACGATGGCAAAGTCGGTGGCCTCCAAGGCGACAGCAAGCGGTTTGTGCTTTTCTCGCGCATGAGGACAGTAGATGAAGGGGTGGCCTTTGCCATTTGGATCCCCTTCGGCGTAGAAGCACTTCATGCAGCACTCCATGATAGCGCTGACCTCTTTGGTCTCACTAGGGCTCTGAGACGCCGTGCGGGCTTGGCCTTGCGATTTCTGCTGATGCTGACGCTGCGGCCGAGCTGTGGAACGTTGAACGTTGTCGTGTGAACTTGGTTGGACTTGCTGTCTCGACGTGGATGTCGGCGACCTGGAGTGCGAGGCGACATTGCCGTCACTGAGTCTACTACGGGTTGGCGAGCGCATACCATAACTGCGCATCTCCTCTGAGACATCGCGAGTGCTGCGTGTGAGGGATGGTTTGCGCTCCAGCTCCTCGCCAGTGGACGTCCCTTTGTCGAATGACATACCGATGACAGCAGGCAGATCGTCAGAGATCTCGGACAAGTCTTCCGGTGACTCGAGCGGCTCCAATGTATCAGCAATGCCGTCGATGGGGTGAGATACTTTGCCTCCGGGCACGCCCATGTCGTCGGCGAAACCGGGTTGCAGATGAAGTTCAGCCATGTCGCGTGAATTTCAAGCAACAAGATCCTGAGTGGGCTGGTGCCGGTGGTCTTTGCGCCCTGAGATGAAGGCGGGTGGACAAGATTGCGACGGCGGTCGAAATGGACAGCGAAGTCGCGTCCAAGCGTCGTCACATGCTCCTTCCATTCGAATTTGGCGCTAGCACGGCGCTAGAGGAACGCTAATGCGAGGGAAAGAGCAGACAAACGCCGACACTCTTCGCTAGGCAAGCAATACTCAATTGAAAGTTCTTCGATTTCTGAATGAAAGAGGTCTGATACAGACGCCTCAGCTATCTAGCTACTCACCTAGCAGAAGAGCCTTCAGCATCCAATTCGATCGATTATCTCAATTCTCGCAATTTTTCGCATCCTTCTCGTTGCTGCACAATAGAGCACGTTGCTCTTGCAACATCATTATCATTCGTTGTTCACAAAGGGGAAAGCTCGTTTGCCACCCCATGATAGCAGGCCTCTTGCTCTTTCAACAGGCTCGCGTCAACAATGTTCCTGCGTGCAGAAGCTCTGTTCTATTCTCTCAAGAGTCCAAGGAGACACCGCCGTTGTTCGATGGTGCTTGGCCAACAGCTCCTTCACCGACAGCCGATGAGCTTTGGTCCCTAGCCTTGGCAAGTCCGGGAGAAACGCTCGAGTTCTGAAATGCTCTCGGTGAAGTCGACTCGCGGGCACTGGTACCCAGCGGAGCAGAAAGCTTGAAAGCGCGACGCTCGCACGGACTGGTGATAATCTCTGGCAGGAAGGCAGATGTCCTCATTGCTAGACGAGCTGGAGTCGAGGTCATCTTCGGACTATCGATCAAATCCGTGATGCTCCTCTTTTGCATGTCCGATGACTCAGTCGGCTTGTGTCTCCTACAGCGATCGCTGCCACCTGGTGCCTTGTCGAAGTTGACGTCGCTCCCGTTTTGGAGAGGAGACTCGAGCTTCGATATCGAACGAAGGCGACGTCCATCTTCGGCACGGACAGGCGAAATCTGGTCAACGCTCTCGGAGGACTCGGACTCAGCCTCTGTGGAGCTGAAGCTATCACGAGCCATTGGTGACATTGTCTCAAGGTGAACTCCCATCATGACTAGTTTGGCCTGAATCATGCGCTTCTCGGACATGACACGCGCCATCTTAGCACTCAGCACACGGCCTTGGGCTTCACTCATGTCTGGGTGTTCGAGTTCAGCCAGCATCGAGTACTGATCGGCGGCAACAGCGTGAAACTTGGCTTTCAGCGCGTTGACATTGGTCTGAGTCGCTTCCGAATCGTCCATTCTCGAGTCTTCAGTGCGTCTAGAGGCGCGAGAGACTGGACGGTGAGTCGGCGTGCCTTCTCCTGATGGGAAGTTACCAAGACCTGCTGGGCTCATGAGAGTGGGAGGCTCTGAAGAGCGCAAAGTGTCAAACTGACCAGCTTCAAACTTGGACCATGAGGCGGATAGTGGGGAGAGAACATCTCTCTGCTGAGCCGAGGAGCCCTGGCCTGGGCCAACATTTCCCATGGAAGCAGCCGGATAGAGCCGCTGCGTACCGCGCTCGTGTTGCGCTCGTAAAGTCGACGTGGATGAGACAGAGTGATGGAGAGTACCGTGCGAGCGGGTGCCTTGAAGCCCACCCCTCATACTAGCATGCCGAGTTCGTGAAGCAATGTCATCGCTGCGTACAGCATTCGGCGACATTGATCCTGCTTCGCCTTGTGGTGCGCCGTTCGCGGCTACAAATTCGAACTTGCCTTCGTTGTTGACGACGACAGACAGTAGTTGACCCTCTCTGATCGAATCGAGTGGCTGCGCCTCTCGGGCTGAGGCAGATGGGTTGAATGTTGGTGGCAGTCCGATACCAAGAGCGGAGGCCCCATGGCCGGAGATGGAACCAGCGGTCGGCGTCTGGTCTGCATCAGAATCTCCATCGGGAGCGTTGCTGCTGGAACCGTCGGGCTGACGCCAGTGTTGCTGTGTCATGGCTTGAACCGCGCGAGCACCTCCGCGACCACCTCGAGAGCTACGGCTGTTGAAGGTACCTGGGCGGTTGTTGACAGATGCGTGAGGAAGACCGTCGTTCTCTCGGTAGGCTCTAGGCAGACCCAGGATGCTTGACGTGGCTGGGGACCTGACGAAGGATTCCATGACCTGACGACCGGTGGCACTTGGAAAGTTCATACCATTCCACATGTTTCCAACCTGATTGTTGCTGTTTGGTTGCTTGATGTGAATGAAATGGTGGTAGCTGATATCCTTGACGAAGACCCAGACTAATGGAATCGTACTGCTAAACGTTAGCTGAAGTCGTCCGCGCGAGTCTGATGTACATACCCAACACATGGATTGCTCTCGGGGTTATGCTCCCAGTTTTTGATGCTGTCTTCACGGTTCCACTCGCCGGACATTTCAGCCACACCGCAGTACTTCTTACTGCCATTGACCGAGAAAAGGAAGAGTACCTTCTCCGCCGAGTTACCACGGGCTTCCCAGACTTTCATGATACGCTCTGCGACTTTCGCCATAACAGAGTATTTGCCATATCTGAGGGACAACAAGATGTTACGTGGGTATTCAGTCTTGATGTTGATGACCCGAGTTCCGTATGGCATCTGATAGGTCTCAGGATTCATGCAGCTGAGAATGGCAAGCGCACCTGGGTAAGCTTCTTCCCAGTCGGCGTGAGGGTCCTTAAGAGCACGTCGAAGGCCTTGCTGGTGGTGGCGCTCAGCCCACACCTCGGCTTTGCCATCAGACTGTTCGGGATGGGTCTTGCTGTAGTGATCGCTAATCGCAATTGAGCCGCTGGCTGGCGACGTCAAATCTTCGGAGGAGCTCTGCTCGTTGTTGGGCTGCGTCGCAAACGATGAAGTCGACGAATTCGGTGTACTAGGGATCGGTGGCCACTCGCTGGTATTGCTCGCTCCGTTTGAAGAGACTGCAGCTTGAGGGCCTGACTTATCGAAAGGCCCTTGTGGTAGTGGCGCGGTCTGTGACGTGAAGCTTCCCTGGGGCGTTGTGTGTGGGCTAAACATTGGTGCGGTGTTGTGATACTCTTTCGTTTGCGTGAAGCGGATGTTGGACGTACCATCCAACCGAGCCTCATTACCGTGAGATCCACCGGTGTTGTTTGTGCGACCGCGTCCAGACAACGGACTGTTGAGGTAAGCACCCGGCGAAGTGGCTGCGCTGAATCCAGGGGTGGTAGGCGACGCCTGCGCCTGGCTGGCATTGTAAGTGGCGGGGCGGTTGGGCAAGCTATCCCAGCTGGACTTTGGTGGGATGCCGGCACTACGGATTGGCTGATTGTTGCTAGGTGACCAGGTTGATGAGCTGAAGAGTGGAAGGCCTGGGCGAACTGTCTTCCGATCTGACGAGCTCGATCCAGCCATGGCGTCGAAAGAGGCTCTGAGTTGGCCGCTAGCAGTGCGGCCGGCCGTCGCAGGAGTTCGATTTGGGACCAAGTCGGAGGCGCCTGGATCGAAGAAGGGCGATGTAGGTGTGGAAACGCCGCTGGTGGACCCAGCTTGGTCTATGCCTTCGGACATGCTGGGCGTGTGCTGAGTGCGATGTCAGTCGTGTGCATGTATTGGAGGTGTTTGTAAGTGAAGGTGATGCGACGAGCGGAGACGTCTAGAAGCTCGCGCAATGTGAACCCGTTGCTGCGGTTACTTGGTCCAAGCTTTGCACCTGGAAGAGGAAGGAGCGCGATTGTTTGCACTTCGTGAAGTCAGAAGCACTGCAGCCGATTTCGACAAACCTGGCAATCGTCTTAGATCCAGAGTAATCGTATCTCTATTCTGACGTGCGTCGACTGGCGTCCATTTGAGTCCCAAGATTGACTCATCAGATTGAGACGGCGACGACGATGGAGGTGGACGGAGGGCAAGTTTCGGGCAGCTGCTTGCAATTCTATCCGTGGATGAGATCATAGCTTGATTCCGTCAGGTGAATCTAGCATTCATCTGTCTTAAGATATTTTGTTCAGCTGCTTCTTTCAAAGTTTGCATTCAGCTGCGGTAGAGAGCATTTGTGTTCTCTGCTGCGTATTCGGAGATCAATTCAGCTGCCGACAATAAGCACATGAATGATCACAATCCGCACGTGAAGAGAGGTCTAGTAGCCAACATCCAACCAGTTATGCTGATGGTGCTTCTTCCCACATTGCGACTCCGGCAACCACTCGTGCTGCGTCGCGAAGCATTTTTACCACAACTTACGTAGTGCCCATTAACACCCTCAATGCATCACTTCCGTTGAAACTCGTGGGTTGAAGAAATTCGTCCGGCTTCCAAGCAGTCCGAGAGCCAATGTCGAATGGCTGTACGTCCATGTTGCGGGCTCGTGTGCCACCAACAGAACCCGCCCAGACTTCCAATGGAGAAGCTCTCGAGACTGAGTCCAGCCCGGTACCAGAGGGAAATTACGACCATAAGTATTTTTCATGACAGAAGGCGTACACGTAGAATACAAAGTACGCGTGTGAAAGTTGAGGTGATGAGGTGAAGTCAACTCACCCCGGCTTTTTTCCCGAATACGAGTGGGCGACGGAGCGCGCGATGTACCTTGAGGCATTTTGCACTTCGTAGCTTTCGTGATCTTCACCTCGAATCTTGATTTCCTTGCTCTTAACGGCACTGCATTTGTGTCTTGTCTGCCTACGCCTATTGCAGCTATAAGTTATATACTCGAGTATATTTACCCGAGTATGTAGGTAAGTATATACCGACTACTGTAGAAAGTATGTAGAGAATATTCTCTATTGCTGAGCGTTTCCGAGAATTCGGTCTTAATCAAAATTTAGGTAATACTACCTAAATCTTAGGTACCGATTCTAGGTCTATGCGCTGTAACAGCGTCTGTACGCTGCAACAGCATCTGTGCGCTGTAGCAGCGTCTGTGCATAGCAACGACGACGACGACGACAACAAGAGATTTACTATACACTGTAGCAACATATTTAATTCTTTATATAAAACATTATCGTATATCGTCGCTCTACAGAGTAGGACAGCGAGGTAGTATCTATAAAGTGGTGTATATAATGTGCAGTCCTCGTGCAGTTCGAAGCTGCGAAGTTCAAATTGCCCTAAGGTACATAAAGACGTCCGTATGGGCAAGGATCGTCCGTACCAGCCACCTCTTGCTTCGCGGACTTCACACAATTTCATGTGACAATCCGTGATGGACGCGTTCTGCATCTTGGATCTTCTCATACTATAGTACGGACGCCTGCCACCATCTTTCATACCAGCTATTGCATATTGCCATGGAGTCGATGGATCGGTTACGCTCGTGTCCTTCCAACCTGGACCGCACTACTCGGCCGCACTCGCTCTCCCGCGAGCACTTTTGAAGCATCTACGCCCAAGACTGCAGTCAAAGTCAGGAAACTGCCTTGCCAGTGAGCAAGGCTCGCGTTCTCCCTCAAGCCGAAGAGAAGGAGGAGAAGCGGTGCAAAGGGTTCATGTGACGACCCTGCGATAATGATCGTCGCTCCGGCCTGGAGATCGTGTGAGAGACGTAAGAAGGTGGAAACACGGGTGCAAACAAGCGAGACATCGACTGCCTTTATGGAAGGGAGACAATTCGCGACTTGTAGACCTATGGCTCCATCGGCCAGAAAGATTAGACTGGATAGCCTTGTAGCATTGACGCGTTGCCGGCACAGCAAGACTCGGGATACTCAGCACGGACGAAAGTGGCTGGTACGCATGTCGCGAATTTGGAAGACGCCGGCATTGCATCAAGGACGGACTCGAAATGAACATCTCGAATGAAAGTCGGTGTAGGTATGTATACACACCTGGACATCCACTTGCTCAAGTGGAAAATGTAGGAAAGCCGTAGCTGTGCTTGTCGGAGCTTTCGCTGGACTTTGTGACGGCCCTGCCAAAAGCCAGTGTACCTCAGGCACTGTGAGACAACATGATCGCAATTCGAAGAGTCACTGGCCTTGGCTAGCTGCACACAGGAGACTCGATGTCGTTCTCACGGCAGAATATCCGTCTTGCAGTGATGTCAGGCTGCGCGGGTTCAAGTGGTTCAAGTGTTGGGGCTCACGTGGGTAGTGGACCCAAGCGCGGTCGCGACTGCCTTCTGCGACAGCACTTCGTCCATTCCCGTCTAAGGTACTTCTTCCTCACATCTCCCTTGTCTCATCGCATCATCTTCGCCCTCGTCCGATCTTCCTCCTCTCAGTTGATCTTCTGTTCGTAATCTTCTCCCTCCCATACACTCGAATTTGCACGACCACCGCCAGAGTCCCGACCATGGCTCAGACGAAAATGAAGCAGAAGACGCGCAATCGGCAATTGGAGACGGCGATGAAGACGGCAATCACTCAAAAGCAATCCCAGGAGGCGGTGCAGACCTTGATTCATGGCGCGGTATGTACTTGCCTGTCAATCGTTTGGAGCGCTTGCTGACTTGAAGGTTGCAGTTGAGCTGGCTGCTATGGAGTCGGTATGCATTGCTTCGCAGCTTGCCCTGCGTGCCACTGACATACTCGCAGGGATTTGCTCACTAACCAGGTGTTCGACACTCGCTTCTACAAAGCCGGTCCTGTCGTGGCTTATGAGGACTACGCAAATGCGCGACTACCCAAGACCCGCAGCTCTAACACGGAGCAAGTCGCGCGTGTGAAGATTCTGCGTCGAAGCCGAAGCAAACGTGCCGATAAGTTCTTGGACTGGCTGGTGAGAGTTCAGCAAGTCGCGCGTTGTCTCCACGTACTCACCACTTCACAGGAGAAGGGAGCCTTTGAGTTGTTGCGGCACGGACAGCTCCACGCGATTCAGGTGAACGTCCATAGTGGAGAGGAGAACGATCGTGACAAGGTCATAGAGACCTATACCTTCGCCATTAGCTACCAAGCAGATGATGCCGGTGTCAAGTCTCCAGCGAGCGTTGAGATCATGGGATCTGACGCCCACCAAGCGACGGCTGGACATGTCAACCAGGGCTTGCGAGCGATCCTCAAGACCATCTCCGAACTGTGCGACGAGCTGCCCAGGCTCCCAGGTATGTGTTTGGCCTTCTTAATCTATAATCATTCACTCACTTCGGTCCCGCAGCGAATCGCACCGTATCGGCAGAGCTGTTCTGCCTGGAGGATGATGAAGTCAACCTCGAAGGCTTCGAGCCAAGTACATCCGACAAGCTACTTTTTGCTCACGCGGATGGATGGGAGAAGAAAGAGACGAGCCCCAAGACACTTGCCGCAACATTCCACAGGTACTGCAAAATCAAAGTCACACCCCGTTGCTTGACTGACCCACGTTTCCGCAGCACCGATGTCAAGATCACCTATCTTGGCCTGTCTGACCCCAGGGCCAGCTCCCAGAGAGACCAGGATGCAGATATACCGGAGCACCTTGAGTATCCCACAATAGTGTCGCGGATGGGCGAGTTAGAATTGTCTGTCAACGAGACGCAGACCTCAGCTGTGGATGGTGGCCAGGCGAGATCACCGGACGCCAACAAGAGAACGTCGTCTGTCACACTAGACCGTGAGCGTGTTGACGAGTTGTCGCGAGCAGCTTCAAGAAAGCAGATGCCTACGCCTTACTACACTTCACAGCACGCGCCAGATACGGAGGTCCAGAGGAGAGGCAGCAAAGCATCAATCGGAGGCTTCGACTCACTGTCAATCCCACCCAGGGCGCCGCTCCACGACAGCCTTGACACCCAGTCGAGTCATGTGCCCTGCATGAAGCAGGATTTGCAAAACATGGTGATAACAGAACCGTTGACCCAGGGAGATACCCAGACACAGACCCTTCACCGTCCAGTGCCACCGACACCATCGCGACCAACTCGGAATGCGACTCCAACGACTGTGTCCGAACTCGACGTTGATCTCGACATCCGTGCTTCCGTCCCATCTTATCGAACGCCAGTGCTTCCGGCCCGTCACCAAACCAAGAAGCGGGCGTGGGAAGACACAGACGTGTTTGCCAGCCGTGCCGACAATGCCGCGGCGAATACCACGGTATTCAAGAGGCTGAAGGGGCATCGTACGCAAGAGATGTTCAACGCCAACGGCATGCCATCAAGCCCAGCGATTTAGTATGGAACCTGAGTCGCGGCTCCAGGCCCTACAAACAACACAATCGCTTATTACGCTATTGGAAGAGTATTGCTCGTTCTATCGCTCGCTCCTTCGTTCGGGCACCAGTGTTTGTCTCCTCGAGGCCTGTCACGTGGAAGACTCCTGCAAGAATGCCAGCCGCTAATGAAGCTGTGCTGATGCTAGATGGAAGCATTGTTTGGCATGTGAGCCAGCGATCTGGGAAGGTCTTACGAAAGCATGTAGAATTTATCCACCATGAAGGACATGTTTACACGATACTGAGCTCGGCTTGTGATGATCAGTCGTACAAGCAGTGCAAGCGACTTGTGAGACTCTGAATGCAGTGACGTCGAGCGACATGGCGAAGAGTTGGTAGGGATCCCCTAGGTGGATGCGTGGGCTGGAGGTGGGGTTGAGCTTTACCGCCGTACTTGTAGACACTCTGTATCCGAAAGGACAGCCAACATGCTCGATCGCCGAACGTGTTGTTCTATACAGCTCCAACGTCTTCCAAGGTCTCGCGATCGAGGAGGTGGCAGCAGGCACAAAAAAAGAACCAGCGGCAGCACCTGAGCTTTGGGCAGCTGCCACAAGGTTTGAAACGTTCATCAAGCGGACCACGTGCCGACCGAATGGGCCAATGCTTTTGACCAGTCTGCACGTCACGTCCACCGACTTCTCTCTACATCCAACTTTGTTCCACCCAACGACCACAGGGCATGCCTCTGTTCTACTCTCCCGTCTCAGCCCGATTCCCATCTTTATGATTGCCTGAGGTGGCCGAAGCATTCGACTCGACATAAGCGGAAGTTTCATCAACTGTCATGGCCGACTTCGTGGATACCCCAGGATCCGAGCAGTCCAGGCGGGAGGCTCAGATTGTCAACAGACATTTACCTGAGGGTTATTCGGCCGAGCCAGAGGCCATTGCATATGATGGCAGCCAAGATGTATCCGCATCTGCTTCAGAGCGAAACTTGTCACAATCACCGCCCGACTTCCCCGAGTCCTCGCTTAGGCTGCAGGGAGGCGATATGCATCGAGATATCTTCAAAATTAAAGCGCGTGCAAATGCTCCAAGGCGTTCCAACACCTTTTCAGCCAAGCACAGTCGACCTTTGATGGATCCTGATGAGCTGCCGGCCGAGGACCAGCTTCAGCCTGGTGGGATGCGACGTCAATACGTTCAAAGACATAGGGTGCAGCGGCGGCTTAGCACTGTCGCTACCCCTGTGACGAGGAATTTTGTTTCTTTTCTGGAGCTTTACGGGAGCTTCGCTGGTGAAGACCTTGAGGACACAGATTCTGATCTGGACACTGATACTGAATCTGCTATTGAGGATGGAGAAGCTAACCGCAGCGACGAAAGACGACCCCTGCTGCCTCGACGAAAAAGCTCGAAAAGGATCAAACGAGACGGAGATGCTGGCACTACGAAGACCTTTTTCACTCTACTCAAGGCTTTTGTTGGTACGGGAATAATGTTCCTGCCCAAGGCGTTCCGGAACGGCGGCATACTCTTCTCGTCAATGGTGCTCATCACGGTCTCGATCATCACTACGCTCTGCTTTCGCCTCTTGCTGCAATGCAGGTCGAAATATGGCGGTGGTGGTTATGGCGAACTTGGCGAATCCATTTTTGGCCCTCGATTTCGCTCCCTCATCCTGGCCTCGATTTGCCTCTCACAACTTGGCTTCGTCTGCGCGGGTCTTATCTTCACCGCCGAGAACTTGCTGTCTTTCTTGAACGCTGTGGTGCCGATCGACAAGAGCCAACCATTTGGTGTTGCCAGCCTTATCGCTATTCAATTCGTCCTCCTCATCCCACTGGCACTCATTCGCAACATCGCCAAGCTCGGACCGTCCGCCCTGCTCGCTGACGTCTTCATCATGATCGGTCTGGTCTACATCTGGTACTACGATATCGCCGCTTTGGCTTCTCGAGGAGGTGCGCCAAGTGTGGTCCTCTTCAACCCCTCCGCCTTCACCTTGACTATCGGATCTGCTATCTTCACTTTCGAGGGTATCGGTCTCATCCTGCCCATCCAGTCGTCGATGAAGCAGCCGGAGAAGTTCCCGTACCTACTCTACCTAATCATGTTCATCATCACCGCCATCTTCACCTCGGTGGGAGCTCTGTGCTACGCGACCTTTGGCGACGAGACCAAGATCCAGATTATCTCGAACTTCCCTCAAGACAGCAAACTTGTCAACGCCGTCCAATTCCTCTACTCCATGGCCGTGCTGGTGGGTGAGCCAGTGCAGCTGTTCCCCGCTGTTCGTATCATCGAGCAAGCACTTTTCGGCGACCGAGCATCTGGCAAAAAGAGCAAGTCCGTCAAGTGGAAGAAGAACGCCCTTCGCAGCGCAATGATGATCCTCTGCGGTGTCATCGCCATCTTCGGTGCGTCGGACCTGGACAAGTTCGTGGCGTTGATCGGTGCGTTTGCCTGTGTGCCACTGGTGTACATCTATCCTCCAGTCCTCCATCTTAGGGGCATGGCAGAGTCGAAAGTGGAGAAGGCGTACGATATATTCCTCATCTGCATCGGTGTTGTGGCAATGGCGTACACCACGATCATGACGCTCAAGCAATGGATTGAGGGCACGCTATAAGAGACTGCCCGAGGATGGGACCCTGGTTGAATACATGTAGGCTTCACGAAGTGTATAATCATGTAGCTTTACAGAGAAAAGTCGTACTGGTATAGCTTCTGAGTTTCGTCAATATCCAGGTTCTCTCATAACCACACTAAAGGTTTGTCCTGTCGTCTGTCTATCGCCCACGAAATGCAAGTCCCTCGTCCAATGGTATCGCAGCCCGCAGTGCACCCAAAACGCCTTTTTCCAACCATCCATCGTATCCCATAAAGCATATCGACTTCATCTCGTCTTAACATTCGCACTCCCCCTCCTCACCGAAAACGGGCTCTCCTCCGCCGTCCGCATAGGATCAAAGCTGAACAGCGTCGAAAAGTAAAGCCCTAAGAATCTCACAATCAGCTGCGGGAGTCCTCTGCCTTGCGCGAAAGCCGCCGGCGCCGTGAGCATTTGGCCCACGTTGACGTTCGGCAGACTTGGCATTGAGCTCGTCGCTGCTGGTCTGCTTCCACCCTCCGCGCCGAGCGTCTGGCCCTTGCCAGAGAACGAGGCGCTTTGTTTCGCGGGCCCGCGGGCCGCGTCGGCGGCGGCGGAGAGGATGGCAGAGCGAAGGGCGGCGGGGTTGGCGCCTCGGACGGTCTCGACGACTTTGGTGCCTTTGAGGACGAGGAAGGTGGGCATGCTGTATCGACACGAAGCTTATTGTCAGCATGACCCTAGCGCTTGAGGTGTGCCAAATGCATGGTGGTGTTCTCTTACGCAGAAATCCCATACGTTCCCGCTACCTCCCTCTGATTGTCGACATTGACCTTGCAGAATGTGAGGCGACCGGGCTTGGCTTCTTGGTTGGCCAGCTGCTCAAAGATGGGCGAGATTTGCTTGCATGGTCCGCACCAGTCTGCGTAGAAGTCGACGATCACATATGTGGAGGAGGCGACGAGGGATTTGAAGTGTTGCTGAGAGGTGATGGGGACGACTTTCGACATGGCGGCGGTTGAGGGGGTGTTCGTCGTTCGCGGGGCGAAGGGTGTGGTTGTTGGAGGGTGGGATGATGGAGGTAAGGTGGCAGTGGATGTTGATCTCAGAAGCTCAAGTGGGCTGAGAACTGGAGACAAAGAAGCGCTTGCATGTGAAGATCTGGCCATTGACCCTTCCACGAGCTAGCTGGACGTTCAAGACCAATATTGGTAGGAAGCTCGGCCACAGCACTACAAGACAAATCGGTCCACGCGCCAATACATGATTGCAAGGACCACCAATCGCCAATACTACGACGGAGTCAAACCACCACCCTCCCTCACAGGCACATTTGGCTCACTCAAGAAGCCCAATATCTGACTTCCAATATACCACCCAGCCTCGTCCTTCTCCAAGTAAAAGACCTCGAAGACACTCTCCCGCAATGACCCATCCAGATCCATATCGCCAATGACCAAGACCATGACCCCTTTGTCGTTACTTCCGGCTGGACACACTTTGCAATCCTTCATGGTGAAATCCATGTTCTGGTACGTGAGGCCTTGGTAGAAGTTCATGATCTGTTGCACACCGGTTTCGTACATCTCGCTCCAAAGGGTCGTGGAGTGGTCGCGATAGAGAGCTGCGAGGTTGCCTCTTGTTGAGGGTCGGGACAGCTGAGTGAAATAGGCGTTGATGTAGTCCGAGGCGACATTGCTGGCTTCGGTGTATTTATCAATTTCCATTATCGAGGTACAGGCCAGTCGGCGATGGTTTGGTTATGGAGAGGCGATTCATGTCAGTACTTGCTCGACTTGGGAGAGAGCTTGAAGCTTCGGATAGCTCAGCTCGCGGGCGGCTGGGCGTCCAGAGTCGTATAGTGCGGATGAAATGTGTATGAAAGGTGTATATAGAGACACTGTGCCTCGGATCAGCAGTACTATAGGTACACATTATCTGTCGTGTCATTCTTACGTCCTGCCCGGCGCAACATCATCTTGATACAGCCTAAAAGAACTCCCCTTTGTTCGTATCCAGAAACGCCACGCTGAACGATGTCAATGCCAACTCTTTGCTTTATTATTCTTCGATGCACATCTTTCTCGCCTTGGCGGGTATTGCCCAATCGACTTCCTCCATGATTGCATATGATTCGAAAGGCGCCCCTCTCGGTTTGCGCTTCGTCTTCTCTTTCTGAAGGACTTTATCAAACTCCTTAACCTCGACCCAGAACTCGGGCGTGAAGCCTTGCACGGAAGCCCATCCGCGTATCATGGCCCGCCAATAACACGCTTCAGCGGCAGGCGTCAAGTACCTTTCCCTGAACGTCCTTCTCGCGTTGTCTGCAATCTTTTGAGCGTCTGGGAAATTGGCGGGTTTGCTGAACTTGTTCATTTTCGAGGAAAGATCGCCAAAGTCCCGCTTTACTTGAATGTAATTCTGGTCTGGACCGTCCTTCTTCATCAAATGGTGATATAGCTCAATCCACTCCAGCTTGTGCGAAAAGAGAACCGAGTGGCAGTTCAAGAGGTACTTCAGACGCCCGCTGTAGGTGTTGCCTTCGGTTTGTGCAACAAACATGTAGGAGCAGTGATCTTGCATGGTAAGCAGACGTTCTTCAATGTTTGTCCTGTTACTCCAGTCCAGTGTTTCGACGGCAGACCACGGCTTGCCCTTTGAATGCTCAACCAGACCATGCCGCACGTCCTTCGACCCAACACCTAATGAGCCACGCCAAACGAGCTTTGGGACCTTATCCACGAACTCGTCTTCTTCGTGCTCAAGCACCTCCTGCAGCTCAGCATAGGAGCGCAATCCAACGTCTGGCCATCCCCAGAGTCCAAAGTCCGGCATCAACCACAACTTCTCCTGGTGAGCTAGCCTTGTGTACGCCCAAGTAGTGTGGTTTCCATATCGATCATGGAGCGCGAAATCGTGGACCGTGAAGCTGAACTCGATGTCTGGTAGTCTCCCTGCGTAGGCGCTGACCGCGCGATGAATTGAATGCAGCGTTGCAATGGTCCTCGGGCGGTGATTATGATCCCATACGCCATGAGCATCGACCACATACAGCTGGTTATCGTGAATCAATGCTCGAACGATTCCGTCTCCTCTCCAACCCACTTCCACTTCGTCTGGTGTGATCTTTCCCCATTTTTCAAGCCTATGTTCGACCGCCCTGTCGACCTCCTTGTACAGTCCCGGAAATGCAATCTCACACTGCTCTTCCGACAGGCCATAGTTGCGACCATGTCTTTTGTAGTCGAAGTGCCATTTATGCTTTCCAGGCCGGCTATGTTCCGGCTTGTCATGCGATTCGGTCTTGTAACTCCCAACGTATTCCGAGGCGATCGCACTCTGGCCCGATGTTGCGAAGAAGATCAGACCCCCCGCTATCAGAAGGAAGATAGTGCCGTACAGTGCGACAGTGCGCATCTTCGCGTATCGTGTCACTCGGACGTCGTGGCGTGTGGTGCAGCAGTCATGGTCGTCGCACAAATGACTCCATAGGCGGCCAGGAATGTCGGTGCTGCATTTGGCATAAGATGTTTGGAAAGGAGATGCGGTCACCAACCTGAGCACGCCAACTTTCGCAGGTCAATACTGCGAAAGTCGCCATACGCCATTATCTCGCCAATCAAACAGGTTCAGTGGGCGAGGTACCCTGACCTTGGACCCCATCTCGCTTGCAAAAGTTGGGAGGAGTCTTGGCCAGATTCAGCCACAGTTCAACGGCTCCGACGTGTCGTACTCGTTGAGGCGTGGACCGCTTCTTATCGCGTTCAACTGGACGGGTCAAAAAGGAGGCAGAGTTGGCACTTTGACTGATGGACTGCAAAACGGGCAAAGGCGTGCTTAAATCTCATCGAGTCCGTGGCCTTCCTTCCTTCGACTCGTAATAGCCCCTTGGCACACGTGGACTGCTCTTCCTCCGGTCCATCGTCTTAAGCCTTGGAAGATACCTCCAACCTGGTTACATGCTGTACTTATCCGGACCACCTCTACACATGCAGCATTGGTTAACTCGAACAAGCCAGCGGCCCAAATAGCAAGATGTAAGCTCTTATTGCCTCAAGGACAGGTCGACTCACGGAGATGGACTGGAGGCCTAGCATCGACCTGTTTCAGACCGCAGACATACATTACTCGATGCTGTCCATGGATGATTGCTGGCCAAGCTGTGAAGGGGCATGTACGGGATTCATCATTCTCAGACAGTATCAATCCATTGACCAGCCAACTACACCTTGGCTATTCGAGACCTTGCCCCGCATCGTCCGCAAGTACAAAGACAAGTACAAACTTCATAGGGACCATTGGCTTTCAGGCAAGAAACGTCAGGTAGGCGAGCAGGCCATTGGAACGATCTCATTACTCGTCTACGCTCTCGCTTCAAGATGCATGTTTATGAGTCTCTATATACTAACATAGATCTGCCCAAAGTGGACATACTTACTTTATTGTTTGGTCAGTACTGTTGGGCCGCTTCAACACCATGTACTGATCCCAGAACTAGAGTCGAACTGGCCTTTGGCTCAAGAAGATACACTGATACACACATGTGCCGACAACCCTCGAAATGGAGTTACGAAAGCAGAGGCTCGTGACCTCGTCAGACAGATAGCACACGTCCTGCGCCATCGTTTCGATATTGGTCGTGAAGGCCCTGGGAAGGATGTTGTGCTCTCAACTTCCTCGCTCAACCCCTTCTTGCCCATTGTCTTCTACGGAATCATGGCTGCAGGAGGAATCTACAGTGGAGCCAGTACAGCTTTCACTGTGGGCGAGCTCGTACGACAAGTTGAGACTTCCGAAGCAAAGCTGTTCATCTGCTCCAAAGAGTACGAAGAAAGGACGGTTGCAGCTGCAAGGGCTTGCCATATCTCGCCGGACCGGATTCTGGTCATCGACAGCTCCATTCCTAAGCAATGGAAGCTTTTCTCGTCGGGCTTCTCACAAGCTGACGTGCTGCAGTCTTTCGGAGGCAAGAAGATGGAGTGGCAGCGATTCACGACATTGCAAGACTTAGAAAACATTACGACTTGTCTGCTCTTCTCATCTGGGACCACTGGCCTACCCAAAGGCGTACGATTGAGTCATTGGAACCTCGTGTCGAGCAACATTTGCAGCATGGAAGCCGGCACCAACTATAAGGATCGACGGGCACAAGAGGGCAAGCCTTTCAGGTGGCGAACGCTGGCTTGCCTACCCATGGCTCATATCGCAGGTATTCAACAATACAGCATCAATCCGTTCTACATGGGAGGCACCACATACTGGATGCCCAGGTATGACTTCGACAAGTTCATCGAGTACTCTAGAAGATACCAAACGACTTACCAGTTTTCTGTTCCACCCATCTGGCTCGAGGTCGTCAAGAGTCCAAAAGTCACAGACCACTTCGACAACCTGGAAGTTGCATGCAGTGGTGCCGCGCCCATGGGTCTGGAGTTGGTAAAGGAAATTAGCAACAAGTTGGGCAAAGGCAAGATCTTTATGACGCAGACTTGGGGAACGACGGAGACGGATGGGTCTATCACAGCCACCGACTGGGACGTTAGAGACGAGACTGGTGCCGTCGGAGGCATTCTGCCCAATGTAAAGCTACGGATCGTCAACGATGATGACCAGGACGTGCCGCCTGGCGAGATTGGTGAAGTGCTAGTATCTGGCCCCATCGTCTGCCAAGGATATCACAACAATCCTTCAGTTACGGCTGCTGCTTTCCTCGACGGCTTCTATCGAACGGGAGACGTGGGATACTGCAAGGAAGGCCTGGTATACCTTGTGGACCGCAAGAAGGAGCTCATCAAATACAAAGGACTGCAGGTCGCACCGGCGGAACTGGAAGATCTACTCATGTCGCACTCGAAGATCGCGGATGCCGCAGTGATTGGTGTGCAGTCGGAAAAGTATGGCACTGAGGTGCCGAAGGCGTTTGTCGTAACATCTATCGGTCAAGCATTGACGGAAAAGGAGGTCATGGAGTTCGTGAAGTCCAGTCTGTCCAGTCACAAGCAGATTCGTGGTGGAGTTGAGTTCGTGGACGAGATCCCGAAGAGTGCGTCTGGCAAGATCCTAAGGAAAGAGTTGCGATTGCGGCCTTACGTAGAGGCGGAGAAGGCGAAGTTATAGAGACATGTACGCCGAGTATGGCCTCGTTGTCGACGACGCTCCCTAAGAGTAACACTGTAATTGGGTGAGTGAGTCGGATATTCCGGTTACTTCGGCTAGGTCTGATAAGCCGGACTGAATTCCGGTCCGGACTCGACCTCAGTCGTCAAAATAGCTGAGAGATCATTGCGGCTTCTTTCTTTCGGTCGTGCCCTCTCGTGAACGTGAGGTGATCCACGACCTAAGTCTCGAGCATCCCAATCATCATGAATACCTTACGGCCCATAAACAGTTTTGCGAGGGTTGCGCCGCGTGCCTTGCGAAAGACCAATCCACGAACACGATTCGCACCACCTCCTCAGACTCAGAGAGGAATTTCGAGCGATGCGAAACGACCAGCCCAAGCTTTTGCAGCGCAGCCCGTCCAAGACGAAGCCGCTGCTGGTCGATCGATATCGAACCCCCAATTGTCGTTCCCATGCCTTGACAGCGCCGAGAGTCGCACGCAAGAGTTGAATAAGAAGCGATCGTTGTCCGGCCCTGAGCCTTCATACACAAGTGGCAAACACGAGGTCTTCCACTCGTCAGAGCCATTCTTGCTGGACTGGGGCGGCGTACTCCCATCATTTGACATCGCCTGGGAAGCTTGGGGAACATTGAACAAGGACAAGAGCAATGCGATCCTCCTGCACACTGGTCTCTCTGCGAGTAGCCATGCACACAGTACCGAAGCCAATCCGAAGCCGGGTTGGTGGGAGAAGTTCATTGGGCCTGGTGCGCCTCTGGATACGGACAAGTACTTCGTGATCTGCACGAATGTGCTTGGTGGATGCTATGGAAGTACTGGTCCTAGTAGCATCGATCCCCTCAGTGGACAGCACTACGGAACCAGCTTCCCAATCCTGACCATGGCGGATATGGTTCGCGCACAGTTCCGGCTGCTAGATGCCATGGACATAAAGACGCTCTATGCAAGCGTGGGCTGCAGTATGGGTGGCATGCAGAGTCTCGCGGCTGGCGTATTGGAAACAGACCGAGTCGCTCGTATCGTCTCCGTATCCGGATGTGCTCGTAGCCACCCGTACAGTATTGCTATGAGACATACTCAGCGTCAGGTTCTGATGAATGATCCCAACTGGGCCAAGACTCGCGGCAACTACTACACCAGCATTCCACCTCACACCGGCATGAAGCTTGCGCGTGAGATTGCCACCATTACGTACCGATCCGGACCTGAGTGGGAGAACCGCTTTGGAAGACAACGTGCCGACCCTAGCAAACCACCTGCTCTCTGTCCAGACTTCCTCATCGAGACGTACCTTGATCACGCAGGCGAGAAATGGTGTTTGGAGTATGATGCCAACAGTCTTCTTTATGTGAGCAAGGCGATGGATCTCTTCGACCTTGGAGCCCAGTTGCAGGACGCCACTGCCGAGCGACGACAGGCCAACGCGGACAGGCTACAAGGCGCCTTCCTAGAACAAGCCAAGCAGGACCGCTGCACTTTGAGCCTGCCAGATGAGCCCTACGAAGAGCAAGAGTCGTCCGCAGATCTCATGGCCTCGACTTCTTCCGACTCAGCACGCCCAAGCTCACCTTCTGCAGGTCCACCAGAAGATCTTATCAAAGGCCTCTCAGCACTTCGCGAGACTCCAACATTAGTACTCGGCGTTGCATCAGATATTCTATTCCCAGCCTGGCAGCAACGAGAGATCGCAGAGACACTTCGCAAAGTCGGCAATCGCAGCGTGACCCACGTCGAACTTGGCGAAGATCGATCGCTCTTCGGACACGATACATTCCTGCTGGATCTCGAAGGTGTCGGTGGAGAGATCCGACGTTTCTTGGGTTGAGGTGCCACTACATTGCTACACCCGCGCCTTTTCGCAGTTGCTCCACTCAAGGCGTGGAGTGTCCTCCGAAGGAACAATGGCAACCGAACTATACGACATGGCCAGTGATATCTATGTGTATTGGGCGGTCTCTGATGCTTCTCAACCTTACCGGGGTCGCAAGCAAGACTTGTTCCACGGTCTGCTGCTCAACATCTATGAGCAGTACTACGAACGCTACGGCTTTCTCGAGATCAGTGACGTGATGGACTGCATTTATACCGCAGTTGCTATCCCCAATCGCTCGGAGGGACTTACGCTCACGACTCCACAAGTGCTCTTCGACTGGATGGTAGAAGACCTTCCCGTGAAATTCCTTCTCAGGATACCTCCAGATGGTTCTTACGGTTGGCTGTACACCGTGAGCAGTAACGAAGTATTCACTCTGGTGTTCATTGAGCCGGAATTCAGGGCCGCTGGGGGCAATGTGGACTGGTCCCGCGTTTGTCGTGAGCTCGTGGAGCAAGGGCTGTTACTGGAGAGTCCTTTTGAGGACGATAATCACCATCGAGAGAGGGTTTAATAGTGAGGAGCTGACTTCAAGGGGCAACAGTCGGGTTGAGGCTGGGGAATGGCTCCTGGTCTTTACGATCGTGGAACAAAAGTCAGAAATGCCGAACATGGTTCAGTCTGCACTTTCTTGTGCCCTTACAAGATTGTGACATGCTACAGGCAACAGCCGTCCCGAGGCGGCTTCTTGCGTCGCCTTCATCTTCACATGCGGCTTCCCGCTCAGACCGACCCAAGCATCCCATCCCATGTTCGCATCTACACCATTTACGACTCGTTTAGCCGTCTCCAACGCCCATCGGCGGCTTCGTCGCACTCATCGTCTGAAGAAGTATTAGTCTTGTACATCGAAGAACATTAATTGGCACGAGACCCAGTGAGCCTTCGCTCGCTACACTGGCTGAAGTGCAGCTTACATGTAGGTCAACCTCCCGAAACGCCACACCTCCACCACCACCACTGCGAACCAGTCACTCGAAACCGCGATCCAATGCCCCGCGCGATTCAGATGTCAATCCTCACTGCCAGTCACCTCCACCAGCTTTGACGACTCACAACATGAGAATCGCCACCATCGCGAACAACAGAAAGACACCATTTGTCTGCTCGACCGCAACAAACACTCATATCCAGGCCACAAACCGGCAAAAGGCAGCCTCGCCGACTTTGCCAGCCGCAGCGCGCACCTTCGCCCTGCGGACACGCACGCGCTGCCACACGAAGACTTCGTGATGTCGCATAACCGGCTCGAAGGCTCGGCCGACCCGCTTGGCCCAGACGAATGTCTCGATGAACAACCAAGGGCATCTCTCCAGATGTCAACCGAGCCGCTGCATGAAATACCCCTCGCGTACGATCCCATACAGTTCGACCACCCACATGCTCAGGCCGAAGCACAAACAATGGAGGAGCCGTTCTACCGGCAATACCCTAAGTGGGCGAGACCAGACTATCAGCTCTACTATTACCATGGATACGGCTACTTCGATCACCCTCTGTATACGACTCGGACGCTGGATGGCGGCAAGCTCGTCGTGAGCTACGGCAATGGACAGCGCTTCAATAGGCCACCCATGGTCGAGCCTATGGAGACCCCATGGAAACGCCCCAAACTCGAGATGGTCGATGTGTACTACAATGACGAGTTCGTTGAGGAAGTCTCGCTGAAATTGCTCACTCGTTTCTCCAGTGTGGCGAGGGTGACATTCACGAGGAAGAAATGTGGAGTCAGACGTGGGAGTGAACGAACAGGGAATGGGGGAACGGAGAAGAGCATGTCGCGGCACACGACGGTAGATTCAGTCGTGGAAGACACATCGCAGAACAAGGAAGATGCCATACACGATGCTTCCAGGGATAGCTCGCCGACGGCTTCTTTCAAATCTACAGCTTCTGAGACTTGGTGGTCAGCGCGTAGTAGGTCGGACACAAGAACGACAGACTTGACCATTCCCGAAGAGCTGAGAACCATTCCTCGAGTCGAGAGCAGCCAAGAGCCCTGTCATCAACGACCCCATCACCGTCAGACAGGGAGACTGGATGGCAGAAAAGAGCTTCGACTTCATCTCAACGTGCCTGACAAGGCAACGCGGTCAGCGATTTGCGAGGCCATCAAATGGATGAAGAGCAATGAAAACCGACACGGAGATCAAACTTTGCTCTACGGCCCTAATACCCTCCGCAAGCTGTCTCTTGAGGACATCATCGATCTGTACCAAGCCGCTCTGACTTGTGGAATGCAGCCATGGCCTGGGAGGCTGAAACTCGAGCTTAACGAACGAATTACAAGAACAAGAATCGACTTCAGTACCTTTCACAACATCACAAGATGGCTGCCCCACGCAGACTCGTCTCTGGCTCGGGCGATCAACCAGGTGAACTATCACATGCGTCAGGGAGATTATACGGATGCTGAGGTCAAATTATTCGAAGACTACGTATCGAGACCTGGCAATGAAGTTTTGCGTGCTAGAATCCACGAGCTTCAAATCGTAAGCGGAGGCGCTCGACAGGTAGACAGCCATCGAGGCCAGGACTACATACAGTCTCATGACGTTCGACGGTCTGCGCCAGAGAACGCCCCACCCCGGAGGAATCGCGAAGGGACAGGAGGCACCAAAGGCTCTGAGCCATCACAATGCGAGCCGGCTGTCGCGAGCGATCTCCCTGACCATGCTCCAAGACCCCGTCGACGACGGAATCGTCGCCAGCAACAGTCAGGAGCACGAAAGCAGAATGGTATCCCTGACTCAGGTGTCCATGCATGACGAAGGAAAGACAATGCCATGTAGCTTATGATGACCTGGCTTCATAGATCTTCTTCGATGAAACGAGCTCAAATGTATATCTTTACCCTGCAACAGGACATCTCTGTCGTCGCTGAAGCGGATAGCTGATTCTCCCATCTCGCATCCGCGTCCGCATCCGCATCAAGTTATGTCAGACTTCTCATCCGTGTGGTTAGCCAAAGATATAGCTTCGGCCAGCGTCGGCCAAAGCGGCCCACCAAATCGGCAGCACTAGAATGTGTCCGGGTAGTCGAGGGCAGGATGAAGTGAGGTCTCCACGCCCTACCTGCACCTCATCTGCAAGCTATCCCATTAAGAGAGCTACAGTACCTAGCTACCCTGGTGCCTCAAAGATTTTCCCTCGACCTCACCTCACTTCACCATCTCACATGCTAGCACGATCTCTCGCAACAACTCTACGTCGAAGCTCCAGATCAATCCTGCAATCGACGATCATCATCTCCCGACCTCAGCACTTCCACACACGAACAGCAATCATGGCTCCCAAGCAGGTCGTGCTTACTGAAAAGGCCCCCAAGCCTCTGGCGGGCATCTACAGCCAGGCCATTGTCGCCAATGGGTTTGTGTACTGCTCTGGCCAGGTGCCCATGAACCCGGAGACGGGCAAGCTTGTTGAGGGCACGATTGGAGACCGAACGCATCAGTGCATCAAGAACTTGACCCACGTTCTCGAGGAGGCGGGAACCACTGTCGACAATGGTGAGCTGACATTCGTGTGGGTGGGTGAGTAGGAAGGATCTGGTTTGCTGATTATATTATGTGGACGCAGTCGTCAAAGTCAACGTCTTTATCGCCGATATGAAGGACTTCAGCGCTATGAACGAGGTCTACACACAGTACTGGGGCGAGAACAAGCCTTCCAGGACGTATGTCACACAATTTTCCGCGCTCTCATAAACACAAGCCTGTGCTGACCTGCACTTTAGCTGCGTGGCCGTCAAGCAGCTCCCACTCGGCACTGACGTCGAGATCGAATGCGTTGCGGTCCTACCGTAAGAGATACCAGCATGTCCCTCCTGCGATAGAAGTATGTGTAATGATGGGCTGATGAGATTGGCTTCTCTGTAGGGCTGGGTCGAAGAGTCGACTCTGAAGAGGGTACCACTATCTAGGCTTCGTTATAGCTCGCTCACACCCTCCGCTACCGCTATGCAGGTGAATCGACATCGAAATCAAACCGCGCTTCCCAGGAATGCAAAGGTCATAAGTATGGTAGTACATGTTTCTCGTTCACAGCTTTGTTGGTGGCTTCCATCGACGTTATGCTGACGACCCAAAACGCCATCGCTGAAGAATGTTCAATTTGCTCTCACTCACTCGAACTCCATAGCAGGACTCTTCTGCCGAGGAGCCTGATAATAGATCATCCCACTCGAAAGCTGCTTCGACCTCGACCGCCTCCCCTTCGCAAATGCCGGTCCAGCAGGCACGGAGGGCTCCGGCGCAGGCGAGGACGTCTCAGCCTGCGGCTCCGGCGTAGGTTCAAGTCGGATCGGGTTGTGGTTAGCAGATCTCGAAGCCGGTCTACCCGACGCTGAACCAGGTCTGTTAAAATGCGGCATATGCGGACGGTGGCCATCCAGAGATATGCGATCCTTGACGCGACGTAGGAAGCCGGGTTTCGAGGCCGAGCGTTTGTCTTGGTGGAGATGAGGACTGCGTTCTGATGCAGTGGATCTTTCGAAGTCGGCGGGGGCGACGCTGAGGTCGTGAGCTGCTGGCGTGCCATTTGTGCGTCGAGATGCTGGTCGTTTTGTAGGTGAGGGTTCGGAGACGACGCGTTGGTTGGGGCGAGGGTGAACATCTGAGGGTTCTTTCGCTCGCATGAGGGATCTTTGTGGAGCGGGTGCGTATCGCTCGCGGCCGCGGAAGGGTTGCGATGTGGCTTCTGGGCTGTCTCTGCTGCCAGGGAAGGGCACTCTGGGGACCGCTGGTGGCTCGGGGCTTACTCTCCTCTCTTGAAGGGATGATCGTGGCAAAGAGGTGGAGTTCCTTGGGTTGCTCGTTCTCTGCATGATCGAGGGTCGTTCGTCAGAGGCTCGCTGTCGTCCGGGTCGAAGAGAGAACTCGTCTTCCGCAGGTGCAGTCACCGTGGTCCTGACAGTCTGGGGGCTGTTATGCGCGCTCTGCGCTTTCTCAGCACGAAGTTGCTCGGATTGGGTATGTAGGACTCCAAATTCGTCCTCGAACTGCGATGGATCTAGCGACAGATCACCTTCAAGTCTATACCTGTTGTTGAGCAGCTCTGCAATCTTCCTGTCGTACTCCTGTGTGATGGTCTGGAACTCCTCGGCGTGCCTGAGGGCAATCTGCGACTTGCGTTTCGCGATCCGCTTGTTGTAGTCTTGCACCAGTCGTTGCTCGGCCGTCCTCAGCGCTCTGGCTTTGCCAACAGGCAGACTGGAGAGCATCGCCGCCTGCTCGCCTGGATCGTCAAAGTCGGCATCGTACTGAGCGACGAGGTCCTTGCGATCTCGCGCAAATGCCGCAGCCTGCGTTGACGTGACCATCTTTTCCATACGTTCTTTGTCGCCCGCAAGTCTTTCGAGCTTTGCTTGGTATTCAAGGGCAAGCTGGTCCTTCGCTCGCTGAAGCTCACCAACGTGCTCTTCGATCTTACGCGAAAACAGCTGCTCATTCGCAGTGATCACACTTCCCAGTTCGGACAGCTCAGCATGTGCATCTTGTAGATAGTCTTCAAAGGAGCGAGCACTCCAAGCCATATCGACCTCATCCTTGGCTTGTCTTCGACCAGGGCTCATGGGTGTGGCAGGTCGAAGACTCTTCCGTTTCTCAGACTGGACCTGTTGGATCGAGGCGAGATCGACCTTCGGCTCTGAAATTAGCTGGTCAGTCTGCACAAGAGCGTCACTGGTGTTCCTGGTAGGGGGTCTCGGCCTAGCTCTTTGGGCAAGAAGTGCTTCAAGCTCCTTGATAAGGAAGTCGTTCTGTCGAGTCAATTCTGTCTTCTCATCCAGCCTCTTCTGCAAAGTTAGCCTCATCGCAGCTCGCTCCTCTTCCAAACTATCGAGTTGCAGCTTCATAGACGCCACTTCCTCGTTCGCGCTGGTCATCTTCGGCGTATTGGCGCCAGTTGAATATTTGCTTTGGAGCTCGCGAAGTGTGCCTTGAACCTGCTCCAATTGCGAAGTCAAGTCATCTTTCTCCTTTTGCAGCGATGTGATCTCTTCTCCCGAGACCTCTTTCGCTTCGGCTGTACGCTTCTCTGCCTGAGATACCTGTTGACGCAGTCCGGCAAGGGCCCTCTCGGCCTCAGCCTGACCAGTGAGCGAAGCATCCAAGCGACTTTGCAAGGCAGCAATCTCCAGTGCGAATGCTTCTTGGCTCTTTGACATCTCAGCCTCTCTTTCCGACTGCAGACGACTCTCTAGCTCAGCGAGCTTTGACTGTTGCTCTGTCTCAAGCCGTAACATGTCGCCTTGGTGATACTCGGTCGATTCCTGGCGAGCTTTCTCAATGGCAGCACGTGCTTCGTCTATGCTAGCTTGGAGCTCCTTCGTATGGCTCTCTTCAAGCTCAGTGAGTTGGGCGGCTGTCTGTTTCTGCGCATTCGATCGAATCTGAGCCACTGCATCTTGATGCCGCTTCTTCAAATTCCTGACCTCAGCTTGGCCGCTCTGTCGCGATCGCTCTACCGCAGCGTCAAGAGCAGCACGGTGTTGCTGCTCAACAGCAGTAGCTTTCTCTCTTGCCTCTGCATTCGCAGTGCTGACTGCCAGTGCCAAAGCTTCTGCGCGTTGGAGTTCAAGTTCTTTCACCTTTTGGGCTAGCAAAGCTTCGTGATCATTCCGAAGATCCCGTAGAGATGTATCATGCTGGCTTTCCACAGCCGTAAGCCTTGATGTCCACGCCGCCTCTTTCTCTGCCAGTGCTCTTTCATGGCCAGCTTGCGCTTCTCTTGCGAGAGCCTGCTGTGCCTCCAACGAAGCCTGTAGATCTCGAAGCGCGCTTTCGTGGTCGTTCCTCAGTCTCTTAACCTCCTCGTGCCTTGCTTTCTCCACTTCTTCAAAAGCTGAGCCATGCTCCAATCGTAAAGCTGCCAGTCTTGCGCTCGATTCGGTGTCGACTTCGGTCAATCGAGTCTGCAAAGCAGTCTCGTGCGCTTCTTGCATGCTGCTCATCTCTTGCTGAACCGATCTCACCCTTTCCTCGTGATCCCGATTCAGCTTTTGCAACGTAGCACTCCCCTCGGCTTGAACAGTATTAAGCGTCTCATCGTGTGCAGTGCGAAGCTTCTCGAGTTCCTCCGCAGCTGCCAGTCTGCTGTCATTGAAGGCTCTCTCGTGCGTCTGTCGTTGTTCCTCGTGAGACGCGAGCATCGAGTGTCGAAGGTTCTCAAGCTCCTTCTCGTGTGCAGCCAACAGGTCAGTAGTCTTGGCTTCATGCTCGCCCAGCGCGTGATGCTGAACTTGTTGGTGACGTGCTTCAGCAGCTTTCAACTCCAGCGCGTGCTCCTCGCGGGCCTTCGCAATGTCATCAGCGGTCGATGCGCGGAGTGCTTGTATTGCGGCTTCGTGCTTATCTTCTTTCTCCCGCTCCGAGGAAGTGCTGGCTTGCTGTGCATTCTCTAGCAATCGAGCGTGCTCCGTCTTCAGGTCGGCAATCCTGGTTTCATGCTCATTCTGCAAGCTCGAGATCTTTCCGTTATGATCGTCAACGAGAGCTTCCACCTGAGTTTTGTGCTCAGCTCTCAGGCTAGCAAGAGTGCCTTCATGATCTTGTGACAAAGCGGATCGAGTAGCTTCAGCTTCTTTTCGAAGGTCCTGAAGTTCGCCGTCATACCTTGACCCCTGCTCTTTCATTTCCTCATCATGGATTATCCTTAGCTTGTCGACTTCTGCACTGTGAGTAGATTGCAGATTCTGAGCCACAAGTTCGTGGCCAGTTTGAGCGGCGGCGAATCGGTCTTGCGTTTGTGCCAACTCATCACGCAAGCCTTTCAACGCCTCTTCGTGCCTCATATGGATCCCTTTGACGTCGGCTTCATGCTCAGCTCGCGACTGCTGCAGCGCCGTGTTGTGCGAAGAGCGCAAGTCCTCCACTGCAGCATCGTGTTCGGCTTTGGTGGACAAGCTTCGATCTTCGGCCTGCGACAGGGCAGTGTGGAGATCGTTGAGTGCACCATGGTGGGTTGACTGCAGCTTCTCGATCTCATCTTGGTGAGCAGATCTGAGCCTCTCCAACTCAGTGCTGTGGGCAGACTGCAGTTGCTCAGCAGCAAGCTCATGGCCTGCTTGAGCAGCGACAAGCGTCGCTTGTGCTGCATCGAGATCGTTCTTCATGCCCAAGACGACAGACTCATGACCAGATCGCAGTTGGTTGATTCCTGCTTCATGCTGAGCAATGACTGTCTCATGCTCTCCCTTGGATCGTGCAACGTGAGCTCTGAGATCATTCGCATGCTTCTCCTCCATCTTCAAGATCAGAGCATCATGCTGCTTTCGAGCGTCATCGAGCGAAATGGCGTGAGAGTCTTCCAGGGCCTGACGACTAGCCTCTACCTCGCGTAGCGCTTCTTGATGGCATTCCTGCGCCGTTGTAGCTTTATTCTCGTTCTCGGATTGGAGTTTGGCGACTTCAGAGTCATGCCGTTCCTGGAGCTCTGCCAGTCGTTCTTCACCGTGACCGACAGCTTCCTGCCTTACTTGCTGCAGCAACTCTGCATGCTCGGAGGACAGCCGTTGCTTCTCTTTCTCGTGCTCGACTTCGAGCTTCTCGAGACGCTGCTGGTGTTCGTGATCCTGCTGCGTCAGCGCAGCAGATTGCGCAGTCTCAAGTGCGACTTTGGCCTGATCCAGAGCCCTCGCGTGTTCTGCAGCAAGGCCCTCTTTTTCGCGCTCATGGTCGTTGCCGAGTTGGTCAATTCGTCGACGAAGGTCGTCCAAAGCGTTATCGTGGTCCTGTTTGACTCGCCCAATCTCGCTGTCGTGTTGCTCCCTCAGGCTATCTTGATTCTCAGCGTGAGCATCTTTCAGATCTCGCAGAGTCCTTTCATTTTCTTGTTTCGCCTGCTCGAGGGCGCTTTGATGGTACTCGTTCAACTCTGCAATCTTGCCGACATGGTCTTGGCCTGAGCTCTGTGCTGCGTCCTTGTAGTCGAGGTGCAGACTATCAACTTCAGCAGCGTGGAAGGCTTTCAGTTCCTCAAGTGCGTTGGAGTGTTTGCTGACAAGGTCTTCCAGTGTCTTCGATCGAGCCTCATCTGCGTCCTGGAGCTGCTTCTCCTTCGACACAATTTCGTTAGAGAGATCGTTGACCCGCTTCTCATAGCTGGCTGTGCGCGCGTCTGAGTGCTGTTGGTGCTCGGCGAGTTTCCCGTGTAAGCTTTGCACCTCGTCGTTCCGAGAACTTAGCTCAGACGTCAAGTCTTGAATCTTCAATGTCGAGGTCCTCTCCAGTTCAGCATTGTGGTCATGCAAAGTCGACAGCTGTTTGTTCTTTTCCTCGAGTTCGATCTCCAGGCCATGAACTTGTGCCTGGTATTCTTCATCTCTCTTGGCAAGATCGTCACGCAGAGATGCGGCAATCTCTGAGTGCGAAGCGATCCCCCTCTGCAAGTCAGCTATCTGCTTGTCTGCGGTCGTCTGAACTTCTTCGAGACGCAGCTTCACAGCATCCAGGTTGTCGCTCGCAGCTTGAGCCTTACTTCGGTAGTCTGTCCGAAGAGCTTCAATCTCATTGGCATGTGCGGCCGACGCATCTTCAAAGGTACGTCTCGCTTTACGGAGCTCGTCATTGACGGTTAGAAGCTGTTCGTCGTGGGCTGCTCTTACCGTGGACATTTCCGTAGCATGCGAATCTCTGATAGAGGACAGCTCATCGCCATGGTTGCTCTTCAGCCCACCGATCTCTTCTATGTGCAGAGCCTTCAGCGTATCGAGCTCACCGCTATGCTGCGACTTGGCGTCGTAAAGATCTCTCGCACTGGACGTCTTGAACCTTTCGAGCTCTTCGACATGGGCAGTCTTCGTGAAATTGAGCGCTTCTTCGATTTGCTTCTTTTCTTCATCGTGCCTAGCTTGGTGATCGAGGAGTACCAGTCGATGCTCGGCTTTAGTGGTTTCCAAGTGCTCATCGTGCACCTTGGCCAGTCGTTCTCTCTCTGCAAGCGCCTGTTGGAGCTCGAGACGGAAGTCTTCCACATTCTTCGCGAGTCCGCTAGCCTGTAAATTCTTCTCGTCAAGCTCACGCTGCAAGGCGGCGTTGCGTTTCTCATGAGTATCCGCGCTCTTAGTGACATCCTCTAGGACCTTCTTCTGCTCATCTAGCTGGCTGCTGAGGTTGTTGCATCGCGCATCGTGTTCCTCACTCAGTTGCACAATCAGATTTTCGGACTTTTCCAGCTTCTGCTGCAACTCATCAAGACTGGATTTACGATGTTGTGCTTCAGCCGCAAGCTCTGCATTCTGCGAATTGGACTGCCCGAGTTGTGCTCTCAGGCTGTCTTCGTTGGCCGCGTGTTGCTCAATGAGTCGTTGAATCTTCTCTGCGGTCTCCCGATTTTCAGACTCCAATTGTGATATTCGCTCACTACTGGCCGCAAGCTTCTGTTCGACCTCAGCCTTGAGCCTCTGCAGTGTCGATATCTGTTCCTTGGACTCATCATATGAAGCATCTTTCGATTCCTTCTCCTGACGAAGCTGCTGGAGTTGAGCTTGATCTTGTTGGAGGGCGTACTTCAAATCCTGTGCCTGCTTATCGCTTTGCTGTTGCACATCCCTAATCCTTCGCTCCAAGGCTCCTTTCTCTCTTTTGACCTTGCTCAGTTCCGAACGATATCCGTTCAACGAGCCCTCGAGTGACTCTTTCTCTCCCGTCAGGCCGTCCACCTTCCTCTCAGCTGCTTCCAAAAGTTGTTCGCCATTCTGCTTCGCGATGAGCACTTCCTCTCTTGCCCTTTCCAACTCTTCCTCACGTTCGTCAAGCAAATCATCTGGCTCTGCTTCCGATTCGGTCTCAGGATCGATAAGTGAGGGTCTTCGCACCAACGTCTGATGCTCGGTTTTGATGCGTTTCTTCAGCTGGTCCAACTCGTGGTAGATATGAGCAGTGCTGACTGGGGTGGAAGAGCTCCTCTGTCGGAACACCTGGGCAGTGATACTACCGGGGGCCTGCTTCGGGGCATTTTGGGATCGGCTAATGAGGTGTTTGATATGGTCAATCTCTTGAGCGAGTGTCCTCGGGCCTCCGGCAGAATCTGGTCGTTCAGTTGCATCCGATGCATGGCTGAGGGCACCGCGACTCGACGGCCGCGAACCACTGCCAAGTGCAAAGCGTGGACTCTCGGCCATGGTCACCGCTGTGTGCTCGTAGGTAGTCGACCCATCTTGGAGGTATCGGAAGGCGATGAAGCGAACGCGTTCCGGGTCAGAGGTATCGTTCTGCCTAGGAATAGTTATGTAGAATGGTCATAGATACATGTACCCACCGCAATTGTCATTAAAATGCGCGAGCTAGGAGCCGTTTGTTGATCGGGCGGTTACTAAAGATCTGCAGCTGAACGGAAGGCGCCGAGTCAGTCGTGAACCTACTGCTTAATTTATATATCTTTGAGAAGGATAGGATGCTGTAGTTAGGATATACCGAAGAATGAAATCTGTTTACTTGCTGGCCGGCAGTGCTTTTGCTGTCCGAGTCTCCTGATATAGCACGACGCATGTGCTGAGCTCGAATGCTTCATGACGTGCACGCGGGACCGGCACGAGACGAATCCATCCCGACATGCGCCTTTCCGCTGTTTCACGTCCTGTGCGTCGGCCCAAGAGATGTGCAGCAATCAAGTCCAGCGAGGATCAACTGTCCAAAAGGACCTCGGGAGACGTGGATATAAAGTGTTCTGGTGCTGTGAGGGATGCCCCGAGGATTTGTACAGATCTGGGTAGTGCTCCAGAACCAAAGTCGCCGAAGTCAAAGAGCCGAAACTCAATTGCCAGACCTCCCGCAACTTCCGAATGGACATCTCGACAGCACCTTCGGTGAATGTTGAACCGAGCACTAGGACATCATCAGCAGGTTGTCGTTCGAGCACCGAGCAGCGAATCGACATAGCAGCTACGATGTGCGGTGAAGCCATCTCCAGGCACCCGACGTAGCAGTTCACGCCTGGCCGACGACAGTCTACCACTTGTCGGCTCAGCGTCCACGAATGACCACGGCCGCGTTGCTAACAAGACCTGTTGCTGCATAGACGCCGTTCATGGAGGGTCGCTGATCTCTCAAGCAGCAGTGACCATTGTCATATATGCAGCTTCATGATACAGATTCGCCCATTAGCCAAGACATGAGCTTCGTCACGTACTGACGACTTTTCAAAGTGGTCCCGGGCTGGGCGTTGCGCTGAAACATTGGTCGTCTGTGTGCTCGAGGATGTCACAATCTTGTCGATGAAGGCGCCGTGTTAATGAGAGTGACGAAAGATGCGAAATGGAAAGCACAAAAGACGGTTTTTGGGTCTGGCCAGCCACGCTCAAAGCTCCAGCACCAGCAAGCGTCCACGAGCAGCCCACGAGGTCCAACAACGTCGCCCGCGGCATGCCGACATCCGAACTACTCCTACCACTGACCAAACTCGCAGCACTGATTCGCCCGCATCAACCTCACCGCAGCAGGAAGCAGCCGCAGCTTGACCATGCTTGTCTACCCGCGCTAAGCTTTGGGCCCTGCGTCTGCCTCTGCATCACCTTCCCTCTCCAGCCAAGTCCCGGTGGCGGACCTGCGCTGCACGCGAAGCACATGGTAATCTCGCCGGCTGTGAGTGGTCGACGTCTTGCCTAGTTGCACTGCTCTGTTCCATTCGGTGCCCACGAACGCCTTTTGCATTGCGTAGATCTGCGCCGCCTCTTGCGGACGACATGCACCACGATGCAAGTGGAGGAGTGCGTGGTCGCGGCGAGAATCCCGGAATCGCACTCTTGCCGTCTTCACATTAATTGCTGTGGGTTGTCCTTTCATGCTTTTCATGTCCCTTCTTCCATACAGCCTGTAACTCTCCTCTACCGACACCGTGAAACATAACATCAACGAAGAGAAATTTGACGTACAAGGCACAAGAACATCAGACAAGACATAACTGCCAATCTATACTACCGGTCAACAACGTCCCTCAAGAACAACCACGACAATGGCCCTGAACGAGTGCGAAGCATTCGCAGACGCTCGCCGCCGCCGCTCCTCGGGCCCCTCCCTCACAACCTGGATAGCCAACATCTTCGCCCGCTCTCCCAAAGCCATCAACGAGAAGCGCGAACGCCTGCTCTCCTCCCCACCCAAGTCCCGCTCCTCCAGCAGATCGACCGCCCGATCGTCCCTCGATATCGAATCGCAGCATTCCGACTCCAGCACTCTGAATGAGCTGGAGAGGGAAAAGAAGCCAGCGAAGATTGATCCTCGGACCGTGTCGGATGCCATCATTGGGTTGTCGGATGGATTGACAGTACCGTTTGCTTTGACGGCAGGCTTGAGTGCGTTGGGCAACACCAAGGTGGTCATCTTTGCGGGTTTGGCGGAATTGACGGCTGGTGCGATATCCATGGGTCTGGGTGGGTATTTGGCTGCGAAGAGTGAAGAGTACGTTGAGCGTGAACCCTGCAAACGCTTTCGGCCTATCTAACAAAGCACCACAGAGACGCAGGCGCAGCAACACTGAGCGAGACTCGTGCTCTCGTAGCTCGGGATCCCGCCGACGCAGCCTCATCGATTCGAGATGTCCTCGAGCCATACGACCTTCCTTCATACCTGACCGAAGACCTTGCAATGCATTTGACGAAGTCCCCGAACCTGGTGCAATTCCTCATGCACTTTCAACACAACACCCCTGAACAAGAAGCCAGCCGCGCGTTGACGTGTGCGCTAACCATAGCATGTGGCTACTTTCTTGGTGAGTTTGACATGCATTCGATTGATCATATCTGCCTAACACATGCTAGGCGGCTTCCTCCCACTCATCCCATACTTCCTCGTCGGCAAAGACCAAGTCTTGCTCGCATTGTGGTGGTCTTTCGCGTTCATGGCTGTTAGCCTTTTCACATTCGGCTACAGCAAGACCTGCTTCAACAACGGCTGGTACGGTCCCCAGAACGTTTGGTCAGGGACGAAAGGAGGCCTGCAGATGATCCTTGTTGGAGGCACGGCGGCCGTCTGTGCTATGAGCCTAGTTCGGTTCTTCGATACTCTGGCGACATGATTTATAGCTTTGTTGTGCGGATATAGCGCGGCGCTAGGCGGTTCGTCTGCTTATTGATAGGTCCCATCATATATGAAGATATGGTTTAACTCTATCATCGACTCACGTTCCTGTGATGAAGAAGCTCAACAGACTGCCGACCGTCAGACCAGCCACGAGGCACAGTCCCATAAAGCCTCCAGCTGCCTCTCGCTCGTCAGCATCGACCCATTCGCCGGCGCCGATCATACAGGTGCTGCCAAGATAGCCGTTCGACATGCCGAAGAAGAGTTGCACGACCACCAGGTAGAAGAAGTCGCTCTTGACAATTGCTCCTTGGCCACGAAGGTTGCAAAGATGGTAAAGTCCAACGAAGACAATACGTGACAGGGCGAGGCCAAAGACTACACGAGGGCGGAGGACCAGCGACAGAGAGGGTACGGCAGTTATGAGACGGCCGATGAGGTCGCCAATGTTCCAAAACAGTAAGGCCAGAGGTATAAAGCTTGGTGGTTGGAGAATCGGTGGCTGCTCCTCAGGTGGACGTACAGAGACAATGCGTTGCGTGAAGACGGGGAAGACCATGGTGATGGCAAATGTGACGAACACGCCTCCGGCAAGCCATATCAACTTCTTGAAGAGGTAGAGCAGAGGGATGGACTTTCTCCCCTCTCCGTCACCGGTATCGTCCGGAGTATTGTTGTCTTGGAGCTTCTTTGGTTGCCGATTGCGTGCAAGTAAGATGGAGAAGGCGAAGAGCGTGACGACGGATATCGCGGTGGCCGTGCAGAAATAGGCCAATGCTGATGTCCAATGCACTGGAGGTGGGCCTGGTGGTCGTCCATTCTTTGGTGGTGCTTTTCGATCGCCCTGGGCAGACAGCACAGACACAATCTGCGCGATGCAAGGAAGCACTCCAGCAACTGCTTGCCCAGTCATGATGCCTTGAGTGTACTTGGGCTCGGCGAACCCCGACACGTACGCGAAGATGCCGTTCTGACAGAGGCCCGTAGCCAAGCTAGTCAGGAGTATCATGACCATCAAGAAGCCGAAGTATACCTCAGGCGAAGTCTTGATCGCTGTGGATGCCGATAACAAGGCAAACACAGCCATGTTTATCACCAGCGAAATGACGATTCGTTTGGGGTAGGAAGCGTTGGCTTGCATCCTGGTCAGGATGAGCATCGAGCCTAGGTTCGTGATCGTAGAGACGGATATCTCAGCTGCCTGGAAGTTTTCAAATATCCACGGGTTGCCCCGAAAACGACGTTGAAAGTACGGTCCTGCTGCGAGGAACATGTTCCATGCCCAGAGCATCGACACCCCCAGCAGGAGGAAGATGCCGTATTCAACATATTGAAAGCCCGTCTTTCGTCTAGAGGTAGGTGTTTCTCCTTCTGTCTCGCCATTCTCGAGGGGTTCGTAGGGTTGTTCTGAACGCCAGAGCCTTCGAATGCGGTTCATCTTGCTTTGGGTTCGCAGGAAGGGCAGGTCGAAGTCCAGAGAGAAGCGTTGTCTCGCTAGAAGGCGGTCTGGGAGTGAATGATAACGAAGGCTGCCATTTCAGGCCAGATGAGCGCACGGCATGCCTCAAGTCCAGACAATGGGCATGTGATGCGGCGCAGGTGGGTGTGTGAAGTTGTCATGGATCGGACAACGGGTGACAACTTGAACCTAAGTGTCACGCAGGCGCCTGGGATCTCATGCAGGGTTCGGATAGATCCGCTGGATTCTCTAAACCTTAACTGTTGAGGTCATGCCCGAAGACAAGATGAAGCTCTAATAAGTTCGATCGTCTCGCAATCATCAGCACCACCAAAGCCTTGATGCTACTGAGACGCAGCCTCCAACGATCTTTACTGCAGCAATGGCGACCGGTCGCCCCTTCGAGCCACGTATGCGCCTGCAAGTGTGGCCGTCAGCTCTTCCCTTTCAATGACACGCATGTTCGGACGTATTTCAAGCACCGGAGAGCGCCATCGACCAAGGACAAAGATGCGAAACTCAAGAGACGGGGGATGTCTCCGGAAGAGGCACGAGCAGAGCAGGAGAAAGCAGTCTGGAAGGATGATACCTTTTACCAAGTCCTGTGGGAAAGGTACGCAGACAAAACCATATCTGTCACGCCAGACGTCGCTCTGGACTTTCTAGACGCGTTCGAAAGCTTGATGAAACAATCAAAGGGACGTGTAACAGCAGATCCGGACGCATTTTTACTGCTCCTTGAGGAGCGTCTTGTCACTTTAGAGGATTGCCGAGCTTTGTCGAGACTCCTTCTCGTCTTACAAAACATTTGGCCCGAACGAGGTGTTCTGGCTAAGAAGTTGCTCTTAACGAGCTCTCGTGCCGGGCATGAAGAATCCACGATTAGCGTCATGGGCCATGCTGTCCTTCAGCATGTCAAAAAGCGAGACGCCCTTCGAGCCAAGGAGATTCAATATTCCAGTGATCACTTAGATCAGATCGTGGCTGCCGGCCACAATTATCGCGCAAAGGTCTTGAAGGGGAGGATTGCCGAAATATTGGGCGACGAAATCACAGCCATTAGGATGTGGACTGATGCAATGGCTTCTGCCGTTCAAGCTGCAGCAGTCGCGGAATCGGAAAAACGGTCAAGCATTCAGGTCGAAAGTGATCAATTCGAGTTGACCTCACCGTGGATCGACCTTTTCCACATCCATCGCCGAAGAGGAGAAGCCGGGCAAGCCAAAAGGGCCCTCGAGATCGGATGTTACCTGGATGACCCCGACGCACACTACCTGCATGCAAATTACTCGTGTAAGCAATACCGCGACTACGAATGGAAAGAACCTGTGTTCACCAGCGACTGGCTCTACCACATGATCAAAGCCGCCTCAACTGGACATAATGTAGCTGCATACGAACTTGCCGAGTTCTACGTATACGGTTCTTGGCCATATATCGAAGATGAGCCAACGGATGAAGTGAAACCCACCCCGTTCGATTCATACCCGGCCGAGAAACGCAAGGGTCGAAGCTGGCTAGCAAGTCTTCAAACGTTTCTCGGCAACAAGCAGCTAGAGCCCACAAAGCGAGACGACATCTTTCACATCGCTGCCTTCCCGTATGATGCCGTTAGTCGCTGGCGCATCGCCATTGACTGGATGACTATGGCCATTCAATACACCTACGCTCCGGCTTGCCTTTTGCGAGCAAAGATACACATGCAAGAGACGATTGAGATTCAGGTTGCCCCCACAGAAGCATTGGAACTGAAAGACTCGAGATACACCTATGCCTCCAAGGAAGACTTCGAAGCAGGTATCAGGATAAACCCCAACGATCCCGCAACAGGCAATGAAGATGAACACGAGGTCGCCAAAGGCCCGCCTAACCCTTTCTACGACCTCGAGCAAGCCAAGTTGTGGCTTCGCGAAATCTTCTACGCCCACAAAGCCCACAGCTTGATCGCAGTGGCCAGGAAGAAACACCTCAAAAACCGGCGTCTCGGCATTGCGACGCCTGCCAACAATGATGACGATATTCTATCAGAAGACAACTTCCAACATGAGCCTGTTCATATCAGGAAGTGGTTTCGATTCCAACAGGTCAGAGAGCAGTATGAGGACGACATTGGAAAGCTGCATACGGAGGCGAAGGACTACTGTGATGAGATGGAGTGGGACTTGTATGATAACGATGGGGGACTGGTCTACAGAGCCCGGAAAGTGACTAGTAATGGATAGGCTGCTGCCGCTGCTGCCGCCAAGGGTTGGAGGTCGACTTCATAGCGGCATACGTCTAAGTAGAAGTGTTATTGGTTGTACACCTCCTGCTTGAGTGATAGCGCATCACACCACTCCTACTTCTCCACATTGATTACAGCAGGCTTGCCAGAGTAGTCAAAGCTGTGTAAAGGTACAGAAAGTCCTCCAATCAAGGTGCCAATAACACTGGCAAGGCATGCAGACGGCTCTGTCTCCTCGGTACCTTCATCGCTCCAATGGCGATAGGAGCGTCCAGTCCGCTTGACAGTTTTTTCTCGGCTGTGCAACAATGCCCGACCCCAACCTGCGTGTTGCGGAAGAGAGCCCAAGTCTTGTAAGGGACTTCAAGGTATTACTCAGACTAGGGTCAGGCTCGCCTGTAGTTGACACGATCTTCGATCAACGACCAGTGCTCTGTATGCGCGTTCCGCACTGCTGGCCTGAAGCAACATTTGACGGCAGGCCCAGACCAGGTACCGTCATCATACACAGTATCATCCTCATCCTTGAGCCATAACGGGGCATCATTCGTTGAGCGCCGCAAAGCCTGTGCGCTAAGATCCAAAGTAGTCGTGCTTGAAGTTCGACGATAGCCGTTCCAGCGTATTACGACACTATCTTCCTTTCACCATTCTCTTCTATGATGGTTGGTCCTGCGCCGAGTGGTTCTCCAGTGGCAGCCGCTTGCCGCGAGATAGGACGCTCGTCACGGTCTTCATAGCTGCCACCATTCACAGCACCAGGCGGCGGGCCACTTGGCACTCCTGTCGGTGGAGGACCATAAGGGCTACCATGTGGCAGAGCGGCGGGTTGGCTTGGGAGCTGCTGGCTGGGATCTACATGACCGTAACGCCCATCTTCATGCGTCACCTGATTGCTGTGTCCAGAAGCCATCGGCGTTGTCGCTCCAGCAATAGGTTCAGATGTCCGTTGTCCCGATGGTGTGTAGGCTGTAGCTTGGAACGTGCCAGTTGTTGGGCCGGTTGCTTGAGCTGGCTGTTGTCTACGCCTCTTGTCGCGATGCGGTCGGTCAGGCGGTGGAGTCGCCATGCCTTCCTCGCCGCTGCCATCGCTTCCATCGACGTTATATTCCATACGCTTCCGAAGCTCATCGAGGAGGAAAGCTCGTTCAAGCCGCATCTTTAGTATTGAGCGATCGAGTCGCACTCTTCGAATCCTTGCCTCATCGTTGGCCGCCTCTACTTCGTTCAATCGGCGTTTGAGTTGAATGCATTTCCGATAGTAGGCCTTCTCGACGCTGGGTGCAAGGGGGGTGTTCTCGGACGCCGTTGCTGTGTGGAGTTAGTCCTGTCGCAAAAGGCTGTGCGTGATAATGTGTATACCTGATGGTTGCTTGGGCGGCATCGTGTCTGCGTCGCGAGTGATGTCGATCGTATTGAAGTTTGTCTTCAGGTCCTCTTGACGTGCTGAGTGATGAATGCGTGAAGTTGAGCCAGAGGTTCCAGTTCATGTGCCGCCGCGATCCAGACGCGATGCAGGATTCGCGCTATTCCCGTTTAGTCCACTCACATCTGCACGCGTTTGGAGCCTCTTGTCTCGAATCCGTTCTTGCTTCCTGCATCATAACCTCCATCTCGAAGTCCATCATCACCACCCATGGCGGACGACATGTCGCTGTCGCAAATACCGCTGACCATCATCGTCGCAGCGACCGCGAAGAATGGCATTGGTAAGAACGGAGGACTGCCGTGGCCTATGCTGAAAAAGGACATGGGGTACTTTGCTCGGGTCACCAAACGAGTTGTAACGCCAACAAACACAGGATCTGTCCAGTCCGATGCGTTGAAAGAACGTATTCTATCGGGAGCCCAACGTAATGCTGTCATCATGGGGAGAAAGACTTGGGAGAGCATTCCACCGAACCACAGGCCTCTCAGAAACCGCACGAACATTGTCATCAGCACCCAAGGACGCGCACAATTAAACGATGTGCCAGACGAAGTGGTGATTGCTTCAGATATCCCCTCAGCTCTCGCAACCCTTGAGAAGTCGGTCAAGGAAGGCAAATCGTTACCGATCGGCCGAGCGTTCATCATTGGAGGCTCTAGCATCTACAAGACCGCAATGGACCTACCGCAAACGAACCGCATACTTCTGACTCGGATCTCTAAGGAGTACGACTGCGACACGTATTTCCCGGAATCGTTGGACGGACCCAGCTCACCGTGGCAGCGTAAGAGCCACGCCGAGCTTCGAGACTTCGTCCGCGAAGAGATCGAGGAAGGACCTATTGCTCAACACGCTGGTGATGAGGAACTCAGTCTGGAGTTCCAACTATTCGAACGCTCGTAGTGTTGGCTCGAGCTGCAATCGCAACCCACGTGTCTGAAGGATGCCATGTATGTCTTGGCGCCGGCAGATCGTGCCCCTCTCAGCCCCGCGAACCTTAGTTTCGGCTTCAGCCAGACTTGCACATGCAAATCAAAGCTCTCGAGCTGCTGATCTGTCGTCATCACAACAATCTCACATGATGCGAAAAGAATTGTTGCGACGAAGGCTCGCCGACCTCGGGTTCAAGCTGTTCTGGGGTGGAAACGAACATCAGTCTTGTCGACCGGAAGGCGCCTCGGGCAATCGCGGGTAACTCAAACATCTGATCCCGAGGTACTTGCTCCGCTCGCCCACTGCCATAGCGCCAGGAACAGGACAGGACTCCGCGTGAACGCGACCCAACAGCCACACTTGGCTGGAGCTGTCACGCTACGTAATAAACCTCGACAACTTCCTCGGCCACCAGGATGTGCTCGTGCGACAATTTGAACTCTAGATCTTCGTCCCTCATCCTTTTGGCTCACACAACTCACTTCGAGAGAACCGGCATACCACTCTGCACAAAGCATCTCAACGTGGACAGTCTCTTTTTCATGTTCAGTGAAGAATAGAGGATCAAAAGAGCTACTTTCTTCTGCTGCATGAAAGCGCCAACGTCTCAATCAAGATGTCGGCGAAGACTACCTCCGGGCCTGGCGGCAAGAAGCCAGCCTCTGTTGCAACAAACCTCATTGGTATTTTCAGAGTCCTTCGCGTCTGTTTGCAGAAGCTTACGTCCAATAGCTGGTGGAGGAGCTGGCATGATGGAGGCCCTCGTATGTCATCCACTTGACACCATCAAAGTGCGTATGCAACTTTCACGCCGACAAAGAGCTGGAGGCAAGCGACGCGGTTTCATTCAAACTGGTGTTGAGATCGCGAGAAAGGAAACACCCTTAGGTCTGTACAAGGGCTTGGGAGCTGTGCTCACTGGAATCGTCCCAAAGATGGCCATTCGATTCACGAGCTATGAGTGGTACAAGCAATTGCTTGCGGACAAAGATGGTCGAATTCACGGTGGAGGCAATTTCCTCGCCGGTCTTGCGGCTGGTGTTACAGAAGCTGTGGCCGTGGTGTGCCCAATGGAGGTGGTGAAGATCAGACTGCAAGCACAACACCACAGCATGGCAGATCCTCTGGACGTGCCCAAGTACCGCAATGCTGCTCATGCCGCCTATACTGTTGTAAAAGAAGAGGGATTTGGTGCTCTATACCGTGGTGTATCACTCACAGCCCTCAGACAAGGAACAAACCAGGCCGCCAACTTCACTGCTTACACGGAGTTGAAAGATATGGTCCAACGCAACAGCGATGATCCTACGAGACCACTCCCCAGCTATACCACCGCCATGATAGGTCTAATTTCTGGTGCTGTTGGACCCTTCTGCAACGCGCCAATCGACACGATCAAGACTCGTCTGCAACGAACACCTGCTGAGCCTGGACAAACTGCCATGGGCCGCATCACCATGATCGCGTCTCAAATGTTCAAGCAAGAAGGCGCTCGTGCATTCTGGATGGGTATCACGCCCAGAGTTGCCCGTGTCGCTCCTGGCCAAGCAGTCACATTTGCCGTATATGAATATTTGAAGGGTGTGCTAGAAAAGGGCAGAGATATGATACCTGGGGGAAAGTACGAGGAGTAGTGCGCGAGTCGAGGTGTTGTTTCTTGGTGCCCCGGTCACAGGTGTTGTATGTTTGCTTACCAGCTTGGAAGTCGTCAAAAGAAATGCTCATCAGTTGCATAGGTACTCTAGCCTTATACCACTATTAGCATCTGAACCCATCGATCTCTCACATGCTTTGTTTTACCTTGAACTAACAAACAGAGCTTGGCCGAAGAGCTCGCCCGGATCGGCAGCTCGAGCTCGCCAACTCGAACAGAGGATCTATCAAGTGCTACTTATCTAGCCCCGCGCGAGTGAGAGTAAGAGATTCAGATAAGGACATGTGCCTTGACACAAGGTCAAAAACCTCGCTTTGACATCTCTCGGTAGTACTATTGACACGAGCAAGCAGGAGCGGAAAGTGTGCTACAACATGGCAAGCAATAGTGACAAGAAACACTACCGCGCGATCATCGGCAATGAAGACAACTTTTGGATCTATTCTTCAAAGACAGGCTTCGACCTCACTCACCCTGCCAAACCCGACTCGGCTGCGATCACGCCGAGTGTACGGATCGAGACATCTACCACACCGATTACAGTCGATCCTGCGAAATCTGCCCTCATTGTTATAGACATGCAAAACTACTTCCTCAGTCCGGCGTTCGGGAGGAAGAAAGGAGCTGGACACGCAGCATTGGATCAATTGGTTGAGAATGCTGTCCCAGGCTGTAGAAAAGCTGGCATAACGGTGGTATGGGTCAACTGGGGTTTGACGGAGAAAGAGGTTGAGGAGATGCCACCAGCGGCCAAGCGGGCGAATGGTTTCGAAGTGGTGGAAGATGATGGCCAAGAGACCCCCATCAAGTTTGAGAGTATGGTGAACACCATTGGAGCCGACAAGCAAGGAAACCCACGATACCTCGGCGGAGACGTGCTTCTCGAAAACGGCCAGAAAACGAGCGTGTTCAAGGGCTACGGCAAGGACTTGGGCAAGGTCAAAGATCCCGAGACAGGAGAGGAGATCGAAGCTGGACCGATGCTCATGCGTGATGCCTGGAACTCCGACCTTTACCCGCCACTCAATAGACTGTACGAAGAAGGCAAGGCACTCCCCACGAAACCTGACGTCTGGATACATAAAAATCGCATGTCAGGTCTGTGGGGTGCCAGCACGGATCTGCAAGTGTTTCTGGAGAAAGAAGGATTGAAGACTCTGTTCTTCACGGGTGTCAACACAGATCAATGCGTTTCGGGCACCTTCACGGACGCCTTCTCAAAGGGCTATGATTGCATACTGCTGTCCGACGGCTGTGGCACGACATCTCCAGATGGCGGTAAGGCGATCGAGTGGAACGCGGCGAATACTTGGGGCTTCTCAGCCACATGCAAACAGCTGGCCGATGGTGTGGCCAACATGGACCCCAGGTGAAGGTTGAAGTGAATGAATTCGTCCCGCCAAGCCTGCAAACGCTGCATTTCGCCACCTCACCACAATAGAGCACAGTGACACGTGCTCTATTGTCGAAAAGCTCAATACATACTGCTATTGTCCTCGCTCTGATTGTAGGAGAGCCTCACAGAACTATTTCTCTGGCTCAATTCTTCTTCTGCCTCTTGCCTTCAACATCACACGACAACATCACCAACTTCAGCCAACAATCACAACTATATCCCTGCCAATCAATATACAACCACGCCAACCAGACAAGAAACAGCAACATGTCTGCCCTTCCAATCCAAGAGATAATCGACCTGACCGACAGCGGTGACGAGGCCTCTCCTCGCAGCAGCGCTGCCAAGCGCAAGACACCATCGCCCGACAGTGATGAGGCCCGTCCACGCAAGAAGAGCCGATCTCCAACATCATCTCCCAGAATGTCTCCTACCGAGCAAGACGCCAACACGACTGTTGGTGCCACAGTCATCGACGATGCGGCAGAGAACACCGCGCCAGCGTCAGTAAGCGACACCGCCAATGCCGCCCGCAAGAAGACAATCCACGACATGCCAGAGCTCGCGCCACGCTACCTCACAACCTACTCGACCGAAGACCGAGTCGAGTTCAAGAACCCAGACAAATTCTCTATCAAGCCAGCCTTCTACGTCCGCTGGCAGCCGTACGATTATATCAACCTTGCCGAGCACATGCGTTACCAATTCGACCCCATCGCCTTCGCTCGCGCCACCGAGAAGCCAGTCGAGGAAGTCAGTCTCATCGCTGCCAGGCTCGTCTTCAACCCGCTCTACGAGGCAAGCGAAGCCATGAAGCGTGGACAGGAGGGCAGGGACCAGATCTTCGCCACGTTCAAGAAGTGGGCCACTCCAAGTCGGCTCTGGGGCCCTGACAAGACGGTCAAAGGCGAACTCGACGGCATCAAGACTGGCGGTTCACTGCGCATCATTCTCGAAGACGGCAGCCTCAAGAATCTCACACTCGACGAGCTCGATGACACCGACACGAAGTATCTCAATAGCACGCTGTCGAAGGGCGATTGGATGTTGTTTTACGGCAAAGACGAGGAGGCTCATGACGAGATGACGGGCAAGGTCGAGGAGGCGAAGAAGGATGGCAAGGTCGAGGAGGCGAAGAAGGATGGCAAGGTCGAGGAGGCGAAGAAGGATGGCAAGGTTGAAGAGGCGAAGAAGAGCGGCAAGGAGGTTGTTTGAAAGCGATCGATTTCTACATGCTGGTAGCTTTCATGGGTAGCAATCGATTGGGACACTTGCCTGTCTTGCAGCCTTCGTAGAGGTCCTGATACCAGCAGCATTTTGACAACCCGACTGCAGCCAGGCAGGTCTCACTACAAGTGAAGAGATAGACTGGTCTTGCTCTGTTGTGTAGGTAAGGTAGAATTGCTTCCGAAGGCATCCAGCCACATGGAACTCGACAGGGGTTGAAAGCTTGGCAACGTTGTACGAACGTCATCTTGCAGTCTGGGGATGCGGGTGAAGGGGACTGGCAGCGGCTAATGCGGCCACTCTGGAGGGCCTCGAACCGAGCAATGTGATAGCAGACCTCATTCGTCTTCACCAAATACAACGATTGCTGTGAATCACATTCTCATTCCCATCTCCCAATCTTCGTCCTTACTATGGCTGGTCCAGCTCGTCGGCTCGGTATTTGACAGTGCTGCCCATGAAACATAGCCGCCCAGCTAATCTATGACAGTGAGACCGGCCCTCTTGTTCGCCAACCCTCCCCTACCCCTACCTTCCAGCAGACGCTGACGATTCCCAGCATCTGCGATTTGCAAGAGAAGTTCCGAGGTGCAATCTACGAATTCGCCAAGGTCGTCTCGACAACCCAGAAACTCTTAAAAGCTAGCCAGATTTTGGACATACCCGTGTTCGCAACGACGCAGTTGCGCGGCAAGCTAGGAGAGACATGTCCTGAGCTGGGCCTGGACAGCGCCGATGGCGTCAAGACAAAGGTGCACGCAGACAAGAGTGCTTTCTCCATGTGGACGCCCGAAGTGCAGAAGGCGTTCAAAGAGCTCGGCAGCGAGAAGCGGGAGTGCATCATCGTGGGCATTGAATCGCATATCTGCGTGACGCAGACCACGCTAGACTTGCTGCGGGAGGGACATAAGGTGTATGTGATTGCCGATGGGGTGTCGAGCTGCAATCCTCAAGAAGTCCCCATTGCGTTGAATAGACTGCGGGCTGAGGGTGCGGTCGTGACGAGCTCAGAGAGCTTCCTTTACGAATGTATGGGCGACGCAGGGATCGGTGAATTCAAGGAAATGTCCAAGCTGGTGAAGGAGTACAATGCGAAGACGAAAGAGAACTTGCAGGCTTTGTGTAAGTTCTGAGAGCGGGGGCTTGGGGGGCTGAAAGACGTAGATATTGTACATACCCACAACAAGGGAAAGGTCCGGCAACTGTCAGCGCCTTGTAGGATGACGGGAATAGAAGCACAAGCCGGAGGAGTCGCGATGTTGGTGAAGGATACGTGTGTGTAGGTAGTACTCATGAGGCGGTAAGATGGGCGGAGCTGAGCGCAGTCAGCCAGTGCAGCCCACGAGGATGGCGCATGCAGTGGCAGCACAAGACGCTGCTTTTCGGTCTGTGTGGCGCCCTCTCCAGACACAAGTGAGGTGAGATGAGTCTCGTTTGAGCACTGCGGCCAGGAGAAAGGGCGGGCTTGCGCAAGGACATGTAGCGCGTGAGATTAGGAGCGGCACGTCCGTATTCCAGCCGCTGTGCGGGACCAGGTACCTTGGTGTAGCAGGAGGCTCAATGTCGTCTGCTGAGATTCCAATGTTGTTGTCTTGCGAGGAGTGCCTTTTAGATGGATGCGCAATAGCAGGAAATAGGGTGTTTGTTTCATGGTGCTCGCGGGCGCGTGTCCAAGATCAGCCCGCTCGCCAAAGCAGCCACTGGGCAGCGCGAACCACCGAATCCTTTGAAGTACCCGTCCCTCGCAAGTCATCGTCCCAAATAATCGCGTCGCCGACCACGCAACAACACGGCATTCTTGCACTGCACCGCACCTTCGCCTCCTCTGTTCACGACTCGCGCAGACCTTGGCTGCTTCTGCTTTCGATTTGGAAGCAGCGAAGCGCATTCTGCCGGCTTGCAGGCTTCCCGAAGGCCATTATTCAGAGACCGGCTCGCTCCTGGAACCTCCCGCGCTACCACGACAAGCATCACGTTCAAAGATCCATTTCTTCGCTTTCTCTGCCCGACACCTTCGCTTGTGCGACGACATCACCCCCGCCTGTATCGATACCACCGCTCCACCACGACACCGCCATCCCAATCCCGCCCATCGTCGCTCCTACACCACCGTCGAGCTTCCTGCTCCTGGACGCTTCCGCTTCCCACAATCCAGGAAACATCGACATACATCGCCGCGCCTTCTTTACTAACACCTGCCCCATACCTACCCTGCGTGCACTCCGCCTGCAGCTTCCCTTGGTCCACCCAAATGGGAAGTGCAGGCCTTCCAACATCGGTAGTGGGACTGTGCTCGTGACACAGGAGCACCATAATCAACCATGGCCGAGAGGTTCGAGCATATGCCACGGCCTGGACTCCACGCCCAGTCCTCCAACTCTGTGCCCTCGACGCCCTTCCAGAAGCCTCGAGACTTGACCAGACGCTTTTCCCGCTCCCCTTCGCCCAACCGCGGTCTCAGCAACCAGTCCCCGCGATCAGTGGCGTCAGAAGCCGTGGGCAACAAAGCCACTGCGCATCGAGGCGCGCCCGTGGTATGCAAGTTCGAATCTGGAGATGAGATCAGAAAGAGACGGATGCCATACAATGACGGTGGCGACCAGGAGTTGGAACCTGCCAAAAAGGAGCTCAAGCGGACCTTGAGCCCAGACGAGCAAGACAAGCTCACTGGTGACATGCGCGAGCTGTACGATCGGTTATTGCCCTCACAGGAGAGTGAAGAGAGAAGAGGGAAGTTGGTGGCGAAGCTGGAACGAATATTGAATGAAGAGTGGCCAGACAACGATATTCGCGTCAATGTGTTCGGTTCGTCCGGCAATTTGCTAAGTTCGACTGACTCCGACGTGGATATCTGCATCACAACGCCGCTGAAGAAGTTGGAGTCGATGCACTCGCTTGCTGCGTTACTCGACAAACGTAAGACAACACGTCAAGTGAGGAGAGACCCCTTGGACTGAAACTGACTCGGTCACAGATGGCATGCAGAAAGTGGTATGTCGAGCTGCTGCCAAAGTTCCCATCGTCAAGTGTTGGGACCCAGAATTGCAACTCGCCGTGGACTTGAATGTGAACAACCCACTTGCTCTACAGAACACCAGGATGATCAGGACCTATGTACAATTAGACGACAGAGTGCGACCTTTGGCAAAGATCATCAAGTATTGGACTAAGAGACGAATACTGAATGACGCTGGTAAGTTGGCACTTGGAAACGGCTCTCTTACCACATATCTGACCCGCTCCAGCATTCGGTGGCACCATCAGCTCCTACACTTGGATATGCATGATCATCAGCTTTTTGCAAAGACGGCAACCGCCGATACTACCGTCACTGCAAAAGTTGGCTGGCTCCCAACAAGGACCCGAAAGTGGCGACACTGCATCATTCCTAGACGACTTGGATGCTTTGAAAGGTTGCGGCGATGCTAATAAGGAGTCTCTGGGAGAGTTGCTATTCCAATTCTTTCGCCACTACGGTTACGAATTCGTGTACTCGAAACACGTCGTTTCAATACGAGAGGGTCGGCTATTGTCAAGAAAGGAAAAAGGGTGGGATCCGGGCAACCACCGTGACAAGGAGTCACACAATCGTTTGTGCGTGGAGGAGCCGTTTACCATTATCCGGAATCTGGGTAATTCGGCAGACTACTACGCCTGGCACGGCATCCACCTCGAGATCCGGCGCGCATTTGAGCTGCTTGAGGATGGGCTGCAGCTGGAAAAGTGCTGCGAGCAGTACGAGTTTCCACCAGAGGAGAAACCCATATTCCAGAGACCTCCGCCCAAACCCAAGCCGACACTGACGAGAAGCGCATCGCAGTCTGGCCAGTCCAATCGAGAACAAGGGTCTGGTTCACGGCGAAAAGGCAATAACAGAAATCAGTCGGCTCAACGAGCTGGCGGGCGAAGAGCGTCGAGTGGAGCCTATTTTACCAACATCAACAATCGCAATTTACCCTTCAGCCCACCCATGGGCGGGAACCACGGCGACTATTTCCAGATGAAGGGCTCTTTGCACGAACAGTTGTTTCAGCAGTATCAGTTCTTGCAAGCACAGCAAGATGCCCTACGTGCGCAGCTATCGGTCCAGCAACAGGCGCAGCAGGCACAGGCACAAGCACAGGCCCGAGTCGGCGACTTGGCTGTCTCTCAGGGCTCGCCTCGTTCACGATTCCATCTCAATGGAATGCCTAGCCCACGTATGATGGACAACGCACCTCAAACCGCGCCGCTATTACCTGGCTATTTGTATCACTATCCAACTCGGATGCACCCACCGCCTTCTCCAATGTCGCAGGCTCGAACCCGAGAAAGCGGTGGTACGAGCACAAACCCATCTTCGCCGTCCCTGGTGGCATCGGTTCCAGCTTTGCGCAGACAAGCGCACCGTGCGTCAGTGCCAGATGGCGCAGCTAATTCTGTTAGGTCACAGTCTCAGCCAGGCCGCTCACTGCAGTCGCATCCGCTCCACATCCAACAACAGGCGCATGCCGGGTACGATCCGTCCACAGGCGCTCTTGGTCCACAGTACCAGCAAGTCCCACGAACGGTATCGCAAATGCATCCACAGGCACACCAAGCCATGCAATACCCTTACCCGCATTTGTCGGCGCCGCACACCAACGGCCACGAAATCGAAAGCGCCTTGCCGAAGGAGTATGTTGGCTACTATGTGCAGTCACCTCAACTCGGGCCTCAATTTGCAACCGCATCTCAGATGCAACCACCGCCAATGCAGCTACGAGATCCGCCGTCAAGACAAAGACGAGTGACACCTGATCTGATGCCACCGATGATGAATGGCAGACATGCGTCTCGTTCGCCATCTCCTTTGGGCCACTTGCGCAGTTACTCGACCACACTCGACCGAAGAGCCAGTCAACCTGCGGTAATCCAGAGTCCACCGGGCGTCGAACCGAACTGTGTGGATCTTCCTCTACCAGTACCGATCGAGGCTGACATTGGGGGACCCATCATAGTGAATGGATCGAATCGAGCAACTGTACCAAAGCCGGCAGAGAAGGTCAATGGTGTAGCCTCGCATGGTCAGCAACTGCAGAATGAGATCCCTCAGCCTCTGCAGTTGGACGACAACATTCGCTCAAGGCCTTTGCCTCTGCGTACTGATTTTACCCCTATCACGTCTAACGGGGGCGCGAGGAGGTCTTCTTCGCCAAAACTTTCGCCGACATCTCATCCCAAGCTGGACAGTCATGTTCTATCGCCAAACGGGACCATGAATGGGGATCACTATCGTGAGAGCACACCCATCACAAGTGCAGCACCTTTGCTCTCGCCTGTTGCAGAGCTGAGGACACCATCGCCGACACATCAACGCGCTTTCGATCCACAGCAAGACTCTCCTGAAGCTAATGGGGGACTCGTCAAGGCCGCCAAGATTGCCAATGCGAAGCAAGCTGCCAGGCAATTGAGCGAAACCACGAGCCCTTTGCCAAGGGGAGATTCGAGACACGAGCGCAGAGGCAGTGCCCCGATACCCACCGCGAGCAAAGCCCCGCAGCCAGCCAAGTCGTCCACGCTTCAAGCTCCTGGTCCAGTCACCAGCAACGGTAGCCAGAACTCATGGCAGCAGGTCCCAAAGAAAGGTCACAAGAAGAACAAGTCTACCACAGGCGCCAAGGCTTCGAACGGATCTGGAGGCCAGCCTATGCCAGCCAACGAAGCAGAGAGGAAAGGCGGCTAATGGGCACGACTGGTCTTACTGCTCTGCAACACGACGAATCCGAGTGGCCACGAACGTCATGGCCACTGTCGGCCTTGATCTCCACAAACCTGAATCGCTTGTTCCCACGTGCCGAATCACCACGACGATGACCGACAATGACCGACAATGATCCCTAGATGAGATGAACCCCTGCTAATCCTAGATCTGGCACTGCCGACTGCCCCGACCAACGTGGCGACTTGGGCCGCACCTGTTGGGGAAACGCGCATCACTGCGCTCGCACAAGGACCGGGGTATCGTTGAAACACAGTAAGTCTGAATCGTTGTCTTTTTGCTTTTCATGGGCGGCGGGCGGCGGGCAGCAGGCAGGGCTGGAGGAAGCACGTACAGGGGATGCTTGCAATGGGGAGAAACTCTCAGGACGGACGTACATTTTAGGATGCGATTCAGACTTTCATCAACGTGGTCGGTTGGAGGCGTTGTTGTTCAAGTGGTTGGCAAAAACATGTGCTCGGGTTCGGTGGATGGCTCGGTGGATGGCTCGGTGGCTCATGATCGCTTCTTGTTGCGATACGGGAGAGACTCCTTCGATGGAGGTCAAGCATTGTTGTAAAGAGATATCCAGGCTAGACCCTTTGTTGGGTGGGAACGACAATTGTGGATATGGCATCTTTTCTTGCCTTCACGCGGTGGTGATGAGTTGCTATGACATGTCGTCCATCTAACTCGCGGCACAAGTGAGGACGTCTAGTGGATATCGAGTTCGATACGCAGACGTTTCCTCAGCCGCCGCCATATATTTACCACCTCAGCGCCAATAAAGTCGGCACACGCCGTCGAAGCAGTCTGGCAAAGAGTTCGCGTCACTCCACACCTCTTGAGTTCATGCGGTACGAGACATTACATTAGTCGAGCTTGTTGATCTGGCAAAAAACCTACTCCAAACGCCCCCAATCCCCGCTTCATCATCACTTCCTTGTCGCCCACTCACTCCTCATCACTATCCTCATCTGCAAACAGCGCCTGTAACTCCGCATTCGCGCCCAAACTCCACTTCCTCACCGCCGCATAGAGATACTCCACGATACAAGGCGCCCAGATGGTCACGCTGATCAGCTGCGCAAACGTCCACTGCACGCCCTCGCGCATCGCCGCCATCTCACCGTTGGAGATGAGCGTGTAGATCATCAGCACAGTGATGCCCGCGAAACCGGCTTCGGCGAGCTCGAGACGCCAGGGGACCTGTTTGACGGGGGTACGCGTGTGGTAGGCGTGGTATTGACGGATTGTGAGGAGAGCTGTCGTGAGGAGGCTGAGGGATATCAGGGTGCCTTCGAGGGCGGTGTTGGCGTGGGCTTGGGGTTCGAGGCAGTATGTGCTGTGGAGAGTATCAGTGAACACCAAAGGCATTGTTGATGAAGGAGAGAAGGTCGACGCACGCTGGTGATCTTCCGCCACAGGCTGGCAGATTATGCTCGCTGGGGGCGAGAGCTCGTAAGTTGTTGAGAGGCATTCGGGTCTGGATCCAAGCGGCGAAGGACAGGAGTATAGCAATTATCGACAAGACCGTCGTGTACCACGATCGTTTGTTCCACCCGTGGAGGATGTACAGTCCGAAAGCTATGCACACGCTGCCCGTCGCGGCGACATCTCCAATCAGGTTGACTGTCAGGTGCATCTGTTGGTAGGTCTCGATGTCGAAAACGCTTCCGTTCCCGGACATGCAAGCTATAGAGGCGGCCTGAAGAGTGATGGAGTAGAAAGCCTGCGATCGTTGGAACTCCACCAGGCCGCTGATGAGGGCGGCTTGCTGATGGGTGGTCTTGAGGCGTTCTTGAACAGAGGCGGCGACTTGACGGGCTCCTTTGAGGCCTCTCCAGGGTGCGTACAGGGCAAATGTGCCTGCTCGGATCCAGGTGGCTAGTAGACGGGTGTGGAGGTAGGCGTAGATGAGGATGGCGAGTTGCATGAAGTAGCCGACGTATACCTGTAAGAACTCAGCCTCGGTCTGCGAAAGATGCATGGATATCAGTGTTGCTTACGCCGACGCCTCCAACGTCTGTGTTGGGTGAGGCTTTGAAATAACCACATGCTCCTTTCACGAACTTGTCGGGGTCGAATTGCTGTATCTCGATCAGTTCTAGTCGACCATGGCCTCCTGTGATGTATTGCCTGCGAGAGCCCCGTACGAACGAGTTCAGACACCACGGCTTTTCCGTTCCACATTGAGTACATGTCGACCCTCCGTGGTCTTCCACAAGCCCAGCAAGAAGCAGAACCCAAGAAACGATAGACCACTCACATGAACAGCGTGAGCATAACACTCTCCCGAAGTCGTTATCTCCCGGCAAAAGCTATGCATACATGCATCAATCGGCGCCGTGATATTCAACATGTTCACATCTTTCGTATATCCCATCCCGATAACTGTCTCCTTGTCTCTCTCATTCAGGCCGCCATTGGCGAGTAGCGCCGATACCGCATCATAGCTGAGACAGTTGTGTAGAGTTGTCATCGAGTCCCAGACTGCTGCCGGCTGCTGGCATGCGAGTGTACAGTTGCTGGTGAAGTGGCCGGCCGCATCGGCGAAGTCGCAGCCATGGCGATAGAGTGGGAGGGTTGTGGTCGTGTCGTTGAGGGCTGTTAAGGCGGAGTGGACCGTTTGCTGAAGAGTGAGTATGCCTGTGTTGGTTGTAATGTCGAGTAATACATGCATTTTGCGTTTATGAGATTGCTGATGTTCATTCTCATGAGACTGATGCCATCTTACCTATATACACATTCTCCGATAGCAAGGATTGAGCGCAAGTTCTCCGTTCGCCTGCAACATAGAAGTCACGATGGCTAGTGAGGGTGTAGTTCTTACCGGTACATAGCCCATCTGCCTTCGGCAAGAGCGAAGCTACTTCGACTGGTAGGTCCAACAGGAGGGTAGGATCGTTCTGAATGCACTCGTATGTACATGCTGCCTGGTGACTGACGAGGGCGAAGTGACCTTGTGTCGACAGAGCTGAAGTATATTGATCCTACGTGACCGCTCCATCGAAATTCGCTATCAAGGTGGGTAACACCGCCGCGTATACAAAGGTCAGCCGCTTCATCCTGAAGAACCAAACGCACTCACTGTCCTCAGACCGGTACTAAGCATCCTCCAGCAATAGTCTCGTCATCGCCTTTTCCTCATACGAACGCCTTGATCGCCACCTCAAAGTCACCGTCTACCAACTGCATCGCACTCTTGCCATCCGCTCTCGTATTCTCTGGTGCCTTGGCCAACAGAGCGGTCGACAGGTCGTTCGTCAACTTTCTCAGATCCTCCATGTCGCCCGAGACAGTTCCTTGAAGTCCGGCGGCCTTCAGTTGCTCTTTCTTGGCTTGGAGACTAGTCATGCAGGTCTTGATGTTCTGCAATGCCACATTGTGATCAGTATTCATCTGGCAAGACTTGCCAAGTATCCATTGCAACTCACAGGCTCGAGTGTGTCCGTAATGTACTTGATAATGCCCTTGGCCTCCTCCTCTGTGACCATCTCACTGGCATTTGCATCCTTGATAGCGTCCTTGATCTTCTGCCCAAGTGCAGCCTCATCGTTGGAGATACTGTTCGCGGCGAGGAGTCCTCCATTGTAACCATCAACAGTTGCCGTGAGCTTCTGGACAGCGGCATTGATGATCTCGAGGTTTTGTTGCGTAGATGCGGCATCTCGAGACGTGAGGCCGGCTTTGACAGACTGTGCCAATTTGCTGAAGTTACTAAGGCGCATCATCTTGGCGTTAGTTGGTCGAATAGTTTTATGGTGGTACTTGTGTGGTCGTTCAACGTGATTTAGCTCTGGACGTGTAACGCAGTGGGAGGTATTGTCCCACCTACGCCTGGCGGCTGGCTCGCTATTATACTATACCACAGACGAGAACCTATCTTGCTGCCTCATACAGCTAGCCAATGCTGTGCCGTAGTTGCCTTGGGCAGCCTCGGTGCCAGCGTAGATTGCACGGATCGTGACGAAGTTTGGGCGGCGTTGGAAGGCAACGAAATAATCGCATCTATCGTGGATCGTCGGTCCACGACACCGAGGCATCCCTTGGAAACTCAATTGCGCCAAGCATCATGTGCTCAGTGTGGAGGGCCCGGCTTTTGTGGTAATAGAGTTCGCTGTATTGTGGTAGCGTGCGGAGAATGACTAACGGCGTCTTTTAGTAGCTGTAATACACTACTGTAGGTCGACGGTCTCTGCCGAAGGCTTCCATCACTGATTGTCCGCCTTCTTCTTGAGCCTAAAGATAGTTGTTGATAGCGGTGACAGGATAAGACTGCCACTCTTGGCGCCCACGAGCGCGTGGACGGCAGCACAAGCCCATCATGTGCTACAATACACATTGCGCCGCGTATCGCGTGGGCGATACACCTGTTGGATATACAGGCAACGCCTGCAACCGGTAAAGAGGGGTGGTGATGGGTGGCAGCCTCGCGGCTGGTTCATCTTCATGACATTCATGCTAGTCTGTTGTACAATCAGTTGGCGCAGCCCAGGCCTGGTCAAGGCATACCTGAGCCTCATTCCCACTTTGAACTTGCAACATCGTCTAATCTTCATCCCAGTTCGGGTTTGGACCTACAAGGAGTCAGTTTGTGAAGTGAAAAGAGTACAGACTGAGGGTGTTATGACTTACCTGGAGGCTTAGGCCCTCCAGCTTGCCTCGCGACAATGATCTGGTCCACACTCAACACCGTTCTCGCAGCATCAGTAGCAAGCTTGATGGCCCACGACTTGGACACCATAAGATCGAGAATCCCCTCCTCTTCAGCGTCGATGATGCCATTGCCTTGACCGCTGCTCGTGTCGATGTCAACGCCAAGGCACGGAATCTCCTCGTCGTCATCTTCAACGTCCTTCGCACCATTGGATTGCGGTTTTGAAGACGATGTGGTGCTGTGATGCGCAGTATACAGCTTCGCAAGGACCTCAGTCGCATCGAGACCAGCGCTTTCGGCCAGTGTTCGCGGTATGACTTCAAATGCTTCTGCGTACTTTCTTATCGCATACTGACCCAACCCTGAAGTCTTGTCGGCGAGCGCGGTTATGCGCTCGATGAGTTGCATCTCTGCTGCGCCAGCACCTGGCACTAATCTTGGATCTCTTGTGATGGCCTTGAAAACGTTTACGCCGTCGTCGACAGCTCGCTCGACATCGTCCAGGTGGTTCTGTGTTGCTCCTCTGAGGACTAGTGTTGCTGTCCGTGTCTGCTCATTCTCTTGTCTGAAGACTGTCACACGATCGCCGCCAATCTCCAAAGTCTCGACTATATCGACGTTGCCCATCTCATCCGGCATAGGTGCGCCGAGACGTGCAAGTGGTGTGGCGCCCACAACTCTGCACAACCGTCTGAGCTCGAACTTCGACAAGACCTTGATGACGAGGATGCCAAAGCGGTTGAGGTAGTGTAAAGCAAGCTCGCCGACAGTTGCACCCGCCACCACTACTCGCAATCCAGAGTCGTGTAGCTCCTTGATCGTGTTCTCCATCTGGTGCTCCTCGCCCTTGGTGAAGTTGAACAGCTCTTTGCTGTTCTTGAGCAAAACCGTGCCCTTTGTCTCCGTTTGTGAGATATCGATCGGACAGCTGAAGACGCCGACCTTTGCCTTGGTGGCTTTCTTCACGGTGCCATCAGGCTCTCGTCCAAATACCATGCCCTTAACTACCTTCGATTGCTCCAACGATCCGCCCATGATCTTCACTACCCGGATGTTGTCGACGTTGAAGTTGTATGGGTTCTTGGGCAGCACTGCGAGTACGGCCTCTGCGACCATCTCTGCCAGCACATCCTCTGATCCAGACTGCTTTGCTGCGATGACGGTTCGAACAGCCTTCGCCAACTCTTGCTGACTCCGAATATCCTCAATTCTGTCGACCTCCAGCTCCTCCAGTGCCGTCAGCGCAAATTTGCCAGCACGCTCGTATCCCTGCACAATTTCGCTCGTCTTCAGTCCCATTCTTATGAGCTCCTCCGCCTTCTTCAACAGCTCTCCTGCAAGAACAATCACCATATTCGTTGCGTCGCCCATCTCAGCTTCCTGTTGTTGTGAGGCCATGACGAGCAGTTTGGCGGCAGGATGCACGACTTCGAGTTCGCGGAGGATGGTAGCAGCATCGTTGGTTAGGATCATCTTCTGAAGATGGTTGATGACGATTTTGTTGCGCCCGTACGGACCCAGCGATGTCTGGACGGTCGAGGCGATCGTGCGGCAGGCATCGATGTTGCGGATTACAGCGCCATCTTCGGCATCGTAGCTATAAAATATATCAGTTGATTGCACTACTGAAGGTGTTTGCGCTAGGATCGGTGTACTTTTGGTATCCTGGCTTGAAAAGACCCTGGTTTGGGGCGTTCGGTATTGAGAGGGACATGGCGATGTGAGTCTAGCTCTTCTGCACCGTGTTGTCTGGAAGTGTATGGAGTCGAGAGCGGGTTGCTGTTTGGTCAACTGCCTGCTCGAGATTTCGTCCGGGGACGCGCGCCGCGTTTTGACACGAAGTCTTCTTGCTCCCAAAAGCCGTGGTACTGCTGGCCATGGCCCAAGTGATAGGAACAACGACGTCGCCGGCACCTTATATCCTAAGTACATGTACACAAACAAAGTAATGAGTTGCCAGTGGAGATAGCTGTGACCGTTCGCAAAGGTGGAGTCTTCAATTGCATACTGCAAATTCATCAAATAGCGTCAACGCGCCTCTATGGGCATATTTACATGTGACAGACAAGGTTCTCCGTCCTAAACACCAACGCTATGCTTGAATATTGGTACCATTCATCGTCGCCGAGACGCTCAATTGTGAGGCTCATACCTGAAGGTGCTTTCCTCAGAAGGTTCCTGCAAGCGGCGACTCTGACAGCCCCGTTCGTCGACTGTGCTCTCCTCGAACGTTGGCACTGTTCGAGCTGGACCCGTCCCTGGCCGGTTTCGAAGTTTTCGATGCGGCACATTGGCCAATCTGTATCGGAACGGAGCAAGCTTGCCGTCAGGCATGACGATGTCTCGCCTCAGGAAGGCTCGATACTGCTTCAGCCAGGTCGCATCTTGAGTTATCTCTGCCGTTCGTTGACCCTCGTGGCGCGGTCCTTGATCCCATCGTATGTCGTGCGCGATCCGTGCCCTTGCTCTCCTCAGCTGTTGTCGTCTTGCAGGAGCAAGAGTCGCAGGTGCGGAAGCGTTGAAAGATGTTGCGCCGAAGAGATCGGCATCAAGCTCCTTCCTGATGTTGGTGTCAATCACAGGCCGGCGCGGTTCGTTCGCCAATTTCGCAATGAACTTCACAAGATTCCTTCCAAATACCTTTGTGTCATGCTTTTGCTGCATGCGTCGCCGTGCACAAACGAGGCGCCAATGTCTGAGCCTCATGCGAAGGTGATTTGGTCGTTCGCTGGGTTTACCTGTCTGCGCCACACCCGTGACCTCGAAATGCTTGGCGCATTCTTTGACGGCGTCGACGAACTTCCCATCGATTCGCATGTTCTTCCTCAGAACGGTGGTGATCGTCCACTTGATGCCCTTCGCAGATCTAAGTGCTGCATAGCCTTTGAGATAGACAGTCATAGCCACGGTATCAAATGGCTGTCGTTCAATCCATTTCGAATGACGCAGGTCGTCCAACAGATTGATGCCGTACTCCGGACGGCGGTTGTTGATCAGGATATTTGCTGCTGTGACACCGATGTGATGGTTCACGGGTAGCCCCTTCGCCTCGTTTTCTCGATACCATTTCATGACCATCAGCCGCAAGTTATTAGCATCACGCTTGTCATCTGCGTTCAAGTGCCACATGTGATGAAGGAGTAGCGGTTGCATTGCGCAGGAGACGTCCATGCCAGCTTTCCCAGCATGTGCCAAGATATCCTCAGCTTCGTTTCGATCGCCACGACGTAAACGAAGGCTCGCATCCACGGCGATTTCAAGCGCTTGTGTTGAGATAGGCAGACCTGTGGATGACAGTGAAGAAAAGTACGTCGCCAACACCTGAGCATACTTTTGCTGCGACATGGCCGTGATCATCTCTCGCTGAACTTGCTGCTTCCGAGTCTCATACGCATCCCTGGGCTGCAGCTCTGCTTCGAGGTCTGCGACTTCTTCAGGGACTTCACCGGCGCCCATACTTGTGTTAGCGCCGTCATGCTGAAGAACAGGAGATCCGCCACTCCGGTTGGCTTGTCCCTTCGTGTAGAAATGTATGGCAGCGAGAGTATCTGGATCAACCCCGTTGGAAGTGATGTCGCGCTCCAGGCCATAGTGTGAAATCTGTGTGGATCCCTCCACAGACAAAGTGTCCACTGAACCTTGCTGCCTCCATGGACGATCGACCTCCTGGCCTTCATACTTCAGCGGCCCTGCGTTCGGAACAGGGTCGACCGGTGGAAGACCACGAAAGGCGTTCACTGGCTTTGGGATCATACCCTCGGACTTCTGAATCACAGCCAAGTCCTCTTCCGCTTTCTCGCGAGTGTCCGCCTTGCCCTTTCGAAGATCGTACCCAATGGCCTCGGTCGTCACACGCTCGAAAGCTGCTGCGTCGAATGATGGCACCAGCTGGGTGATCTTGCGACAGAACCACATGACTAGCACGTGTGGAGGGCGCTGATCCAAGTAGTATGCCTCTACCAGGTTCGCGGCTGTCCTCGCGTCCATGTCGAACCGAATGCCCATCGTCTTCAGATATCTCATCCAGTGCGAGACAAAGGAAAGATGCTTATTGCGGACGAATGCTCGCAATACGATCTGGGTGGTGACGACCGTTGGCATGAAGCGGACATTTTCAACAAGATCAGTGACAAACTTCCATGTGTCTGAAGGACTGTGCCATTGAGCAAATTGACGAATTGTGTTGTTCCAGCATCTGGAGACCACGCTATCCTGCGCGAATCCTCCTGAGGTCCCCATGAGTCTAATGAGTTTTCTAACTCGCCTCCATTCGTGCTTCTGGGCCAGAGAATCTGCCGCCATTGATAAACTTCGGCAAGACTGTGGCGCGCGCTGATTGAGGTCGGAGAGGAGCTCAAGTGCTTGATCAGGACGATTGGCAGCGTTGCAGATGTCGATCATTGCCACGTCTGTGGCATTTCTCAGTTCCTGGTTACCGTTCGTCACGGCAAAGTCTCTTGCACATAGATACGTATTCCAGGTTGCGGAGAAATCATGTGTGGCATTCCATTGGTCCTGGAGGAGTCTGCTAGTCCGTGCTTGGGCGAGCGAGTGACGGTGCTTGGGTGGAAGTGTTGCGTATAGCTGGTCGAATAGGCTCTCCAGCAGGAGCTGGGTTCGGTCTGCGAGGCAAGCTTTGGCGATGGAAGACTTAGCTGCATCGCTCAGCTGTGGAACTAGGCTCGCGATCCGACCTCGCGAGACCTCTTTGGACAGCAATCGTGAGAGGCTTGTGAACGAGCTGTGCTGGCTACAAGCCAAAGCAAATGCCTCCATGGTAGGCGCGGCAGCTTCCAGTTCACGCTTCATGATGTTTTCCAGATAAAGAGCCGCAGTCTCAAGTTGTCCATTCTTGAGAGCGGATAAAAATACCCTACTTCGCAGACCCTCCAATCGCTCAACATCCGTCTCACGATCTCCTTTATAATGCTTATGCTTTGGGTGTCGGGTCCCTTTCAACAACGTCAACGCCGGGAGTAGTAGCAGTCGTTGGGCCCGCGGCGCGTTGTTCGTATCCACTAGCTTGTCGACCATCTCTTGAAGGACACTGAAAGTGTCTGTGAACGATACAGCTTTGAGAGAGGAGGCCCACAGATGTCTGTATCGGCTTGCAACGGACTGGTCTAGATTCCATAACGGTGCCTCCTCGGCTACCACCAGAAAGTGGTGTATCCGCTCTTGAGTCTCGAGGTCCCGAAAGCACTCTGTCTCGAAGAGATTCGCATAAAGCATAAACAGCTGATCATGACCAGACTTGTCTGCTAGATCACGACATGCATGGCATAGAGCAGAGACGTGCTCTGGGCGGAGTGCACGTCTGGCTACCAGCCACCGATATAGAGATCTAATCTCTTCAAAAGTGCCAAACTCAATAGCATTGAGCAAAAGGTTCGAAGCAAGTTCCTTTTCTGTGATTCCAGTCGAGCTCCAAGGTTGCTTCTGGAAGAAGAGCCCTATATCATCGGAAATCGATCGCGCTGTTCTCGACTTCGATAGTTGCTGCCCGAACGGGCCCTGTTTCGACACGTCCTTCAACATGTCCCGGAAACGGCCAGGCATCTGCTCGCTCAGGTTTTCTTCCACTTGGTCTATCAGCCTGAGTTGACGTGGACTTGGCTGCATCTGGTAGACATTGATCAGTCCCTTAGGTACATCGATCCGTCGTACGACACCAGTGCCATCGGCAGTTCGTGATTGAGAGTGTGTACCGTCGGGTTGCTGACCATCAGATCTAGCTCCAAGATTTGTATCGTGAGCCGACGTTCGCCGCCTGCGAGTACGTTTATAGTCCCACCAGGCCAATTGATCGTATCCCCTATCGACCGCAGACGGCAGATCGCTGTCGCGGACAGGCCGTCTCTTACGCTTCTTGTCCAAAAAGCCCAGCTCTGTATCCAGCTGGTCCAGTGGCCCATCTTGCATCAAATCCTGAGGCGGACTTTCGAGTTCGTCTGATCTCGCCGCGGCCGCGTTGTGCACGTATCGCGGACTTTGCCTTATGCGTCTCGCGTTATCTGCTATCTTCTGGACGATCTTGGCCCGCCTCCTTCGCTCCTCCGTACAAAGTGTCGCGATTCCCACAGCGGTTCCAGACGAGATGTACGCGAGCTGGTAGAGGACTTTGAGAGCCGCCTTCGAAGGCACCGGTCGTCGAAGGTTGTTGAACATTGCTGCGCCATGGTGGCAGTCGTTTCAGCTGCGATGCATTCGTAGGGGAAGCGGTCTTCGTGGATGGGGAACCAATGGCTCGCGTGTTCAGTCTTTCGATGAAGTTCAATCTCCTTGGGATAAGGTTCGAGATGTACAGGGATTACGACTTAGCGTCGCGGGTGTATCCGACGGGATCTGAAGATGGAGCAGATACATTTACATAAGATACCGGTCAATGTAATAGTGCATGTTCACGAGGGTACATGTACATGTGGTCATTCACAATGCAGATGCGAAGTTTGTGCACTGAGCCCAAAGGGTCTAACAATGTTCCATTAGCTACTCATTATGCCACGGGTATCTCATCCACTCCATTCCATGCATGTACAGGATCGGGCCATCTCCATCAATCTCACCTTGCCACTGAAAAGAGCGGCTCCAAGATCTTCCAGCTCCATTCGGCGATGCCGTCAAGTTGTCGCACATCTCTAACCCATTCCAGCATTAGTGACACTGTCCTCTTGATCTCTTCTTGGTCGACATGCTCTTCGCATATTTGCTTCAAACACTCGTTCTCTGTCGTCATACGAAGAATTAACAGAATTCCCAGGAAGTTTTGTGTCCAGGCGAAGAGATGCGGAACGAGGCGCTTCTTGTTCTTGGGTGGAGCCATGGCGATCGGCCACAGCAGGGCTGATTTGATGGCCAATGCGCAACAGTTGCAGTCTTCCTCAGTCATCAATTCTGGAAAATGCAGTGCTTTGTAGACAAATGGTCGGTACATCATAAGTCGTGCGTAGTAAAAGCGAGTTCGTAATTGCGCCGTGACGAGGTCGAGGTTGTACTTGTGGCCGATGGGCACAGGACCCTGATCGGGCGCGAACAAAGCCTCGTTCGGTCGTCGTACAGGTGTGTCCTTGTTAGGAAAATCGAGTTTGTCATGATCCAGCCACTGCAGTGGACGAGGCAGTAATGATCGCCATGACTCCAGTTGGCGTGACATTTCTCGGATTACTGTCACAGGTGGGCCCCCATAGTCATCGCCAGACTCGGCTTGTCTGCTGGAAACTATCAAGCCGTTAGCCAAGGCCAATATCGCATAAAGTGAAGACCTACCTTCGTGGATAACCTCGTGGATCCTTGAAATCAGACGACGCAGCGCAATCATGGCCAGGAAATGATACTGGAAATGGGATCTTTCGTCATTTCCAGAGAACCCAGGACTTAATGAGTCTTGGCCCTCGTGGAAATATGGAAGCGGGACTGTGTCTTCGAGCTGTTGAATACCGCTTTGGGGTAGGTCGAGGTCGAGGTGGTACAGGTCTTCGCTAAGCACGCAAGTCCAATATGCTCGTTTGATGAGATCTCCATGCGGAGTTTGCCAATCAATGGTTTGGCATTTGATCAGGACTTGACATGCCATTGATGCCATCACTGTTGAACGCCAGAAGTCAAGGTGCCTCGCGGTGGCTTCGTAGTAGGTGGCTTGCAGGAGCATTATCTGTACATTCTCGAGGCTGTTATGGGTTGCAACAAAACCAAGTCGACGCCGTGCCTCGTTGAAGATCTCGATTCCCGGCGGTCGTTCTAGAGTTCCTCCACGAAAACCACTGGGCGTGCCGTCGACCGTACTGATGGGCCGTTCGAACACGCCTTCGATGGAAAGCTGACCCAGTGCGAGTACCAGCAGTGCAAGCACGCTATTTTCGTCACCATCGCCAAACCCGTCCTGTAAGATGGCAGGCATGGTCTGAGCCATGAATAGTTCTCGATTCAAGATAGGTGCCAGTACATTGAAGGTACTGAAATACCCGTCACAATACTCTTGCATTCTCTGCACCGTCAGAGCGTTGAAGGCAACTCGCTCATATTGGTTTTGGCCAGGGGAGCGTCCACTCAGCGGAAAGCTAGCCAAGCCGACTTCGGGCGCCAGGATTGTCTTCTGCATGGACATCTCCTGTCTGATAAACCATGGTGTTCCTTCTTGTAGAACGAATTGAAGATCTGACGCGGCGGCAATGTTCGAGTTGATCAAGTGGAGATATATGCTGGGCCACAGGATGATTTTGTGCGGGACTGTTAGATGATGGTAGCCTTGCTGCATTTCGAGAGGAACCTGGCCGCTGCTGTAGTCCTCGTTTCGCTGCACTCGGTTAGAGGACGCCGACGAATGACTGACTGACGCTCTTGGTCCTGATGCGTTCGTATCTGGGGTTCCGGCGCTGTTAGACAACGCAAGATTGTCGAACTTGTTTTCGAGTCGTGTCAAGGTGTCCAGAATGTGCACCATTGTCTTGTCTTTCCTACATTGCGTCAGATGAACGTCCTGCGGGTCTAGGAATTGCAAGCAGTATGGGCAATATTTACTTAGTGGGGAGCGGCTCCCTGTAAACGCATTCGACGTTCAATCGTCTACAAAGACCGCCTAGAAAGGTGTCAGTGAGTAACCTAGGACAACACCTTCCTGCACCTACACTTCGGTCGTTGCTCATCGCATTTGCTCTTCCTGGAGATATGATCAGTCTGTGGGACACGGGCAACTTGCGGGTTGATGGGACATTGGAGTAGCAACATACCTACTACGACAAGTCTGACATGCCTGCGCCGCAATTGCTGCTCGTTCTCGTCTTTGAGCATTGTCGGAAGACTCGTAAATACCAGCAGACGCCATGGTTGAATTCGCTCTGGTCCGGGGTGATTGGGGAATAGGTTGAAAGAAGTCGGAGACCCAGGTCCAGATTCTGACGATTGTGGGTCTTGCAAATTATCGAGCAGTGCCTATAACGCCGGTCGTATTATCAACATGCCTGGAGACAGACGTGGAAGACAGCAAGACCCGGTCAGTCGCCACATCGAAGTGGCACCTTCTGCACGGGAGAGCCGAACTCGTCAAGGCCCAAAAGTTGCGCCAGGCATCTCACGGTACGACAGGATATGGCGGCCCGAGTGACGCATGTCCTGGTCGTTTTGTGTCATTCGAGTGCCGTGCGGGATTGTCCTATCGGGGGTGCAGGGGAGGAGCCTTCGAGCGTGCAGCGTGGTTGTCGGGGCGTCAATGCTGCAGGTGCAAGAAGTATGGCATCGGTCGATAGCGCAGTGGCGTATTTGAGATGCTAGTGTCGGCCTGTGTCGATCTGGAGGTTGTACATGTGTGTAGTGGTCCGTCGCGCTAGCAAAATCGAAGATGAAGCACAGCCACGACTCGCAAAGCCTCAAAGAGGCAGGAGCTGGCACGTGACCCGTTGGGACGATGCAGAAACACCACACCATGACTTCCGATATCTGCATACAGAATTCCAAATACACTGGCCGTTGGCTATGCAATAAACTAGTGCATAGGAATGACCTGAATCCCTTGCTAAAAACAGGTTTCTGGGTTTCTGGCGTATATCAATGTTCACTTCAGCGACCAATTTCCTAACCCGATTTCCCATCTTCTGAACCTTGATACACGGTGCTTGCTCCGAAGGATGGTAAGCTTTGTTGACCACATGGTCAGGCATATAGCCCGGTAGATCGAGCGCTTTGATAGTCTATCGACAGCATTGCCGATTCGGCAGAGCAATGCGGCATGTGTTCAGCTATCACTGGCTGTATGGCATTAACACCTCTGTCATGCTTCGATGATCTGGCGGCCCAAGTTCCAGCTGGACGGTCGATTCGATGCATTTTATCTTCGCGGCATCCGACCTAACGTCCCACTTGAAGATTGCTTTCAGCCCTTTCAATCGCTCAGTTTTTCCAACAGCTCGATCGTCTCCCCATCTGGTCCGTGAACGTATATCGCAGTCCAAAACGTACCATCTCCTCGGCGAATTTTCTGGGGACGGTCGACTGCAGTCCAACCCAATTTCTTTGCTTCATCAATCAACGCCTCGGTACCCGTGACGTCCAGCGCAATATGAGCACTGCCGATACTGCGCATTCGTGGTTAGATGTCTTGGTCGCAGACTTCGATCGTTGTACGCACTCGCATCCCCGTGGTTTGTAAACCTTGCGATCAGCAGGCGCCGAGTACTCCAATAATTCAACTCGAGTTCCATCGGGCAAGGCAACCATAGCATTGTCCATCACAGCATCCGGCACGCCGATGACGTTGAGCTCGGGACCCATGGCCATATGATTGCGATAGAGGACCTTGCCGCCGAGCAGACCTTCCCAGAACTTCAGCGATTTGGTGAGAGAGCTGACTGTCAAGCCAGTATGATTGACGGTGTTGATTTTGAAGCTGTGGGAATCCATAGCTGCGCTCAACCTCGACTCCAAGTAACAACGATTGGATATGTTAATTTTCCCACAGAGGTGGACTTCTGATGGCCTATATAGCTGAGCAGGCGGGCTACTGTGAGGTTTGAGGTCATTGGCGCTGTGACCCATAAGAGGTATACCGGGCTGAAGTGACTCCATGGTCTACCGATCCTTTGCCAAAGTTGGACTTGGAAATTTGTGGCAGTCTGATCCTATACTCCTTTGGGTCTTTTATGTTACATTTCGCCTGGCTTTAAGCAATGACAGGATTGCCTCATGTAGAGCGTTTTGCGGAGGCGTAGCTTGATGGAAGCGCGAAAGTCTCGCGTCTTGCTCTGCGGGTGGTCGAGACCTGACCGCGAACCGACAACTTCATGACGCACCCCTTGTGGTTCACAATCTGACGCTTTGCCCATGTCGTTAGTCCGCGATACGATGGTCGTGACCTCGAGATGATGTTGATGCTGTTTGGAGTAAGGACAAAACCGAAGGCGGGGAAGAACGACTTGCGGCACGAGCCTACGCACGGGCGTCAAGTGAAAGTCAAAAGTCGGCGCAAAGCAGACCTCATCGGCTCGCTGCTCGATTCTCGAAAGACAGACATCGACACTCTCAACAGCCTGCACCCTTCACGATCAACATAATGGCGCGCAACTCGGAGAAGGCGCAGTCCATGCTGTTTCGCTTCCGGGCGCAACAGGCTCAAGATCTAGGCATCCTCGACACCACACGCACCCGCCGACCCAAAGCAATCTCGCAGCAAGATCACATCCCCACCTGCGAGCGATGGCGAGGTACAGTCCTCAAGGAAATCAGCCGCAAAGTGTCCAAGATCCAGGATCCGGCCTTGAGCGACTACCAGATCCGCGACATCAACGACGAACTGAACAAACTTTTTCGAGAAAAATGGCAGTGGGAGTTGAGGATTCGAGAATTGGGAGGACCAAACTACATGCGTGGAGGCGCGAAAGTGATGGATGACGAGGGCAGAGTGATTGATGGTGGAGGGAAAGGGTATAGGTATTTTGGAAGAGCTAGGGAGTTGCCCGGTGTCAAAGAGATGTTTGAGGCTGCGTCGCAGAAGCCGGAGTCGGAGAAGAAGGATACGAGGCATGATTTGAGGCTGAAGGTGGATGCGGGATATTATGGATACAATCTGGACGAGGAGGACGGATCTCTTCTAGAGTACGAGGCTCAGAAGGAGCATGAGGCGTTCGAGACTCTGATGGCCGAGGATGATGGGAAGGATCCAGAATGGGAGCCTCTACCTGGAGACGCCGGTGATGGCATCTCTTGGAGACTACCGACTCCAGAAGAGGTCGAGGCCGAGCTGCTAGAAAGGCGCAAGCGCAAGCTACTGGACAAACTCTGAGCACGAACGCAGGATCTCCACCATGGCCATGCATCACGAAGCTCGGTCGACTCAATTTTCTAGATCACCGGCGTACTCAAATCTGTGCAGCGGTCACCGAAAGGGCTATGAATGGTTAGCCCACAGAGCAAAAGTATAGCGGCTAGAGGAGACGCCATCCATCCATCGAGGGGAACCATGCGATCACCACAGAGTCAGAAGCAATAGATGTCGCCGCTCGCCCACGAATGTGGCTCAGACGCCTTCCCAGGCATGGCATTACCGATGGATTGAGCAGAAACCCCACGATCCAACCAACGAGGGCACGACATCACACATTGTATCGATTCGATGATTCTCGCATCGAGTGCGTTTCATTGACGGACATTGCGAGGTCGTATTCGCAGTCGCGGTTCCAGACTGACCCTGGGCGCCGTGTCACGTTAAATCAAGGCCAGATCTCTCGGACCGATCGTCTCGGAGACTCGCATGACAGGATGGGAAACGACACTTTTCGAACAACACTTTTGGCTTCTGCGCTATCAAAGCCTCGACATGGTCGCAATACTGCTCAAATGCGTGCTGTCTCCCTCTGGCAGGCGAATCAAATGCGATGTTCAAAGCCATGAGTTCAAGGACTTCCTTCGAGTGTGGCTGTCTCAATACTTTGTCTCCTTGATCCCAGCCGAATACGCGTCCTTATCCAGATGCTTCGTCATGACGACCCCTTTCGTGCCCGGATTCTCCACATCAAAGTCCAGGCGTTCCGGCACTTGCATACCATCTTTGGCATACCTCGATAGCACCGTGACGCTCTGTCCGTCACGATAGAGCCACAGATCGCCAGTCTCCTTCTGCCACTCTGTCACTTTCTCGCGCATCTCGAGCAAGAGCTTTTGATAAGTCTCGTCCTTTGCCAAGTTGTGAATCTCCTCTGGATCATTCTCAAGATCGTACAGCTCTTCCGGAGGCCTGAAGATATAGTCCTTTAACGTGCGGTTCCCTACCTTGACCGGGGGTTCCATGTTTCGGATCTCCTCGAAGGCGAGGCTGGCGTAGAGGTCTGCTGCAAACGGGAAATCAAGTCTCCAGGCAATGTTTCGGTGGTACTTATATTGCTTGGTTCTCAAGACCCTGGTAGGCCAGTAGTTTTGCATCTCGTGGAAGGTATGAGATCCGTACACTTGGTGCTGCCACTCTGATGCATTCAACTCGTCCTCGTGGTCTATTATGGGCAAGAAGGAGCGTCCTCGCCGCGGTGGGGAGAGACCATCTTTGCCTTTCATTGCTAAGTCGAGCCCGGCCCAGTCAAGCATCGTCGGTAGGATGTCGATGAAAGACACCATGTTGGGATTGACGGCGCCTTTCTTCGCGCCTGGACGGCGGACTATCAGCGGTAAATGGATTCCAGCATCGTACAAAGTAGTCTTCGAGTTGATAAATGGTGGTCCGTTATCACTCGTGAAGATCACAAGTGTATCATCCGCAAGACCTTGCCGTTCGAGTGCGTCCAGAATGAGCCCTACACCAGTATCTGTCCTGTTGATGGCCTTGTAGTACTCTTTGAATTCGTACCTCGTCTGTGGCAGATCGTTGATCCAGTGTGGAATCTCAACGTCATGCTCCTTGACATCAGGAATGGAAATGCGATCACCATACTGCTCCGGCACATTGCCAAACTCGCCGCGCGTCTGGATGTCACGATGAGGGTCGATGTAGCCTACGGTCAGGAAGAATGGGCGATTGCTGTCTTTGGCGGCCTTGAAGAATGCTTCGCCTTCGTCCGCTGCCCAGGCCACATCACGCGTGTCGCTCTCCTTCCTGACCTGCCAGGGATACACTTCAGGCGGCCCGACGTGGATCTTGCCCACGATGCCTGTTTGGTAGCCGGCTTGGTTGAAGAGGAGAGGCGCAGAGTCTATGTGGTGGAATGTTTGGAAGTGGGACTTGAACCAGTGCAGGCCGTACTGTCCGTTCTCATGCGTATGCAGACCGGTGTAGATTGTCGAGCGGCTGCCACTACATGAGGCTGTACTGGCAAAGGCGTTGTCGAACCTCCCGCCCTCTGCGGCGAGTCTGTCGAGGTTGGGCGTCTGGATCGACTTGCAGCCATAGCAGCCGACGTACTTGCCCAGGTCATCCGCGATCAGCAAGAGGATGTTCTTGGGTGGTGGTGATGTTGCCATGGTACTTCCGGCCTCTCACACATGTCCAGTGCTAACGAGTCCCTGCCACGATGGCTGAGTTCAGGGCTTCGTTCACCGTCGTATAGAGCGACGAAATCGCGTCACATGATTGGCTCGCTTCGACTGCTGTTCAACGTTGCTGGACAGTGGAGACCCTGGACGCCCACTTGCTTCACCTCACCTCTACTCTCACTTTCGTTTGGCTATCCAGATGCATCACCTCCCATTGTCTCAAGCAAACATGCTCCGGCGATCGCGAATTCCTCGCTGTCATGAGCTACAGCGTAGGAAGAACGGCGTTGCATTGGGAAGGCCGAACCCAGCCCGGATGCTGACTAGCATTGTCCACGACCGAAAATGCCTCATACTGACATGTAAATCACGCAGCCCATTGGGCTTGGATTTGCAGGCTGTGCTCCTCCCAAGCTGAACGGGCATTCCGCAGCGTCGGTCACAGGTGTCTGACGGACTGCTGGCTGCCCTGTCTGTTGAACACGCGGGTGCCGAGCTAGAGCGTTGGCAAAGTTGCTGCGTGACAGGCGCAACGCTCCCATCGCTTCGTCGCGTGGCTTGCACATGTATGAGCGAGATGATGCTAGCTTTTGACTCAGCTGTATAGAACCGCTGCGAGCTGCCCTTACCCTCCCCTTCCTCCTGCCTTCTCTCCTCCTTCTGTCTCCTCACTCCTGCCCATCTCGCTACGGCACCTGCAAGATGGGCGAGCCAGATTTCCCTGCGCGGCTACCCAAGGCCCATACTTACGCCGTGGACGAGCTTGAGCGCACTGCCGAGCGAGGGCGTGTCACTTATGCCGAAAGCGATGTACGACCCAGGCGTGTCAACACTACGGGTGGAGGACGTCCGCGACCTCGATCCAGCTCCCGAGACTCATCATTATCGATCCGGACGGCACGCAGAAGTATAGATCCCAGCATCGCATTCCCACCCCTGTTCCGAACGCTGTCCTACGGCATTGAAGAACACAAGCGGAAGTCATTTGCTGAAGAGGCTCAGAAACCTAGTAAAGAGAAAAAGAAGAAGGACAAGACTGGCGAAATCGACTTCAAGAACATCGACTACCACACCGCATCTACGCACGAGCTCCTATCCCGATACTCCACCTCCTTCACAGCCGGTCTGTCCGACGCCCAGGTAGCGCAGAATGTCAAGAAATATGGAAGAAACGTCCCGTCCGCGCCACCGTCAAGATGGTTCCAAAAGATGTTCGGATACTTGTTTGGAGGGTTCGGATCCATCCTCTTCATCGCCGGAATTTTGGTGTTCGTTGCCTGGCGACCTTTGGGAGACCCTAACCCGGCTGTCGCTAATCTCGCGCTGGCAATCGTTCTCATCATAGTGTGGGTCATCCAAGCCGTCTTCTCTTGGTGGCAAGATTTCTCCAGCTCGCGAGTCATGGCTTCGATCACAAAAATGCTTCCCGAAGAGTGTACAGTGATTCGGGACTCGCAGCAGCAACGAGTCGATGGTAGAGATGTGGTTCCTGGTGATGTGATTCGCACAACGATTGGGAACAAATTGCCGGCCGACGTTCGCTTCCTCGAGGTCTCTTCCGACGCCCGCTTCGACCGCTCGATCCTCACAGGCGAGACTGTACCGCTTCTTGCATCTGTCGAATCTACAGATACCAACTTCCTCGAAACGGCCAACATTGGTCTTGCTGGCACGCATTGTGTCGCTGGTACCGCCTGGGGTCTCATCGTGGAGACGGGAGATCGCACCGTGTTTGGTCGCATCGCCAAGTTGACATCAACGCCAAAGAAAGGTCTGACGCCTCTGGAGCGAGAAATTTACTACTTCGTCGGAATCATCGTTTGCTTGATGTTGACCATGGTTGTGGTCGTCATCATTCTCTGGGCGGCATGGCTTCGCGAGAAACATCCGGACTTCATATCGGTGTCTCAGTTGATTGTCAGCTGTGTGAGCGTGGCAGTGGCCTTCATACCAGAAGGGTTGCCGATTGCTGTCACAGCAAGCTTGACAATCGTCGCAAACGTAATGAAGAAGAACAACGTTCTCTGCAAGAGCTTGAAGACCGTGGAGACGCTTGGCGCTGTGAATGTGATCTGCTCGGACAAGACTGGCACGTTGACCCGCAATCAAATGTCGGTGACGGACTTTCTGGTCGGCAAAGATGCTGTACAGGCCAATGAAGCAGAACAGCGGTACAAATCCAGCGAGGGACTGAGACAGTTGGCCAATGTCTGCGCTGTGTGCAACGAGGCCGAATTCGACGCTTCGACGATGGATCAGCCTCTTGTGAGCCGAAAAGTGAACGGAGACGCTACAGATTCCGCCATCTTGCGCTTCGCCGAGTCGATGAACCACGTCGCAGAAATCCGCAGCACATGGCGGTCCATCTTCAAGGTCGCATTCAACAGCAAGAACAAATTCGCCATCAACGTCGCCAAGTCAGAAACTTCTGACAATCCTCTTCTGATGATCAAGGGTGCCCCGGATATCCTTCTTCCGCGGTGTGTGTCATACATTGACAGTGATGGGTCAATCAAGAACATGAGTGAGCAAGATAAGCGGACCCTGGAAGGCATGAAGGATTACTGGTCGTCGCAAGGCAAACGTGTTATTCTTCTGGCCGAACGCGGACTCGATATCGAGAAATTGCCTTTCGACCCTGCCGAACAACCACGAGAGTATGAGCGCGATATTATGGCTCGAGGAGCCGAGAACCTGGTACTTACTGGTCTCGTTGGCATCATCGATCCTCCTCGTCCAGAGATCCCCGAGGTTGTTTCTATCCTGCGAGGCGCTGGTGTGAGGGTGTTCATGGTCACAGGTGACTTCAAATTGACAGCGCAGGCGATTGCTGCGGAGTGCGGTATCATCACCTCACACCCCAAGAACGTGGACGACGTTACTTCGCTGGCTTTCACACCTGGTTACCTGGAAAGTGCTGGGATCGTGGAGGTGGAGTCTAACCACTCTGACGAGATGAAGAAGACAAGCATCGTGCTCTCGGGTGCGGACATTGAAACTCTGGATGATAGCATGTGGGACAAGTTGGCCTCGTACGATGAGATTGTGTTTGCAAGGACCACACCGGAGCACAAGCTCCAAATTGTGAAGGAGTTCCAAAAGCGCGAGCTCACTGTGGGCATGACTGGTGACGGAGTGAACGATGCACCCTCGTTAAAAGAGGTAAGCTGATTTCCCCCCTCACAAAATCGTGCGCCATCCCTTGCTAAACACACTTTACCAGGCCGACATTGGCATTGCCATGGGTTCAGGCAGCGACATCGCGATCGAAGCAGCCGACATGGTGCTCCTCGACTCCTTCGCCGCCATCGTCGAGGCAGTCAAGTACGGCCGAGTCGTCTACGACAACCTCAAGAAGACCATCACCTACCTCCTTCCCGCCGGCTCGTTCTCAGAATTCTGGCCTGTGATGACCAACATAGCATTCGGCCTCCCGCAGATCCTGAGCTCTTTCCTCATGATAATAATATGTTGTTTCACGGATTGTGCTGCAGCGACTGCGATGGCCTACGAAAAACCCGAAGCCGATGTCCTTCTTCGCCCACCACGTAACGCAAAGAAGGACCGGCTCGTCAACTGGCAACTCATCCTGCAAGCGTACGGCTTTATTGGTATTCTCGAGACGGTCTGCGCTTTCTCCATGGGCTACTGGTATGCACAGCGTGAAGGGATTCAGTTCTCCACGCTCTGGTTTGGGTTCAATAAAGTCCAGGACGGTTTCACCCAAGACGAACAGCAGCAGATCTTGAATGTCGCTAGCAGCATCTACTTCGTGACGCTGGTCGTTATGCGTAAGTTTGACCGCCCCCGGAATTTGAAGTGAAGCCTTTTGCTGATCCATTGCACCCAGAATGGTTCACTCTGTTCGCGGTCCGCACGCGCCGCCTCTCAGTCCTCAAGCAGAGCATGAATTGGTATCTCTTCCCTGCCATTTGCTTCGCGCTCGTCTTTGCCATTTTCTTCCTGTACCTCCCAGCCTTCCACGGCTCTTTGGTATGTCTCTCTCTCACCCCGAACTTTTCATATGTTCGAAGTGACTAACAGGGTTTTACAGCAAACGGCAGTCATCCCAGCAGAATACTGGTTCCTTCCCATGTCCTTCGGCATGGGTATTCTCCTTCTCGACGAGACGAGGAAGTTCTTTGTTCGGAAATACCCTAAGAGTGTTGTTGGCAGGTGTGCTTGGTAGACGGCGGGCGTGGTTTTGATTTGATGGGCCGTGGGGTTTTGGGGCGATGGTCTTGACCTGCTTTTTGAGTCAAGCCAGGGTGTTGGCGCTTTGTCCTGAGGTCTTGCTGCTTGTTGTTTTGATGCAGTGATGAAGTCATGATTGGACGGCGCAAGTCTCCAGAATCTCACGACGACTTTTTGCCGATGTGACACCACAAGTCGTACCACAACAGCGGCTTGCCGACTACGATTTCGTCACGGACTTTTTTGCTGACTTCTTCAGTCTCCGCCTCATTCACGCCCCCAAATTGGTGCAAGAAGTCGAGCACTCCAACCAAGATGTTCTTGGTGAACTCCACCTCAGGATTCAATGGATACATGTCCGAGTCGTCCTCCTCCAGTCCGATATTTCTCATCGAAGTTGAGATGCGGTACGTAGTTCCTACTTTCTTCGCCTTCAAACAATCGACGTAACGGGTCAGAACACCTCGCAAAGCGACGTCTGATGCTGCTGGGTTGATAGCTGCTATGCGTGGTGTCAATGGGTCCCAGTCTACCCATTGGAGCCAACCTCCAGGACGTAGGAGCGCTATGAGGTTCTTCACAGTCGCCTCCCATTGTTCGGTGGGAACAGAATTGTGGAGGAGCCGCACGGCCACGATGTCAAACTGTTCTTGATGTTCGTCCAGTGTACCAGATCCGAATATAACGTCTTTGAAGTCCAGGTGGACCGGCTGACTATGAATAAGCTTCGTGTAGGCATTCTCGCCGTTTGGGTCGGGCCACTGGAAGTGGTGGGATACGTTGGCGATTTTTATGTCTTTTCTGTTTGGGAGCTCTTGTTCGATCGTCGGGTGCAAAATGAATCTTAGACCTTTAGAGATGTATTCATGTTGTTTGGCTAGTCTCGTGGCCTCGTTAGAGCCCGTGAGAAGGCTGCTGTCTGACGTGGTCATGGAAGAGTTCTGTGACGAGAGCGTAGAGTTGATGTTGACTTTGTGTTGCCGGTCGAGGATTCGGCTATTTCTCTCAGGAGCTTCAAGTTGACGCTACACCTCATTAAGGTTAGTGTGACGCGTGACGGACTCTCTCGACCTCACTTGCTTCACTTGACCATAACATACATGTATGCTTCTGTATCTTCGTCATGATCTGATCATCGGGCTTGACCACAATTTTCCGCACTCGCACATATGCTCACACCACGAGCATGAGCATTGACGCAAGACGCGCTGAGTGTGACAAGAAGCCGCAGTCTTTGTCACCCTGCTTTGCGCAACTCAACGACGATCGGGAGTAGCCATGAATCCGTCCTTCGTGTGGGACTGCCGACCGTCGTCTTCTCGAATAACACTGCTCTGGTCATCCAGCTTCGTTCGCCAATCTGGAGCGATCATGGTGAAGACCGGTGACGGAAGCCTGCTCGAGCATGGCCGCAGCATGGTGAAAGCAGTGAGGCAATCAGAAAGATAATTGGAGGACGGGCTTTCAGAACCTTCATGTGCCTGTGATACCCATTCAGGGCGTAGGGCTTGTCGAATTGCTCTGTCACGAGGCACTTCGTAATGGAGACTACCTAGACCGGAATTCGTGAATCCCGCTTCTTCCTACGGCGACTCGAGATAACAGCCTACTTGGAGCAGCACGGGTTTCCGTCCCCTACTACAATTCCGGTCTAGGTAACCAATCGCGTCTCAGAGCATATAGAGACGACATTCAGCACGCTGAGCCGCTCTTCAACTCAAAGATACTGCCCACGTCGACATGGCGCCCTCCGACTCTGCCACCGAATCCGCAAGTGAGTTTATATCAGCACAGAAAGCCGCCATGCGGTTATCAACCGACGACTTGGAGAAGAGTGATGCAGCAGACGCTCCAAAGCAACCTACCTATTTGCATCGCTGGAAGCTTTGGAGCGTCGTCACCAGCGTCACCTTAGTCTACTTCCTAATGCTACTGGACACTTCCATACTGGCTACTGTGCGTCGAATGTATCGCATGTTGCTGTGAAACCCGGCCAACTAATCTACATACTTTTCAGGCTACTCCACAGATCACGAAAGAGTTTCACTCCTTCAACAATATTGGCTGGTATGGCACCGCTTATGTGAGTTTTTAACAAGCTCGATGTGATGTATTGGCTGATATACATTAGATCCTCGCATGTGCCACCCTCCAGCCTCTCACGGGAAAGATATACTCCAACTTCGACTTGAAATGGACGTTCCTCGCCTTCTTCTTGCTCTTCGAGCTCGGATCCCTTCTATGTGCCGTCTCCACCTCCGACAACATGTTCATCGCATCCCGGGCTATTGGCGGCATCGGTGCTGGAGGATTAGCGAACGGATCATTGAGTATATTGACCGTTTGCGCCCCCATGTCAAAACGACCGGCATTGATGGGTATTCTACTTGGAGGCGGACAGATTGGATTGGTTGCTGGTCCGCTGTTTGGAGGACTGTTCACTCAGTACGCGACCTGGCGATGGTAAGGCACAATTTGGATCCAGATCCCTTCGTCTCTGACTGGGAACAGGTGTTTCTACATCAACCTGCCAATTGGGGCCGTTGTTCTAGTTCTTATTGTCTTCCTCCACCTGCCGCAGCCTTTCCAGAAGTCTCCACCACTCACAGTGCTCCGAGACATTCACCATAAACTCGACCTCATTGGCTTTGCGCTTTTCTCGCCGTGGACCATCATGCTCGTACTCGCTTTACAATGGGGTGGGAACAGCTACGCTTGGGACAGCGCCACTATCATCGGTCTCTTCTGCGGTGCAGCTGCGACGTTTCTTGTCTGGTTCGGATGGGACTACAAACAGAAAGACGCTGCTATGATCCCATTGAACATGCTCCGCCAACGCTATGTTTGGACCAGCTGCCTCTACGCAGCGATGATGACCGCTAGCTTGTACAGTTATTCATACTACCTCCCCGTCTACTTCCAAGGTGTTCGAGGCAAGTCAGCTGCAATCAGCGGCGTGTACCTACTGCCGGGTATCTTGAGTCAGCTCATCGCGGCTGTGGTATCTGGAAAACTTCTTGGATATTTTGGGTACTACCTCCCCTGGGCAGTCTCCAGCGCCGCTCTCACCGCGATTGCATACGGCGCTCTCTCTACGTTGACGCCGCATACCTCTGCTGGCAAGTGGATTGGCTACCAGATCATCGCAGGAGCCGGACGAGGTATCGGAATACAAATACCAATGGTAGCCGTTCAGACAACCACGACGCCGCAGGAAATCCCGATCGCGATGAGTATACTCACTTTCAGCCAGACGCTAGGCGGCGCGCTCTTCCTGAGCATTGGTGCTACCGTGCTCACCAATTCTCTGCAGTCAGGTCTGGAAGCTCATGTGGAAGGTGTCGATATCCAGGCCGTTCTTGATGCTGGGGCGAATGGGATTCGAGACTCTGTGTCGCCAGCTATGCTCGCTGGTGTGTTGAAAGTGTATGCGGTGAGCATAGACAACGTGTTTTACATGTGTACGGGTCTGGCCTTGGGCTGTTTCGTCACGGCATGGGGCATGGGATGGGTGGACATTCGAAAGGAGAAGGAGCAGGCTGCGGCGACATCCTGAGGCTTCTGTTCAGCGCCGCGGTGTTTGCGTCTCCAAGCTCCTGCCGGGAGGTCAACTCACGGGAGGATCGACAGTCGGAAGGATCGACAATTTCCAGGCTTCAATGTCAGCGGCAACGGGTTTCGGAATTCCGCCCCACGCTCAACCCCGTTCCTACCTGACCTGCCTTCGTGCCACCTGGAATGTGTTCGTATCCAACTCCAATGGAACTTCCGTGTCAAGTCGTCCCGGCGCCGTATGGGAAAGCTTGTCGAGCATGCGCCCGAGCGAAATGTCGCTGTCTGTTTCAAGCACGTCAAAGTGTTTGCGAAAGGTATACATTCACGATCATCGCTGTCACTATCAAATCTCTGACGGAGAGCTTCAGATGCCATCGACTAGGACGAGAATGCCAGCCTGGCGAGGTTAAGCGTACGAGGGGCAAGATCAGTAAAGCCTCCCGGTTCGAGGAGGCAATTAGCAAAGCAGCCGAACTGGAAAGGAAGCTCGATCAGCTTGTCGCAGAATTGAAGAGGGGTGGGAATGGGCATCCAGAACTTGGGAGCTTCGAGCCATCTTCGCCTGGGAGATCTCTGCCTGGTAGCACAGCTTTGCAGGTAGAATCGGCTACTATAGGAGTTCGGTCACCTTCGCCTAGGCATTGCGACTATGGCGAGAACGACATCGAAGAACCAATAGCGCCGGACTCCACACCCAGCCATCAGGTCGAGGTTATCAAAACAAAAGCCAACATAGACTCCAAAGAAGCGGAAAGACGCTTTCACCGGTTCAAGAAAGTGTATCTGAAATGGGCGCCATTTGTGTACTTTCCCCCGGCAATGACTGCTGATCGGCTTTACGCTGAACGACCCATCTTTTGGCTGAGCATTATGCTGACATGCGAACCATCACAATCTGAGATACACCATCTTGACGGCCTGCTTCGCGAGGTTGTGGCCGAGGAGATGGTGGTCAACTCGACGAAGTCGATGGATTTATTGCTTGCTTTGATTACGTGGTTGAGCTGGTGAGTGTACAGTGCTCATTGAAAGACTTTACTGCCTATTGACGCTCTGTATCGCGAAAGGTCCAATCACCATTGCCGGTACAAGGATGGCACACTGCGCCTGTCAATGACTTTGATGTCCCATCTCGCCACCTCGCTCATCTTCGGTCTTAAAGGCGCGCGTAGCTCGCACCCACAAAGCTTCCTACAAGCCGAAATATGCAAATCGCACACCACAGACGCCCCTCGTGTCACGACAGAGGAGAGTCGCGCAGCATTGGCGTGTTATCTGATCACAAATTCGTACGTTACCGTCCGCGGCGTTCCCAAACATCAGCTGACCGGATGTTAAGCATACACATTGTTCTGCGCCGCAATATCCCTCTGCACTGGGGTCCCTACCTGCAAGAATGTCTCCACGAACTGCAGCAGAACAGGGAATGCGAAGGAGATGAGACTTTAGTGCGACAAGTTCGAATTCAGACGATCATTGATAAAGCCATCGCTTTCAAAGAGTGGGAATCAACCTGGGAAACTTCAGCATCTGTACACTCGCCGTCGACGAGTCTGTATGTTCCTTCGCTACGTGCGGAGCTAGATGGGCTGAAGGAGAGTTTCCGTGATGGCCATTTACTCGAGAACGGTAAGCACTATTCTTCCCTTCATTCAAAAAGAAGCGTGTTAACACAGCCGTTCCTAGAGGTACTCCACTTTCAAGTCCTCTACGCAGAGTTGATGATCCACGAATTCGGCCTCTCGAAGTCTATTGCAAACGACACAACCTTGAATCTGCAGCAATTGAGACTACGCTATACTTGTCTGCAAATCGCTAAGACCTGGCTATCAGAATTCATCAAAGGGCCAGCTTCGGACTTGCATATACAATCCCTGATGCTTGGTCTGCAGCTATCGAACTGCCTGAGTATCCTCTTCCGCCTCACGACGGTCGCCGAGCCGGGATGGGGAAGAGAACAAAGCGATGATATCAACGTCCTGGATCTGGTAGACGACCTGGTTGAGCATATGAGACGAGGGGCAGAAACTTTGGCACCAGGTGACGATGACACTGTATCGACTCAACATCATTTGTATCGATCGATGAGGGGTTTCTGGGCTTCAAGACTTATTGGCGCGATGCAGACGACGGAGCTGGGCATGGATTTAGCAAGAGATGGGAGCGGTAATGAGGCCTTGGTCGGCATTGATGAGGACTTTTTCAGGGGGCTTCTGAATTCGGGACTTATTGATAACGAGTGGCTGATGGGTTGGCCAGATGTGAGTGGTGGTTGAGGCAAGGCTGAATGATTGTGTTAGCGCTGGAAGATGATTTGATCAGAAAGGACTCATTCAGCTTTCAGACATTCCATGAGCAAACATGGATGGAGACAAGTATCCGTAGTCATCATCATACTTGCACGTGTCAGCAGTACACGTATTTGTGTAAGTCATGTCGTTTGGTTCGTGACAAATTTGCTGCAGTCAATTTGAGTTTCCATGTGAGTAAGTACGGACGTAAGCAGCGTGCACGAGCCAATCGGGGTCGCACAACGTCGTCCGAGACGGAGCGCAAGAGTGCAAACAGCTCAATGCGAAAGTTCGAGATTTTCCCCGCACCCTTAGAACTTAAAACATCACTACATGTGTCGATTACGTAGCGATTACACTGCTAATAATATACCTAATAATACCTATAGTTCTTTAAGGTTAGAATATTATTCTTCTCTATTAATATTATATATTAGAGCCTTAAATATCGCCTTAGGCTCGAGTATAGCTACGAATTATATATAGGTAAACCTCTTAAAATCGTTTAAAGTTAAGCTTTATCTCGCGTATCTTACTACTAGCGTATTTAGGAAAATAAAAATAGTCTAATCTAACTCGTAGCCTACTCGCTAGTATACCTACGATCTTTATATCTTTCCTCCTCTACTACTACTACTATACTACTACGCTACTACCTATTATTTATATCTAGCGCTAATATTTATTTACCTAATAGGAATATAAGGATATAGAGATCGTATATATACTCTACTTATAGTAGTACCTACGATTATTATATCCTCTAATACCTACCTCGCTACTTTTTACTAAATCTACTACTACTTCGCTTCGCTAGATACCTATAACCTACTTATTAGGAGGTTAGTAACGTAGTTATTAGTACCTATAGCTTACTTATAGTAGACTTATAGACTATTATATTCTCTTTTACCTAACTAACTACTAAACGAACTACTAAACCTACTACTAAACTACTACCGAACCTACTACTACTACTACTTAGAGTAATAGCGACGTAGTTATTAGTACTTACGCTCTACCTATAGCGAACTTATAGACTACTATATTCTCTTTTACTCGAACTACTACCTAAAATACTACCTAATCTACTACTAAGCCTACTACTACTACTACTTAGAGTAATAGTAATTAGGTTATTAGTACCTACGCTCTACCTATAGTAAACTTATAGACCGCTACGTCCTTTTATACCTAAAACGCCGCTACCGAATCTACTACTATAATACTACTCTCTCTAATATTCGCTCTCTAACGTTCGCTCTCTAATATCTACTCTCTAATATTTACTCTCCTCGTAGTTTACTTATAGTATACTCGATAATATAGCCTATTAATATAAGCGAATAGCGAGACTAGGTTATTAATAACGCTAATACTAGGCTCTTTTACGTTATTATACTCGATAGGCTCTATTAATATAGTATTATAATCTTATACGCTACTTTTAAATATAGGCTATAGTAATAGAGTATTCGAAGTAATAGACGGCCTAACTTTATAGATAACGACTAGATCCGTAGCTATATTCTACGAGTATACTACTAAAAACGGATAATAGATAAGGAGTTAAGTAAAAAGCTAGTAGAGAATAGCTTCTAGATAGAGCCTAGACGTATTAAGAAGATAAAGTATAAGTTAGGCTTTTAGAAGTAGCTACCTATTTATAAATACCTATTTAATAAGTAGTAGTTAATAGAGGTATTAGTAAAAAAGCTAGATATTAGATAGATTAAGAACTTTAGAAAGAACTTTATATATACTAAACTATAGTCTAGGTATAATATTATAAACCGTAATCGTATATAGAAGATTCTAAAGCTATTAAATCTAGAGGGCGTACGTAAGAGAGTAAATAAGGAAAAAGAGTATATTTAAGAGCCTAGCCTAACTCCTAGGCCTAACTTTCGGTAGTTAATAGACGCTTATTATAAGCTCGAATACTTCGGTTTCTAAGTATATAGAGTAGTTAACGTATAGTTAAGATATATAGTATAGATCTATATTAGCTATACTGCTTATATATAAATATTAGTTTAGTACTAATATATAATAACTATAGAGAATAGAGGTGTTATATACGTTATAAGTATACTACGATTATACTACGAGTATAGCTACTAACCTCTATAGTCCTCGGATTCTATAATTAGATCGCGGCGTAGAGACTTATTATACTACTAATACCTACGTTACTCTACGCTATCTAACCTACTCTACTAGCGAGCCTCCTTTAACGTTCTTAGACTACTTCTAATATAGTATAAGTAAGATAAATTAAAGGATCGAAAGCTAGTAGCGCTAGTAAACTACTACTACTATACGCTAGCGAGCTTACTTCTTCGAATTATATATATAAAGCTACTATAATAAAAACGTAAAAAAAGACTATATTACTATAGTATTCGTATATATACCTATCCTCTATAAGGATATTATAGCCTTTATTAATATATAGAATATATACTATATTAGAAAATAGAATAATAAGCTTTACGTATAAAGTAGTATACTACGCTATATATACTAATACCCGCGACTATATAGTAATATACTATATAGTATATTAGTAGACTCTATACTCCTACGACTAATATAGGAGGACTTAAAGGACGTTAGTAGGTACTACTTATATAGTAATAGTAGAGTAGTCGCTAACTATACTATCTATAGATATCGACTAGTACTTACTCGAGGATATAATAGAATAGTACGAGATAATACTATATAATAAGGGGTTTACGACTCTAGTATCTAGCTCGGAGGTTAATAGTAGAAACTACTATATTTATCTAAAAGTATACCTAAAACTCTAGCGTATATTACGTAAGCTACTTACTACTAGTATTATTATTAAAGAGGTACTACTACTTAACTTTTATAGTAGTTAGAAGCTATAACGAGAAATAGAAAAGATATTTATAGCTATAAATAAGCTACTATTTAAAAGCTCTAATATCGTTACTAACGAGCCTAATATAATAGTAGACTACGAGGGCGGCGAGGGAGAGTTTAAAAACGACGACGTAGGTTAGTATAGTAGTAGAGGTACGCCTAGTAGTAGTAGCGGCGGTAGTAACTAGTAATAGTTTATACTACTACTAGATAATAGGTTTATAGTAGGTATAATAGGCGGTTTTTAAGTAGTAGTTAAAGATAAGTAGAAAGCGTAAAGTACCTATATAGTACTCGTAATAGTATATAAGCCCGCTAACCCTATACTAGCCCGCTATCTACGTACTAGGCCTACTAGCTATATATTAGAGTAGCTACTTAATTAGGCTCTAAGTACTACTCTAGTACTCGTAGTATACTCGTAATAGTACTCGTAGTAGCTATAATTTACGAGATCTCTCTACTCTATTAAACGTTCTAACTTTAGTAGTTAAGCTTTAGACTAGTACGTATATTATACCCCGGATAGAGTCTCTACTTACCTACTAATCGTATAGGTACTCGCGCTCTTATATAGGTACTACTATACTACTATATCTTTATAGTAACCCTTAACTACTATATATTAACTCTAGCGACTATCTATACTATTATATCGCTTCGAGTAGCTCGGAATAGTACTAGCCTTAGAACTTACTCCTCTTAATAATAGTAATAATACGCTTTTAAAGCGATAGTAGTCGTCTAAAAGTAGATACTACTATAGAGTATAAGAATAGCTAAGGAGCCGAACTATTAATACTCCTATATAGTTTAATCTGTATATATAGGTATACTTTCGGCGGAAAGTATTTATTATTCGTAGTACGTATATAGTAGTAATCGAATATACCGTCCCTATATTACTATTATTAATAGTATTAATAGGGACCTTCGAACGTCCTAGTCGCTCTATAGAAAGCTCGATAGCTAGCGAGTATCCCTAAGCTACTATTATTATTATATAGACTACTCTACTCGTAGCGTACTAGTAATAGTACTAGCGCCGAGCTAAACTAGTCTATAGCTCTTCGAAGTTTATCGAGGTTCGAGCGACTTTATAAACTCCTTTACTAACTCGAAAACTAGCGGGTACTAAGCTACTATTATTATTATACTAACTTCTTCTAAAACTATATACCTATAGTATACTAGTAGTATACTCGAGGAATAGTACTAGTAGTAAGCCGAACTAAACTAGGCTATAGTATTACTTCCGATATTTATATAGAGTAAACTACTTAGAGATTTCTCTTTTACTACTACTATCTATACTACTTAATTCTTACTCGTAGTATACTATCGCTAGACTCGTAGACGACTAAATATTAAGAGCTACTATATTATCGACCTCTAATAATATTTTAAAGTTAACCCTTTATTTTTAAAATTATTTAACTCTAACTCTAACTCTAACTCTAACGATAATAGTAGTACTCTTTTAAGAGGTTCTACTCTATATAGAGCTCTAGATACCTAATAACTAGTATATAAAGGCTAGCCTACCTAGCGTAATATATAGCTTAGATATAGATATTTAGCTTAACTACGAATACTATAGTAAGTATAGTTTAAAGAACCTACGTTTCTACTAGAATATTATAGCGCCGTTCGAGCGTAAAACGATAGTATTACTACTACTAGTAGTACTACTAAAACGGGCTTAGGCTCTAACTACTCCTACTCCTACTCGTACTCCGGGCTTTATATTATTTATATTATTACTAAATAACGCCGAGGTAGAGCGTTAGAAAAGTTATAAATAGCGTAAAACGGATATTATTATAGAGTATATACTTACGAACTATTAACTAAGGACTTAGCTAATATAGGACTCTAGACTCCGCTAGTAGCGAATTATTCTTAGTTTATACTCCTCTAAAAAAGGTAAAGTACTCGCTCTACTAGTAGTAGCTTTCTCTCTAAGTACTCCGAAAACTTCGAAAACGTAGAGAGCTCTTAATAAAGTAGAGTAAGCTACTATTTAGATAAACCCTATACGTTTATTTATAGTTACTATCTACGTTTAGTAGCTCTCGGTCTCTAAGTCTAGTAAATAGAAGTATAATAAACCTACTAATCTCCTAGAGTTTAGAGATTATTATAGTAGGTCTACCTCTAGCTAGTATAGCTATAGTAGATAGATATATTTATTATATATTATTATAAGAGATTATCCTTAATCCTATATTAAAATAGTAGCTAAGAGTAGTAAGGAATAAAAATTCTACTAGCTTAATAGTCGTCTAACTATTAGATACTAGAAGACCGCTACTACGCTCTTAAGCGAACCTATCGATATAGGCTAGATATAGCTATACCTATACGAACCGTAGCTTAAAAAAGCTATTACTCTATCCGGATCTGTTATAAGCTAGTACGAAAGCTCTTACGACCCGCAAATCGTAAGCTCTATAGAGCTATATCGATAACCCCTCGCTTACTAAACCTACGATCCTTTTACTAGCTATTACTATAGAGCTTACTATAGGCTCTACTATAGCTAATTACGAAAACGGTAATTAATAAACTACTCCTATCTACCGACCTTTATAGTAGTAACTACTTACCTAATTATTAGTACCTACTCGCCTAATTAATTACGCCTACTATAGGTAATCTACTAGCTCTTTCTCTTATATACTACGTTAATAAAGCGTAACGCTTTCTAGATAATATTACGCCCTCCTACTACGCCTACTCTTCTATATAACTCTTCGTACTCTATAACCCTATTTTCTATGTAGATTATAGCGCCTACTTATTTGTTCTTAACCTATTAAAAGTACTAAAGTACCTTACTTACTAGCTTACTTTTAACTTCGACGTATTTACTATAGCCCTCTTAGAACTATAGAACTACGTCGATAACCTAGCTCTAATAAGCGAGCTTTAGGCCGTTTATTATACCTTAACGCTCTATTCTAGATTAATTAAAGTTAGCGAAAGCTCCTCTTCTAGAAGATCTAAAGGAGCGACGCTTTTTACTAGTATTTATAGAGCCCTTACTCGCTTATTACTATTACCCTCTTAATTAGAAAGTAGACTAGATATATAACCTACTCCCTAGTAACCTAATATACTATATTCGAGCTATTCTTAAGTAGTATAAACCTCTACTACCTAAGTACGCCCTCCGTTAACGTACTACTCGCTCTTAATTAAGAGTACGAAGCGTTAGACTAATATCTCGTACTACTAGTAAAGCTCTAGCTAATCTATACTCTCTTAATATAGAGGAACTTAAGGTAAATCCTACTACTAGATTTCCTAATACCTAGCTTACTTTCTCCTATACGCTAAATATAGCGGTATACGCCTTTTATAACTTTATAGTTAGCTAGAAAGTGTTACGTGTCGAGTGAAAGCGTGTAAGTAGTCCTGTATTAACGACTATAGACGATTCGACTAAGAGGTTCGAAAGGAAGCGAGGCTGTATGAAGCCAGCGCCAAGACCCTTATCGATAAGGGTCACGTGATCCGAGTCACGTGCTGGGAGGTCACTTCGTGACATATGCCCCCCCAAAACCAAACACAGTGTCCTCACTGTGCATACCAAAGCACAATGTGTCTAACAAAACAGGCGGGTATTCATGTGTCCATATGCAAAATCCAGGAAG